>JAVBHV010000087.1:10387500-11587500 GCA_033992175.1 Spiraea crenata | reverse complement strand
ACCAATTAACTTCCTCTCATCGGTTAAGTAAATCTAGCTAATTTCTATATTTGATGATGAAACCATATGTTTGACAAGTTCATTGCATTCTAACAAGTCGTTTGGTGAAGAAAGAGGCAATGAGTCACTCTTGAATTTCGGTATGAGTTTCACTTGCAAACCTATATACAGTACATTCAATATAAACCGAGGATCTAAAATATCTCCATATAGATATAAAGAGATTAGAAGTGTTAATTACCATCCGCAAGAAAGTAAACGCGTAAACGCCATACCAGCTATAGAAGGCATGGTTGCAAGCAGAAGAGGGCTGGAGCTCGTATATATGGATGCATTACTTCATTGTTCTATGAGGCGTTGCAAACTGTCTCTGAACATTTGGTATAAGTCTCTCTCGCTATAGGGCAAGAATCGAACAACTTAATTAGAGTCGGTTTAATTGTATGGAGTTACGTGATACTTACTACGGTTTTCCTATAATACTTTAACGGGAATGTGTGAACAACTTATGGAATTGGCATATAGTTACTTCAATTATTGTCAGTTACTAAATAATTACGTAATGAGAATATCTAGACCTGATCATACTTGACCCGATTCCTTCTCAACCTCTTTCAGATTTAGTAAACGTGTGCCTAGCTAGTACACTATACCAAACCAAATACGGCTCGACCTTGAAGTTACTATATTGCCTGCAATCGTCCAGTCTTTGAGTTGCTCTCTTTCAAGTAATTTCCCAAAATAAGAGTAACTCTGATGAATAGAGATTCGACCCAATGTGGTGACAGCCCATGTGAGATCCCCTCTCATCAGAGCTCGTTGACTGATGTTATTGTAATGCAACTTAACTATGTACCTACTGATGTTATATTGTATCCTATATAATAAATAGATAATATAGGGATTTGTTTCATGGTTGTCAACTTATTGTCTCTCCTCTTTGTCTCTTCTATCCAAGATTCCTAACTAAGAATCGACGCGGATCAATGATGCCACTTTGGAATCTGATGACGATTTGACCAACTGTAAGAAAACACAAGCAGATAGAAAATTGAGCATCTGCCACAGATTTTCGGTGGTAGAAATAGAAAAGGGTGAATAGCAACGGGCCCAAAGGCAAGGCCACGGATTGGCCACAGGACGCTTGGTAATGTGGCCTTTTTTATCAAAAAAACCACGGAGAAGACGGATGTGGCATGATTCGTCGGTGGCCAGTTTTCTCTACTAGTGATCTTCAAAACCTTCTGCTCTATGAGATTGAAAGGAACAAGGGAAGAAAGAACATAGTTGACTTCAAACATCTTTTACAAATTTCTGATAGTAAATTACAAATCATGCTTTGAATTTCACCTAAAGATTTATCAGTTGTTTACATAAATTGTTTTGATAGGAAGTGGATAATTACACCTCAACCATTCTAATCTGACACCTATTGTTTAGCTTACAACATGAGTTTATTTCACACATACAGTTTATTTCACACATAAAATTAAGAGATGAATCATTTCGAAATACCTAAAAACAATTAAGATCCGGACAATTAAGCATCAATACAGAGACATGTAGTAGGCATATGGAAGGGATATATAGATATATATAATGTGCTTACTGAATCCGATGTTCTTACATCAAGTGAATATATATGTAGAATAATTTAAAAGGGGCAGCAAACCTGCTGAGCATAGGCATTTGCCAAGACACAAAACAAGCTGGCTGAAAGAACAAGACCTTCCGCCTTTAGGGCAGATATACACTCTTTAGCATCCTGAAATTTTCCATATTGCCCATAAATATCAACCAAAACAGCATAAATGATGCCGCTTTTGTTATGCCCTTGGCGTTTCATATTCTCAAAAGTCTTCTGTATCATATCCCACTTCCCTTGCTCTCCCAGTCGGCTGATAACAGTGACAAAGATCTTTGGATCAGGATATAACCCCTCTTCCTGCATCTCAGTAAACAACTCGAGTGCCTTAGTTATATCCCCAGCTTTACAATGCCACCGAATCAAAGAATTAAACGTCGATATATCAGGCCTCACACCTTCTTGTTTCATTTTCTCAAACACTTCCAAAGCTTGTTCCAGCTCACCATATTTCCCAAACGTATCAATAATACTGTTGAAAATCTGTTTGTCTAATCCCATCCCCATCTCCCTTATCTCCGCCACAATGTCCATCGCCTTCTTCCACATCCCATTGTCCCTATAAAGACCGATAACCTTCCCATACACAAACGAGCTCAGCCGGAACCGCTTCTGCTTCATCTCATTCACCATTGCCCAAGTATCCTCCAACCTCCCAGCACGGACATAGTAATCCAGAAGAATCTCATACGTTTCTTGATTCTTCTCAGTCCCCAAATCCGCCATTACCGCCAAAACCCGAGCCACAAGCCCCAGCAGGCCTTTCCTCAAAAACCCTCTAAGCAAAACATTGTAAAGCATAATTCTTGGCCTATACTACACCACAGTGGCGCAGCCAGGATTAATGGTCAGGGGGGTACTTTTACAAGTAAAAAAAATTTGAACAAAGTTACTAAAATATTATAATTTTATACAAACTAACAAAAAGATTTAAAACATAATCTTAAAGTATCTCATACTGATACATTTTCAATACATTTAGATAGTACTCCTCGACGACCTTTCATCTTTTGAAATCGTTGCATAATTACCTCATTATCTAAACTATGAAAAATATATTTCTCTATATATGCAACCAAGCAATCATTCATCCATACATCACCAATTCGATTCCGTAACCGAGTCTTCACAATATTCATAGCAGAAAAAACTCGCTCCACACTCGCCGTTGCACCAGGTAGTGCTAATGTCAAAAGCAAGTACACCAAAGGATAAGTTTGATTTTTTTTTTCTCAACCATCTTTTGTGCTAGATCACTATCATGGGTAGGGATTCCAACATATACATATGCATAATACAAATCAAACATGGAAATAAATCAATCAAACAATAAAATTAAGTGAAAAAACATAACACTAAAGCAAAAAAAAAAAAACAAAATGAGGAAGATTTGCAAACCTTAAAGTGTTAATCCATTCCAATTAGTTGAATATTTGATTCAATTTTGAGTTAGGGCTTTTGAAGAAGTGAGGAGAGAAGAAAGGGAAAGTTGATGAAACTGAAGTGGATGAGCGGGAAAGAGAGAGTGAAAAGTATAGATGGGGGTAAAATTTTGGGTAAAATATTTTAGGGGGGTAAAATTTTAGAGAATTATCTTAATAATATATAGTATTTTTTTTCCTTTAAAAATTCAGTGGGGGCCTCCTCTCTCCCTCGTGCCTTCGTGGCTCCGCCGCTGCTACCCCAACACACACCATTCCTGAAACAACATATCAGCCTCCAAAGTCCTCCCACTTGGGTAGTCACTAGTTGAATGGTTTTCATCGTTTAATGCTATAAAGTTGACATCTTTCGCAGTTTCGCTGCGCTTTGAGCGAGAGAAAGAGCAACGAAACTTGAATTTCTCGGAATATTTGAAACAACTGGGACAGAGCAAAGTGGGAAGAGGAGTGACGCCACCTGTAGACGAAAGCGAAGGTGACTTGCGGCACAAACCGGACTGCATCATCATCGTCGTCATCTCCAACGGTAACTATTCTGGCTGCCTAAAAAGCTTCAGTTTTCCTAATTCAGGGGAGTTGTGGGTTGCTGATGACGATAACGCACGGGGGCGGAGGTGTAGTTTGGATCAGGTTCGTTTATCATTCGAGCGAGCACACTTCAAAAGAGGTCAAATTCAAGCCCATGGAAAGCCCATCTTTTTTATCTTTCAATCAAATGGTCGGAAAGGGACAATGGTGTGTAGAAGGGAAAAAAACGGCATGTAAAAAACAATTCTTATAACAATTTGGCGCCATGTATATGGCTAATTTTGTGGGGCTGAACTTATTCTTAAAATTGCATTGAGAACAAACTACTTATACTGCGAGCATAAACTATTATTAATACAATTTCGTTAGTTAAACACATATTATCTTCAAAACTTTTAAAAGTGAGTGTGTTTTTTGAACCTCCACCAAAATATATATTACATAAAAATAAGTCAAGAAAACTTGATGCAACATATGAAGAAGCCTTTCAATAAAGTGGTAGGAATCCACTAGTTTACATTATTGAATCAACGTACAAGAAAACGGAAACACACAAGAGTACGAACAAAATCAATAACATACAAGAAAACGGAAACACACAAGAGTACGAACAAAATCAATCATATGATATATAAGCTGGCAAAGTAGAATTCAGCTGGATGATGTTTTATTTTCGTTGAGTCCAACGTCTGTAAGATGAAGAAACCATGGAACCGATGGAGGTCAAAGCTTTAGGACCCAAATAAGCAGCAAACTCTTTTAAAACGGAAGGCGGAGCAGAGGGCACGGAAGACGTGGATCCAGCAGCACTACCAGCGATGGATGCACCGAATGTCATTGCCCTAGTGACGGAAATCGCAGCGAGTCCCTGCTCGGTCACGCGCTGGCCCCGCTTGCAATAAGCGGCAAAGCTCTCGCAGTTGTTCTCCATCAAGTTGTACTCATCAAAGCCTGTCCCTTGCATGAAGATGTCGGACGCGCGCTTGACGCTCTGGTCTGGTGCAAAGCACGCGGCGGTGCTGCAGGTTCCTTTCATTTTAAAGTCGAAGTATTTCGCATCGACACCGTATTCGAAGAGGTAAAGCCTGTGCCCTTTGCGGAAGCAATCCACACAAGTTTTCAGCACTCCTCCGGGGCTTGTGTTTGGGTCATGCCCACACTTGCCACATCTTTCGTTCGAATTTGATGCCATTGATTCTAATTCTGATTCTGATTCTGATTCTGATTTTGATTCTGATTCTGTAATGCCACTACCTGCAGTGAAATGAATCACCATATCCTCTCCCACATATATACCTGTAGAATCATATACAAAGGAACTATATGTCTATCACTATGCACGTAACAATTAATGTTATATATATATATGTTGACACCTTATCTACAATAACAGTAAAAACAGACTTGATGTCTCATGTTGAAAAACAAAAAGTTGTATTGCTTTACTAGTACTATACTGACCGTGGTGGGAGAATGAACGGCCTTTTCTGTAAGCATAGATGTGATCTCCTAGCTGGAGCTTCTCCCTAGAAATCTTGTTTGTGAAAAGTCCCATTTTTTCAAAGGGTTAATGATAAAACTACTGTCGATCGATATATATATATAGCTCTTTGTAACTGTTTTGGGGCAAATGTGATAGCTAGATATTGTTGTATGGAGTCGGAACGGGACGTACTCTATTTATAGCCTTGATTTGCAGGTATAGGCAAATGTGATAGCTAGATTATTGAAGCCTCGGGGAAAGCCGCTGTTAATAAGAGCATTTCCACCCATGCAGGCGCAGGCGCAGGCGCGAAGTGGGTTGTTGCCCTCCTCAGGCGAGCAGGCGATGAATAGTGATCGGGCAAGCCTTCCGTCAAAAAAACAGCGCACACCCATGTAGGCGTAGGCGCAGGCGATAACTTTTTTTAATTTTTTTTTTTTTCAAAAACATGTATAAAAATTATCACCAATATTATATTCAAGTAATCTACACATAAAATTTATTCATACAAATTTTATTCGTACAACTATTTTATTCATACAAGAATAAAACAGATTTTATTTAAATTTGAAATTTAACATTACATACTAATAAAATAAAACATGAATATTACATGCTAATAAAATAAAATAAAAACAACATCAAATTAAATCACTCTTCAGGAGGAAACCAAGCGGAAGCCTCAGCCTCTTGGGCCTCCCTAAAAAGCCTCCGTCTACGAGTAATTGCTTGTCTTTCCTCCGCCCAATAGGCTTTTGCATTTGGAGTCATATAAGTGCAATCCATTGACATAACTTTATATTCATTTTCCTGTTGCAGTTGCTCATTTTCTCTTGCTCGTTCTGCTTGTCGGACCTCTTCCCTTCTTCTTGCTTCTTCAACACGAAGTGCGGAATTCCTCGCAAATTCTTCGCACAATGCTTTGGTGAGACTGGGGGGCTGATTCCTTGCTTTTTTTGCAGCCTTTCTTCCTGTAGGACGAGTCGATAAATTAGGTGTTGCAATAGTGTCAACATCATCGGCTAAATTCACTTCCATTGGGGTTGCTCCCGATGACGCTCCCATTGGGGTTCCTCCCGATGACGCTCCCATTGATGAACCTTCACCTGTGAAATCATATGGTTCAGGGGTTGGGTCCGGTATGCGGACTTGTACATTCCGCGGACAATCCTTGACAATGTCCCAACCGCCCCATTGTCCGAAACTAGCCCCTTTCATTTCAGATTGATACCACAGTTGCGCATGTCTTATCTATTAAAATTATCATCAAAATTATTAAAATTATATACCAAAATATAATGTTAAAAAAAACAAAATTTCTGAAATGTTTACCTCGTCATCCAAAGCATAGCCGCTCCCGGTATTTTGCGCTCCTTTGTTCAATGCATCCCTCCATGTTTTGAATTCTTTGTTCAAATTCCTCCGGTGACTTTGTAGAGCTCCTTCATTTCGAACCGTACCGGGCATATGAGCAATATAGTGTTGGGTAATTTTTTTCCACATTTGGGGTGTACGCATTTCAGTACCGGTGATCGAGCAATGACATACAGATTTCCAAAATTTGCACAACTGGATAACTTCTACTTCAATCCATACACTGCCCGGGATTGCTGCATTAGCTCTGAGGAACGAGACATTTTGATTGGAAAAAGATGAGGAAATTTTGTATGCAAATTGACAAAGAAAGTAGCAAAATGGTGTGTAATGATGGAGTGGAAATTTAATTTTGGTGTATGAGAAATTATATGAAGGATTGTATTTATAGGGAAAAATTTTTTAAAAAAAAATTCAAACGGTCAGTACACGTGGCAGCATCTAGACCGTTGATTGCCAACGGTTATATTGGCGGACGCACAGATGCTGCCACGTGGCAGTCAGCAAACTCAAAAAAAAAATAGCCGTTAGGCTTTTTTTGGTGTTCGGCAGTGGCTGCCGAACAGAAACCTCAGAGAAATTCGGTTGTTCGGACGCCACTACCGAACAACCCCTCAGCCCCCCAGCGACGCTCCCCCACGCGCGCGTGCAATGCACGCGCCCGAATAAAAAAAAAAAAACGAGTGCGATTCCGCGTCAGCGCGGGGCCCACACCCCTCACCGACCGCGGGAGCGGGCGCGAGCGAGCGTCGCCGGCCCGCCCGCCTTCTTCCGTCGAGCCCGCCGCTCGCCCAAACTCCAATTCGCCGGTGTGGCTCTTTTTTTATCTGTTTTTGTTTGCAGGGGGGAAGGGAGGGAGGGGGGAAAAAAACTGAGGTGGAATGAGAAAGATAAGGAAAAAAAATATATGTTAAATTATATAATTTTATTAATATAATTTTTTGTATATATAATTTATATATAATATGAATATATGAATTATAGAAAAAAAAATAATAATTAAAAAGATGAATATTAATTTTGGAATATATGTATAAATTTGTGTTTTTCTTTGTTTTTTTTTCTTATATAATGTGATATATAATTCTCTTATATGAGGGGAGGAAGAGAGAGAAGAGGAAGGAAAAAAAAATAAATTAATATTTTATATTGATGAGTATTATATTATATAAGAGTAGAGGAGAAAAAAAGAGGAAGAAGAAGAGGGAAAGATTAAATTTTTGTTTTTTTTTATTATTTTATATTAAAAAAAAAATATTTTTATAATATTTTTTTTTATATATATATAAAAAAAAACTAGATTGATATTGATGTATTTTCTATATACTGAATTTTAATTTGATGTTGCAAAATAAATTTTATTTATTTTTATTTTTATATTTAATAAATAAAATTTTTTAAAAATTTTTTTAAATTTTTTTTAATTTTCCCCCACTCATTGTCAATTTGTTCATTTTTTTTTGTTTCAACTTTTAAAATCCAGGCCGCTTTCGTTGAAGTTTTCTTGCCACCAACCACAAGCATCTTTCTGGTCAATGTCTTCTTTCGGGGGACTAGGGACCATCTATTTTAGTCGGCGGCCATTTTGTTCTTATGGTTCACTAGTTCTTCAATATTCACAAAGCCCACCATCCATCCACCAATTAACTTCCTCTCATCGGTTAATTAAATCTAGCTAATTTCTATATCTTGATGATGAAACCATATATTTGATAAGTTCATTGCATTCTAACAAGTCGTTTGGTGAAGAAAGAGGCAATGAGTCCCTCTTGAATTTCGATATGAGTTTCACTTGAAAGAGTCGTCTTTTTACAATCAATTAAAATAATGACTGGCAATTTTAATTAATGACCACTTGATAAGACATATTCATAATACAAGTTGCTAACAATGAAGTGTAGGAGACTCTCCGAGGTGGTTCCAAACACCAAAACTCAAAAGAGTTGACCTTAGCATTCTAAGTACGTATGGAACGTAACGTACCTAATGATAACTTGATGTTCTTTCGTTTTTTGAACTTTTATTGCTATGACATCGAACTTTGACTCTGCCTAAACCCAGTTTAATAAATTTTGGACTTTTTATTTTTCCCACGTCATTCTGTTTGAGTTGGAGAACAAGTGAAACCTTGAAAATTATACAAAACCCGAATTATATTAACAATCTATATCTATTATATCTATATTAATACAGACAAAAATTGAGTATATATGAAACTAAATATACTCATGGTTAAATTCGAATTTTCCAAATTTACCTTTATATAATAAAAGGTAAAACTTACTCTAACTTAACAAATAAGGGTAAATATATAAAAACAACAAAATTTTAAACAAAAATTTCAATATAATAAAAAAATAAAAATAAAAATCGAAAAATCAAATTGGCACTGCATGACTGGCTGCTAAGGGGTGAGTAGAAAGTAAAAGAGGTCATGTGACATTTACTTTGCTCATGTGTAGCCAATCACAACCCCCTTTTTGGTCTTTGTCTTTGTCTTTTTTTTTTTTTTTTTTTTTTTCTGTTTTTTTCATGGACTTTGAATGGAGAAACACTTCTCTGAACTCAACGTATATGACGTGTATCCACGTATTTGTCCCCAGCCAACCAAAACATGACAAGTGGACAAAACAAATTTGCAACCGAACTCCTTCCTCCAGTTTTTGCTTCTTCTTCTTCCTCATTCATCCGGCACACATGAAATAGCCTAACGCCAGTGATTTTCTCTCTGATTTTGGGATTCAATTCGATTTAGACGAGAAAATCGAATCGCTCCTTTCAAAGCTCGAGGCTTTGGATTCAAATGTGAACATCTCTGGTGTGTTTCGTTTCCGATCAAGTTTAGGCAATCTCCGAATTTTGTTCCTGTGGTTTCGATTTTAGGTTTCGAATTTCGATCGATTGGGGGTGCAAGGGTTTCGGTTGAAGTGTATCGCAATAAAAATCATATATTTTATTGATTACTAGCCTCACCGCACACGCTTACGCGTGTGCGAGAGGCTTTTTTGCATCACGGGCGCTTCGCGCCACATTACGAACGCTTCGCACCATATTTCAACGCTCTTGGTATTCGTTTCGCGTTTTGCTAGGCGTATCTTTTCAAGAGGGTGATAGAGGCAAATTAAAAATTGAAAAGATACGCCGAGCAAATGCGAGACAAATATCAATAGCGTTGAAATGTGGCGCGAAGCGCTTGTGATATGGCGCACAACGCCCGTGATGCAAAAAAAGCCTCTCGCACACGCGTAAGCGTGTGCGGTGAGGCTAGAGTTTTTGAAAGTAAAGACATTATTGACTAAGAAGCTATAAGTCCGTCAAGAGAAAAAAGACAAAATGGAAAAGTAGTGTTGAATGATATCGTGGAGTGCTGGTCCTTCCCAAAAAAAAGTTTTGTGGTTTTGATCAAGACAGTAGTCAATATCATTTATTTATTACTGAAAACATATTAGAGAAAACGCTTACACCATGTTCCTGAGGTTCATTCTTAAAGACTTGGGGTGTTGAAAATTGAAAAGATACGCCTAGCAAATGCAAGACGAACACCAAAAGTGTTGAAATATGGCGCGAAGAGCCCGTGAAGTGATGCGCAGCGCCCGTGATGCAAAAAAAGCCTCTCGCACACGCTTAGGCGTGTGCGGTGAGGCTAGAGTTTTTGAAAGTAAAGACATTATTGACTAAGAAGCTATAAGTCCGTCAAGAGAAAAAAGACAAAATGGAAAAGTAGTGTTGAATGATATCGTGGAGTGCTGGTCCTTCCCAAAAAAAAGTTTTGTGGTTTTGATCAAGACAATAGCCAATATCATTTATTTATTACTGAAAACATATTAGAGAAAACGCTTACACCATGTTCCTGAGGTTCATTCTTAAAGACTTGGGGTGTTGAAAATTGAAAAGATACGCCTAGCAAATGCGAGACGAATCCCATGAGTGTTGAAATGTGGCGCGAAGCGCCCGTGATGCAAAAAAAGCCTCTCACACACGCGTAAGCGTGTGCGGTGAGGCTAGAGTCTTTGAAAGTAAAGACATTATTGACTAAGAAGCTATAAGTCCGTCAAGAGAAAAAAGACAAAATGGAAAAGTAGTGTTGAATGATATCGTGGAGTGCTGGTCCTTCCCAAAAAACGTTTTGTGGTTTTGATCAAGACAATAGTCAATATCATTTATTTATTACTGAAAACATATTAGGGAAAACGCTTACACCATGTTCCTGAGGTTCATTCTTAAAGACTTGGGGTGTTGAAAATTGAAAAGATACGCCTAGCAAATGCGAGACGAATCCCAAGAGTGTTGAAATGTGGCGCGAAGCGCCCGTGATGCAAAGAAAGCATCTCGCACACGCGTAAGCGTGTGCAGTGAGGCTAGAGTTTTTGAAAGTAAAGACATTATTGACTAAGAAGCTATAAGTCCGTCAAGAGAAAAAAGACAAAATGGAAAAGTAGTGTGATTGAAATCGAACAATATCGTGGAGTGCTGATCCTTCCCAAAGAAAAGTTTTGTGGTTTTGATCAAGACAATAGTCAATATCATTTATTTATTACTGAAAACATATTAGAGAAAACGCTTACACCATGTTCCTGAGGTTCATTCTTAAAGACTTGGGGTGTTGAAAATTGAAAAGATACGCCTAGCAAATGCAAGACGAACACCAAAAGTGTTGAAATGTGGCGCGAAGAACCCGTGATGTGGCGCGCAACGCTCGTGATGCAAAAATAGACTGCAGTCAGACCTACATTATTACTATTGTTTCTTATAATGTCATAACATATATTCATTGGAAAGTGAAAGTCCTTGTCATTATTACAACTTACAGACAGCTGGTACTAATAGATGCATTCATTACTGACATAATTGATGGGTGAAGCTGCTTATTCATTTCTATTTTCGTTTTTGTTTAAACTGGGTTCCTGACTTGTTTTGTACCCAATCAAGCAGTCCACAAATGAAAAGTTGAAGGGATCGTAAGTGAAATGGGAAGTATGAAATGTAAGGCCAAAGAAGAGGACAACTACCTTTTGTGTAAGCATCGTTTCCTTGATACAACATTTGAATGAAATAAAACTTATACCGCACTAAAAGAATATCAAAAAATTAATGCTATGGTTCACCACCAATTCACATTTTTGTTACTTCAGATCAAATCAGATACATAAATCAGACCAACAATCAATGCCAAACCCAACTTCAGGAGTTCCAAAGATTGGGTTACCAGTTAAACGTGTGTCTTGTGAAATTTCTGCAAAACATATGCATGTGTAGAAATGATGATTCCTAGAGCAGATCATCATGTGTCTAGTTTGAGATTATGAGAAGGGCGTACGTACAAAATAACTACATTTCTGGGAAAATTGGATCATAAGTTATTTGCAACCCCCATCACACCGATGTTCATCAGCTATGGCTTTCTTCCAAAAAAGGAAAAGCCTTAAAGCATACAATGGACATGAGCCCATTACTGAATTTTCTCAAATGTCTTCCAAAGGTAGCATTCTACAGAGGCTTTGGTCCACCATCTGACATTGCATTCAACTTGAGAAGAGGAGTTGCAGGGTCTCTGGACAGTATAAAATTTCCTCCAAGATCTGTTCTGCTGTACTCCGCTGCAGCAGCACCCATCACAATTGGTGAACCTTCTCCATGTTTTAGCCATTAATTCAACTCCAAAATAAACTAAATGGTCCGAAATGCTATTTCCAGTCACCAACCTGTACAATTCCAAACAAAATGTAGTGCTATTTCAGATAAGATTATTTGGTATGAACAACCACTGGTTCACCTCTATAAACAAATTATATAGGAAGGGCTTAAATCACATAGGAACGCACTCTTATGTCCAGTGGATTTTCTCTGAAGAGCTCTATATTCTACATTTCAATTGTGACATAAGAACCTCGCAATAGCTTAAATAACAATCTAATGGCAACCACACCTTAGTCTAAAGTAACGAAATGCAGCATCATGACACCTATCAGATATAAGCAGTTCTCAGGTTAATCAGGAGCATAAGTTAATGGCAACTAAACACAACATAAATGAATCTGCATTCATCCCCACTTCAACATTAAACAACAAAAGAAATAGAATCACAATTATACTTCATATTGCGGATAACTCACACTGTGTCAGGCTTCCAAGCTTCTGCGATGTCGAGTGTATCCCGTACCCGCTTTTGGAAGCCCTTTAATTCAACTTTGACTGCATTGCAACCATGGAACGTTGTTCCTCTGATTTCGATTTCAGTCTACTGCTCGACCCACTCGCCTCAAGCCCTTTTTAAGCCTTTCTGCTACACTTTGAAACTGATGCGTCCGGTCCCGAAAGGATGATTGTGCTGCTTTCACATTCATGCTCTAAATGGAAATTGACATAAGACCCAAATGCAAACTACAGAAATTACACACCCCCGATGTCAAGATCACAGCTTTTTAATTTATTTTAAAGTTTCAAATTCTCCACATGACCCCGCCTTTATGAAATCAAACCACTTCCATTGAACAATTACAGATGCTGAAAATTGAATACTTAGTCAACTTTGCTCAAAAGTAGCGTACCGTGATTGGATACCGATGTTCGAAATGAAGTGACGGAGTTCGGAACGCCGGCCGTAGGGATAGGAGAGATGCAGATCGACCATTAACAATCCAATTACAATCCAGGAAAAATATTCTGCACATTCAACCCAAAAAAAAAAAAAAAGAATTAGCAAATGAGACAAAGAAAAGTCAAAACTTCTTGAACCGCCAAGCATTTGCCACCGTAACCACCGTTACCCCAAAAAAGGAAAATTAGGAACCCAGAAATCTTCCGAAAACAATCAAAAACCTTCGTCCATCGAGCTACTTTGAACAATCTTGTTCCGATTCTTGGGCCGGCGGAATGGAGGAGAAAATTTGTGGGCGATTTGGCGTTTGTGTGGGAGGCGGCAGGAATGGAGGAGAGCGATTTGGCGTTTGTGTGGGAAGGAAGCGGCTGAAAGGTAGGAGAAAGAGGGGGCATGCGGCTCATTGACACTTTTACCCCGAATTTTTCAATAACTGTTTTTTACATTGGTCTTTATATTTAGGGGTAAATTCGGATTTCTATTAAACTTCACCATTTCAACTGTTTTGGATGTGTTTGCTTTATTAATATAGATACAGATAAAATCATCTCTGCAAAAAATCACTCAAATTCGAGATCGTTTGATTATTTAATTTTGATAAACATATAAATGGTACATTTAGACGCCAAATGAGTCGTCTACATGTTACTATAACACAGTAAGTGATCCCTTGTAAACAAATTTTTTGGCGTCGCCACTGACTACTACGGGAATCGAATCTGTGTCTATTATGATGTCCTGACTAGTGGTGAAAGGGACAAAAAAGCCATTCTTGATTTACCTCAGCTCCGAGAATAGGAGTGGTTTGTTTTGTTTCTATATTTTCTAATAAAAAGAAGAAGAACTGTTAGCTCGACTGATTATAAAACCCCAAACTCAGCATTCACAAGACAAGACAAAGGCATTCAAACAACATCCAACTCTTTCTCTAACGTTCTGAAATTGAATTGAATATTACAAAATAGTAGCAATTTATTTCAACTTCCTTAAACATGAGATGTCACACAAATGGTTATTGGTTACAACGGCGCCAAATAGTGAAGTCAGAAATTTCGATGCAATATATATATATAAAATGAAACTCTCTGTTTCTTATAACAAGCACACTGGTACACGTAGCAATCAAAATACATATACGATAAAACGAAAACGCACAAGTACAATTTGAAAATACAACAAGAAATCAATCACATGGTATAAAGGGTAGAATTCATCCTATGATGCTTCCATCCATGTGAGTCGAATTTAAGATAAATATCGATCATCATCTGGCAGATGACGAGGAAGAAGCTTTGGAAGTGATGTACGTAACGAGTTTGGGGACCAGAAAAGAAGCAGTCTGTTTATAAAGAGAAGGTGGAGCAAACGGCATGGAAGCTGTGGACCCAGAAACAATAGCACCGATGGACATTCTATTGGTCATGGAAATGACCTCGAGCGCCTGCTGGCTCACGCGCTCGTCTCGCTTGCAGTAAGCGGCAAAGGTCTCGCTGTTGTTGTTGAGCAAGTGGTACTCGCCAAAGCTGCCTTTGCCTTGGTTGAAGGCCTCGGTGGCGCGCTTGACGGTGACGTCCGGTGGGTCGCATGCCTCGATGCTGCAGCTTCCTTTGTGCAGTTTGAAGTTATAGTGTTGAGGAGAGACGCCGTATTGGAAGAGAAGAAGACCGTGGCCTTTGAGGAAGCAGTCCAGACAGGTCTTCAGCACTCCTCCGGGACATGTGCTTGGGTCGTGTCCGCAGTTGTCGCATTTTCCAGTACGACGCTTTCCTTTTTTCGATTATGATTTTCGAGTGAAATGAATCACTTCTTCCTCAACATATATACCTGCATGTTATTATTGACATATTATTGACAAGACAAATAGATCAAATACTTTTTACTTTATTTTGAATATATAGGGCATACATTACTACGTTGTATACTAACCGTGGTGGGAGTATGCATGTACATTTCTGTAAGCATAGATGTGATCTCCTAGCTGGAGCTTCTCCCTAGAAATCCTGTGTGAGATAAGTTCCATTTTTTCAAAGGGTTAATGATAAAACTACCGTCGATCTATGTATAGCTCTTTGTAACTGTTTTGGGGCAAATGTGATAGCTAGATATTGTTGTATGGAGTCGGAACGGGACTTGCTATATTTATAGCCTCGCTCTGCGTATAGGCCAATGTGATAGCTAGATTATTGAAGCCTCGGGGAAAGCTGCTGTTAATAAGGGACCCAAACATATACATGTACAACTTGCCATATATATTCAATCACCATACTCCAATGTTTCTCGAATTGATATATTATATGAATCTATGAATAACTAGTTGCAGGCACATAAATGAATAGTAATAGCACATAATACATTTTGGCCAGGATCATCTGTCCCAAATTTCAGTGTCCCTTTTTAGTTTGTGTTCTCCTCCAATATGATGACACATGTCCCTTATCTTAGAGGAGGATAGAAGAGAGATATAGAGATCTGGAACAGAGGATCTCTTCGCCAATAAGTTTTTTGTATGTTATTATTATTTCATGATAAAATAACATTGTATATTACTATATACAACAAAGACTCAAAAGAGTTGACTAGCTACTGTATTGAATAAATATACCTTCCACGTTGCTCTATAATACTCTAGTGGTCTAGTGTACTGAATTTTAATATGCATGTTGCTCTAGTATTTAATAAATATACCATGTTGCTACACTCCATACTAGTAGAAAAAAAAAAAAAAAAAAAAGTGTTTGTTGTCACTAATTGTCAATTTGTTTTTTTTTTGTTCAACTTTTAAAATCCAGGCCGCTTTCGTTGAAGTTTTCTTGCTACCAACCACAATCATCTTTTTGGTCATGGTCTTCTGTTCTGAGACAAGGGACCATCTATTTTAGTCTGCGGCCATTTTGTTCTTATCGTTCACTAGTTCTTCAATATTCACAAAGTCCACCATCTATCCACCAATTAACTTCCTCTCATCGGTTAATTCATTCTATATCTTGTTGATGAATGTATTTGACAAGTTCATTGCATTCTAACAAGTCGTTTGGTGAAGAAAGAGGCGATGAGACACTCTTGAATTTCGATATAAGTTTCACTTGCAAACCTATATACAGTATATTCAATATAAACCGAGGATCTAAAATATCTCCATATAGATATAAAGAGATTAGAAGTGTTAATTACCAGCTATAGAAGGCATGGTTGCAAGCAGAAGAGGGCCGAAGCTCGTATATATGGATGCATTACCTCATTGTTCTATGAGGTGTTGCAAAGCGTCTCTGAACATTTGGTATAAGTCTCTCTCGCTATAGGGAAAGCACCAAACAACTTAATTAAAGTCGGTTTAATTGTCTGGAGGTATGTGATACTTACTACGGTTTTCCTCTAATTCTTTAATGGGAATGTGTGAACAACTTATGCGATTGGCTTCAATTCCTGTCAGTTATTAAATAATTACTTAATGAAGATATCTAGACCTGATTTATATTTGACCCGATTCCTTCTCAACCTTTTGCAGAGTTAGTAAACGAGTGCCTAGCAAACCAAATACGGCTCGACCTTGAAGTTACTATCTTGCCTTTTCAACTGGTATCGTCCAGTCTTTGAGAGCATTTTCACCCATGTAGGCGCAGGCCCAGGCAATCGGAATGCAAGAGCCCACTTCTTGCCTGCATGTGATGAATAGTGATCGCCCTCGCCTGCCGTCAAAAAAGTAGCTTCCACCCAAGTAGGCGTAGGTGCAGGCAATCACTATTCACATATATTTTTAATATATTTTTTTTATAGTCTTGTTATGTGTGTGTTTATCCATGCCTTGCTTGGATTTTAATAAATCTTCCCTTTTGTTGTTAAATCAATTTTATTTCAATTTAATATTGAACATTACATACTAATAACTTCTTCAAATAAAATAAAAACATCAAAATTGAATACTTCTTCACACAAAAGTGAATATTACATACTAATAATTATCATAAAAAGCATGTAGAATTATCATATTTAAATTGAATATTTGTGCTTAAAATTTAATATTACATACTTAGAAAATTTGATATAAAAAAAATTGTGATTTTTTATAGAAAAGAAAATGTTGATTTTATATAAAAAAAATAGAAAAAAAAGTTTGTTTTCATTTCAGCCGAACAAGAGCCATTCGGCCTCCCCTCCCGAACATGGAAGCCCTTTCACTCGCCCCCACTCACGCGTGAATTGCACGCGCCCGAAATATATATATATAAAAAAAAAAAGTGCGTGTGACGTCAGCTGGGGCCCACATAGCTTGCAGGAGTAGGTGCGGGCGACGCCAGCCTTCGCCGCTCTCGCCCTCCTCTGGCCCTCGCGTTTTTTCACCGGTTGAGGGTGAACAGTGCCGGCGGAAGGCGCGCCTACGCCCTCGCCCATGTTTTCGCCCTCATGGTGGAAATGCTCTAAGTTGCTCTCTTTCAAGTAATTTCCCAAAATAAGAGTAACCCTCCGTGATGAACAGAGATTCGACCCAATGTGGTGCCAGCCCATGAGATCCCCACTTATCAGAGCTCGTTGACTGATGTTATTGTAATGCAACTTAATCATGTACATACTGATGTTATTTTGTATCCTATATAATAAATAAATAATATAGGGATATGCTTCATGCTTGTCAACTTATTGTCTCTCCTCTTTGTCTCTTCTATCCAAGATTCCTAATTAAGAATCGGCGCGGATCAATGATGCAGCTTTGGAATCTGATGGCCATTTGACCAACTGTAAGCAAACACAAGCAGATAGAAAATTGAGCATCTGCCACAGATTTTCCGTGGTAGAAATAGAAAAGAGTGAATAGCAACCGGCCCAAAGGCAAGGCTACGGATTGGCCACAGGACGCTTGGTAATGTGGCCTTTTTTTATCAAAACCACGGAGAAGACGGATGTAGCATGATTCGTCGGTGGCTTAAGGCCAATTTTCTCTACTAGTGATCTTCAAAACCTTTTGTTCTATGATGAAATTGAAAGGAACAAGGGAAGAAAGAACATAGTTGACTTCAAACATCTTTTACAAATTTCTGATAGTAAATTACAAATCATGCTTCGAATTTCACCTAAAGATTTATCAGTTGTTTACATAGATTGTTTTTATATGAAGTGGATAATTACACCTCAACCATTCTAATCTGACAGCTATTATTTAGCTTACAACATGAGTTTATTTTCACACATACAATTAAGACATGGATAATTTCGATCGATATACCTAAAAACAATCAAGATCCGGACGATTGAGCATCATTCCCAGTCCCTTGCTCCTCCATTTCTTCTAGAGTCTGATTCAATTGGTCTGCATCAACGTCCTCCACCTGATCATCGCCCTCATTTGTGTTGAGATTTCTGAGGGTGGCTATAATTGTCCCGAGGGTCAATTCGACCAAATTTTCAATAATTTCTTTCAACTGTCTGTGTTTGTGTGGGTCATGAATGAACACATCATTAAGAAGCCTATCCACATTATGCTTCAGGACAGCTTCGGCCCCACGTCTATACCAATTTATAGCAGCAAATGCCTGGTTGTTCATGTGCTTGTTTGTTTTGCAGTAAATTGCAAACGACTCGCAGTTGTTCTCGAACAGGTTGTACTCGCCAAATCCCTCGTTGCTGAGCAAAATTGTGGCGCGTCTGATGCTATCCTCTGCTGAATTAGAACGACCCGTCGTGCAAGTTCCTGAATTTTTGATAAAGAAGCGAACAGGAGAGACACCATATTCAAAGCGGTGAAGACTGTGGTCTTTCAAGAAGCAGTCAACGCAAGTTTTGATCACTCCTCCAGCCATGCCTGAATGGTGTCCACAGTTTTTGCACCGATTCCTTTGGTGTCCGGCGGAGTCCCTGGCTTCTTGTGTTCTGGTATAGTGGATCACCCTGTCTTTCTCCACGTATATTCCTGAACATAACATACATATATGTAACTAAAAATCAATTTGCATGCAGACTCTATATAAACAGTTCTCTCAGAAGAGGAAAAGGAATACAGTGCAAACATTCAGAATTGGTTACTTGAATTAATCACTGACCATGGTGAGAGTATGCGTGCAACCTTCGGTAGCAGTAGATGTGATCACCAGGTTGGAGATTGGACCTTGCAACCTTGTTTGAAAACAATCCCATCTGGTGTCTCTGTTTATCTTTATGATGAATTGTAAGTGGTTATTTGGGGTTGCATGGGCTAAAATCAGTTCTGATATTTATATAGGCAGTGAAAATTCGGTTCAAACATAAAACAAAAAAAAAAAATTAATTCAAGATTTGAAAAGGTCGTCTTCTTACAGTCATTAAATCAATGACTGACAATTTTAACTAATGGCCACTTGATAAGATATGTTCATAATATAATACAAGTTGCTAATAATGAAGAGTGTAGTGTAGGAGACTTTCCGAGATGGTTCCAAACACCAAAACCCAAAGAGTTGACCACTTTGGACTTTTTATTTTTCCCTCGTCATTCTGTTTGAGTTGGAGAACAAGTAAAACCTCGAAAATGATACCAAAAAAAGCATTATATTAACAATACATTTAGTTTGCTCATGTACAGCCAATCACAACCCCCTTTTTGGTCTTTGTCTCTTGTTCGGGGACTTTGGACGCGGATATCCTATCTATTTTGCTCAATGTACGGCCAATCACAACCCCCGTTTCGGTCTCTGTCTTTTGTTCGGGGACTTTGGATTTTGGTCCTTATTATATATCACTCAATTTGGCCATGTTGGCGTTAAGGTTGTCTTTCAATAATTCGTCAAAGAAACGATCAACTTGCATGCACCAATTAGCTTGCTTTCATTGGATTATCTAATTAGCGTGCTTGTGAAGAAGAAAGACCGAGTACCAACGACTACGAGTCACTCTTGGATTTTGAATCTTCGATAATATAGTTTCACTTGTAAACCTTAATCTGGGGATGAATATTGTGTAACGATCCGAAGCCTTTTCTTTGGTCTTTGCCATTTGTTACTATTCGATTTGGCCATTTATTTGTTCTTATATTTCATAGAATAGATAATCAACACAAGCTCTAATTATTTTTTTAGCATCATGAGTTTTTTATCTACTGATTTTGAAGCTTTTTCGGTTCAGACTGAGTTACTCTAATTACATTTTTTTTTCATTGAATATTAGTTGAAGTTGATTTTGATATAATTTCTTTGATTTTCACTAGCTCTACAGTCTTTGTAGATAAAAATTATCAAATTTCTATCTTCACGAGATGCACCAATTAATTAACCTCGCTCGCATTGGACTATTTAAGGGAACTAGTTCTTATTAGGGGTGACAAACAAACTGAAAAACTGCAAACCAAACCGAATCAAACCGTTTGATGCGGTGTGGTTTGGTTTAAATATTCTATTTAAGATATGTGGCTTGCAAAACCGAACTGCACCACTTATAATGGTGCGACTTGTGATTCCTAAATATTCAAAACCGCGGTTCACCGCACTGCATCGCAAAATTAATATATAGTTTAATTTATATAAAACAATTAACACATGTTATATTTTCATTAATTATTATTATTGTGCTACCATTCATCCTTCACAAATAATCAAAACCTCAACTCTAATTAATACATGTCATCTTTAAAATAATAATATTTTATAATGAATTTTGATCTACTTATATTTATAAAATTTAGAAAATGCATACGAGGTAAAACTAAACCGCTAATTGCGGCTAACCGCACCACTTGAAATTGGTAATAGGTGATTTTACTTTTATTTGAAATTTTATTAAACCGCATACGATGATGTGGTTTGCAATTTTACTCCAAAACACCAAACCGTATCACGCCCACCTTTAGTTCTTATATATGTTGATGAATCAAGCAGAAACACTTTTTGCGAAGGCGAGACAATTTGAAGGCCTAGTGGGTCCAGTATCATTGTTTGAGTTGGGTTGGGTCGGTGAGTCAAAGAAGTATTAAAGCCCAATACAACCTACGAATTGAATAGCCCAATACCAATTTAGCAACCCATCGAAATACAAAAATTAAAAAATATCTTTTTTTTTTTTTTTGGTCAAGACAAAAATTAAAAATATCTGTTATGCCACTATCTTCCTCTTCTCTTCTTCTTCCCCACCAAAAACTAAACCAAAAATGTGGCTCCTCCGTTTAACCTCTCAAATTTCCATATGAATAAAAATGGTGCTGCTCTGTAGCCTAAAGCAGCAGTCATGGCGTTCACCGGAGTCGTCACTCTTGCTACCTCGCCGTTATTACACTCCGACACTTCCTCCAAGGTACGCAAACCCACTTGTTTTTCCTGCTCTTGTGCTTTAAATCCAACACCTTCTACTTCTACTTCCGGCTCCGACCAACCCCACGACTCTAATAATAACACAAAACCTCAGAAATTCAGCTACAGCAGAGCTTCGCCATCGGTCAGATGGCCCCATTTGAACCTCACTGAAACTTACCCTTTAACCCAGCAACCCCAATTTGCCCATGTTGTGGATTCCGAGGTTAGAGAGGAAGACCCGGATTCGGGTTCGGGTTCGGGTTTGGGAGGGAATTTCAGTGTGAATGATGAGACCCAACAAGTTTTGGGGAGGCCCAGCAAGACCAAGGCCAAGAAAATGACCAAATTGGCTCTCAAAAGGGCCAAAGATTGGAGGGAAAGAGTTAGGTTTTATACTGATAGGATTCTGGGCTTGAAATCACAAGAGTTCGTGGCGGATGTGTTGGATGATAGGAAAGTTCAGATGACCCCAACTGATTTCTGCTTTGTGGTCAAATGGGTAGGCCAGGCCAGCTGGCAACGCGCATTGGAGGTGTACGAGTGGCTGAATGTGCGCCACTGGTACGCCCCCAATGCGCGAATGCTGGCCACCATCGTGGCCGTGCTTGGAAAGGCCAACCAGGAATCTTTGGCAGTGGAGATGTTCACTAGGGCCGAGCCTGGAGTTGGGAACACTGTCCAGGTGTATAATGCCATGATGGGGGTTTATGCTAGAAATGGTCGGTTTAAGAAAGTCCAGGAAATGCTTGATTTAATGCGCGAGAGAGGGTGCGAACCGGACCTCGTGAGTCTCAATACTTTGATTAATGCTCGTCTGAGGTCCGGCGCCATGGTACCAAACTTGGCTACTGAGCTTCTGAATGAGGTGAGGAGGTCTGGTCTTAGGCCGGATATCATAACTTACAATACTCTTATAAGTGGCTGTTCGAGGGAATCCAATTTGGAGGAGGCAGTGAAGGTTTACAGTGATATGGAAGCACATAATTGTCAGCCTGATCTTTGGACTTATAATGCTATGATTTCTGTATACGGCAGATGTGGGCAGTCTAGCAAAGCTGAGCAGCTCTTTGAGGAATTGGAGTCGAAAGGGTTCTTCCCTGATGCAGTGACGTACAATTCCTTTGTTGTATGCTTTCGCAAGAGAACTGAATATAGATAAAGTAAGGGAAATTGGTGAAGAGATGGTGAAAATGGGATTCGGTAAAGATGAGATGACGTACAATACTATTATCCACATGCATGGTAAGCAGGGCCAGCATGATACAGCATTGCAGCTTTATAGGGACATGAAAAGGCTAGGCCGGACTGCTGATGCTGTTACATATACAGTGTTGATAGATTCGCTTGGAAAAGCTAATAAGATAACGGAAGCCGCTGATGTGATGTCAGAGATGTTGGACAGTGGGGTGAAACCCACTCTCCGGACGTATAGTGCTTTAATGTGTGCGTATGCCAAGGCTGGGAAACAAGTAGAGGCTCAAGAGACATTTGACTGCATGGTGAGGTCCGGGATTAGACCAGATCATCTAGCATACTCAGTTATGTTGGATATCTTTTTGAGGGTCAATGAGACAAAGAAGGCAATGGCGTTGTATCAGGAAATGCTGCATGATGGTTTTATGCCAGATAATGCCCTCTATGAGGTCATGTTGCGAGTGCTTGGAAGAGAAAATAAATTGGAAGGCATTGAAAAAGTGATCAGAGATATGGAAAAAGTTGGTGGTATGAACCCGCAACTTATCTCTTCTATTCTTGTTAAGGGAGAATGCTATGACCAGGCTGCTAAAATGTTGAGATTAGCCATCAGTAGCGGCTATGAACTGGACCGGGAAAATCTTTTATCTATTCTCAGTTCATACAGTTCATGCGGAAGGCACTCAGAAGCATGTGAATTGCTCGAATTTTTGAAAGAGCATGCTCCCGGTTCCAACCAACTGATCGCTGAAGCACTGGTTGTCATACAATGCAAGGCTCGCGAATTTGACTCTGCCTTGGTTGAATATGGTAACACCAGGGGATTCCATTCTTTTAGCAGAAGTTCTACCATGTATGAAATCCTGATTCAAGGCTGCGAAGAGAATGAGCTCTTTGGTGAAGCTTCTCAGATATACTCTGACATGAGATTATATGGTGTTGAGCCCTCTGAGCATATTTACCGAATGATGGTGCTCGCATATTGTAAGATGGGTTTCCCTGAGACCGCCCATCATTTGATTGATCGGGCAGAAATGAAAGGCATTTTACTTGATGATGTGAATATGTTTGTTAATGTTATTGAAGTCTATGGGAAATTAAAGCTATGGCAGAAAGCTGAAAGTTTGGTCGGAAGCCTTAAACAAAGAGGTAAAGCAGTGGATAGGAAGGTCTGGAATGCCCTGATACAAGGTTATGCTGCAAGTGGCTGCTATGAGCGAGCTAGAGTTATCTTTAATACAATGATGAGAGATGGTCCTTCCCCAACAGTAGATTCTGTTAATGGTCTTTTACAGGCTTTGATTGTTGATGGGAGACTGGATGAACTCTATGTTTTAATCCAGGATTTGCAAGATATGGGTTTAAAAATAAGCAAGAGTTCAATCCTGTTAATGCTTGAAGCATTTGCTCGAGATGGTAACATATTTGAGGTGAAGAAGATATACCATGGAATGAAGGCTGCAGGTTATTTTCCTAACATGGATTGCTTCAGGATTATGATTAAGTTGTTGTGTAGGGGAAAAAGAGTAAGAGATGTTGAAGCAATGGTCTCTGAGATGGAAGAGGCAGGATTCAAGCCTGATCTTTCAATATGGAATGCCTTGCTTAAGTTGTATGCAGGCCTTGAGGATTTCAGAAATACAGTTAAAGTATACCAGCGGATCCAAGAAGCCGAGCTTCAACCAGATGATGATACTTACAACACTTTAATTATAATGTACTGCAGAGATCATAGACCAGAAGAAGGTTTGTCATTGATGCATAAAATGAGAAGGCAGGGCCTAGAACCAAAGTTAGACACTTATAAGAGCATAATTTCTGCATTCGGAAAGCAGAATCTGGTGGATGAAGCTGAGGAGCTTTTTGAAGAGTTAAGGTCAAATGGATCTAAATTGGATCGCTCATTTTATCATACAATGATGAAAATGTTTAGAAGTTCAGGAAACCATGCTAAAGCTGAAATGCTGTTGGCTATGATGAAAGAGGCGGGCATAGAACCCAACAATGCCACAATGCACTTACTTATGGTTTCTTATGGCAGCGCAGGACAGCCTCAGGAAGCTGACAAGGTGCTTGATAACTTGAAAGTAACTGGCTTAGAACTTGATACCTTACCTTATAGTTCAGTTATTGGTGCTTATCTGAAGAATGGAGATTATAACATTGCGATTCAGAGGCTCAAAGAGATGAAGGAAGGGGGTCTGGAGCCAGATCATAGAATATGGACTTGCTTTATAAGGGCTGCAAGTTTGTCCCAGCACACAACTGAAGCCATTGTTCTCCTAAATGCACTGTGTGATGTTGGATTTGATCTTCCGATAAGGTAACTATTAGTTCTCAAGTTGGATAAAGATCAAGGAGTGAAAAAAACAATTTTTTTTCTTCTGCTTTAAACATTTTACTTTGGTTGGTGTATTTCCAAACAATTCTTGTCTTGTAGGCTTGTGACAGAAAAACCTGAGTCACTCATTTCGGAAGTAGACCATTGCCTAGAGAAACTAGAACCATTAGAAGACAATGCAGCTTTCAACTTTGTGAATGCATTGGAGGACCTTTTGTGGGCATATGAACTCCGATCCACTGCTTCATGGGTTTTTCAATTGGCAGTAAAGAGAGGCATCTATAACAACAATGTTTTCAGGTAGGTCAATCATTAGTAGTTCTACGTGTCTATCAGGCTCAAGTGACCAGTAAAGGAAAGTGGTCTTCTTTATTGTTCAATTTTCATTCCATCGCTTTGCTTAGACCAAATGATCTTTTGAATGCAGGGTAGCTGACAAAGACTGGAGTGCTGATTTTAGAAAGCTGTCAGCTGGTTCTGCACTTGTTGGTCTTACTTTGTGGCTTGATCAGATGCAGGCAGCTCTTTTTCTCTTCATAATTTCGTTTAAGTTTACTACACCTTTGAAACTTCCGGTTCATTTGTGACCCTAACACAGTGCTTCCTTTTATATGGCAGGATGCATCACTGGAGGGTTATCCAGAGTCTCCCAAATCAGTTGCGCTGATAACCGGAACATCCGAGTACAACATGGTTTCCCTGAACAGTACATTGAAGGCATGCCTTTGGGAGATGGGTTCACCTTTTCTGCCGTGTAAAACACGAACTGGCCTTCTTATAGCAAAGGCACACTCACTCAGAATGTGGTTAAAGGATTCCCCATTTTGTTTGGACCTTGAGTTGAAAGATGTCCCAGCTCTCCCTGAATTGAACTCAATGCAGCTCATCGACGGATGCTTCCTGCGACGAGGTCTTGTTCCCGCGTTTAAGGAAATAACTGAGAAGCTTGGACTAGTGCGGCCAAAGAAGTTTGCTAGATTGGCATTGTTATCCGATGAAAAGAGAGAGAGAGTTATCGAAGCAGATATTGAGGGTAGGAAACAGAAGTTAGAAAAAATGAAGGAAAGGGGTGATGATCCGAGGAGGATGAGCAGGGTCAAAAAGTTTAGGAAGAGGAAATATGTAAGACCTTCTATGTTGTCAAACACCAAACAAACTGTTTCTGTAAAAAGAGCTGTGAAATAGAGTTAGTTACCAAAATGAAGTGAAATATGTATGTTCCATTCTGTATGTCTTCGCTCTTTTGTTTTGTATACCTCCTTCCTTCCACTTCACGACTGTGAAAATACGGATCTTTCTTTTTCACCCGTCTAGTTAAGTGGATTAATAACATTTACTCTTAACGGTTGACACCAACAAAAAAAAAAAACATTTACTCTTTAGATTTTCCTTTCTAGTGATCTTTAGCGAGGATATATACGTATATACGGGCCCAATTAATATTTTCTGAGCCATCAATGCGGGCCCAATTAATCCTTTTTTGAACGTAGTTCAGGGAAAGGCCCAGGACCGCCGACCCAATAGAAAGAGCGACTCAGGTTTAGTGTAGAGAGCTATCTGGTGATATAAAAGCAGAGAAACCCCAGCAGCCGCGGCAGAGACGAAAGTAGCAGCAGGGTTTCATCTCCATTTTCACGCCGGCGATTTCAGGTCTTCCCTTAACTGCCATTCTTCTCTTCTCTTAGTTTCTGTGCGTAATTGATTTCTGCTTGACGTCTCATTCGAATTTGCTGTTTTCGTTTCTTCAAACCCAAATAATGAAAACCCCTATAACTGAGCTTCTAGGGTTTAAAGAATGTGTTGGTTTTAACGTGTTTTCTCACTTTGCCATCGAAGATTTAGATGTTGGAATCAGTTATTGTTTAGATCTCTAGGGTTTTATTGTCTCCTTCGTTTGTGGGTCACTGAGTTGTGGCCACTAAGTTGGTCTGTTTATTTGCTTTGCATAATCTGTATGTTTATGTCTTCAGCCTCGACATTGGTTTGAGGGTTTATTTGTTATCGAAATCTATTTGCATTTTGTGTTTGTTTTATGAGTTTAGACTTTGGGATCCTAACTGATTCTGATTACTTTGCAGTTGAGGCATCATGGTGAAGCACAACAATGTCATTCCAAGCTCTCACTTCAGGAAGCACTGGCAGAACTATGTCAAGACATGGTTCAACCAGCCTGCTCGCAAGACCCGGAGAAGAGTCGGTGCGTAATTGTATTTTGCATAATCAGCTCTTCGTGTTTATTTGCTAACTTTAATTTGTAATCCGGCTGAGTCGAAAAAATCTTTCTGAATTTTCACCAGCCCGGCAAAAGAAGGCTGTGAAAATCTTCCCTCGCCCTACTAGTGGCCCCCTCCGTCCAATTGTTCATGGACAGACATTGAAGTATAACATGAAAGTGAGGGCCGGCAGGGGATTTACTCTGGAAGAGTTGAAGGTAACAACCTTTTCACTTACCTTTGTGTTGTATGAATCTGCGCAACCTTTTCTACGTATGCATCTATGTCCGAGGATTTTAACATACAGTTTTCTGTCCCGTTGTCAGTCTGCTGGTATTCCCAAGAAACTTGCACCAACCATTGGGATCTCAGTTGATCATCGCAGGAAGAACCGTTCTCTGGAGGGTCTTCAAGCTAATGTGCAGCGATTGAAGACATACAAGGCGAAGTTGGTCGTCTTCCCAAGGCGCACTCGCAAATTCAAGGTATTGTTTTAAGATCGATGTGGTTTGATTCAATACTGATTAAATGGTGTGTGCATGATGTCTCATCCGTCTCTATCCTGTTTGATATAGGCTGGTGATTCTACTCCTGAGGAACTTGCCAATGCTACTCAACTCCAAGGTCCCTACCTTCCGATTGCGCGTGAGAAGCCATCAGTTGAGCTTGTGAAGGTTACTGATGAATTGAAGTCATTCAAGGCATTTGACAAGCTCCGTGTTGAGAGGATGAACCAACGCCATGTTGGTGCCAGACTTAAGAGGGCAGCAGAGGCTGAGAAGGAAGAGAAAAAGTAGAGAGCCCCACCCCCTTTCCTTTTCATGAACAAGTGGAATTTCCTTTTGCGTTGGAAGGTTTTTCATTTTAGTTTTGATCTGTTTACCAGACTATTCCTTGGAAACCTATCAACTTTGGAATTTGTAATGTCACTCAAGTTCATTGAAGTTAACAATGTTATGGTTTTTACTTGATTTTGATCTCCCTCATACTTTTTATGGTAGGAGAATGTTTGCTAGTGCTTATGCTTCTAAACCTTTGCATTTGTTGAAAGATGGAAATTGTAATGTGGGTGTCTTTTGCTACTTCGTTTCATAGTTATTGAAGCTAATCATTTCATCGAGCACTTGTTTCTAGACTTAATCTCAACCCTCTACAGTTTGTGTTGATCGATTCAGTCGTCCAGTATCAATTGTTTGCAGAAAGCCTTACGTTTGCCGCATACCATGCGATCTCATGAGTAGGCATGATGGTTTGGACCATAGGCTTGAGGTTGTACAATAGAACCCTCGGTCGGTTTGCAGATGGTTCCCCTTGTACAAGCACGTATGATTCATATCTGACATCAGTATATTCATTGATCAAAACGTCCAATCCCAAATCACTGTCTGCAATCTCAAGATTTCATTTACTGTGAAGCAACAAAATGTATCAAAAAGTGTAATGTCTCTCAGAAGCTAGAAGAAAAAAAAATGTTAACGCGATCCTCCTAAGCGCCTCCTGATGGAATGATTTCGGTGACAAATATTATCAGTATTCCAACTGTCCGTTCAATGCTTCAATGCCTGCAAACAAATCCTTTGTTAAGAGCACAGTATCAATACCTTCAAAGATAAAAGGTATACAAGTAGTTTGGTCGGAAATTGTTGCTATTGCCAAAAACCTTAACTTGAAAGAAAGACATTGAGGATAATTCAGTTTATCAGACATTGCCTAACAACTAAGTCGTGTCGTTTTTATCTTTAGCCCCAGGGTTTCCTCAATCTTCAAGTATCTCCCTAAGGCCTCATCAAACACCCTTTTTTAAGCCAAAAATTGAGTAGCAGAGTGTAAGTTCAGATTGATCTACTCCCGAGAATGAAACATGCTTACAAAATGCATTAATAATAATGTGCTCAGAAGTACCTGAGAAGCCATGACCCATGTTCTCTCTATCCAAATTTGGCGTGGCCTTAGTTGAGAGTGCTCAAACTGCAGTGTATCGTTTGTACCTTTGAAGTACACTCTATACCTTTGCTGACGAAGAACCCTGCAAACCACACCTTCCCACCACCCATCATTGTAGAAAGCTTCAACATCATCATTCAGACTGTAACTTTCAACCACAACAGCTTGAGGGGGAGAAGGCCTGATGTGTTGTGCATCAACCTCTTCTTTCAAGAACTCTTTATCATCATCTGTTTTTATGGTCTTATATTGAATAAGAAACTTGTCCTTCTTAACTACTTTGACAACACTTGCAGCAAACCAAGCACCTTGAAATCCGTCTTCATCAGTGCAAACTTCAACTGGTGTCCCTTCTGTGAAATCTGCTTTCATCTGTGCTTTTGCTTTCTTGGTATCTGAGACATCCTGCAATCCATATCAGCGGAGTTTGCAGACTCCACAAAATAGTTGATAAGAGTAAAGAATGGAATAAAGTGATTGTTCATGTCAGCTAGACTGTATATGTCACTATTAAACGAGACATCAGAATCCCCATATTCATAATGTGCCTAACCGTTGATATAACTTGTCAGGTAAGAGAGACATCCACAATAATCATATTCTGTAGAAGAGACTGATTATTTCAGGTCAAGTAACAAAAACTAAAGAATCATCTGACAAGGTGTAAGAAACTGCCCTATTCAACCCTTATGAATCCATTTCCGTTCAGCTATATTAGAAACACGAATCGTCAAACGAAAAAGAAAAGTATCTATCACTCTTTTTCAACACAAGAGGACAACAACATATATATAGATCATGAATTCATCTCATAATCGAACTATCCAGTCCTCTAACTCAAGCTAATACATGTAAAGGAGAAGAACATCTTTCTTTCCACACTATCAAACACGCTGGGAGGAGAAGCAAAAGCTCATCTACTATCCCAAAAAAACAGTTCAGCAGCAAATGTGGCATTTGATATCGAAACATAGTGTCCGAAAATCGGAAATTCTGTTCTGAGTATCCTACCTAGATATCACCCGAACTAGTTCGAAAACTAAGCTGACTAATCTTCCTAGACAAATTTGAAAAATTGATCGTATCCAGATTACCAAAAAAATCACAAAAGAGATATTGAACTATGAAAAAACATATGAAAATATTAATCAATTAGTGAATACTAACCCTATTTTGAAGAGGTGGAACCCAAGACCCATTGATCCACTCGCGGTGGATCCTCAGCTCCTCCGGTTCGAACTCGAACTTCTCCTTGGCGAACCGGAAATAAACCGCGAAAGTAGCGTCGTCGACGACGTCAGTGATGACGCCTTCCCACCACCCGCCGCAGAAGAAGGCGTCGACCACGTCACCGAACTTGAACCGGTGCTCGCTCTCCCGCGGCGGCGGGGGCCGAACCAGCGCCGCCTCCACCTCCTCGTCCGCCGCCTTGCGGAGGCTCCCGCTGGTCCTCCGGTCGAACTTGGCCTTCACCTTGTGGTACTCGACTTTGAATTTGGCTTTGTTTTTGGACTTTCGGATGATCTTCGCCGGGAAGAGCGTGCCGCGGAGCTTTGGGTTGGGGCTGGTGACCTCCACCTGCTCACCGACCTCGAAACTGGTGCCCGCCATGGGCCGCCGCTTCTGAAGCTCTCTCTCGCTCTAATTGCAATTACTTAATCGCAATTTCTTTTTTTTGGTTAAACTACACGGCGAATTTATCTCTATTTATACCTCTCATACTGGCGGGAAACGTACCGGAGTCGGTTTCGGTTAGGCGAAAATGCCCAGTTAATTCTAGTTAAATTGACTGAGAGGATGCGTCACTCTCTTGATGGAAACTTCTAAAGTATCAAACTCATAACTTTGTTTTAGATGATGACACTTTGGCCGTTGGGATGATTATGTTTGTCGTGATCAAGTGAATGAGCACAAACTTGGAACTCCTTGTGCGAAGTGGATGCTCTAAAGTATAATCAAACTCGTAATTTCGCGTGCTAAACGAATACTTTAAGGTGTTTTAGATTATGACACTTAGAATATAAGTTTTAGTTTTGGCCATTTGAGAAGATAAATGTATGTTGTGATCAGGTGACTGGGAACCAATCAAAGTTATCGGTGTAAACATGAGACAGATGACTGCAGTTTGCACTATTCATCATCAGCAGTGAAATAATACTTCCAAAAGGTTTGTGCGCAGCATACGGCAATTGTACTTCCATTACTAAAGGTCTTTCTTTGGTTATGCCGGACTGGGCGTTCTGACCACAAATACCAACTCACTTGCAATAAATATTGTATATACACTGCTTCTCTGATTGCAAATAGCTGGTTCATCCTTGAAATACAATAGTTGGATATAGGCGCCTGTATGCCTGTATGCCTGTATGATCAAGTCTTGCACTACTCAACTCTACTGTACTGCCAAACTGATTGCAGACAATTCAATCATGTATCTCCAGGCTAACATTATTTGATTCATTACAAGACAACTGATTCGAATACTTACACGACAGTCTACTGCTGTGCAAACTGTTTTCGTAGAGCTTGGATTGTCTTTCCAAGGGAAGTTGATGAACCTTGTGCCTTGCAATTAAGGCATCTTCTGACTGAAAAGTATAACATCTTCCCTTTCAGAATGCACACAGCAGACAAAACCTTCCCAGTACCATGAAACGTTGATCAACAGTAACCCATGGATCACCGCTCAAGTTACTCAGAAGATTCACTTTCAAGAGCTGGAATGCTGCGGAAACGTGCGAAGTATCGAGCGTAAGACTCATCAGTTTTATTTGATGCCATCGATCTCTTTTGTTTTGCCTGGAACCCTATACCAGAAACTGAACCGTGCAAATCACCAAGGTCCATCTCTTTCCTGACCCGGCCACTTTCATGCAGGAAACTGAAAATTAACAACAAAAGGACATAAAGAAATGTAAACTAGATATAGACAGCAACATGCGCTAGTGAAAGATAAAAGACTATCATTGTCATTCAATGAACTCTGATACAGGGAAAACCGTACCGTTCACGAATGATTTTAAAAGCTTCTTTTGTTGCATAAGGTAGCCCTGTCTTCGGATCACGGTATCTACAGCATCGCAAGTGAGCATACAAGATAAGATGGTCAGACAGACAAACCTAAACAATTCTATGTTTCCAACATCATTAATCCTTAAACTCTCTGTGACCTCTCAGAGCTGCTTGCCTGAGTTTTGCCAACATTATATACACCATGATTCATTCATCAAACAGCACACTTATTGCTATGCATCCAAACACACACCCAGAGAGATCAGAAACTAAAACATCAGATATAAGCACTTACTTGGCAGGTAAACCAGTAATTACACAAACAGCTTTCTTTGGGTCTGAAAATGGAAAAAACGTTAAAAAGACAAGCACCAGAATCACTGTAATGAAACATAACTTAAAGACAGCGTTGAGAAACACATTCATCTAAACTATTACTTACAAGGAGCAGCTGTTGCAGAGATTTCTGACTGAAATGTTAAACCTCCACTAAATTCTAGATATGAGCAACCTACGAGAATGCAATTTAAATTTCATAATCAGATAATGGTATTGCCACAATGATTACTCTGTTGTTTCCAAAGGAAAAACCAGGATGAAGAAAATGAATTGCCACAATGATTACCATCTTTTGAGAAATAGCGTAATTGTGGACCAGTATAGACAGACTTATGCACAATTGCTCTCTTCTTAACTTCTTCTTCCCTTGCTAGAACACGCTCCAGATTCCTCAAGTTCATAATTTCTGATGATTCAGAGGTCAAGTTTAGGGCTTCAAATTCTAATAAGTATATATAGGTACCCAGAGAACACATAGAATTACTAATACCGAGGCTTAAAGATTGAACCTGTTTGAGCTGCTTCCAAAAGCATCTCTTCTTGGGTCATCCTCCTCTCCTCCCCTTCCTTTTTCCTTTTTATCGGCTGATGTAAAAAAAAAAAAAAAAAAAAAAAAAAAAGGTTAAAATTTATTATATGTTCATCAACAAAATGAGCTCACAAGCAATGACCATCAAGTCTTTAATAAGGCTTTGGAGTACATTGACCACCAAGTTTATTGACAACTGACCTTCATAGTTGCTTGCAAATGCGCACGTATCGCTTCCCTCTCAGCTTGCCTAATAATCACCGAAGTCCTTGTAGATTTCCTAACAATTTTCTCTCCTTCTCCTTCCTCTGGAACATCCTCCTGTTGTTGTTCAGGTTGAGAAGATTTGTCATTTCCATCCTTGGATTCATTTCCCAATATCGAAAGCACTTTCATCTTCTTCTTCTTCTTGCTCGGTTGCTTTCCAGGATATATCAGGCGCTTCTTTGTCCTCTCTCTGTCAATTCAAAATCAACTAACTTAACTAAACTCCACAGAATAAAAAGAAATCAAGAAAATGTCATTAGGGTAAATGCAAAACTCAACCTTTCAACTCCCTCATTGTTTTCTGCTCCTTCGTCCGGGTCTGGCTCCTACCAACAATTTAAACAAGTCTTACAAACACACAACTGGTAGTGAACTCAAAGTTCCAGCAACTAGTAAAAAAAAGAGCTTACATCTTCGTCGAAATCGCTATCGAACTCATCAGCAACCTCAGGTTCTGCTTCATAGTTATTGTCCTCTTCTTCCTACCAAAATTTTCATTCACCACAGTAAACTATCACTATGAAAAATGCTGACTTGCAAAATAAACATTAGAAAAAAGTTCAATTCTTTTTTTTTTTTTTTTTACCTCTTTAAGAGCCTCCTGATTCCAGAACTCCTCGTCCTCCTCAAGTTCCTCATCAAGTAATTTGGTCATCCTATACATCACCAAAAAGTAAACAACAAATGCTTACACATTGATTCAACCCGAAATATCGAAACTCAAAATGAATGGAACATCAAAACGCAGCGATTGGGGGATTGAATTTTTAGTTACCTCTTCCCTCTGGTGGCGCGAGAGGTACGATCGAGAAACACAGGCGCCTCATCTTTCGCTGCCTCCATCATCAACCCAACCGAAATCACAACGGGAAAAAAAAAAAAAACTGATATTTTACTTCTTACTTTGATCAAAAATTGAAATTTCACTATTGGATCAGCTGGAATGAGCGCCCTAAGCACCGCCGCTAGAGTTTCCAGTCGCACTCTAATTTGTAAAGAAAGAAGCAGATAGCAATAAAAACGATATGTCGTCGGGTTTGTACCTCAATCAGCCTCGTTAACGACATGTCTTTAATTAAGACTAGCATGGGTGCCCGCGCGTTGCTGCGAGAGTAAAAATAACAAAGACATGAAAATATAAAAGAAAGAAGAGTAAGAAACAATTGGGCTATTAGGATAAATATATATAGAATGTCTGATTGATTTCCTTTAACTGTCCCTTTATGAAGGAATTTTCAAACCTAACAAACAAATCAAGCGAAAAAATGGAGACCAGTATAACCTTGATCGTTACTAATGAGAACGACAATAAAATATCAATTAACAAACCCAAACTCAAAACTAAAAAATAAAATAAAAAAAGTCATAGAGCTCAATTGCTCAATGCATGGGAACCTGAAAACTGAGATTACAATTTGATCAATTTGAGCATACATCGAAACCCTAAAATTCACAGTTATACAAAATAACCCATACTCGAAATCCCGTGAAAAGAATTGTCACTTGCTCGTTCACAAAACCAAAGAAAATCAAAGTTTAAAAAAAGTGAATTAATCGATAATCACATAATCAATAGGAAACAGTTAATAACGAGCAAATTGATAAATTTTTTAAAATCTAATTGATTAAGAAACTTTTTTGAGCGAGCTTTGCAAGCTCGCTGGATAGATCGTCCTTGTCCACTGCCTCTATCTTTTTCAACAGATCACACACCACACCTCGCGCCAATTCCCAACAAGTAACTCACCAACTCGCCATGGTAGTGTTGGAATTTGGAGTCGCGATAGTGGTGTTGTGGGGATTTGAAAGCAACGACGATGGCAATGGCGTTGGGGTGAGCATACCAACTCGATTTTTCAAAAATTCAGATCGACCGACCCAATGGGTACCCAAGCAGATTGGTAATTGACCAAATATGGGATAAATAAGTCCCAAACCAGATTGAATTGGTATAATTTGGGTCCGAATCGGGTTTCAGATACTCAAAACCCGTGGGTACTCGACCCAAACCGAAGTATTTAATTTTCTATTTTTTTTGGATGAAGTATTTAATTTTCTATTAATTAATTGGTTTCTCTTCACTTTTACCTACCTGCCTCCACGTGCTTCCTCCACTTTCTACCTCATCCTCCACTTTCTGCCTCCATCTCTCCATCTTCTTGTTTGCCTCTTTTCATCTCTCCAAACCAAATATATCATCTCCATCTTCTCTTTCTCCACAATCTCAATTTGACCGCCGTCAAATCAGATAGCGTAGTCATTGAATTCAACACTATCGGCCTACCTAAAGACGTGGATTTGTCACTCGCCGAACCCAAATCGAAGAGGACGGCAGTGGAGAAGAGGAGCTTCTTCATTTTTCTTTCTCTTTGTTCTTGGCTGTGTTGTTGTTGTTTATTGTTGTTGTTGTTTATTCTTGGTGAATCTAATAAAACCGGCCTTGTTGTTTTTGTTGTTGTTTGTTCTTGGAAAAACTGATAAAACCCATTACTGGAAGATCACATGTTGTAGATCAGTTTCTCCGTCCCCAAATTTTTTCAAGTTCCATCATCAATTCGCTCATCTCCTCGTCAAATTTCTTCATCGGGTTTTAATCCAGAACTAACTGAGTTTGGTGAAGTCTTGGGGTAATCGGCCGATGAAACTGCTGCTGTAGGCAGTGAAGATTCGGAGGAATCCGAGGGCAAAACCGTCCTTTCAAGTACCCGGGAACAAAACTCTGTTGAAAACTCAGGGGTATATTCGCAATTTTACTGTATCCAGAACAGTAACCCCAGTATACTGGGTTTCATATATAGATATATTTCTATGAAGAATGAAAAAATAAGTAATTTGCTAAAATATCAGTTTAGACCTCTATTATCATAAAATAAATAGGGGGGGTTTTTTTTTGTAGTTACCAAATTTAATCAAGATACTTCTGCAAAATATTACAATTTCAATTAAATTAAGTTTTTTTTTTAACCAAGAATCAAGTGTTTACGGTGGCTAGAAACTCTTGACCTTAGACAATTGGGTAGTGTTACATTTTTTTGGTTCTCTAAGACTCGATACTTGCGACATTTCGTGTTGCCATCAAAGTTCAAAGTTTCGGTTTCGGTCGCCAAAATTTATGGAAATTTCAGAAAAAATTTCGATTTCGATGGAAATTTCGGTAAAAAAAAAATGATGAAAAAACATGCTAGAACACCTATAAATTAATATATCTACTTTCTATAGGCTCTAAAATCAACAAATAATGCAATTTAACACTTAAGCTATGCAACATTGTCCATATGGATTAACTTTTATATACATAAGAGAGAAGAATCCGTGTTTTGCATTCCACTAAGCTGTCAATTAGCACAATATCTTAAATGTTATTGTGGAATACTTAAGCTGAGTCTCGTGAAACATACAATAATCATTACATTAACATTACAATATATTATAAGAATTTTAAGGAATATAATACATCAGAATTACACACACATACTATTCTAATACATAAAACTATTACGATGAGGCTCATGTTTACTTCTTGATATATTATCTTGGAACTAACAATATTGCTCCCATGACATTTGGAAGTAGGCGGAGTGAATGTAATATTCAACATGCATATTGTACGTGTTTCAAAAAGACTATCTATGTAAAGATACCTATTACTTTGAGCTTGTTAATTGACGGAGGAGTGGAGGTGGGAGGGAATCATAAAGTAAGAAGAAGCCTAGTGTTTGTTTGTATGATAGATGATGAAGGTAAAGAGAAGTAAAGCACAATGTAAGAAGCCTATTGTTTATTTGTTAGCTTGATAATTGACGGTGGAGGTGGTAGAGGGACAATATGTAAATAAAACATCTTCACCAAAACCTACATAAAATTTTCACTGAAATTGTACCGAAATTTCACCGAAATTTACCGAAATTTCCAACATATTTCCGAAATTTCATCGAAATTTCACCGAAACTACCGAAATTATTTCGGTATTTTCCTGATGATATTGAAATATACCCCGGTTCAAATTTCGGTGCCCCAAAATTACCGAAATTTCGGTCTTTCGGCCGAAATTTTGAACCTTGGTTGCCATCCATCATCAACTTTTTTTTTTGTTACAAGGACGCCTGCGCCCAAACGAAGAAGAAGAAGAAGAAGAAGAAGAAGAAGCCTACGCCACAACTGCCCTCTCCCAAGCTTTACTCTGACGATCCATTGGAAGGATAAAACCTAACTCCAAAGGCATTGATTCAAGGGGAATTATCCAAAATAGGAAGTTCTATTCCAAAATAATTGGGCAGCATTTTTCATTCTGAAAATAAGTACAACTATTGCCTAATTTCACTCAAAGTTAATAAAATGATTTACTATATGTTAAGAGGGACTCTACTGTTCTATGATGCGGCCATTTCAACTTATCGACTACTACGTCTCTACTATACAACCCCACCCCCATTTTCCAGAGTGTATATCGTCATCTACAGTTTCAATTATATAAGGCCAATTAACGTGGGATACCCCTATGCTGGATAGGGAGTATCAATTCCACTCCTGTGGTAAAAAAAAAATTCAGTTCCACCAACCTTTAATGCAAAAAGCAGCGGGATATTTCAGTCCAATGGAAAAAGTTTTATAAAGCATTAGATGAACATGCCCCTAAAAACTACTAATAAAATATGTTCTCCCTTAGCATAAATAATATTGTACTTTGATAAATTCATTATTCAAATTCATTATACATTATAAGAAGAATATAATTTTTCTAACCACACTCTATCATAATCAAAATTATATTTTAATCCGACCAAAAAAAAATCATATGCATGATCATTCCCTTAAATTCAATTCATAACTATACACGAATATCGCCGGTGTTGTGGCTAGTTTGAAATATCAGCTTAACTCTTTGGATAAAAAAGAAAAAAGAAAAACTCTTTCTATCGATAATTTTAGAGAAACTTGGCTCGAGATTCCAGATAGAGCAGTAGAGTGTCGTGCTGTATTTCATTTTCATCAGAGAAATAAAAATCAACACATCGATCAAAGGTTGCTCCGCTCGCTCAACACTAGAAAGCCGTAGCTTCGAGTTTTTCTCTCGTCCAAACGCAGTGGTTTTGACAGCCAGATAAATGGCCGCCACAGCTCTTAGGTGCCCTCAGGCGGCAGTACTACCGCTTCCATGGCGGGCTAGAAGGCCCAACGGCGGCGGCGGAGGCCCAGCGACGACCCGCCGGTTTTCAAAAATCCAGGCTTTCCAGCGCAGCGACATCGATAGGCTGGCGAGGGACGCGTGGCGGAGCGCCAACGACGGGTTCGAGCGGTTCTTATTCGAGGCCAAGAAGACGGCGGAGCGGCTGGACCGCCAGTACGCCCTCTCCCGCCGGTTCGACACCCTCGCCCGAACCGCCGCATCTCGCGCCCGCGAAATCGATAGAGAGCTCGAGATTGGAACTCGTTGGCGCGCATTTAGCATGGATTTTACTAGAAATTCGCCTAGGGTTTGTTCTCTTCTCTCGCCCCGGGTTTGTTCATCGCCATTTTTGCCCTAATTTGTGTGTTTGCTGAGTTGGTATTTGGTTATTATCATTGCAGTATAGAAAGCAGCTTACTGATTTCCTGGAAACGCCGTTGGGAAAAAGCTTCACGGTGAGTATTGAGCTCACATTGATGACTAACTTATGTAAAGCTTGTGTCTTTGGTGTTCATTTTGTGTTTTAAGTTTACTAGTTGTGCTCACATTGATAGCTAAATTGTGTAAAGGTTGTGTCTTTGGTGTTTCGTTTTGTGTTTTTAAGTTTGCTAATTGAGCTTTTTGTTTATGTATGAATTTGTGAAGACAATTTTCTTCCTGTGGTTTGCATTATCCGGATGGCTATTTCGGATATTGATTTTTGCTACATGGGTACTGCCATTTGCTGCTCCGCTTCTGATAGGAGCCGTTGCTAATAACCTTGTTATCAAGGTATGTCTTGTTGGTTCCAGGAATTCATTTTGCATTGATAGTTTTAGCTGCAAGTGCGCAACTTAAATCGGTTAGTTATTCAAATGGCTAAGTGTGTTTATTGCATTTGGATAGGGGGCTTGTCCAGCTTGCAAGAGGCAATTTGTTGGTTACAAGAACCAGGTGATTCGTTGTGCAAGCTGCGGAAACACTGTGTGGCAGCCAAAAGAGGGCAGAGGAGGCCCTTCTTCGTCAAAGTCAGAGCCAGAGATTATCGATGTTGACTTTGAGGAGAGATGAAGAGATGCCTTTGTTTGGAAGATCGCATATGGTAGAATTTTAGATTACATACATAGAGCAATGAGAAAATGCAAGAGGTTTGCTTTTCATTTCTTCTGATATGAAGTTGTCTTCTTAGTTTTCATCTTGGTGTAAATTGTGCCTCCTGTATTTTGGAAGTCCTCGTAAGAATCATGCGAATTTGTATATCTTCTTCTCTACTAGGACAAAAATATATGGCCTTTTTGTTGATGACAGAAAAGCTCTTTGTATTGATAGGCGGTGCTTGTGGTTTGAAATCAGCAAAAGTTTTGGTGCTCCTTGTTGTAGCTTCTATGCTAGAGATGTGTTGTCTGGAAGATTAAATAAAATTGGCAGTGCTTATTACTTCAATTCTCTATATTGTTGGTTAGCCACCAAGAATCTGCAATTTGTTTTATTTATAATATATGCCGTGTTGAGCTTGTGGAAGGTAGCATCATCGGAATTTGATCTTGTAGAGAGTGTATTGTTTGATGAAATTGGAAATTGGTATAAGAAATGACGCACTGTGTGCATGACAAAAACTGGCATTTCTTGATGAGTTTGAACATTAAAAGCTATGCCCTTCATCGGTTTGCTGAACATCAGTTATGTTTGTATCTGTAAGAGATTGGAAATGCTTGACGTCCAGACTAAAGTTTGATTTTCATCTTTAAACAAGAGGGTAATATTTCCATTGTTGCTCCTTAGGTTGATTGAAAGGTTTCCTTGACCCTTTGCTTCCTGGTTTCCCTCCATCACATACAGAATCTTGTCTGGAAAGTATTGAAAAGTTTAGGGTTTACAGCAGAATTCGAATTTATTAATATGAGAGGGGCTTGAGAATTCAAAAGAAAAGGCAAAGATCAGAAGTGCTTGATCTTACATTCCTTTCTTGTGGCTAAGAATCCCAGATGCTTCTTTTGAAGGCTCAACATGAGCTGACTATGCTTTGAATATATGGAGGCCAACCCGTATCTTCTGCTTCCTGCTTACACAAACAATAATTTATGTCTATTCTTTCATATATAGCACAGGTGTTATTTCAACAATCTGTGCTTTATTTTCTTACCAGAAGGAGTGACAACAGATAGCTCGCCTTTTACTTGAAGCATGTTTTGGCTTCTTGGGGAATAGACATTGCTCATAGCTCTTGCCTTGAGTGCTTCAACTCCTCTCAAACCTGCTGAGATGATTGAGTTAACGTATGTTTTCTATGCAGAAAAAGGAGTGGTTGTATTAAAAGTCTGTTGCAGGGAAATATGACTTGATCATGTTATCATTACATGTTGCAGCATCAGCTGTAAGTGTAATCATGTCACAGGTTGTTTGGGTGGCCAAGCCAGAGTTGATGGCTGAAGAAACATGGCTAGTCTGTGCGCCCAGTGCCTCTGCAGCTTCTGCACATACTGTTGTAACCAGGGCTGCCGCAGAAGCAACAATGTCGCCTATAATAGGGCTGCCCTCGCCATCAAATGCTTCTGCTGATTCTGTGCTGCTCTTTGCAGCAACGCTGGCTATTGCCGCAGCCAACCGTGTGACAGAAAGGGCAGCATGAACGCTAGCAGTATGTAATCGAATATCTTCTTTCTTCTGCTCCCGGCGCCATCTGAATATGCTTCTTATGGACTTGCCTCCCAACCATCCCTTTGCAGGATTTGAGTTCATCTAAGAATCAAGAAAGCATTAAACGGGCTGTTATTCTGAAGTGCAGACAGAGTAGAGTGATTAGTAAGATACCCATGTCATATCATCCACCTTGATATCATCCACCTTGTTGATCATATCAGTGCTTGTACTCCTTTGGGATGGCAACTCATTTATGACTTCTAACTCCAGTTTTCGATCTCTGGGGTCGCAGGAAGTGCTAAAGTTATGATCGTCCAACAAGTCCTGTAAAAGTGAAGAATCAGCTTTGGGCTTTAGCCGTGTTAAAGCAAGAAACATGCAAGAGGGATGTGGCTTTGTGTTCTTACATTTGATGCAAACAACTGTTGAAAGTTGTATGCAGAAGGGCTCCATGAGCGACATAGAAACTCCATGGCATGGATTGGGCTATGAATCTCCGATGAGCTGCAACATGAAGAAGAAGAAGAAGATTGATGCCGAGATTTAAATGAGAGTGATCTGCCAGCTGCTCTGACTGTCCCTGGTAGTTCCTCCATGACAACAAAGGACTTGAAATCGCGAAAACTTGGTAAGCTGAATAAACAGAACAATTCCTTAAATAGGAAACCTCATCCTACCCGTGTACATATATTATAGTTTTCGAGGAATGTTGGGAACTAGGAATTGAGAAACTGAGACACTTACCGAATTAGTCTACTGTTATTAGTATTACTATATACATACTTACGCAACACTTAAAGATGGGATAGGTGGCGATCTTCTCATGCCAATTGCCATTTTTTTTAAGGTAAGTGACAGATGTAGTAATGAATTAAAGAGTACAGACAAGGGATTAAGCCCGCGCGCTCAGATAAAGCTCAACCCAGTTGCGATTATTCTTGATATCAACAAAGTATAGAGATACTGAACAAACTATAGAGATACTGATCTCTAGAGAGGATCAAAATTGTATATACGGCCAAGAGAGGCATACTATTTTAGGTGAGGTTCACGTGGAGCAAAGAAAGATGACCAATGGTTCATTCTAAAACTGGACTTTGTCTCGTGCCATGTTGGTTTTTGCCCAATTTTTCTGATAATGCGCATGCCACACATAGGGGGATTCATGATTAATCTTCAACTTTGATGCACTTAAGCTGTGGTCCTTCAGCTGAGACTGCATAAGATATTCCTGCAGCGGTACCCAAAATTTGATTTACAGGTTGCTCTAGGGAACCACTACCATGGCGTCACCAACTCATGTGATGGAAGTGGAAAGTTGACATCTTGGTGTTTGTTTATGGGTTCAAAATATCAGACAAGGCTGAGAAACTACTTGTTATCGGTACCCGAAATTTGATTTACAGGTTGCTCTAGGGAACCACTACCATGGCGTCACCGACTCATGTGGTGGAAGTGGAAAGTCGACATCTTGGTGTTGTTTATGGGTTCAAAATTTCATACAAGGCTGAGAAACTACTTGTTTACTTTCAAGTTTTTAGAGTATCCGATAGGTCAACAAAATTGAAGTGGCTTTTAGATTTCTTGGTTGTGCAAGAAATATCGGTAGTTGGACAAGTCTCAGCGGGGAGGAACATATCATCTTAAGGAAACATCAAACACCAGTGTTCCGGCAGCAGCAATAAGTTTGATCATGATTCATCATGATAAGGCAATTGGATAAAGCAATTCCATGCAGATTGTACCAACAGCGGGTCAAAATCTTAAAATTAGCAATTTTCAAACTTAAAATGACTTGAGGAGACATAAGTTGGAAAATTCACTTTGACTAACAAATTTATAAGATTGCACCCCCCCATATCGGTAACAAATATAAATGATTCTCTAGTAAAATAGTTTTCTGCCTCATTGGAAACAATGTTCTGCATTTTAGTCCTAACCCAGGAAACTGGAGTGCGGGAGGGGCAGTACTGGTCATGAGAACTTGTAACCAATGGTTGCAAAGGCAAAAACGACACAATGACTTGAATCTATACAAGAAACCCTAGCTGGCTTTGCATCGATAAGAACACGTTCATGCCACATGATGGCCACAACCTTCCTATCTTTCATGTGCCCAAAAGCGTAGCCAGCAGGTGTCAAAATATTGATACAATCCTATTCATTCCTTGCAGAAATCTTTGAGATATTACATCATTCATTGCGGATGGAATTGTACTTTTCCCAGAGTGCTGGAGATTTTGAGATCTCAGTCATCAGGTTCTTGAACTTAAGGCTGCAATCTCCACCACTGGAGGAAACAAATATGGCAAAGCAAACTTCATCAATGTCAAAACAAACACATTCACGCAAAGGAGAGCAAAGTACTGCTAGAAAGGAGGTCTACTTCATTCCAAGACCTAATATAATTTAACACACATCAACCTAGCCATGAACTAGTCATATCTGCCTTTACTTAACCACTCCCGTATACCAAAACTACAGAAGATACCCAAAAGTTCATGAAGAATAAAACCCAGTGGAAGAAATAGGCAAGGAAGAAACCTTATACGATGCAAGGATGCAATTGCTCTAAGAGCGCTGCGAATCATGTCTTCATTGCGATCTACTTCTTGCTTGACAGCATCTTGCTTTGGCTTAAAGTTTATAGTCTTTTGGAGAGGATCCACTAATGAGTCTAGTACTGAAGGATGGAAAACATTGCATTAGATAATAACCACAGAAGATTGGAGCACCAGCAAAGAAGAATCAGTAGATTCACTAACCTGCCAAGACAGCAGATGGACACTTGTCTGCAAGCTTTGAAAGGATAAGATGGCAAGGCATCTTAACATCATAATGATCTGGAAAAGCAAATCCAATTCAGTTTCAAAGGTAACAAATTGGATAGGCACTGTTATCCATCTTCAGATAAGCATAAACATAAAGAGACTCACCATCCAGACCCGATCTAAGAAAAGGGACAATAAAAGATGAAGGGTGCACTTGATCAAGACAACTGTCCAACAATGTGTCCACACATTCAAATGCAGCCTTCCTTAACTCAAGCCCATCATCCACAATGTGCTTAAAAGGGCCAAGATCCACTGTCCTGATCAACTCTTTCTGCACTCGGAATTTTCAAGCTAAATAAGAGACCAACCATTTCTATGACAGATGAAACACATGAACAAATGCTAGAAGGTGATATGTCGCATAACATGGAGCATCCAATCACATAACACACAGATAAACTTCAAACACTGAACCAACCTTGATGACCGTTTGATCATAAAGAAGTGGCAACAGCTCTGGCAGAAGACCCTTAATCAAGTTTGGTTTATTGTGGGCAAATGTACTTAAAGCCAACACAGCCGCGCGCCTAACATGCTGTATAATGACATGCCAAATCAGTCACCACAAAGTCTGCAAACCCAAACCAACCTAGAACAATACCGAAAACAGAAACAACCAAGGGAAAAGCAAGCCAAAAGATGTTTTATACCCAAACAAACTTCATTAGTTCATCAAACGTTAGAATCTGAAACTTACCCGGTCATTATCCTTGATAAGCATCAGGAATGATGAGATTTCAGGATATAAGATCTCATCTATCTTCTCTGGCCTCTCAACTACAGAATATTTAACTGCAGTAACTACAGTAGCTCTTGTGAAAGCAGCTGGACTGGCAGTTCGTACCTATAAGAAAATTAGGATTGGAAAACATATATATGCAATCCACCATTATACTTGGATCATAACTCAAAAGCTCATGCAGAAGCACAGAGTCATACCTTAAGTGCAGGAACAAGCTTTGCAGGTTCGATAAGTGCAATTTTACCCAGACACTCAGCTACTACATTGCGAACACCTTCTTCCTCACTTTCGCAGTGATTAAAAAGTAAATTTAGTATCTTCTCAACACTGGAATCCTGAAACTCTGCTTTATCGACAGATTGCCTTACGATAACCTTCAAAATGAGTGAAAACGAACTTAAACACAACAGAAGAGACCAGTTACAGGAAACAAAATAGGGCTTTCAATTTCAAAAGAATGCACCTCCTTCAGAGAATGAAGCAATAGATACTGTTTTTTCTGCTGATTGTCAATCTGGTCCAAGATGAAAGGCAAATACTTGAGTAGGTTACCAACAGCAATATTTCCGAGGGCATATGAGGCTGCAGACTTAATCTCTTCGAAAGGAGATTGAAAGGACTCAATAACAATATTCTCAATATGTGCATGGGAGCTCAGATCTTTCCTCCTCCCAATCTCCCCAAGACAGAGCAGAGCAAGGTGTTGCTTAGCCTATATCATTCAAAGAGAACAAAAATTATTCCGAACTCATGAATTGTAATTACAACTAACAAATAATAAAACATGACCTAAACCTAATTATTCTACCCAACTTTATGACGAGGGTTTGCTTACTACTATCAAATCATTGTCATCTATCCAGATATCAACTAATAAGAGATGGTCTAAAGCAGCCGGATCATAATCATCTGTGACTGTGAGTTAACTGAGTAGGTTTTTGTTTTTTCGGGTGGAGGGGACTTACTGAATTTGTGCTGCTGTCATCTTTGAGGATTTCAGTTAGCATTTTCACGGTAGATGAACATTGATGATCACCAGCGGCAAGGCAAAGGACAGCCACGCATTGAGCTATTGAATACAAAGCTTGTTTAGCAATCCCGCCCGACTGCGGAGATGGTTTAGCACTTGCTAGAAGAGAGTCTAGTAAGGCGTCAAAACTTGTGTTTGCAGAATACACCAAGGAAGCAAAAAAGTTTTGCAATGCCTGCAGAATCCATTAAAGCATGCTTTCAAACATGTGCACAGTTTCTAGGTCAAGCCAAAAACACCAGTTAGATAGAAAATGATTTACCAAAAGGGCTTGCCCCTGCAGCAATGAGCTCTTAATTAACGTTAGTGCTTGCGGAAGAACTTTGTTTCTAACAGCTAAACCAACAACTGGGCTTGACCTGTCCGCCATCAAGGTGCAGCAGAGCTCCAGGGCAAGGGCCGTCATATGCAATTCTGAATCACTGGAAAGCATATAGAATGGAAATTAGGGTTCAGAAAATAAACCATCAAGCTGCCAGTTCACACAGAAATTTGAAAAGGATAAGCACAGAGCAAAATGGTGAAGTAGCAACAGAAAACCTTATCAAGGTGGCAAGTTCTACAATAATAACTTCATACGCTGCTGGACCAATTTGATCGCCATAAGCAACAATGAGGGAGTTCAGGGTCCCCAAGGTTGCTTGTCTCAGGGGCCGATTAGCCTGATTTCCACAATGGTAAAAAATGTTCAGTAGGTAACTAAGTAATCTAAAAACAATTATGATGAAAATGAAAACTCAAAAGATTATCAACTCAACATCAAATTAATCAAATTTATGTACCTTTCTCAAGAATGCAGTCAACTCTATAATCACTTGCTCCAACACACAGGATAAATCTATTTTCAATGGAGAAGCAGCAATGACGGCAAATGCCTGGAAGCAAAACACTAAAGGTCAAGCACATGGACATCAAAATAAATTCTCGGACATGTCCTAGTACATAAAATAAGCGCATACAATCATAATAGTTGTCAAACAAATTACCTTCACCGCTGTAAGTCGAGTAATCTCATTTCCCATTCTATCAACAAGGACGGGAAGACATACAGGTAATTCTACGCGAAGATTATCACCAAATGTAGACACAACAAGACCCATGCATGATATAGCACATTCCTTTACCTCCTGCATAAGAATAAACATGAGCCAAAATACAGAGAAAACAAATTTAGGAACAGATATTTACGAATTCAAGTTCAAGAGGAATTAACTGACCTGATCTTGATCTTGGTTTGTCAAGCGCGACATTATGGCATTATATATTGGATGCACATAATTTTTGAAATCAAAGCCGCCCCCCTAAACAGAAAAGGCAAAATAATTTAAAAAGAGAGAATGAATTAACAGGTCTTCAAGACTAAGGGTGCCAACTAATTCACCTCAATATTTGGACGCACGACACGGACAAGTTCCCCACACACCCTTAGTGCCTCGGCTGTGACTTTGTAATAACGCTCTCCCACAGCCGATAAAACTGGACTGGATAGAGCCTGAAATAGAAAAAGTAAAAGAGAACTAGATCATATCAATGTATCCATAAAAAACCATACTCGTAAGAGTTACTGCACTGACCTTGATGTAAGGATGGAAAACAGAAGGAGAATGCGATGCCAACACCAATCTTGTAAATATAAGAGCTTCAATCTTTAAATTGGAGGTAGAGGACTTATCCTAAAAGAATTTACAGGAGATTCCCCAACCATAAGAGAAGAAATATCAGGCCCATAGGAAACTTATATTAGTTCAAAAATTACTTCCAGTTAGAGACACCACTTACACTTAATGCTTTCTCAATTCCTGGAATGAGCGAACCAATTTGATCAGCCAGGCAGTCTGGCAAGACTACCACAAGTTCTTTCAAAACAGAAAACGCGCCAACCTGTAGAAAAAATTTTTAGTTCATAATATATCCATAACGAACAATCCAAAACAGACATCAAAAGTTCCAACCTTTGTCTTGATGGATTTCTCACGTAGCTGCCTATTTATAGATCTGACAATCTTGGGAACTTCTTGCTTCAATAACCATCTTGGACTGAAAAATATTGCAATGGTTTAGCAAGGGGGTCAAATGTTATCTTTGGCTTCAAATGTTATTCATAGCCAGCAAACCATGCAACTCAAGCCATGAGGAAGAAAGAAATACAGAAGGCCCTAGGAGCTGGTCATAAAGCAATCTCCCTCAAGTAGAAGTTGGTCACAAAGTAAAAGCAATAACGAGAATCATATTCTGAACATTGATAACTTGGATCATAGGTAAGAATGAAAAAAACTGCACAGAAATGGACATTTGGACATGATTGCAAGTTAAACAACTAATTTACCTGTGTTCATTTATCTCAACTTGTCCTTTTGTAACATTTCCAGTTTGCTGCAAAAGCTCAATGAATGTACTGAAAACATCCATCTGCAGCAAAACAATATCAATTAATGAACAATGTGAGCAAAGGAAGAGATCCACTGTGAAATAAGGAAGAGAGCCACTGGTATTCGCTCTGGCTTACCTTAACATTTTCTTCCCTTTCTTTAAATCTATCAATTAATTTTGGACAAGCCTGGAAAAAAATCATAAAACCACATTTAATATCATATGAAAAGTCATATTCATGAAAGCAACCTCTTTCTGCGGCAAAAATACCTCCAAATACAGCTTTGAAAGCATCTCAGGACGGGACACAATTAATGCTGATAAGCACTTAGCTGCTGCTCTTCGTACTTTCCAGCTGACATCCTCATCATCCGAATATTCAGTTGCACTCTCACTACAACATAATAAAAAAGACATCGTAATTAGAATCTTTGAGTACCTGCGATTAAGAGCCAAACACAACATTACACAGATTGAGAACATACTCATCTTCCTCCTCGTCCTGAGTTTCATTATCAGTATCCTCCTCCATGTTATCAGTGAAGTTCGGATCATAACTTATGTACTCCAAGTTAAGATGAAGAATTTTATCACAATAGGGAGATATATCCCTGGGACACCTAAGCAGAAAACTTTCTAACGCCTGCAATGAAAATATAGAATATATGAATGAAAACCCTCATGTTTCAGATATGTGTATATTAAAAAATTCGTTCAGAGTCTAGACATAGAAAAAACTTTATACAATCCGAGAAATGATGTAAAATACCAAAACAGTAAAGAAAATCAAATGTCAAGGACCTGCAAGCTGTATTCACGAAGCTCCTCGTCATTCTCTGATGCACTTGTGCAGTAATTAATTAGCACTGGGACAGTGTCAGGAAGATGGGGTCCAAAACGATACCCAACAGCCCGGCTGAACAGAAGATGTGAAATTGGTTAACAGTAGGTAAACTCTAAATTATAAGCAAGTACACAGTATCTAAGACTAAATTCAGGTAGTTGTAGACCATGCAAAACTGCATTGACCCTTACTTTTTTCCATACATTCACCCTACTTGAAAGTGAGGACATCGGCCTTGCCTCAACTATAACTGGGGAAATGAAATCAAAATCATTATCACAGTACTTACCTTAAAGCACCAATCATCTGAATATTTGTCCGGATCATTTCTGATTTTGTGCCTTTCTTTCTCAAATTCTGAACAACTTCAACAGTTGCCTTTGCTAACAAATCATCTGACAAGCTGGTTGCAAGAGATGCTGAAGGAAAAAATAAAAATAAAAATTAAGTTCAGTCTACTATTCCGTCTATTAATACAACAAGGCAAAGCAACGTCTAAATTTTTAAGTACCAATGTCTGCTATAATGAACTTCAGTCTTGTAGTACCAAATTAGAAGCAGGTCAACAGATACAAGGTATTTGTACATATTTAAAATTTAAACTTTTCACAGGCTCAGACAACTTATATCTTTTACAACCAATAAGGACCCAATCCTTTCTGATTGGTAACCAAAGACCCAAATAGTTGAAAGAAAAAAAAAATGTTCAGCAGTTGCTGGTGGTAACAGTCAATAGACTGCCAAAAGGGATTTCATATATTCAAATAAACCTATACTTGTTTTGGCCAAGCAAAAGAAAGCTGTCACAACCAACGAAAGACCGTGAACGAGTATCAAATTAAACATAAGCGACTGAACAAGATCCAATGAATCTTACCGATGCATGAAACAGTTCTCTTCCTCACACTGGCTTGGTTCGAACTCAACTGAGACAAGAGAGCACCTAATAGCAGCTCATGGTCGGTTGCCATGAGACTGCCAAACTTATGAAGTACATCACATAAGTTGTCAAGACATTCACATTGTATCTCTTGTATCGGTCCCTGGGTAGATTACATGAACAAATTAGAAAGAAAACAAAAACCTGGCAACTAAGAATAGTAATGGAATTTCATAATGAAAAAACTAAATGGAAAAGCAATGACAGCAGAGGAAAGGACCCGACTAAACCTGTTCTCTTTAATAAATCTAATTACTAGTTAATAAGCTCTGACTTAAATACTAAGGAAAGATAAAACAATTCTCCTGGTGCTAATCAAGTTGGTTTGATCATCAAGCAATTACCAGGAAAACATAAATCTTCACATGGAAGTTGGTTTGATCATCAACCAATTACCAGGAAAACATAAATCTTCACATGGAACAACAACGTAACCAATTTATGCATATCAGTTATTGTGTGCTTGCAAAATTGTAATAAAGCCTTTTCAATGGTTATACAGCCATGGTCAGCGCTTCTTCTCCAAGTTAGTAGTATTCAACATACACTATTTAAATGACAAAAGGGACCATTTCCCCAGAAAGTCTATGATAAGTGATAAAAGATAAAATCTACAAACTCACCGGGCCAGTAATTCCTTTAATCAACTGTGGCACAATACATGCAAGAACAGATTGTGCAAGAGATTGAGTAGAAATTTCAGCAATAATAGTCTTCAATGCTATGCTTGCAATGTCACGATGCTGCTCCTTCTCTTTTAGCAACTTCTCACAAAGCTTATTCGTCATTTCCACAACGTGTGGCTCGCCAACCTTTTTAACTAATGGAGCGAGGCTGTGGTATTACACAAAAATAGCAAACAAAGAATCAGATATAAGTTGTGTCAAGTTGCTACCGCAGCATTTCTATATCATTCCAAATCAATGATGAATAGAATCAAAACATGCAAGGTTTAAGCAACTGAAAAGAGGAAAACATCTATGTTTGTATAATAGCGAAAGCCAGATACAAACATCATACCATTTCACAGCTAATCCAGATACATCACCAGCAACATCATCAAGTTGCTGAATGATAATAGTTGACAACTTAATCTCTAAATCAGAATCAGCTTTAAAACCGTCCTTGTTTAATTCATTCAACAAATCAGATGTTGCCATGTATCTGTAATCCTTATCCTTGCCGGTCATCTGCAAAACAGCAAGCCCAATCAAGTCAAAAACATATAGCCAACAAACGCGGCAATGCCCACATCAGAGAAAACATAAGCCTAAAAAGGATCATACCTTCTCCAGAATACTGGTAATGGCCATGTTCGCCATCTTGGCGATACTATACAAATGGTGCTATGTGCAGCAAACTGAATAAAAACGCCAGTGGTACTCTATTTCCAAGCCTAACAAGAAGATGAACAAAATTGAAGTATCAGACAATCACAAATCATAAAACCCAGTATACATTTTATGCATATAACCAGACCAAGTAAAGTAAACCCATAAATTCACCGATAGAAAAGAATATCAAGAATCAAAATCAGTGAAAAACAACAATTACACAAAAGCAGAATAGGAACCCTAGCGCCACTGTCGAACTAAAGGACGACGGATAAGCAGAACTACATGACAAAATTCAATGCTTTCGTACTTAAATAAACAAAACCAAACACATTCCGCATAAGTATTTCAAAATAGTCGAGAGAAGTAAAGAAAATGAGCAGAAGCAGCTAAATAGAGAACGATGGGCAAAAAGGAGCCAATTGAGAAAGCTCAATCGGTGAAGAAAGAAATAGACGGCGGAAGATAAGCTCACCGGAGATGGTCGTCGGGCGGCGACTAGTGAGTTGAGTGAATCACAGTGAGGGTTTTTGGTGGGTCGGGTCGGGTCGGAGTTGAGAGAGAGCAGCGTAGGGCATGGTGGAGGAGAGGGTGGTAGGGAGGAACCTTTTTTTTTATATATATACGTGGACAATCAAAACACTCGGCTTGTCTCCCAAGATCCGCAATATCATCCCTCCACCTGGAAAATCATCGGGGGGTATTTATATTTTCTTTACTTTTTCTGTTTCTCATATTTTACAATTTGATGGGATTTTTCTTTACTTTCTCTGTTTCTCAGTTTTTACTCTGGGATTCGGCTCGAGGTGACTCTTAGAGCATCTCCAACACACTCCTCAAAACCAAATTGGGACCCAATTTGTAGAGCCTTATAAACAAAAAAGTGTAAAAGCAATAGACTCCACAAACACACTATTCAAATTCAAAATTTTGTGGATTACTCTTCAAATTTAAAACTTTGTGGGTGAGGTGCAGTTTTATTTTTTGGTGATTAAATGAATTTGTATTACTTTTGTTTGTTTTAAAATAGAAAATTAGATTGTTGACATGTGGCATTAGAACATTGGTAGGATACATTGGGACATGGATATTTGGGATAAACGATCCGCAGCCGTGCCATATCGTGCCATATATTGTTACCAACTTTCTATTGGAAACCCTAGAAACTTCCCTTGGTCTTTAACTCAACTCAAAATTCCTTTTTGAAAACTTCCAAAGTTTTCTTTCTTTCATTTCTTATTTTGCAAGACGAACAAACTTTAGGTTCAATAACATGGTAGAGGCAGAGGAACCCAAGAAGCTAGAATCCGAGTTGCACTCGGATCCTCCTCCGACTGCATCGGCGGTTCCGACAGAGGAAGAGAAGTCGGTTGTGGAGACAGAAGCTCCAAAGGATGAGTCCATCAGGGAAAAATCTGAAATTCCACAACCCCCTCCTCCTAAGAAGGCGGCTGAGACTGATGAGTCCAAAGCACTTGCTATTGTTGAGAGTATGTCTATATTTCTCACTTTAACTTCTCTAAGTAAACTTTTGTTTAAAAGTTGTGTGCATGGTGGAGGAGAGAAAACTAGGAAGGAACTTTTTTTTTTTATATATATACGTGGACAAACAAAACACTCGGCTTGTCTCCCAAGATCTGCAATATCATCCCTCCACCTGGAAAATCATCGGGTATTTGTTTTTACTTTCTCTGTTTCTCATATTTTACAATTTGATGGTCAAAGAATTCAATTCAACTTCTCTATTAAGGGTCTCCCTATTAGAGTGTGTTGATGCGATTTTTATTGTCAAATGATTAATAATTAGAACTATTTATTTTATAAATTATTAAGTAATGATTATCTCCATACAAAATGAATCTATTTTGAAGTCGTTTGTTCATCTAACTATGTAAAATTACAATATATATATTAAATATATAGACGGTTAGTTTAGTCATATAATTGAACCGTTCATTTGTTTAACACACTTAGTTGAGCAAATGATTTCGAATTCTATTAATTTTATGTGAAGATTATCTATTCTAGATAATCCATAAAATGAACAGTTCTGATTATTGTACGTCATCGCCATTTGACAACAAAAATCACCTCAACATCACCTCAATAGAAAGGCCCAAAGAACTGGAGTATGTGACATAACATTAGTTTGAAATTTTTTTTTTTTTTATATATATAGATAGCTTTTGTAAGCAAAGATACAAATTCTCTAGAACAACGCTGGACATCAACTTCAATTTCCAAAATCAGGAACTAAGAGCATTGATCAAAAGAAGATGCATTGTCTGATACCACATGTCAAATGTGATAGGATGAGATATAAGGTAAGACGTCAAAATTCAAGCTTCCTTCATATGAACATCACAAGTGTTCCTCTCCAAAATAAAGTTATGTCACTCCAACTGATACTTAAAATGAGAGAAAGTTTGTTAGGATAAAAGTAAAAATGCTTACCTTTTGGACAAGCAAGTCTTATAAATCCAGTGCTATAGTAGCCAAGTTCTTAAAAAGGTCTAATTAAAATTTCATAATTGCAATTGATTTTAACAAAAAGGCTGTTATTTTCACCCCATCTTATTTTTCCTCTCACCTTCCAATAAAAATTTAATTATAATTTTAACATTTTCATGAAATGACATATAAAGATCTAGGCAAACAAAAATAGAAAACCTAGCCACCACCAAAATGAAACAGCCTCCATCCGCAACCGCCATTACCACCATGAACAACCACTCAAGCCCAAAAACACTACTACCTCTAAATACAGACTGCAACCGCCATCTATATCTAATCGAACCCAACCGATATCACCACCATCCATTCTATAGAACCCCACCTCTGTACCCATTTGAACAACTATTACCACCCAAGGAAAAGGAAAATTTCAAAATAAACAGAACAATTGACGATAGAGAAAAGTTGAAACCAAAATGAAAGGATGAATTGAAATACGGGGGAGGTTTGTTAAGAGAGGAGGTGGATGTGGATGAGTTATGCAGAGACGGTGAATCAAAAAAAGTAGAACTGCAAGGAAGGTAGGGTTTTTGTTTTCTTTTTTATTAAATTAGGTGGATGTCTAGCTTCCCAATTGGTAGACGACTCTTTTACCTCAAATCAAAGAATAAGTTAGTTGATTCCATAGACATTTTGATTCAACATGGTGGATAGAGGACATGAGAGCATTTGCTTTAATTGTAACATAGGGCAATTTAGGAATAATGATGGGTTGAAAAATAAGTTTATGATTTAGTTGGGGTGGAAAAATAAAGTGAGTGAGGAAATAAGACAAGTAAGTGGAAATAACAACTCTTTTAGTAAAAAATGCTCCATTTTTTGTGACACCAATGGTATGTATAGAAAGTTATTTCACATGCATAGTAAGATCATTATCTGTAAAATTGGTATTTATCTCTATTAGATCTTAGTTCTTAGAGCATTTATAGTGGATCCCTTGTATTGGTTTTGTGTAACTTTTGACAAAAAATGTTCTAACAGATTCCGTTTTCTTTTTTTTTTAGTCTATATTTGGAGTACTAGGAGAAAGAATTTAACATATTTTTAAAATCGTCACGTTAAGCAAGCTACCTATAATAAACCATATAAGAAACAAATGCAATGCAAGAATTACTAAAGTTTAAGTTAAACATACTTCAAATAATCAAATTTAGCAAAGTACATGAGAGGCGTTGGATACTCCTTGTTGGCATAGCTCCCTAAACTTAACATTTCAGTTACATTTAACAAAAAAAATAAGGTGTCCATTGTTTTTTTTTTTTTTGATCAACAGAAATATTATAAAAACGTTTGGCAAAACCAAACAAAGGAGTACACATCAGACATCGACCGAACAAGGAATGCCTATACTCCTAACATGACCCATAACTTCACTGCAACTAGGCAGCAGGAGCAAGCCAACTCGATAGAGAAGGTATCAGTACAACCGGAAAAGATAAACTTGACCGATTAACTACAACTTTTGCAAGGACAACTTGACTACTAAACCAACTTAACAACTAAACCAGCAAAGCATGGTGAACCTGAATCCTGAAGCCCATCAAAGAATCTGAATCTGACAATTGCACAAGCCGCCACTAGCTCGGATTAAGCAGACAAACCGGCCAAACATGGCAGAAAGGAAACCCGAAACTGCACAAGCAGCCACTAGATCTCACCCACTGCACAAGCGGCCACTAGATCGGGTGAGATCTGAACCTGCTGAACCCGAAACCTGAAAAACATAGGCCAAGCATGGCAGAATCGAGGCCCAGAGCTCATCAAGCAATCAGAAACACAACATTACACCAGCCAACACTAAATGGAACCCATCAGAACAGACCAAATAAAATAAAAAACAAAAACCAACGATTTTCCTTTATTCGGGACTATGAACTCTAATCAAAACAAGCAAACACCATTCAATTCTCCTTTATTCCAACAAACACCAAGCATCAAAAAAGGGGCCCTCCGTGGTGGCGGGGGCGGCGAGACATCGGCTGCATTGAAAAATGATATCGAGGGGGCGTAGGCGGTGGGCAGGCACAGGAGCATCTTCTCGAGGGTAAGAGTATAGGGTGTCCGTTGTAAATGCTCATAATAATGATAGAATGTGCTAATCATGTTCATTTTAGTCACATCTACCTTTAATAACTACTATTGGAGTCTAAACCATTGGTTATGCATGTTGTATTTATTTACTACCATGTTTACTCTTCTCATATATTGAAATCTATAGCAAATTTTAAAACAAAGATGTAAAAGCAGTGGATACAAGCCTATGCATTTTACCTGAAGCTTTTGGAAGCACATAATCAATATTATTTAAACAAAATAGTATTCGAACTCTCTTACTCCTTGTTGACCTGCCCCCAAAGGTCTTGATGGAACTAGTGCCCTCACTAGAACCAGTTTCCTCACTAGAACCAGTTTCTACACAATAGTGACTCTACAAGCCTCCTCCGAATCTTGGTTGTCCCTAATAGAAGTTGCAATCCCAACCTCCTCCATTTGGCCATAGTGTGACTAGAGAAACAAGGTAGTGGATGAAGAAAAAAAAAAATGTTTAGCTGACTATAATGAATGTGTATAAACTAGATAAACAAGGTAGTGGATTTGCAGTAATTCCTCAAACTATGCATCATTTGAATATGGATTGTTGGATAGAATTTGGATAAGGATATGTGCTAGTCCAAGCTCGTCATCATGTCTTAAAACTAGCTAGTTCTTTCAAACCGCATTGGCTTGGCAGGGAATCAGGATACTTCATAAGACACCTTAGTTATGGAAAAAAGTTATAATCATAACTGTTCAGTTATTAGATTCATTATTCACTATATATCACTATCGAGAACCAAAAAAGAAAGCTTTTACATTTTAACTGACACCTTTGCCATCTGAGTCCTTTTTTTTTGTTGGAAATCAAAAACATCACATTCAAGGTATCTAATACTTCAATTTTCTATGTAGAATGATCAAATTTTAAATAGTTTGATGATATTTAAAACATTTTGACTATAATATACTAAAGAGATCATATACCAAAAGAAGTTTTGTCATTGATGTATGACACGTGCATGCAAAGCATCAAGCCAAATTTAGACACTGACAATAGTATAATTGATGATTTTTACAACTAGAAGTTGTTGGAAGCATTGAACCAATTAATTGAAACAAAACTAAGTCTAAATCAAAGAGTCATCAAAACTCTTTTCACTACTTCATATATCCACTTTTTTTTGCATGGACACTTTGAGGATCTTCCTCGCTGACCAACCCCCAAAGGTGTTGCTTGCATAGTCTACGATGAACAAATACAATTTAGATATATAAGCATAAAATCTAGTTTCTTCCAAAAATAAAAAACAAAGTAACATTTTGCAATGATAACTGTAACTCAGTCTGGGGTGATAAACTATATTCTACTTATTCAGCCCAATAAACTTGACCCGTGAGTCTTTTGATAACATTATAGAGCTATAACAGGTTTTAGATTTCTTACAAAATATGACAGACAGACTTCCAAGAAGAAAAGTAGAAAAATTTCTTATAGAAACCAAGTTTTATGAGAATCACATATTTACCAGCGGAATTTAAATGCGGACTAATAACAGAGATTCAGAAAATGGGTCACAATGAAAATCATAAAAGAAGTCTAAATTTGAGAGAAGAAAAGTTGAAAATTGTCTGTAAGAAACCAGACACTCAGAGAATTAAGCTTGGGGGAACTGGCTTTGGACACTTCCAGCTGCAACATTCTCCTCAGTCTGCGATGATGTGCACAGTATTGAATGTGGGTAAAATGAGGTTACATAATTATTTGTTAACTATGTAGTGCATTCATGATTTGTAGTAGTATTCGCACAATTTGCTGAAAAATGACAAAAAAAAGGGTAAAAAATAAGTAGGTATCAAGGTTTGGAATACATTGATCCAAGCTTATGTTGGCTTACAATTAATGACAATTATTTTTTCAAGTTCACACATACTTTTGAAAATCTACAAACTCATACACAACATAAAAAAAACCATACAAATTACCCTCATCGTGAGCCAAACTATTGATTAAGGCGTTAAACACATATATCTTCATGTTAAGTCTTCCATTTTTGCTTATGTGGATTGTATTTAGGATGATGTGCACAATATTGAATGCGGGGTACAACGAGGTTATATAATTATTGGTTAACTATGTAGTGCATTCATAATTTTTAGTAGTATTCGCACATAATTTGCTGAAAAATGACAAATTGTTTGATTAGGAGGAATGCATTCATAGTTTTTCTACACATTTTGTTAATGACGTTGACATAGTAAAAGATGCAGCAAAACTTGCAAAGTTATAAATTGAATAAAATCAGAGTCCCTTTTCAAATAAGCAAAATATGTCAGATGCATACAGACAAAAAAATAGATCATACGCAATCAACTTACATATGATAACTGCTGGATAAACGAATATAACTCGTACAAATTTTACAAATTTTCGGGTCCTCAATTTTCATCCATATCCTGTGAAGTCACTAAATATGGAAGAAGTTAAGGAAAACAAATATGAGGAATGGATCTTGTAATAGTCAAACTCAAACAAAGTGCTTTATAACGTACTCTTTTATTAAGAAAGCGCTCCTAAGCGGGCACTTAGTCATTTTTCAGCAAATATATTTGAGCCATAATGTTTCCTTGTTACAAATTATTACCAGATTTTTGTTAAGGAATTACGCTAGTCCAACATAGGTCAATATGTCATAAAGTTAACTAGTTGTTTAGTATGTTATAGATAAAATGTTTTAAGTGTCATCAAACCTTTTGTTTTCTAGCAAAAATGTAGAAGCGATGCTTTTTTTTTTTTTTTTTTTTGGGTTTTCGGTAGTGATATATAGTGAATTTCCTTACCATGAGAAGGTTAGCCATCGATGCATGAAATATGCAGGCAAGGCCTCGAGCCATATTTGGACATTTACAATAGCATAATTTCTACACTTTGCCACCATAAACTATTGGAAGCATAGAATCAATCGAAACAAAACGAAGTTTAAATCAAAGAGTTATATATATATATATATATATATATATATATATATATATATATATATATATATATATATATATATATCATAGGGTTCTTGAAAGAATGCTTCATCAGAGTCTGAAAATCCTCCACAGCCCCAAAAAACCCCATCTACATGAAAGGCAATACCTAATTCCTGAGGCCAACGCCTCGAGTTAACTTCCGCTTCACCAACCCTTTCTTCTTCTCCTCTTCGACCTTCAACAGATTATCCTCAAACACTGCCTCAATGCCAGGTTTCATTGCTTCTAGTTCATGAGGATCACAATCCTCAAACACATCGACCTGAGCATGAAACTTACATTCATCTTCAATGAACTTCAGAATCTGTACATCAAAGAGAGAACTCAGAATGATGCTTTCTTGGTCTCTCAGGCCTCGAGACCAATAACACATTTTCTCCCTAGCATCAACTGTAGACTCATCGTTACATTGCTTTTCAAGCAGCTTCCTATATGCATGCTTAATTTTTTTCATCAAATGTTTCACCGTCTTCTTTTTTGGGGAGCTGTCTTTTGCCATGACAGTGAGTCCCTTGTAGCACTGACACTTCTCATTAACAAATTGGAGAGCTGTCTTCATAGTTTTGTATCTTGCTTAACGATCCTCCTTTGTTTCTTGGTTGTATCTACTCTATAACTAGAATGAAATCAAAGAGTTAATATAGAGAATCTTAGAATACATAATACCAGACACATTATGCTAATGAGGCTACCCACGCATATGCAGTGTACCACAAACATGTAACACATGAAGGCATCTTCATCAAAATTCTTCCACAAACTAGAATTGCACATGATTGCAATTAGGGGTGGACGTTTTAAACCAAGAATCGAAGAACCGAACAAACTCAAACCGAAAAAGTTGGAGTTGATTAAAAAAGTCAAAATTCAAAATCCAATCCATACTGATCCGAATTTTAATGAACCGATTCATGGATTTTGTATCATAAAATTCGATCCAATCCGAATCAATTTGAAAATAATAATAATTACATTTTATTTAATTAATTTACATATGTTAGATATATTGTTGGTGTATGATTTAGGGATGAGATGCTAGAGTGAGAAATAAATGTGGTTAGAGAGTTTATTTTGTTGCATCTCATCTTTGTGGCCAAGGATCTTCTGTCCCCTTTTGTCGTGTCCCCTCAGCGTCCCCCCTCCTTTCTCTTGACACGTGTCCCCAACAAACTTTTTTTTCCCAAAAACCTCTGTTTTTTGCCAAAAATCTGCCGGAAAAACCTTCTCCGTTCTACCTTTTCCGGTCACCAATTGACGACGACTCCAACTACAAAAAGTTCCCTCTCGACCTCAAGAATATATCCCCAAAGTTTCGGAGTAAAAAACGGAGTGAAACGCCGCCGGTGAAACAAAACGTAAAACTGAGCCGCCGGCGTTCTCGCCGCCGGCGCTAATTTTCCGGCCACTTTTTCCGTTCGGAAAATTTGGAGTAGTTTCCCAACATCCCCGAGTACACTCCCACGAAGTTTCAACCCCAAATCCCAAGCGGTTTGCCGGCGAACGGCTTGGGATTTGGGGTTGAAACTTCTTGGGAGTGTGCTCGGGGATGTTGGGAAGCTAGTCCAGGTGGTGGCGCACCGAAAAAGTGGCCGGAAAATTAGCACCGGCGGCGAGAATTTTACGTTTTGTTTCACCGGCGGCGTTTCAGGCCGTTTTTGACTCCGAAACTTTGGGGATATATTCTTGAGGTCGAGAGGGAACTTTTTGTAGTTGGGGTCGTCGTCAATCGGTGACCGAAAAAGGTAGAACGGAGGGAGTTTTGTCGGATGATTTTTGGCAAAAAAACAGAGGTTTTTGGCAAAAAAAACTGGGGTCAGAGGACACGTGTCGCAAGGACACTGAGGGGACACCCAAAATGGGGACAGAAGATCCCAAGCCCATCTTTGTAGAAGTTTTTATCATTGAACACTTAATTAGAATTAATGAGGTAATATTATTTATTTTGAATGAGCAATATGTATTTTGTAGTTTAATGAGATGTAATTAATTGTATCTATTTGTATTCCAGAAACTTAAGTATACCCACTTATTTATATATCTTGATGACCATATAATTATTCGAATTGCTAAACTTGAATTGTGCATTCCAAAAATCTGAATTTGAATTGTGAATGAAAATTGGAGTAGTTGAATTTGGATGACGTAAGATCATGTTTTTATCTCTAAATCTAATATAATAACTATTTATGTTTTGGTTCTTAATTTTTAATCAAATATGATCCAATCCAATCCATACCTAGGTACATAAGGCCGATATAGAGCCCAAATTGTTTATGAATTCATTCAGCCCATAATCCATAACCACCCTAATGAGTATATTTGTTTTGATTGTGATTTGTGGAGCGCTGTCGTGTCGTTGGGAGCCTTGAACATCTGAAAACGACATCGCACAAACTATGATAATAATCGAGTGTGTCTAACCCAAAACACCTTGCCGTGGACCTCCCCAAAAGGGCCGGCCTTTAATTTGAAATAGACGGCAGATATCACGTCACCACAACCGGCAAATTCAATCCGAGGGCAGAGATCATACAGGCAGACTCCGCAACGCTGCTGCTGCTGCCGTCTAAATAAAGCCAAACAACAACAGTGCGTCATTTTCTCTCTCTCCTCGATTAGGCTCCTCTGTGCCTCTCTCTCTCTTGCCCAACACTCATTCAAAAATCTCTTTTCGCTTTTACATCAGAAAAATTAGGTTTCACTTCTTTTCTTTTTTTTTTTGGTTTCGAAATTGATTGTTGGGAATTCTGGATCCCGATCTGTTTCGCTCGAGTTCGATTTCAATCTGCATTTGCGATTGGGTGCATTTGCAGAGAGATCAGATTGTTAGGGTTTCGATTTCCGATTGAGGAATGTCGTCGGAGGAGGAGAAATTGCTGAAGGAGGCGAAGAAGCTGCCGTGGGATGACCGGCTTTTCCACAAGAATTGGAAGGTGAGGAATGAAGCCAACATTGACCTCGCCGCCCTCTGCGACTCCATCGCCGATCCCAAAGACCCTCGCCTTCGTGAATTCGGTGAGGAAATTGTTGATTTTGGTGTTATCACTGTTTGTGAACGATTGAGCTCTGCATTTTGTTTGTTTTACAGTTTGAATGTTTGTAATTCTTTTGGGTTTAGGTCCCTTTTTTAGGAAGACGCTGGCGGATTCGAATTCGCCGGTGCAGGAGAAGGCGCTGGACGCATTGATTGCCTTTCTACGAGCTGCCGATGCCGATGCCGGAAGGTTATATCTTTTCCCTGAACTTGTTTTGTTACAAGTTACAAGCTTTGGGTTTGAATTTGTAATAATGAGGTTTGTGTGTTTACAGATATGGCAAGGAAGTTTGTGATGCTATTGTGGCGAAATGCCTCACTGGTAGGCCGAAGACGGTGGAGAAGGCTCAAGCTGCATTTATGCTCTGGGTTGAATTGGAAGCCGTGGACGCCTTCTTGGTACGTGTTGCTTTTCCATTAGGAGAATGGCAATTTTCTTTGGGGGTCTTTTTCCAGTGCTTCTTATGCCATGAGAGATTGCTAGTGGGCTTTGGTGTACTGTAGTATAAGTAGTAGCGATTGGATGTGTTAGTAGCTGTTTACCTTGAATTTGATTAGTCCTGGCAGTCACCCTAGTTTTGGTCCTTTGGATAAAGGACTTTACTTAAGCATACGTATGCGAGATACCCCTTGTTGTGTGGTTGTCCAGCTTATTTTTGTTTGTAAGTAGGCATGTTTGTACTTTCGGTGAGAGAAGGAAGCGAGAGGGGCAAGGACTCTTTTTGGGTTGGAGCTGTGCTTTGTAAATACGGGTTGTCCTTTTTATACCAGAGCTGTTTGTTTCATTGGTGCATAGAGAAATTGAAAATAGGAGGGGAAAGGTTGAATGAAATGAAGGCAAAGATACGCATGGATGGTGGCTAAATGCCAAGGGATTGGCATTGTGGATTGTAATGTTATTTCTTCTTTGTTTACTGCATTTGGCGAGCTAGAGACTCTTGTTGGAATTTTTTTTTGCCGGGATTGATAAACTTTTCTTCTTGGACCTTTACAATTGTTGTGGTTTATTGTAGGATGCCATGGAGAAAGCAATAAAAGCCAAAGTTTCCAAAGCTGTTGTTCCTGCAATTGATGTCATGTTTCAGGCCTTAAGGTTCCAACAGCAATTTCTTTTGTGCAAAATAGTTTTCAATTCATTTACTTATTTGTTTCCCTTTACTAAAATATATATTCTCTTGCTGTAATAGTGAATTTGGCTCAAAAGTTATCCCTCCGAAAAGGATTCTGAAAATGCTGCCCGAACTATTCGACCATCAAGATCAAAATGTTCGTGCATGTTCTAAAGGACTTACTCTTGAGCTGTGCCGTTGGATAGGAAAAGACCCTGTGAAATCAATATTATTTGAGAAGATGAGGGATACAATGGTATGATAAGTACCTTTATGAGTTGTATGCATCTTTTCGTCCATTGTAAATTCGAAAGGAAATAACTGTATTCTCCATCTTTTCCTTGAAGAAAAAAGAGTTGGAGGCTGAGCTCGTAAATGTTACAGGGGGAGCCAGGCCATCTCGGAAAATCAGGTCAGCATCATTGTTAAATGTGAATTTGGCTGAAGTCAGCACATATCCATGTTGTTATATCTTAAGATTGATTTTCTCAACTTTCTATTTATTAGATCCGAGCAAGACAAGGAGCCAGAAGGGGAAGCTGTTTCTGAAGTTGTTGGTCCTGGTCCCACCGAGGAATCTACAGCAGATGGTATGTGATTAGCCGTTAGACATTGGATACCATTGTTTGTTTTTTTCCTTACAGTTCTATCATACTTACCCGTTTGTTTGTGTCTTGATTGCCAGTTCCTCAGGAAATAGATGAATATGAGCTTGTTGATCCTGTGGATATACTGACTCCTTTGGAGAAGTCTGGATTTTGGGATGGAGTGGTCAGTGGTATCTCCCTATCTTAAGATGTAGCTATTTGTGTTTCATAATCAGTGTGAATCTGATGTTGCATTCATCAGAAAATCTTATTTAGTCTATGTAACCTTTTATGTTATGCATCTTATCTTCCGTGCTGTGTATCATTTGTAATGTTGTCACTGTGTTATAGAAAGCTACAAAATGGTCAGAGCGAAAGGAGGCTGTTGCAGAGCTAACCAAGCTTGCTTCAACTAAACGAATTGCCCCTGGTGATTTCACAGAAATCTGTCGGATTTTAAAAAAGGTAATACATGCAATGTAGGTGAAACAACTATTTTTATCTTCAGTTCACCTGAACATTGTTCCTTGTCCATTATATACCATGGACCAGTACAGTTGATACTATGTAAGTGTTTTTTCTTTATCCCAATGCAATTCTCTGAGAGGATTATTTTCTTACTGCAGCTTATAACAGATGTGAACATAGCTGTTGCCGTTGAAGCTGTCCAAGCCATGGGCAATCTTTCCAAGGGTTTGAGAACTCATTTTTCTGGGAGTTCTCGTTTCCTATTGCCAGGTTTACTTGTAAGTTACACATGTATACTTTTTTCCTCATAAAAAAGAAGGAACATCACTAATTTAGATTGTTCTGGGATGTTTTTTTTTCCCTAATTCATATCTCTTCTTGACTTATTTATTTCCTTGTGGGTTTAGCTTACTAAGTTTATTTAAGAGTATAGTATCTACCTTACTGACTAAAAGATTTATATATAACTCAATATTTGTCTTTCCTTTTGTTATTATTTTGTAGGAAAAATTGAAGGAAAAAAAGCCAACTATGACTGAGGCACTCAGTCAAACTCTTCAAGCGATGCATACAGCTGGTTGCTTAAATCTTGTTGACATTGTTGAAGGCAGGTTTTATATTACTGAGATACTTTATGCATCTTTTGTGCATTGTGTGATTTTCTTCAAGTATTGCTTGTGTCCTTCTGATTTTTATTGTTTTTCTATGAATTTGCTGCTCAAATGTAACTCTCTGGACTGTGCGTGAAGTTAAAGTGTTGTGAATGCTTTTTATTGCAGATATTAAGACTGCAGTAAAAAATAAAGTACCACTTGTGCGTTCATTGACCTTGAATTGGGTGACATTTTGTATTGAAACAAGCAATAAAACTGTTGTTTTGAAGCTGCACAAAGATTATGTTCCTATATTTATGGAGGTTAGTGCTATCTTGTCTAAATATCTAATGTTTTTCTCTTACCTGTTCTTTTCTGCTTGATTTGTTAAACTTATTTTGTAACCCTTGTAGAATGAATTTTATAGGCTGCCCTATATGTTCAAAAGAAGAATGAAAAACTTAATAATTTTAGTGCAGGGGTCAAAATTTTCTTCCCATAAGATTTGAATAGTCCTACTTAAGATTTTGTATGGTTTTGAATCTGGATTGGTCGGTTTTCATAGTTTTAGTCCAGTAAAGAATAGTCGTAAGCACAAACTAGGATGGCCTGTGGTACTATTTGATAGTTTATTTTTTCTTTTCAATTGTTTAATTATATGAAAAATGTCTAAACGAAACAATGTGGACCTTCTAGTGCCTTAATGATGGAACCCCAGATGTGAGGGACGCAGCCTTCTCAGCTTTGACAGCAATAGCTAAGGTAGTATTTTAATGCATTAAACTGGTCCATGTTTTGAATTTTTAGTGTTGGTTGTTAGACATTGACATAATAGTTTTCTTTGCACCATGTTCATTTCCTTTAGTTGGTTGGTATGCGACCTTTGGAAAGGTCACTGGAGAAACTTGATGATGTCAGAAGAAAGAAGCTTTCGGAAATGATTATGGGTTCTGAGGGTGGGACATCCACTACTGCAAGCACAGGTTTGTGTTCTTCTTTGGTACATTTATGGAGTACGCGTCTTCTTTTGGTGTTCAAATTGGTTCAATGCGAGTGTTTTCTCACTTTGGTCTTTACTTCATGATATGCTACGACAGCCCAATGCACGGGTGTGTCTGCGCCTTCTCTTGAGGTGGGTATCTTCTTGTCTCAGTTTAGAGGTCATGTTTTTGATATGGTAGACACTACAGTTTGATTGTTGTGATGCCTTCTTTCGTCTCTCTTCCAACTTGCATCTTTTCAGTTGTTAGATTAGCACTTTGGGTGCCAGATCTCTTTTTGGACCTAAAGCTTTTATGTTGACTGGATACAGACTTCTGATAGTTCATTTGTGCGAAAGTCCGCTGCAAGTATGCTTAGTGGGAAGAGGCCTGTTCACGCAGCTGTGAGTTCATTTTTGCTCTAATTTTTATTTATTTATTATTACCAATTTTGTAACTACTATCGGACTTACTATCATTTTAATGTCTCATGATTGACACCATGTTCTTGTTATTAGCCCGCTAAACAAAAAGGGGGACCTGTTAAGTCAGGTGCAAACAAGAAAGGAGATACAGCTATCCAGCTAAAAGCTTCTAAGACAGCTGAAATTCCAGAAGACATTGAGGTAATTTTGGCTGTGAAATGCCCTGTCGTTAATTCCGTTGTAAGGTTTAAAAAAATGTTTTCTTTACTCTGCTCCTTCGGTTTGTAACTTGTTGCAGCCAGCTGAAATGAGCCTTGAAGAGATTGAAAGCAGATTAGGCTCTCTTATACAAGCAGACACTGTCTCTCAATTGAAGAGCACTGCATGGAAAGAACGGCTAGAAGGTTGGTGATGAAATTATATATATTATTTTAAGGACTAAACATTGATTGTTTTTTTTGACATTTTGACCTGTTCACTAGAATATGTTTTACTGTATGATGATATCTTTTGGAGTTCTGTACAATGAAGTTGCATACGGGTGCTAGCTTTTAATCTTGCTCATGGATGCTTTTTGGCCACGTGCATGTTACACATTATAGATTCATAAGTACATAATTAAGCTACAACGGGCCATCTTCATAACTGTGTAATATGTACTCGTAGTTTTTGGTTAATAACATCTTGATCTGTCAATTTGAAAAAGTCCTATGTCATAAACTTACATGATGATCTGGCACTGAAGCTATGCCTTCTGCTCTTTTTATCATTTTGTGAGTTGTATTCCTAGTAGGAAAGGTACCGTAACCAGTACCAGCCGATATTTTTCTTCATTGATATTATAATTTTAGGCCAGAAGTTTTATCATGTTATATACGTAAGTTTTTCTTTTTCAACTATCAATGTGTTTAGTCTTTGTTGGTCCGTTGGCATGCCATTGACATGGTTGATGTACCAAGGTCTTGCATACAGTATTCTGGTTGATTTTATTATATCTTCGATTTGATTTTGTTGCAGCTATATCATCATTTAAACAACAAGTAGAAGGTTTTGAGGATATTGACCAGTCGGTTGAACTTTTAGTTCGTTTACTTTGTGCCGTCCCTGGTTGGAGTGAAAAAAATGTTCAGGTACTTTACATTGTTGAATTTTCTGGTAGGCACATTCATCATTGTCTGCTATTATTTGCCTTTTTAATACTAGTTTAGTGAAGAATTATTAAGACTCGTGTTTTGGGAGTACTGCAGGTTCAGCAACAGGTTATTGAAGTTATCACTTATATAGCCTCCACTGTAAAGAAATTTCCTAAAAAGTGTGTAGTACTCTGTATTCAGGGTGAGTGTTCTTTAGTTTCCTAAAAAGTGTGTAGTACTCTGTCTTCAGGGTGAGTGTTCTTTACTTTTAGAGTCGACACCAGGACTTAACATATGGTTATTAACTAGCATTAAATGGTATTCTGCACTTTGACAGGTACAAGTGAGCGGGTAGCAGATATCAAGACCCGTACTCATGCCATGAAATGCCTAACTGCTTTCTCTGAAGCCATAGGTCCAGGATTTGTTTTTGAAAGAGTAAGTTCTGGTGTAATTTGCTTATTTCCGTAGTTTTTTTTTTGTAGGATTTGTGCTGTAGTTTTGTTTTTCCCCTTGATGCCTTACTGACTGTTTAATCTCATTTTTATAGGCATACGCCATTTATTTCCTCTGTCTCCAATCTCCATGGATCTCATAGTATTCCTGTTTATTGCAGCTTTACAAAATAATGAAAGAGCACAAGAATCCTAAGGTTCTCAGTGAGGGGATACTGTGGATGGTTTCAGCAGTTGAAGATTTTGGTGTCTCACATCTGAAACTAAAGGTGTTTTTATAATTTTCTTTCTCATAATTTTGATAGTCAATGATTACTTAGTCATTTACATCAAGAGGATATTACCTTTTACAGGATTTGATTGACTTTTGTAAAGAAATTGGACTCCAGTCCAGTGCTGCTGCTACTAGGAATTCTACTATTAAGCTTTTGGGTGCAGTACATAAGTTTGTTGGTCCAGGTGAGTGGCCATTTAAGTTTGGGCACACTATACGTCAGTTTGGTCTTCGTGTCGCTGAGGTTATCTCTCATGCAGATATCAAAGGGTTTCTCAATGATGTTAAACCGGCACTGCTTAGTGCACTGGATGCGGAGTATGAAAAAAATCCGTATGAGGTATTTCCTATTTGATGGTTAAAGTTGCATAGACCAGCATTTTTTGTTTATGGTTACCCAGATTTTGCATTTCTCCAGGGTGCTTCCATCGTTCTGAAGAGAAATGTTAGAGTAACAGAATCTACTTCATCTGTCTCTGCTGGTGGAATGGATAGCCTTCCACGTGAAGATATTAGTGGAAAGATTACACCTACTCTGCTGAAGAGCATGGAGAGTCCTGATTGGAAGGTCTGTTTTCGCATTATGTTGTTCTGTATGACAGTCGTCTCAAGAAACTCGTATTCAATTTTGTTAATCATTCTCCAGGTTCGCTTGGAGTCGATTGAAGCTATAAAACAAATTGTAGAGGAGGCTAACAAGCGCATCCAGCCAACTGGAACTGGTAAAAACCATCTATGTGTTGTTGTTTCTATAATGGTCTTCATTCAGTTTCCTGATCACTAGTCGACTATTTGGCTTCCAGCTGAGTTGTTTGGCGCCTTAAGGGGGCGCTTATATGATAGTAACAAGAACTTGGTCGCTGTAACTTTAACGGTTGTTGGTAATGTTGCATCTGCGATGGGGCCACCTGTGGAAAAGTCAAGCAAGGTTTGTAATTTATGAATTGGCAACTAGTTACATAACTTATCTGCTACTTTAACATTTCAACTAAAACATGAATTGGATGGTTACTTGCAGGGCATTCTGTCGGATGTTCTGAAATGTGTAGGAGACAATAAGAAGCATATGAGGGAATGCACTCTAGCTAGTTTAGACTCATGGCTGTCTGCTGTTCATCTTGATAAAATGGTAATTTTTTTATATCTCTAGTGTTTTTCAATTTGAGTCTTATGTCAGGTATTAAAATAGTATGTTTCCGTAGGTTCCTTATATTACAGCAGCTATATCAGATCCCAAACTTGGTGCGGAAGGGCGCAGAGATCTTTTTGAGTGGTTGACAAAACAACTTTCTGGGCTGAGTGATTTTTCTGATGCTGTACATCTTTTGAAACCAGCTTCCTCTGCTATGACGGTAATTACTATTTGGGAAACTCTTGACTTAATTTTTTCACAGCAACCGCCCGTCCATCGAAGTACACACTTGTAGGGCATTTTAGAATGACGTATAGAATTTAAATATGTATACACATAGCTGCATAAACATTTTACCCCTGAAATTACTGAATGCTTAGAACCTCTTATAGGATAAATCTTCAGATGTTCGTAAAGCAGCAGAGGCATGCATTGCTGAAATTTTAAGAGTGAGTGTGCATGAAGCGGTAAGTGCTAGAAAGCTCTGGTGCCTTTGTCTTGCTTTTCATGTATCAACATATCAATTTATTGATACTTTTTGTTTTATTTGTCTGTCCCTTTAAGGTTGAGAAGATTTTGAAAGATATTCAGGGGCCGGCTTTAGCTTTTGTTCTTGAACGATTGAAGCCTTACGGGTCTTTTCAGGGTGTGTTAGTTGATCGCTTGACTCTGCTATTTTTCCCTGTGTTGATTTAATCTAATTTGAATGGTTTCCTTTTTAGATTCTTTTGAGTCTGCTAAATCAATGCCATTGGGCCCAACTGCCAAAAACAATTCAAGGGCCGGAAAATCTGCGTCCAATGGGGTTGTGAAACATGGAGCCAAAGCAACTTCTGTATGTTATCTGCTGCAGCTTTGTTTATTAATTATCATTACTTGTAGTAAGCTTATCAATTTCCTATGAATTGTACAGAGAACAATTGTAACAAAGGGATCAAGGCCAGATTTAATACTTTCCCATGATATAGCTGCCCAGTCACAGGCCTTGATTAACATTAAAGATTCAGTCAAGGTACATATGGCAATAGGATGAATTTTGATCTTGTTTATTAATTTTGAGTATAGTCATGAAATGCCATTCAAATTGCAGGAGGAGAGAGAAAGATTCGTGGGTAGGAAGTTTAAGTTTGAAGAGCCACGAATAGAACAGATTCAAGATCTTGAGGTTCGTTGTACATACTTCAGAAAATAAATTTTTTGTTTTGCCGCTGCCAGTGATTTTTTATGCAACAATCTTTTTCTTGTGGATTGTATCCAGAATGATATGATGAAGTACTTTAGAGAGGACTTGCATAGACGACTTTTTAGTCCAGATTTTAAGAAACAAGTTGATGGGCTTGAGATGCTGCATAAGGTTTTTTTTTTGCACTTCATAGTATTTTTGTTTGTTTCCAATACTTCTGCCTACCTTTACAAATATATATCTGTTGTGTTCTAGGCACTTCCAACCGTCAAAAAGGAAATTATTGAAGTTTTGGATATATTGCTAAGGTGGTTTGTTTTACAATTTTGTAAATCGAACACAACGTGCTTGTTAAAGGTGTGGTGAACTTATTCTTGTCCAGTTCTCTTTCTTTGGTTTTTAGTTTTGTGATCTGGTTTTGTTGCACCCTAATTAACTCTTGTGCGTTTTATAGGTCTTGGAATTTCTTCCTGACCTCTTTGATACCTTTAGGGATGAGGCATACATGTTGACAGAATCAGAAGCAGCGATATTCCTTCCATGTTTGATAGAGAAGGTTCATATTTTGATAAATTTTGATAGCATGTCTTCTGTAGATACTAGATGTTTAATATATAGCTTGAACTTTATGTTGCAGTATTAATTTTTTCATAACGAAATGCTGAATCTTGTGTGCAGCTGGGGCATAACATTGAGAAAGTACGAGAAAAGATGAGGGAGCTGACCAAACAAATTGTTCAGGCATATACTGCAGCAAAGAGTTTCCCTTATATTTTGGAGGGATTACGTTCCAAGAACAACCGTACTCGAATTGAGTGCGCTGATCTTGTTGGATATTTGATTGATCACCATGTAGCTGAGGTAGGTCTTTGTCAGTCCGTTTTAGGTTCAAATAGTATACAATACTTTTTTCCTCTTCAAAAATGTATACAATACATTTTCTTATCTGATTGTGGCAAGTATGCTTACAGTTAGTTTGTCTGACAGATTAATGGACAATTAAAGTCATTGCAAATTGTTGCAAGCTTGACAGCTGAACGAGATGGTGAAACTAGGAAAGCTGCGCTGAGTACATTAGCTACCGGTTATAAGATTCTTGGTATGTCATGATGCCATAACCAGTGTAAAATCATAGTACACGCTAAGGGAATTTTTTGGTTTGATATGTTCTCTTACCAAGCAATTTTTTCTTCCCTCCTAGGTGAGGACATATGGAGATATGTCGGGAAGTTAACAGATGCTCAAAAAAGCATGTTAGATGATCGATTTAAATGGAAGGTTTGTATATACATGTTTATATGCTCTCAATTGTTTTACTGTCTGCTATGATTTGTTTTATTTTGATAGTTACTATACGTTAATTTAGGTTCGTGAAATGGAGAAAAGAAAAGAAGGAAAGCCAGGTGAAGCTAGGGCTTCTCTCAGGCGCTCTGTCAGGGAAATTGGGTACAGACTTTTGACGTACCTTTTCTCTTTTTTGCTGTTGTCTTTGTTTCAAGGGGGGGGGTGAAGGGGGGGTTTTTCTTTTTCTTTAAGAGAGCATTGATTACTTATCTCTGTAGTAGTTGCTTATTATAGTTTAGGACCACTTTAATCTTTTCCTTATGTGTAATTAGGTCTGATGTAGCAGAGCAAAGTGGGGAGGTTATGCGATCTGTTTCTGGTCCAACACTGTCTAGGTATTTCAGAAGTTTCAATTCCATTTTATTATTATACCTTTTAACTTGTCGTAAAAAGACTATATTTAATTTATTTTGTCCAGTGTAGTTACTTTTCTGAGTAATTCTTTCTAGGAGAAACTATGGCCATTCTGAACTTAACCCAGAGAGACAATTTATGCCCCATGTACTTCCTGGCGCTAATGGCCCCACAGATTGGAATGAAGCTTTGGATATCATTTCCTTTGGTTCTCCTGAGCAGGTATGGAAATTTTCTTTGTTTAGGTAGTATAGGAATCTGGTAATAATCTACATTCTTAATATCAAAAGGAAGATTGATGTTGCCAGTGGTGCCCTACCTTAATTTAGTGCTTCTGCTCATTTCATTTTTTACCAACTTTCACATAATTTGTTTGGTCTTCGTCTACCTTTTATTTTTCTTTTTTACTTTGTGAGTTCTTTCAACGTGCTCTGAGTAACTATGCCTGTATTCCAGTCAGTTGAAGGAATGAAAGTTGTGTGTCATGAGTTGGCACAGTCAATGAATGATCCCGAAGGCAGTGCGATGGATGATCTAGTGAGGGATGCAGATAGACTTGTTTCTTGCTTAGCCAATAAGGCAAGTACAATAACAGTTCAACCTACGACAGTCGCTTCTCATTTGCCCTGATCCCCTTTCATTTTAATTACTGTTTTGACTGAAACTAATGAGCTTCTGTCCATCCTTTATTCTTAAAATAGGTCGCCAAGACTTTTGACTTCAGTTTGACAGGAGCTTCATCCAGGTCTTGTAAATATGTTTTGAATACTCTTATGCAGGTGAGCTTACTATCCAGCTATTCTCACATCTAATTTACTATGTAAATGTTGTTACTCGTTTGGATCATTTTGTCCTGAACATTCTGATTTTGTGGACTTTACTGCAGACATTCCAAAATAAAAGACTGGCTTATGCTGTCAAGGAAAGTACTCTTGACAGTCTAATCACTGAGCTCCTACTGTGGCTTTTGGATGAGAGGGTTCCCCATATGGATGATGGCAGCCAACTTTTGAAAGCCTTGAATGTTTTGATGCTGAAGATTTTGGTTGAGATTTACTTGCTTTTGCTTGGTTCCACCAATGATTATTTTGGGTTTGTTACATCCGTTCTAACGATAATTTGTACATGCAGGATAACGCAGATCGAACTTCGTCGTTTGTTGTTCTCATCAATCTCTTGCGTCCTTTAGATCCCTCAAGATGGCCATCACCTGCATCCAATGAAACATTTGACTCCAGAAATCAGAAATTCTCTGATCTGGTTGTCAAATGTTTAATTAAACTTACAAAGGTAGTGTTTATACTTGGCCTCCTATTTTATGTCGCCTGTAAAAAAAGTATTTGCCTTTGTCTTCTCTCCTATAGTTACCTCTTACTGTTTGGTAGTTAACGTAGTATGCTTCTACATTTGGTCATCTGTTGGCTTAGAGCATTTTTACTTTTTCCTTTATTTGACTGTCCTCTTTTGTAGGTTCTTCAAAGCACCATATATGATGTCGATCTAGACCGCATCCTCCAAAGCATCCATTTATACCTACAAGACTTGGGGATGGAAGAAATCAGGAGAAGGTATCCTATTGCTAACCCCCGCCTCCCCCTCTCTTGCCTGTTTCCTTTTTATGCACTGATCTCTTCTCTCCTGTCTTATGAAAATAAATTCATAATAGAGCTGGTGCTGATGACAAGCCGTTGCGTATGGTGAAAACGGTTCTGCATGAGCTTGTGAAGCTTCGTGGTGCAGCAATCAAAGGTCACCTGTCTATGGTTCCTATAGACATGAAACCGCAGCCAATCATTTTGGCCTATATTGATCTTAATCTTGAGGTAGTAACCGTATTATTTGAATTAAACCATGCCATGTTTATTTATAAAGGGACCCAGATTTATATTTTGCTTTTACAATTTCGCAGACTTTAGCTGCCGCAAGGATGTTGACATCAACGGGGTCTGGGGGCCAAACTCATTGGGTTGATTCAGCTGCCAATAATCCTTCATCTGCCACACATTCAGCTGATGCACAGTTGAAGGTATTATTGCAGAAGCCTTGGTTTTCCATAATGGTTCAGCTGATTTTTTTTCTGGTTCTTTACATTTTAAGATTCTGTTTATGAATTCCTTGTTTGTATTTCACTTTCAGCAAGAACTTGCTGCCATATTCAAAAAAATTGGCGACAAGCAAACTTGCACCATTGGTTTATATGAGCTATATCGCATAACTCAACTATACCCAAAAGTAAGTAATTGATTTCTCAATAGCCCCCTTAAGATGTATTTGAGTTGATTTAATTTTTGCCTCCATTATGTCATTTCATCAGTTTCTCAGCATGGGTCGTCTGTTTGTCTGTGTTTCAGGTTGATATATTTTCTCAGCTACAAAATGCTAGTGAGGCTTTCCGGACATATATAAGAGATGGTTTGGCCCAGGTAAGGATAATGATTTGATTCCTGAATAACTAAATTAGGTTTCTTGTCCATAAGACTAATTTCTCCTCATTACAGATGGAGAAGAATGCTGCAGCTGGAAGGACACCTTCGAGTTTGCCCATGCCGACTCCACCACCAGCTTCTCTGAATGTTTCTTCTCCCGAATTTGGACCGCTGTCCCCTGTACACACAAATTCCTTGAGTGACTTAAAATTACTTAATGTGAAATCTGAACCAACCAGCTTCAACTTACCACCCTCATATACTGAAGATAACAAGCTGAATAATGCCATTACTTCTAGAGGTGCCAGTGAAAATTCTTTGGTCGACCAAAGGAATGAGAGATATATCAGTGGAGGTAATTGTAATAATGTATTTGATTTTTTGCTCATTCATTGTTGACCTTAATGACTATAACATCCATCTTGGTAACTGCAGTGACCAGTGGAACCTTAGATGCGATTAGAGAAAGGATGAAGAGCATGCAATTAGCAGCAGCTGCTGGGAACCTGGATCAAGAAACTAGGCCGCCAATGCACGAGAATGACAACAATGTAAACCAGGCTCTCTCTGGTCCGAATCCTCACGCATCAGATAATCCCCTTCAAAGTGGGATTCTTCCGATGGATGAGAGGGCATTATCTGGTCTTCAAGCCCGGATGGAGAGACTGAAAAGTGGGACAATTGAACCACTATAAATGGAAGAGCTAAAGCAAAAGTCGTTGTGGACCATTTTTCATATCACCCAAGCCCTTATTTATGTAACCAGCAGGGAGGCGGCATTTTGATGGTTCGGGTGCAGCTTCGGTACCAGTATCTCATGGCAACCGTAGATGCTGTGGCAGAGTTTTGGTGAAGAATACTGCATATCACCCAAGCCCATCTTGTGTTACCTTAGTTTGTAGTATACTGCAACTGCTTGTTTGGCGTTTGTATATTGTAGAAGTGTTTACTCGGGAGTATATTTATATCGTTGGTTCTATGTAATACCAGACCAGCAAAGTATTGACATATATATTTGGCAAAGTTTTTGGGACGTGGCACTATTTCGTGCTATTGGATTGTTTACTGCAATTACTTGTCTAGCGGTCTGATATATTGTCTCGGACGCAATTAGTTTCTATGTCTACTTTTGCATTATAGTCAATAAACCATTCCTTGAATGTGTAGCTTAGCTGATGGCCTTGCGAAATCTGCCCATGGTTTGGACTTGGGCATGTATACAGTATTTTTGTATTCTGGGCTGCTTATTTTTGTTGAAGGTTTAGTGGAAAAGCTCATGTCAGGGATAGGTTTTTTTGGTTCTCCTCACCGAAAAAATAAATAAACACTTCCTTGACTATATAATCGAGAAATAGATCTAGCCCATCTCAAACGACGACGTATGCTGGGGTTTTTCCCCCTTTGAAAAAAGTAACTCCCAGGTCATGAAAACGACGGCGTATGCTCCTTTGAAAGTAGCAACTTCCCACATCTCCACCCAACAGTCGATGGGCACGTGTACCAAATTTGAATTTTATATGACATCCATAAAATAAATAATAAATCAGCATAACCCTAGTTTGTCAGCCTATAAGAGCATTTGCACCCCAAGGGGCGGGTGCAAGGGTGCAAAGGGCAAGGGTGCAAGCGGAAAGGTGGGTACTATTTATGTAGGGCCCACCCGAATCGCACCTTTTTTTCATTTTTCGTTCCACCCAACAGGGGCAGGGGCGAATGGGGCGATCACTATTCACTAAAATAAAAAATAATTCAAGTCAACTAAAAATAATACAACAATTAATTAAACGGCATCCGATAAAAAAATACATAAACTTTTATTTAAAATCTCAAACAAACCATTACATAAAATTAAATACAAAATAATAACCGCTACAATCCAACTTATTCTTCAACATCATTCCTCCAAGGTTGCTCTGGGTAGTACGGGGTTTCATGACTTCCGCCGCGCTTGACCCTCCACCTACCTCGGGATCATCAACTGGAAACAATTCTCTCCTCATGACGTCCATACGTTTTGCCTTCCAATATTTGGCAGTTAGGGGAGAAAACTTGGATGTATCCATTGACATAGTTTGATAATCTTGCATAGCTTGATTAGCAGCTTGATTATCCGCGGCAAGTTTATCCAATCTTTGTTGGAGTTCCGCCTTTCTTTCCCGTTTCTCTTTCCTTGATCTCTTGAATGGTAATTGCACCTTGCTGGACAATTTGCTCAAAGAATCTTGATGTCTCAGTGGGAGTTTTGTTCCTTGCCGCTCTTGCTTCCTTGGCCTTTCTTCTCCCTAGAGGCCTTGTTATCCGAATGGGGGTGTCATCATCGGATAAATTCTCCGCAGCTGGTGAATCTTCACCCGCGTTTCTTCCTGGGATGTGCATACTGATGGGTGTATCCTCCAAAATTTTGAAGCGATGACTATGCTTCACAATATCCCATAAATCATGGTTAGTGAAATTCCTTGTGGTTTTTGCCCTGGATTTGTAAAATGCTTGTATGGCATCTTCCTACACACAAAAAAAAAATCATGCAAACTTAGACAAGTATATAAAGATAAATGAAAAAATTTATATATAAATAACAAGGATAAAAAAAAATACCAAAGCTTGTGCATTTGAACCACTTTGTTGTACAACGGCTCGTCCTTGTCTAATAGCATACCGCCAAGCATTGAACTTTACGACCAAACGTTTCCAGTGAGTTTGAATACCTGAGGCGGTGCGGGATGTTCCGGGACTTCGCCTATCGAATTCCTCTGTGATTTTATTCCACAATAAATCTACCTTTATCTTGTTGCCGGTGATTGGATCGTGAGAAGTTACCCACCAAGCTTCACACAGGTGGATGTCCTCCTCATTTGTCCAAGTCGCGGCATCGGATGAGGACATTTTGTAACTAAAAGAAACACACAAATGAAAGATAGATATATGAGGGAGGGAGAATTTGTGAAGATTTGTTGTGGTAAGTGTAACTAAAAGCGACTTGTGTTGCGGCCTCCTTTCTATCTGTTTTCTCTCCTCTCTTGCTCTTTCGCCGTAGAGAAAATTCTAGAACATTTCCTGCTCATCCGCCCAAGTATTGGAGATGAAACTTCCGAAGATAATTGGCTCGCTGACTTGTTTCGGAGCGCAATTTTTGAAACTTGTTCGGTCGTTTCCGCTGGATCTACGCCTAGCAGGCTTTCGAATTCGCTCGGCGGCTGGGTTCGATCCGATTCAAATCGGAATCCAGTGTCACCATAATGCCGAGCTCAGAGCCAACGCTCGCGCGGAGTCACGTGCGAGGAACTCATGGAGGCTCCCACGTGTGGCGCGTTCCCATCTCTCCGCACGTGTGGCCCGTTCCGACCGTTGCTTGCATTTTGAATTTTGAATTTGCACTACGTGTGAAACGGCTTGCACGTGCGGAGATTTCTGAGGGTCAAGGCAACGGTAACTTATTTCCATTTCTACTATAAATTAGCTGATCAATTCTATTTACAGTTTTAAAACCTGCAAAACCTGAGTTTTTCAAGAAACCTCTTCAAGAAGCAAATTTCTGTTTCCTCTGCTCAATTTCGCCGGAAATCATTTTAACCGGAAATCAAAAGTACGTATTTCATTCTTTGAAATTTCTTAGAAGTTTTCTGGCTATTTGCATGCAATTTGCAACTTTTTTTCTTATTTAAAAAAAAATTTCTACTTTTCTTCTTGAAAGTCTCTGTTTTTCATAATCCGCAAGAAATCTGAAACTTTGTTCTGATGGGTTTGATAGTTCTTTTTTTGTAACCCAATTTCTAAGACTCTGATGTGGGTATTTAACTTCCGTGGATAAAGTTTTGAATCAGGCACTTTCTTGAGTTAGTCATAATGCATCTTGTTTGCTGTTTAGTTCAAAACTTATAATGAATGTTTTGTTAGACCCTGTATCTAATTCCTAGTTAATTAAATGAAAATCGTCAACGTCAGTAACTTTATTTACAAAGCATTGTAGGAGTTGCAGTCAATTTGAATCTGTCAGATAATACATGTGATTTTTTTTGCAATTGTGATATTTAGATTTTTCGTTTGAAATTGGGGTTTTTGGGATTCTTGAGACATGAATGAAAATGCATGGTAATGTGGATTTTTTGTGGGTGGAAATATGTGATTTTCTTCTTGTTTGGTTTGTTTAAGAAGTTTTTGTAGTTTTGTTCTTTATGATGATGGCTCTGGAAGAAATTTTTCGAACGTTTCTTCTCTTTGTGCTCTATTCCATTCTATTTTGTTCTTTGCAGTATAAAATGTTTGGCTTTGGTATCTTTTCTTGCTTTATTTTTCCTAATTGATTTTTCATTTTATGTAGATGGAATGGAATTTCGGTCCTTTGGCATGGAACACCGGTTACTCAGAGTTCTCCGGCGGTTATGACTACTCGTACACTCATAACCCGGCCTCTGCTTACCACCCGCAGCAAGATACACTTGCCTACCCGTACACCCATGACTCGGCATCTGCTTATTACCCGCTGCAGCTGGCTGCACCATATGCTGTTCAGGAAACAATGAAGGAAGAACCAGCTCTTGCTGTTGTTCAGCAGGCTACATCTGCCTACTTGTACACTCATGACTGGGCCTCTGCCCCTGCCTACTACCCACTGCAGCACGCTGCACCGTATGCTGTTCAGGAAACCGTGAAGAAAGAACCAGCAGTTGCTGCTGTGCAGCAGGCTACACCAGCCTCACATACGCTCATTACTCGGCCTCTGCCTATTCTGACTGGAGTGACATTGATGTGAGTGCTCTTCTCTTTTGAATCAGGCAATGCTCTCTTGAATTAGTCATAATGCATCTTTACTGGATGTTTGCTGTTGAGTTCAGACTTAGAATGAATGGCTTTTTGGACCATGTATCTAATCCCTAGCTAATTAAATGAAAATCATCAATATCAGAAATTTTACCCTGGTAAATAGCATGCTTTGAAGGAGCTGCAGTCAGTTTGTTCTTAGATGTCTTTGTTAATCTTATGATGTTGGCTTTGGAAGAAATTTTTTTGAACTTTTCTTCTTTCTATGCTCCTCCCTTATAGAATTAGGACCACTGTTTTTGATATGTTTTGTTGCTTCTTTTTTTTCCCCTAATTGATTTTGCATTTTATGTAGGTGGGAAGGAATTTCTATGCTTTGGCACAGGACACCTGTTACTCAGAGGTCTCCGGCGGTTATGCCTACACGTACTTTCATGACTTGGCCCCTACCTACAACCCGCAGCAGCAGGCTGCACCTTATGCTGTTCAGGAAACGGTGAAGGAAGAACCAGTAGTTGCTGCTGTTGCCTACCACCCACAGCAGGATACACCTGCCTACACGTACTTTCATGACTCGGCCTCTTCCTACAACCCGCTGCAGCAGGCTGCCCCTTATACTGTTCAGGACACAAGGAAGGTAGCTACACCTGCCTTTACATACACTGACTCGGCCTCTGCCTATTCTGACTGCAGTGACATTGATGTGAGTACTCCTCTTTTGAATCAGTCAATGCGCTTTTGGATTAGTCATATGCATCTTTATTGGATCTTGGCTGTTTAGTTCAGAACTTAGAATGAATGTTTTGTTGGACCCTGTATCTAATCCCTAGCTAATTAAATGAAAATCGTCAATTTCAGTTATTTTAGCCTTGTAAATACTATGCTTTGTAGGAGCTGCAGTTAATTTGCATTTCTCAATTTATTATACATGTATCTTTTTTGCAATAGTAAAATTTAGATTTTTCTCCCAAAGCAAAATTGGTTTTTTATTTGGGATTCTTGAGACATGTATGAAAAAATATATGAGAATGTGGGCTTTTAGTGGGTGGGGGGGAATATGTGATTCTCATGAGGTTTGGTTTGGTTAAGAAGTTTTTCTAGTTTTGTTCTTAGAAGTATTTGCTATCTTATAATTATGGTTCTGGAAGAAATTTTTTGAATTTTTCTTCTTTCTATGCTCCTGCTATATAGAATTATGATCTCTGTTCTTTGTAGTATTAAATGCTTGTTCTGGTTGGTATCTTTTGCTGCTTTTTTTTTTCCTAACTGATTTTGCCTTTTATGTAGACGCGAAGGAATTTCAGTACTTTGACGGACAACACGGGTTACTCAGAGGTCTCCGGCAGTTATGCCTACACAAACACTCATAACGCGACCTCTACCTACTACCCACTGCAGCAGGCTGCACTTTATGCACCTGCCTACGCATACACTCATGATGTGACCTCTGCTTTCCACACGGAGCAGGCTAATCTTGACTACACATACACTCATGACCCGGCCTCTGCCTTCACGTACACTCATGACCCAGCCTTTACCTTTGCTGACACTCATGATTCGGCCTTTGCCTACTACCCGCTGCAGGAGGCTGCACTTTTTGCTGTTCAGGAAACAGTGAAGGAAGAACCAACAGTTGCTACTGTGCAAAAAACAGTGAAGAAAAGGAAGAGAAGAAAGGTGAAGAAGAGGCATCACCCATTCTTGGAGCAGCAGCCATCAGCCCATCAGCGTAACTCCAATCACACTGGATGGGTTGGCTCAGCACCCACAACTGTGTCTTGGGGTCCAACCCCAAAGTCATTTTCTGTTCATCGGCGGCCTGGAGTGGCTTCTCCATTGGCAGCCTTGGGGGAGCCTTTTGTTGTGAAGAAATATAAATTTTAGACTCTTTTGGGATGGCGCCAAGTAAATGCAGCTTATGAACCGTACATGTTAGATTTGGATAATTTTTGGCAAAGCTGTTGGGATGTTAATTGTTGTCCTAATGGCTTATTGTTCTAATATCTGGCCACAGTTGATTGATTAGGTATTTGGTTTTCGCTTGTACTCAGAACCATCTTAGTTAATGACAGTATTGCTTAGGTATTTCGTTTTCGCTTGTACTCAAGAGGCATCTTAGTTAATGACAGTATTGCTATCTTGCTTCAGTTGTTACCACTCCATTATCATCACATGCAATTAGGTAGTTTCTTTTGAGAAAATGTTGTTCAACCTGCTTATGTCTAGTTCTGAAAAAAATTTGAAAAGCCGTGCTTGAGCTTGGCTATAAACCAAGGGTGTTGATAAATAACCTCTTTTCCTGAGTGCGATGGTGTTGAAGTAGATAATGAAGATCAGAGCTCAATGGGAGGTTTTATTCACATACGTCCTACCAATTTACTACCAAAAAGTTGTAAGGTTGCTTATTTCAGATACTGTAGCGCCTGTCCCCGTGTTGTTGGTGTATGAACTCGGCCCCAATGACGGCACCATTGGGTGGGTTATCCAGCCTTTTAAGCGTAGCTTAGCCCTAGAGGAGCAGCAATTGTTTGTTTGTGTTGGATTGACTCGTCAATGTCAAATCAAGTTAGAACACTAGTAAACTTTTGCTCAATAGTAAAAACACAGCATTGCCGGAATGCTTTTTCACTTACTGACAAAGGAGCATTGACAGCACCATTGGGTGGGATCCGTCTTTTTCCAGCCTTTAAGCGGAGCATAGCCCTATAGGGAGCAGCAGTAATTGTTTATTTGTGGGTGACTCATCAATGTCAAATCAACTGAGAACACTAGTAACTTTTTCTCAATAGTAAAAACACACTGGAAGCAGCAGCAGCAATTGTTTAGCCGTGGGATTGACCCATCAATGTCAAATCAACTGAGAAACTAGTAACTTTTGCTCAATAGTAAAAACACAGTATTGCTTTCTCACTTAGTGGCAAAGGAACATTTACAGCTTTTATGTAAACAAACAGAACAACTAATCTAGCACTAGTCTCAAGCCCTAGCCACTTCAGTAGATTTTAGGAGATACCAAATCCAAATCAAGGTACCAAATCCAAATCAAAACAGACTCTCGATATGGAGTTAATGCTCAACGACATAACAAGCTAACAACTATTGACTTAGGAGTAGTTTGGACTACAAACTAGTTTAGTATGACTGAATTTATTTTTAAAATTATTTTAAAAATAAATAATTTATATTTTAAGAATAAGCTGCTATAAAAAAAAGTGAAGTGTTTTATGAAAAATGTTTTAGTGCAAAAAGTAGAAGAAAATGCTTTATAGGAATGAAACTTTAATAATACAAATACTATATAGAGTGGAAACTTAATATGAGATTTCACATTCTGCCTGTTTTGCTCATTTGTTTTTAGTTTGATTTGACTTACGTGTTTTGTAAGAGGACATTTAAAGAAAACTATAAATTTCATTGTAGTTATAATTAGAAGGTTGCGTGTTCGATTCACGTCGGATTCAATCCCCGCTTGTTAATGTTTTAACTCCGCCTGTGTGAGTAGACCTTGCACTGCCGGTCCCAAGCCCGGATAAAGGAGGAGGGGGGGTGCGTCAGGTAGTCGACAGCCGGCACCTCAACTTTCGTCGAATCCATATGATATGAATCCTAAACGTTTGTGCGCTAAAGCTAGGTCGTCACCCGTAAGTGACGCGCTGTGTGGCCCAAACACAGTGGTAAGTGGGCAAGGGCCGCTGTATCTCCAGCGGCACCCGGATACAGTGTTAAACGAGCAAGGGGGCCATAGAAACTTCCTTTTGAACGACTCCACACGAAGTCAGCTTGAAGCATCTGCTGAAAGCAACTTCACCCAGGACACGCAAAGGAAGTACTCTAACTTCATAGGACGGAGGAGAACCAAGAAACTAGGACATGAGGCTAGGGTCCAGGAGGGTAGAACAAGGTTAGGAACCTGGAATATAGGAACCCTAACATGCAAGGCTTTGGAGGTGACAGAAGTGATGGTGAAGAGGAGGATAAGCATCATGTGTCTCCAAGAAACAAAATGGGGTGGTAGTAAGGCTAAAGATTTGGATGGCACAGGTTTCAAGTTGTGGTACGCGGGCGGAAATAAAGCAAGGAACGGAGTTGGCATCATTTTAGATAAGCACTTTTCACAGGGTGTAGTAGATGTTAAACGAAGGGGAGATAGAATTATAGCAATTAAGATCTTGATAGGACAAAAGATCTTAAATGTGATTAGTGCCTATGCACCTCAAGTTGGGTTGGATAGAAGCTCGAAGGAGAAATTTTGGGAAGATCTTGGAGAAGTAGTCCAAGGAATCCCGAGGACGGAGAAGTTAGTGGTAGGCGGAGACTTAAATGGGCACGTAGGCTCAGAGACGGGCATCTCTGGGGGTTATCATGGGGGACTTGGCTACGGAGAGAGGAATGCAGAAGGGGAAGCCATCTTGGATTTCGCACTCGCATATGATCTCTTTGTAGCCAACACTTTCTTTAAGAAGCAGGCAGAGCATCTTATAACCTATAAGAGCGGGTCCTCTAAAACACAGTTAGATTTCTTTTTAATGAGGAAGGAGGAGCGTATAACCTGCAAGGATTGCAAAGTTATACCGGGAGAGAGCGTAGCAAACCAACATCGTCTGTTGGTTATGGATGTACACATTGGAAGATACTTGAAGAAGAACAAGGCTCCACAGTGCCCACGCACAAGATGGTGGAATTTGAAGGGAGAAAAACAGGTAATCTTTAAGGAAAGAGTACTTGCACAAGGCAATTGGGAGATACAAGGGAATGCTAATCAAATGTGGGACTCCCTAGCAACCCAAATTCGAGCAGCCGCTAGAGGGGTCCTAGGAGAGTCCAGGGGTTTTGCTCCACACCAAAAGGAATCCTGGTGGTGGAAAGAAGAGATACATGAGAAGATCAAGGCAAAAAAGGACTGTTGTAAGGCTGTATATAAGGATAGAACAGACGAAAACGTGGAAAAGTATAGATTAGCAAAGAAGGAGGTGAAGAAAGCCGTGAGCGAAGCAAAGCATGCAGCTTTTGAGGATCTATATAAGCGGCTAGATACTAAAGAAGGAGAGATGGATATCTATAAACTAGCTCGGGCTAGGGAAAGGAAGACAAGAGACCTTAATCAAGTGAGGTGCATAAAGGATGAAAATGGGAATGTGCTAGCTAAGGAGAAGGAGGTTAAAGATAGATGGAGATCCTATTTCCACAATCTTTTCAATGAAGGAAACGAGAGGAGCGCCGATATGGGAGAGTTGAGTAACTCGGAAGAATGCATAAATTATTATTTATACCGGCGAATTAGGAAGGAAGAAGTTGGGGAAGCTTTGAAAAAGATGAAGCAAAGGAAAGCAGTGGGCCCCGATGATATGCCAATTGAAGTATGGAAGGTGCTCGGGGAGAAAGGTATATGGTGGCTCACAAAGCTTTTCAATGAGATCTTGAAAACGAAGAAGATGCCAAATGAATGGCGGCAAAGCACCCTAGTGCCCATTTACAAGAACAAGGGGGACATAAAAAACTGTATGAACTATAGAGGTATTAAGTTGATGAGTCATACAATGAAGCTTTGGGAGAGGGTAATTGAGCATAGACTACGGAAGGAGACAAGGGTCTCAGACAACCAATTCGGGTTCATGCCAGGGCGCTCAACCATGGAAGCAATTCATATCATACGTAGAACAATGGAAAAATATAGAGATACGAAGAAGGATTTGCACATGGTTTTTATAGATTTAGAAAAGGCATACGATAGAGTCCCAAGGGACATTCTGTGGCGGATCTTGGAGAAGAAAGAAGTACGGGTAGCCTATATCCAAGCGATACAGGATATGTATGATGGAGCCAGAACTGCGGTCAGAACACACGAAGGACAAACAGAGAGTTTTCCCATCACCGTAGGGCTACACCAAGGGTCAGCACTAAGCCCATACCTTTTTGCATTAGTAATGGATGAGTTGACGGGGCATATTCAAGGGGATATCCCTTGGTGCATGTTATTTGCCGACGATATAGTGCTGATAGATGAGACTCAAGAAGGAGTAAACGCGAAGCTTAACCTTTGGCGGGAGGTGTTGGAATCGAAGGGGCTACGCTTAAGTAGATCCAAGACAGAATACATGGAGTGCAAGTTCAGTGAGAGGGGTGGTTCAGAGGAACTTGGGGTGAGAATCGGAGATCAGGACATACCCAAGAGCGAATACTTTCGATACCTTGGATCGATTCTACAAAGGAACGGAGACCTAGATAGGGATCTCAACCATCGGATACAGGCGGGATGGATGAAGTGGAGGAGTGCATCGGGTGTCCTGTGCGAACGCAAGATGCCATTGAAGCTCAAGGGAAAGTTCTATAGGACAGCAGTAAGGCCAGCACTACTCTATGGCACGGAATGCTGGGCAGTCAAACAGCAACATGAGCACAAGATGAGCGTAGCGGAGATGAGGATGCTGCGGTGGATGTGCGGACACACGAGAATGGATAAGATTAGGAACGAGGACATTCGGGAGAAAGTTGGAGTTGCCCCAATTGGAGATAAGATGAGAGAGAATAGGTTAAGGTGGTTCGGGCATGTGAATAGAAGACCTACGGATGCTCCAGTTAGAAGAGGGGTGGACGAGACAGAGGTTCAGGGTAAAAGGGGTAGAGGGAGACCTAGATTGACATGGAAAGAGACAGTAAGACGAGATATGAAGCTTTTAGAATTAACGGAACCATTAGTCCATCACAGAGCGCAGTGGCGTTTAAGGATTCATATAGTCGACCCCACTTAGTGGGAAAAGGCTTTGTTGTTGTTGTTGTTGTTGTTTGTAGTTATAATTAGCTTTAAGTAAACCCCATAATTAATTTATCAGAAATTAAAATAGGATTTTCAAGTAAGGCACGGGAACAGGCTGAGCTGGGCCACATCGGCCCATAATAACAGACTTAAGCCAGGCCGAGCTGAGTTTATGTCCGGGCTGATTTTATCTATATTATCTATATTAATAAAGCAAACGATCCCAAAACAGTTGAAATGGTGAAGTTTAATAGAAATTCGAAATTGCCCCTCAATGTAAAGAACAATCAAAATGGCAGTGAGTGGAAAAAAGGGGGCAAAAAGGGAAACATGACGGATCAAATGCGAGCGGAAAAACGCCTCACGCCTAGGGCTCGGCAATGGGCCGGCCCGGGCTGGACTTGGGCTTAGCCTATCAAAAGATGTAAATTCATGGGCCGGGCCGGGCCGGGCTTTTAGGGAAAAATTGAAGCCCAAGCCCAGCTCAGGCCCGGGCTTTGATGGGCCTCCATGGGCTTGGCCTACATGGGCCTACATGGGCCGGGCCCAAAGCCCACTATTTTTCAAAATAATTTAAATTTTTTTATATAATAACACCAATAAAAATTCATCATCATAAAAAAGTACATAAATTAGCATAAAATTTTAATGTTATCTTCAAAAGATAATATTCAACGTCTAAAATATTATCTTCATAAGAGCTATATGACTGCTATAGCTTTTTTAAGATAAATTATAGGTGTAGTGTTGTCGATAAAGAGAGATAGAGGGCAAGTATGTGAGAGAAGAAGAAAAGATTGAGAGAAAGAGAAAAAAAAGAGGTAGAAAAGAGTAGGAAAATTGAAGGCAAGTAGAAAATATTAGAAATTAGTGGGCTTGTGGGCCGGGCCTAAATGGGCCGGGCCGGGCCGGTCCATATAAACTTAAATGGGCTGGACTTATGGGCCGAGCCGGGCTTTCAACACTTTGTCCAACTCCAGCCCAAATAACATACAGGCTGGGCCGGCCCACGGCCCATAATGGGCCGAGCCGGGCTTGGGCCCCCGGGCCAAATGATGACCCCTCACGCCTCACTCATTCTGTTTCTCCTCCATTTTTGCCGCCTTCCACACAGCAAACGCGAAACCACCCACAATCCAACTAGCCTGACGCCTCCTTTTTTCTCCGCCGCCTCCCACACAGCCAGGGGAAAACCGAAATCACCCTGAATTCCGAATACGCAGAGAGGAACGGGAGGAGCGGGAGGAGCTTCCGCCGCCGCAGGACTTTCGGTCATTTAATAGTAGAGAAGTGAGAGGCCCGTTTAATTAATTTGCTTCTAATGGTAAAATTAAGGCCTCTGTTAATTTTTGTTGTGTTTAATCATCGAATTTACACATTTATTTGCTAATGTGTGATTTTCGTTTGTGTTGGCAGGGTGGGGAATACATCGCTTATGAATCAGTACGTTTTCGAAACGTAGATCATGGGTTTCTTTTCCCTTCTTTGAAATATGGATTTTTTTTATTATGTATTTGTTCGGTTTTTCAACATCAGGTGTGTCAATCGTCAGTTTAGTAATCATTATAAGGAAGTTCAATTCGACGGCCCAATCTCTGACCAAGGAAGTTAACTTCGAAGATAGGTTGTTCTGGATATATTATAGGTACTCTGTGTTTAAATTGATTGGAAAGTGGCAAATTTTCTGTTCGTGGTTCTGTTTTCCATTTGATTTAGTTTCTCGGAATGCAAACTGGGGCATGAGGATTACCCAGAATTGAGTGGCTGGGTTAGTCTAAGAAAACTTAGTTTCTAATTGTTCACTTTGGCTATCGAATTTTTTCAGTTTTCGATTTTGATGTGTTTCGCTTTCGAATTCTATGTTTCGAGTAGAAATTTGGATTGAAGTTAGTTTGAATCTGAATTGAATTAGTACTTGATTATGACATTTTGGATTAAAATTTGGATGGAAGTTATGTTTCCAGTTTTCTGATACATGCTCTGTGTGCTGCAAACTGCTCTGATTCGTACTTGATTATGACATTTGCTCCGCGTTGTGTTGTTCATTTTTCCGTGCTCTTTCCATTGATATAAAATACATAAAATTTGGCCCAGTATTTTTCAAGTTACATGCAATTCTTTGGACCTATATCAGTTCTGAAAGTTTTCTGCGATACTGCTGCATTGGTGATGTGTTCTGTGTCAGTTTCTGTGCATTCACTGATCTCTATACGATCTATGCATGTATGGTGAATTTGAAGTTACTGTGTTCTTTCAAGGAAAGAGTTAGATTTATAAGTACTGTCAGAGTCCATTTGTTTGTCAACATTTCTGCACTTTAGTTGTCCCACTCTTCAAAGTGGATATCTTTCAGAACGGATCGTTCTCCACTACCAAATTTCCGCAGTTGATGTGCAATACACTATATTATGCTTTCAGGTAGAGTGTATATATCAAATTACCACTCAGTTCCAATTGCTGTTTTCTTTTCCTTATGTTCTTGCTTAAACTAATGTTCTTTCTTATGTAAATGTTGCAGAAAGCTCTGACCGGAGGCCCTGAGGAAAATGGAAACTAATTAGAGAAGTTGCACCATTCCTCCATTATCAAGAATTTGAGGAAAATGGAAGCTTTGACATCACCCGTTTGCTATGCAGGTCGGTTCAATTTTTTGAATTGGGGGTTGTTTTGAGATGTAAATTTTGTAGAGTTTTGTGTTGGTATGTTTGAAACTTTAGTTTAGATTGTGCATCACTTTGTATTACACTAGGCTGCGTTTTTATTGGTTTGCAAAATGTCATGTTTACTTACGCTTCCAAAATCCATGTTTTGTGTTCAGTTGATTGAGATTCTTTAGGCTGCTTAGATTAACCTCTTCTACTTGATCACAGTTTCATCAATTTTCATTAGAAGCGTAAGAGGGAAACCCAGCAACGCTTTCTAAATATTCTGCTTTTGCCACATCATTTTCCGCCACTGACATACCTTCTTCATTCTTCATCGATCACAAAGACCAAACTCAGTTCTTTTGAACTGCCAAGGATTAGCGTAGAGATTTACATTCTGACATATTGATGCTTTATGTAACTATTAAGTTTTCAATGAAGAGTTCCAGTTAGTTGATGTTCTTAATCATCTCTAATTAGATTGATATTTGCATACTTGATCTTTAAAAGGTAATTTATAAATTGAAAGAGTGTGATAATGGAATTCTGATATCGAACATTTGCTAATGATTAAAAATATGTTTTACTACTAACTCACACTAAACGTGAAACACAAGTACTTTCCACAATGGACCAAGTTAAAGGACAAATAATCACTATACTTGGGCAAAATGTTGTCTACCAAAAGGTAAAAACAAGTTCATGATTCGAAACAAAGATAGTATAATTAACAGGAGAGTATAAGTAACATGAAATGCCAAAAGAAAGCTCAAAATCTTATGCCAAAGATGCATCTGTCAAGGGAAAACCGAGCAGCAAACAAGCCAAAAGCGAAGTAAATACCGACGAGGAAATGCCAGGCCCCATGGGGAGCTGTTGTTGCTCCAGAACGCTTCCATGAATGTGTCTCAAGAGATACGAGTAGTCTCTTCCTCTACATCTAAGAAGACCCATTTTACACAAACAATATGACTGAATTAAAAATGCTATAATGTTTGAGTTTCGAGAAGATATAGTTCTGAATAGTGCACAAGTTTTCTGCTACATCTATATATATACTAGCCTCACCGCACACGCGTTAGAGGCTTTTTTTCATCACGGGGCGCTGCGCGCCAGATCACGGGTGCTTCGCGCCACATTTCAACGTTCTTGGTATTCGTCTCGCGTTTGCTAGGCTTATCTTTTCAATTTTGAATTTGCTTCTACCACACTCTTGAAAAGATACGCCGAGGAAACACAAGACGAATACCAAGACCGTTGAAATGTGGCACAAAGCGCCCGTGATATGGCGTGCAGCGCCCCGTGATGAAAAAAAAGCCTCTCGCACACGCGTTAGCGTGTGCGGTGAGGCTAGTATAAAATAAAATATAAGAGCTGCTAAGCACACTCAAAATTTTTCTCTGGGCACACTTGTAATTTTATAAGATGTTATTACTTTTTTATCCTTGTGTTGAATTACATTTAAACACATGTGGTTAAAATCATCTTTATCCCCACCGCTGCAACCTTCAAAATCTGGAGAAAGAAACTATTCCACCACATGGCCATGTATGCTTTTGATTAATTCTAAGAAATTGTTCCAAAATTAATTAAACAAGGATGTCCATAAAACAAAGGTAGTTCTTGAATACCAAATACATATTGAATGTTTATTTAAGCATATATTTCAGCCAAAGTCCCACTTTGATTGCATAACCCTTTCACTGGAAACCAAGCTTAATTGGGTTTGGAAAACACCCGCTTCCAAGACCTTTCATGGCCATTGAATCTATGATTTTCCTCTACTCAAGAACACAAGAATAAATGGGGAGCAGATGATAATTTAAATTTAATCTAGGGAGATATAAGCATCTAAGAATACTCAACTCGAGGAACCACACGATTAATCAAATTTGAATGTTAAAGTTGTCAGATTTGAACATGAAAAAGAGGCAATTTATGTCGCCAATGGAGGATTCGAGAAAATTCGAGACTTTTCAAAAGTCGATGTACACAATAAAAGCCACATGATCACGACAACAAAAAGCAGATGGAATCTGATCATTGTGAATCACACTCAGATGACTCAGAGCTGACGACGCAAGTGAAGCCATGGATGGGTCTGGGGACATGAGTGGGTTATTCAATAAAAGGGTAAATATGGAAAATTATAATCAATTTTGAGTGTTCAAAGAACTTCCAAAAATTCAAACAAGTGTACAAAGAAATAAGAGTGTCCAGAGAAATAACCTGAGTGTATGTAGCAGCACTCTAAAATATTTAATGAGCTGGGCTAAACTTTTTTTTTAGAGAAATCATAATTTAGGCCCCGCCCATCAAATTGGGCTTTAATGGACTGAGCTGGCCCACGACATTGATATTAGATTATCCATGCGTCCTTTTTGGGAACCCGGTTTCTCTGTTCCACAAAAAATGTGCCACTTTTGTTCCATAATCATTTTTTCGACATCTTCGACGATTTATGTTATGATCCAAACCGTTCACTTTTTTTTATTGTCTAGCAAAGATCATCCTTGCAAAAAATCATTCAAATCCGTAATTGTTCGGTTATCAAACAATGAAACATAGCCGAATCGACTTTATAAAACATAACCGGGTCTTTATATAATCTAAAAAATCAAGGATTTGAATGATTTTTTGCAAGGATGACCTTTGCTAGACAATAAAAAAAGTGAACGGTTTGGATCATAACATAAATCGTCGGAGATGTCGAAAAAATGATTATGGAACAAAAGTGACACATTTTTTGTGGAACAGAGAAACCGGGTTCCCTTTTTGGCCTAGGGAAATGTTTACTTTAGCAATGGTATTATTTTAGGGAGAAACTTGGGTGCTGACCCTTCAGCATCTATGACTGCTGAATGATGACGTGAACAAATTAAATGGTGACATGTGTTTTGTTTAGGTTGTGCCTAAGCTTGTAACCAAACGCCATTCTTCCCTTACATTTTCTCTCAACAAACGCACATGGAGATCTGCACCGCTGGTTCCGCCATCGACGACCACGCCACTGCCATCATCAAAAATTTTGTTCGCCTTCCCTCCCCGAAAATGACCTCTTGAAACAATATTCGCAGAAAATAAACACTACCAGACATCTAGATTTTTTTATTTTTTTTTCAGTCATGAATTATGTAGAACATAATTGAATTACAAACAAAGAAGTGGAACACCAACGTAAGAAGCAATCCAACTATATTAAAACATTCGCTTCACATAAACACATGCAATCCGTATCGAATTCCAATTCAAGCCACATACATAATGAGGATCAGACTTGCGAAAACCGAAAAGATTTGAACTTTTTACAGCTGGAACACCAATGTGAGAAGTGTTGATGCTTACTTAGTGAACATGAAGGGAACAAGATGCCCCAAATGCAAAGACTCAGAGGACGGCCCCCGGCCCGTGTACAAATAGAACTTCTCCCCTCTCTCACACGCATCCAGAATCTCATTCAATTCCCTCCATTTCAATTTACTCAATTCTTCACACAATCCAATCAAATTTCTTGCGAATTGAACCAAAAAAGATGCAAACTTTGTTGAAAGAAATCGAAATCTGTGGGCGAAGAAGACGCCGCGGCTGAGGAAGACGTGGGGAGGGCGGGAGGTGTGGCGGTGGACGCGGTCGATGAGGGATTGTTTTAATAGTTGGATTGCAAAACCCAAAAACCATTATACGAAACCAATTCCTGGCTTCAATTTGAAAGGCGAATATGCGTCGGAAAACCCAAATCTGAAATTTATCCACAACTCGAATTCGAATTGCTGCGGCAATTTGGGCTTTCTGTCGTTGCTGCAATTTGTCCATAACTCTGCCTCTGCAGTGGTTTGACCGCGGCGGTGCAGATCATTTTCTGTGAATATTGTTTCAAGAGATCATTTTCGGGGAGGGAAGGCGGACAAATTTTTTGATGATGGCAGTGGCGTGGTCGTCGATGGCGGAACCGGCGGTGCAGATCTCCATGTGCGTTTCTTGAGAGAAAATGTAAGGGAAGAATGGTGTTTGGTTACAAGCTTAGGCACAACCTAAACAAAACACATGTCACCATTTAATTTGTCCACGTCATCATTTAGCAGTCATAGATGCTGAAGGGTCAGCACCCAAGTTTCTCCCATTATTTTAAGTGAAGCTGTTTCCTTCCCAATTGTTGTGGCTGTGTGTCTTTGCATGGTCGACTCTATCTCATACAGTACCTTAAATCCCTGTGATACGAATAGAACCATCTATCTTATGCATGATATCATTTGTCTGGTTCAGCTTCTGTAGGGGTTCTCACTTTGGCTGCAATTACTGCCACCAAAATCTGATATTTGGTTCGATTTCTAAGTTGCTTTCCTACTTTCCTAGTGCTTACCCAGTTTTGGAGATTGCTATTGTCTATTTTTCAAAAGACGCCGGGATATTATGTTCGTACTTACTGTATATCGTTATTCGATACATTAATTGAACAACTCGAGCTCTTGTAACTAGATTCTTTTGGGTAATTGAGTATATTGGAGTGGACTGAAAAAGAGGTTCACCTTATTTGGTGGACTATATACTCATAATTGACGTGAAATGATATGGCACACATTTGTTTTTCCATCCTTATCTTGTGCTTTTGATCTGAATTTTCACTGCGTATGTTGCCTGTTGCAAATAAGGGTAGTTAGTATCTTATTAACGTTTCTCTTGTTCATTTGGGTGAACAGTCAAAATCTTGATGGCAGGAAACCTTCGGACTATACATCACAGTCATTGCTGTTGGTTTGTAAGCTCTTAACTGAGTATTTGAATTAATGTAATAGCTTGAGAGTGTAATCGAGTGCTGAGGTTGTAGTGAGGTGCTTTATGTACTGCTTTATGATTGGTGTAGGTGATCTCATAGGATCATGGACCACTATGTATACGTGGAAGCTTATATGCTCTGCGGGTAGTTTGTACAGCTGTAATAGCAGCTGAGAATATTCATTAAAAAGGCAGCTCACACACACTGCATGAATCAGAGAACAATTTTACAGAAAATATCTCTCCTCTTTTCTTTTCATTTTCTTACTCTCCAAGTTCAAATACATCATCAAAATCTACCTACCAAAATACAAACAATCCCAGAAATCTCAATATACAATACACCAAACGCTAACATGGTATCTAGAGCCTAGTTCGATTGTGAGCTGGGCGTCGAATCTGTGAAGCTTGAGAGAGAATCCAACGTGAAAACTCTCGGTTGAAGATCTGAGCTAGATGGCTGGATCTGGAGGTGGCGAGTTGAAGGCTCCGGTATTTGATGGTACAGACTTTGAGTTCTGGAAGGTGAGGATGATCACCATCTTCAAATCGTATGGGATTTGGAAGCTGGTTGATAAAGGGATCAGAATCCCAGAAAAGAAGAAGAAAACAAAGTATGATGGAGACTCAGCTGCGTCTTCATCAGAAGAAGACGATGATGAATATGATGAGTACCTGGAAGAACTGATGATGAAGGATGCCAAGGCACTCTGCATAATCCAAGGTGCTGTTTCTAGGGAGATCTTTCCCAGATTAATCAACCAAGAAACTGCGAAGGGAGCTTGGGATCTGCTACAAGAAGAGTTCAGAGGTGATGAACAAGCAAGGTCAGTCAAGTTACAAGGTCTGCGTAGAGAGTTTGAGTATATGAGGATGAAGGATAATGAATCTCTATCTGACTACTTGACTAGACTATTTGATTTAATCAACCAAATGAAATCATATGGTGAAATACTGACTCAGCAAAGAGAAGTACATAAGGTTTTAATTAGTTTGTCAAGGATTTATGATCCAATATGTGTGATTATTGAAAGAACATCGAATATGAACACTGTTACTGTGCAAGAAGTTGTAGGCTCTCTGAAATGCTATGAGCAGAGGCTAGATAGGCACTCTGAGGAGACTGAAAAAGCATTTAGCAGTATGCACTTGAATGAAAACAAGACTCAGTCACAGGGAAGCTCTAGCAAATCTAAGAAGGGATGGAAGCCTAAGAAGTGGGAAAATAAACCTCAACAGAATGAGAAACAGCATGAAAACTCAGATGGAAACAAGCAGAAATGCAAACACTGTGAGAAGTTGCATTATGGAGAATGCTGGTTCAAAGGGAAAGTGAAATGCAGAAACTGCAGCAGATTTGGCCACATTGCAAGGGAGTGTAGCCAACCAAAGAAGAATCAGCTTGCTAACTATGCAAACCAAGAACCAGATACTGCAGTGATGTTTTATTCCTGTCACAAGGCAACTATGCAACAGAATACAGGTACTTGGTACCTTGATAGTGCCTGCAGTAACCATATGACCAGCAATACCTCACTACTTGTCAAAATTGACAAGTCAGTGAGATGCAAAGTCAAAATGGGAAATGGAAGTCTCGTGGAGTCAATTGGGAAGGGCATACTGGTTGTGGAGACTAAAAGAGGGACCAGACACATACCACATCTTTCTCTTTAGACTTTCGCTTGTGGCTACGTTTGGTTCACGGAATAGAATTGATGAGAATAAGAATAAGATTGATGAGAACATGATTACTGAGATTAAATGGTGGGAATGGGAAAAAGAAATTTATTACGTTGTTTGGTTATGTTGGGTGGGAATGAGAAAATGGATGAGAATGTGTGTTGGAATTAAAAATAAATGTGTTAATTTTATCATTATATCCTTACATTTTTTAAATATGGATGATTTTTTAGGGGTAAAATAGTAAAATATGGATACATTTTTGTTTTCCGTGAGCCCGGGAATACAAAACCCACCTCCAAGGTGGGATTGAATTTTCATTCCCATTCTCGGAGGTCCCACCATTTTTTCCGTGGTCCCGAGAATAATTTTTTATTCCAACTCCCTTTTTTTATTTCCCAAACGTGGGAATGGAAATGGCTTTCCCATTCCCACCTCCCCAAACCCCCAACCAAACGCTATCTAAAAATCATTACCCTTTTTTTTAATTCAAATTAATTATGCTAGAAATTAAAGCAGGATCTTCGAGCACACTTTTTTCCTAGTTACGGACAATGGTTAGTTATGTTTCTCCTACTTCTTGTAAAGGACCGGTTTATTCCTTGTTGATCTGGGATTATAATAATTAAACACTTTCCTATCACCACTCCTTTTCCTAATCCTTGGAGGCTTAGTTTTACGCAAAAGACTGCCTAATCCTTTGCTTCTTTGTGAGTGTGTGCATATGTATATATCTATATATAGACAATTAGAATTAGGCAAGCATACCAAAACAAAAGGCTGGCTATAGAATCCTGGAATAAGTATGTCAACCGGAGCGAATTATTTTGAGTGCAGAGTGTCGTATACACAGCAACACCACCGCCCCTACCAAGCAGGCTCTATTCCCGTCATCGTCAGGTTGTGCAATCAGATCAAAAGCCTTTCTTCTGGTAGTCAACCTACAGCTACTTATGGTAAACCAAATAGGATAGATGAAATAATGTTTGGGCTCTGGCCGTATCAAGTGAAGGCCAATATGAGTGGGTATAGACACTGCATCGGTTGTCTATTTATTTTCAACGCGCTGGGCCTCCCACAACATGAAGTTGGAGCAATCAGTGAACAAATAGTGGGGGCGGTGGCTGGATTGGCCTTCAACTGGCCACCATTTTGTTATGTTGACTGGGGTGTCGATGTGACCATAACAGAAGTCATTGTGCTTAGTGACCATCGCGAAAGACTAGCCGCAACTGCAACTGCAGCCGCGGGAGAATTAGTGCCTCAATCGTGTGCGATTTGTTTGGAGGAATTTGTAATTGGAGATCATCATTATCAAGATCATCAATCGGACAATCACTCTCGCAGCTGCATTACTTGTTTGCCCTGCTCACATTATTACCACCAACGTTGCATTGCCACGTGGCTGGAGAAACATCAGACTTGTCCTCTCTGCCGAGCCTGCGTAGTCACATGCTTAGGATACGAGAAAAGAGATGCAATATGCTCCTGTGGCTTTTGTTGGAATTCTTTTGTGTTGCCAAATACTCCTAACTTCTTTCGTTAGGATAGGAAGACATAGATTATCCTCTTTTTATCACATTTCATCAAAATCTCTCTCTTATAGGAAGTGTTTTTTGGTAAAACAAGTCAATCGAAAATATATATCATTTAAAATAGTTAACGCAATAAAAGAAACGGTTCGTTGTTGTTCTTGAAATGTTATTGTTTTATAGACTAGAAAAACCAAAACATGCACTTGCGGAGCCCAAAATTGCCCAAATGATGGTGAAAATGTCTCCACAAGCTATGTAAAGCTCTCCAAAAAGCATTTCGGCCAAATCTGTTAATTAGTTCAGTCCAAATTTATGTGTAAGTTTATAATTATTGCGACATTTAAATCGTTGTGATATAATTTAAGGTGACTACATGTGACTTATTTTAACCCAAATAACCACGGAAAAGGTTATATTAGTCTAGTTGTCTCTAAACTCAATTTTCTACTTTCTACTATTCGAAGCATGTGCTAAGGGGATTTTTATTTGTCTGCCCTTCATCATGATTCATCAACATCGCATTGACTTTAAATGTCCCGCCCACTTAACAAGTTGTAGTCCTAGTATCGTTCTCGAGTGCCTATAGATTAGCTCTAGTGCCGAATTCGAGTATCGTTCTCTTGTCCATGTATGTGCCGAAATTTTTTGGCTTGGTTATATGTCATATGAACTTGGCGTCCAGTTAACTTTCCCAATTCCCTTGTAGTGTGATAACTTAACTTTCCCAGTTCCCTGTGATAACCTCAATGCCATTTACATGGCTGCCAATCAAGTTTTTCATGCTGGTACTCATCACATGGAGCTCGATTACCACTTTGTTCGTCAAAAAGTTGCTCTAAGAAGTCATCGCATTGATTTCATTCTGTCCGTTGACCACCCTGCCGACTTATTCTCTTCTTTTTTTGTTCCTTTTTTTTAGCCAAAATGCCGACTTATTCTCTTCACAAGCCTAGTTATGTTCTCCTTTGACACAAACTTGTTTGACTATGGCCGTCCAGTTTGTAGGGAGTGCTAGTGAGATTATATCTTCTCCTAATATTTCTCCTGAATCGTCTAGGTTAGGAATTTTGGTGCCATTAGGAGTCAACTCTCTTTGTGACACTAAATCAGACGGAAGGAATTCATTCCTTGTTGATTAGGGATTGCATGATTGAAACACTTTTCTATCCCATTGTCCTTCCTAATCCTTGGGGTTTTGATTAGCTTTCCTTCTTGATGTAGGCTTAGTTTTGTATATATACTATGGGATTGCATAATTGATTAGTTTTGATTAGTTTTCCTTCTTGAAAAACCTAGCTATAGATTCGCTGAAGTTTTGAGGCATGTCAACCGTGGGGAATTATTTTGAGTGCTCAGTGTCGTATGCACAAATACCCTACCAAGTAGACTGGGTAAATGTTCCGGTCGTGGTAACTTTGTTCAATCAAGTCAAAAGCCTTCCTTGTTGCCTTGATCCGAGACAACCTGTAGCTACTTATGGTGAACCAACTGCGTCACAACAAATAACGTGTTTGCTCCAGCCTAGTGAAGTGGAGCGAGATATGAGTATGTTTACAGAATTGCTCGGTTGTATGATGCTTTTCAAAGCGCTTGGTCTCCCAGAACAAAAAGTTGCAGGAATTAGTGAACAAATAGTGCAGGCGGTGGCTAGATTGGCCGTCTCATGGCCGCCTTATTATTATGCTGGTTGGGGTGTCGATGTGACCATAACGGAAGTAATTGTGCTCAGTGACAATCATGCAGCCAGGGCCGGAGAAGAATCGTGTGCAATTTGTTTGGAGGAATTCGCAGTTGAAGACCATCGTCATCATCAATACTTTCATCATCGCCAATATTTTCAACATCAGCAGTATCATCATCGATTGGCTTGCATTACTCGTTTGCCCTGCTTACATACTTTTCATCGAAAGTGCATTGGCAATTGGCTTGAGAGAAAGCAGACGTGTCCTCTCTGCAGAGCTCGGGTGATCATATGCCTTGGAGCTGCGGAGGCTAGAGCAAGATTAGAAGCTGCAGTATGTTTTTGTGGCCATTGTTCGAGCAGAGCTGATTATTGGCCTCGTGAAATTTAATGAGGGAAAATTTCATTAAATTGTTTATTGGAAGAGCTTTAATCTCTGTTTAGTATTTCTACAATGAGAATTGAGTTGTTCCTCCTGGACTATATATCTGTCGTATTCATATTGTTCAATTTTGGATGATGCAAAGCAAACACTCAAATTCCAATTCCAATACTATGAAACGTTGGTTACTATTCCTAACCTGTTCACTGTTAAATTCCCCTTTTGCCCTGCCTTAAAGCTGAACGGCTGCTTCTTGCACAGCTGTGTGACTTTTATGCCATCATTATTGCCAAATTACGCTTTTGTCTGTCCGAAAGCTCAGCGGTTTCGTCCTTCTACAGTTAGTTTCCTTTTATGTCTTTCTCTTTGTGTCGTATTTTTCTCTTCAGCGTTCATCAGTTTGCTTCTGATTCAGAGAATGGGTTTCTCTTGCACGTGGCGTTTCCCGTTTTTCCGGAGCTTTGCCTGGGCACGGAGGCCTGGCTTGGCAGACGAGACCTTCTCTCAGCCTTCCATTTCCACCTACTCCCACTGTATTCCTTAGCCATACTCTCTCCTGTAGTGATTTAGTTAGGATCTGTGAGTTTGTGAGAGGGTTTTGAAATTGGATGGGTCGATTTTAGTTTCGCCTGTTGCGATCCAGTTCGTAGATCTTTTCACCGTCACAATTGCGACTGTGCAGTGATGTGCTGTCAGCGTTTTCGCCTATCTTCTTCACCTGCTCCATGGGCGTCCGAAGATAAGTTCCTTCCCTCTTTCTCTGTTCTCTTTCTCTGTTCCTTTTTCCTGTCTTTTGGTAATTGCTCTGCAAATGCTCTCTAAAACTTCCGGTTCTAAATCAAGATACCTGCTGTGAATCAATTGTTGGTATTTTTTTTGTATAAAAGTATATTGAATTTAATGAATCTGTTTTCCTGTGTGCTCTTGCAGCTCCTGTTTCAGTGTTCTGCAAACAAAAAACTACTTTGTGGTCACTTTTTAGTTAACTATAAGGTAAGCTTGACTGTTCTTATTTCAATGTTCTTATTCTTCCTGTTGTAAATCAAGATACCTGCTGTGGATCAATTGTTGGTATTTTTTTTGTATAAAAGTATATTAAATTTAATGAAAACGTTTTCCTTTGTGCTCTTGCAGCTCCTGTTTCAATATTCTGCAAACAACAAACTACTTTGTGGTCACTTTTTGGTTAACTATAAGGTAAGGGCGTTTGTTTAAATAGATCTTTTATTCAACATGTACAATATCAGCCAATATAACTATATAATTACCTCAATAGCTAATCTTCTGATAAGAAACATGTACAAGTTGTTTTCTGCATCTTCAACAAATTGTGTTTACAGGGATGTACAAATTGAGTATTACAGCTCAGTTGGTTTTCCTGGTGATTTTTATAGGGTTTTCAATCTTTTAACAAACATGATATATTGTTTTCTATCCAATTTGGTCAGTTTTTTTATATAAGTCCATACAAACGAAAGGCAACAAAAGTACACAGTTAACTTGCTGGTTTCAGTGGTTCAATTGGCAACAGAAGTACACAGTTAGACCTTTCCATTCTGTCTTTACTTGATGCAATGAACAATCAGTCTTTATATTGTAGATAGTCTTGGATAGTTTGTAATATAAAGCCTGGTTGTTTGGTGCGTTCAAGTAAACATTTACTGTGTGTCCTTTGTCAAACTTCCAAATTTTGTATAAATCTAGCCATCAAGTTTGTTGCACCAGTTGAATCAATGTAATCAGAAACTTTTGAATTAGACTTACATTTCTCTTCTATATTTGCATCATGATTATTTACACAGCAGCCCATGTTGTGATAATCAGCATTCTTAATTGTTAGAAATTTGTTTCAATTTTTATTATCTGTTTTCAACTTCAGGCAGTATTTGAGTGTAATCAGCTTTAGTTTGTATTTTTCCTGTGATATAAAGCACTGATTTAATTTTGATACTAAAGTTGGTTATATATTTCTTTGCTATATATCTCTCATCCATTAAATTCCTGTGGATTTGGTTTGGCATATGCTGATCTCACAATTATCAGATATAGGCCTTTGTTGTTCTTTCTGCAAGCTTACTTATTCTTTTGTCATTATTATCAGTGATTTTCTTTCTTTGATCATATTTGTTTTCTGTGATCATGATTCATTACCTTGCTTTTGCAGAGTTCTTTTCTGGTTCGTTTTCAACAGGTGGTGGAAGAGTTTGTGTTGCACTTCAAATATAATAGGTTAGCAATCCTGTATGCTTATCTGTTACTATAGTTGTGTACATTTGATTCCAGATTTTGTTTATTCATAGTTCTTTCGCTGATTCTATGTGGTTTGATTGGCTTCTTTTTGTCTATGAGTGTTTGTTTTGTGGTATATCTATGCATATGTAAAATAGCCTTTAGTTGTTGGCTGTTGTATGATGGCTTCAATTTTGTGTGTGTTAGAAATAGGTATACGTATTACAGCTTGCTACTGTATTCCAGATAGCTGTTGTAGATGCTTCCATATCCAAAAAGATTACGTAGGTCCCTGAGGTCAACGAGTTCCTTGAATTCAAGGGACCTTCAGTTGCCTGCTGCCATTGATGAAGTGGCTGTGGTGACCACCAATAGACCAACTCCAGTAGAAAAGCCAGGGATTAGTTGTGTTACGTTAGTCAGTGATGAAAACAGAAATGTTGACTCTGTCTGTTCACTTGAAATTCGCCCTGAATGTAGCCTTTCTTCTGATAGTCCAACTGTAGCCAACAATGAATTTCAATCTCACATTCAATCTGTGTCTCTTGAACGTATTCATGGTATGAATGAAATGGGGTCTAGCAGATCAAGAAACTTTGTCAAGGGTCAAGCATCCTTTCAACGAACACTTCAAAGTAGGTTTTCTTTGACTGATTTCTGTTGGATAAGTTTTCCAGAGGTTCTCTTTAGTATTCACGTGTTTAAGTTTGTGCTGTATTTTTGTATGTTCTGTTTGTGTTCTTTATAGGGAATGTTGTGCAATATGAAGATTTTGGTGATAAAACATTCGAGTGTGTCTATTGTGGGGCTCTCTTTTGGTTAAAGGAAGCAATAGAAAAGAAAACTGCCAATCAACCAATTTTTAGCCTCTGTTGCCTTAAGGGTAAACTCAGCCTCCCATTTCCAAAACCTACTCCTCCTCTTTTAGAAAAATTGTTTGATCCAATCAATGGCCGTACAAGCACTAAATTTCGTGAAAATAGCCGTGCTTATAATAACATGTTTGCATTTGCCTCAGTGGGGGCTAAGGTTGATATCTCTCTTTTACAAGATATTCTTGGCCATGTGACAATGGTTAAACCATTGGAAAGCAGAACTGTAGAAAGAGGAGGCTCTGTCGTTACCTGTGAAGTATATCTGCAAGATCTCAGGTTATTAATATACAAAATTCTATAATACTCTATTGTAACATCTTTGTTCTTAACGTCATCTTTTTTGAAAACATTCTGTATTTTTATCTTTGTCATAGCAATCAGCAAATTAGAGTGACACTGTGGTCAGATACTGCACAATTGTTTGATATGGAAACACTGCTTCAATTACCTCCACCAACGTTCATTGTTTTCACAAGTTTACGTGTTAAAGAATACCAAGGTACCTTAGGTTCCTTCTATTTGATAGTAACCTATTTTAATAAATTTGTGTGCATCAATTACTCATCACTATCTGATCAATTTTCACAGGGAAGATATCATTGAACAGCACAGCTGCTACGGTTGGTATACTAAATCCAGCTATTCCTCAGCTTTGTCAATATGAATTAGCGTAAGTTACTTCAACTGTGTTTTAATCATGTACAACATATATATATATATATATATATATATATATGCATAACTAACTTATAAATACACACTCTAACTACACAATGTATTGCAACAGATTTTCAAATTGGAAAAAACCTATCACAGTATTGACTTCTGGAGCAATACCAAAGTTAACATCTCAACAACTACACCAAGGACAGCTAAAGACTCTCCGAGAAATCAGACATCTTACTCCTGATCAATGGAAGGTAACCTGAATATTATCTATCCATATACTTCAGAAAAATAACTGCTTACTTTCAAAATAGTTAATTTAGTTAACTTTATCTTCTTCCATATCATTTCATTAATTCATGCTTTTACAACACTGCAATGCCATCAATCCACACCTTTGTTTCATCTAAGATTTGACTTTCTGGGAAATTGGTGGACAGAGTTCAGTTTCTGTTGAAACACCTTTTCATTATCATAATTTAACACACCTTTGATCATGTAATTTATGTATATATAAACTATCCTTTGTATATCAGGCTGGTCCAGTCATCTGTAAAGCCACAATTGCACGATATGGTGGTGAAGGAGCAGAGTGGTACTATGATGCCTGCCCACAGTGCAACAAAAAAATGATCAAAAATGAAGATGAGACCCGATGGATTTGTGAAAACCATCCAACACTTGACTTGCTTCCTATCCCATGGTAAACTCTTCAATCAAGATATACTCATTCCTTCTATTTATTATACATATTTACATTCATATCTTCTAACTCTACTGCACAAAATTCTACTTCTTGAAAAACAGCTACAATATTGGATTGGTACTTGATGATGGGAATGATGAACTCAGAACCACAGTCATTGGTGCTTCTGCTGAAGATCTTTACAGAATCCCCTGCAAAGTATTGTATGACCAAGTAAAAGGTAGCAAAGAGATTCCACAGCTGATCTTGCAAACACTAAAAGAAGAAAAAGTTTTCCAAATCCGACCAGGATCACAAAAACGTGATTCACGCCAAAAAGACTTCCTGATAAATGCTGTGCTCCACAGTGATTCCCCCTTAACAACTCCTGAATGTACAAGTGCAACAACAAGCAGTGAAATTGGTCTTCACACTCCACCACCACAGTTCACACCAGATTCATCACTTCAAACGACCTCTTCTCCAGATACCAGAATAAGCTCTGTAACCAAATCCACAACCAGTTCAAAACGAGCTTTAACCTTTCCTACTGAACAGCCAACCAAAATAGTCAGGAGGTATGCTTTATTCTACTCTCTCTATAAACTTTAATAATATAGCCACTAATTTGTTTTTCAACACTTAACTGACATATATCTATTTTTACTGTTACACAAGTGATTTTACTACACAGAGTTCAACTACTTCTGCAACCAGTGAAGATCTGCCGCTGAAAGCCACTGATGAAGATGACAACACTGTTTTGAGCTCCTTGATTCAAAAATCTGGCAGCAGCAATGTCAAACAACGCTCTAACACAGAGTAAATATCTTTTCCAACTTTCATTAGTTATTAGAAATTAACTATCATTATACTAGATCATTATCAAACGAAACAATGCTGTTACTCAATGATATTTCTTTACTCTATAACATTTGTATACATATTCCATATAACAGTACATTCGTTTAAATTTCCTTTGGCTACATTAGCTAACTATATTTTTCTCTGGGTTCTCATTGTGAGTTTCTACATTTAAAGCCACTCTATTCATTACACTGAAAATAGAATTCTTTACTGTGTTAACAAATTTTCCATTGTTTACTACATGGTTTGTAAAAAATGACCTTTATCACTGTTCTCTTTTACATAAATTACTCTTATGATCTGGCTATAATTATATTCAAGTTCTGATTGCCAAATACTGCATTGAATATCATTGTGCTCTTTTTGCTGAAACCTATATTGTTTGCCCTTTAACAAACTTTGTATTTCTTATCCATATGTTTCCAGAAACTTTCCATTTGCCATTGTAGTCATTTTTGGTATTCTTTCTTTTGTAATTTTCTGTTAGTTTGTACATTTCACTCATATAATTAGACACATTTCATTGTTTTGATGCTATTCCATCCTGAACTTATAAAATCTTACACTTGCTATCACTTTGTAACAGGTAATGTTCAGCATCAAGAATCAACGCATCCAAAACAAAGGTTTCACAAAGGAAATGCAGTCAACAAATCATGTGTATTTTTTGCTAGATAATTAACACTCAGAAACAAATGCTGTTTCACAAACTATGTGCCTATTTCATATTAGATTACTTATCTATGCACAGGAAAATACTGTTCTTTTGCTATGTTTAAACCATGTAAATAACTGGTTTCTACGTTTGTAAATTTATCTCTATATTTCATGTATTCTAGCTCAAGAATTTTATTACAAAGTTTACTTATGTCCTACACCCCGTGGCATCACGGCCACGGGCATTTTACTAGTTACCCTGAAATTCGAATGTGCTTGCAGATTCAACCTCAAATCAGTACCTCCACTTTGATCCCTTCAGTACCAGATATTCCAGTTGTTTTCCAAGTCTCTCATATCGCATATTCAAATCGGAATGTAGTTCACCTGAAAACTAAATTTTTGGTAATGAAGGATATCAATAAACAAAACAGTTCAGTTAGTGTTTAACTTATCTTTCAATTGTGACATTATGCATGTCTACATGTCTGTACGGCGCAAGCACCATCATGTCGATATCACATCAATATTGCGTTAGTATGCTAGCACAGATATATTAAAAATGTACAACAATAATATTGACACACAGAACACCGAATAATTCCATCCGATTCCCATTTAACTCGATTCTGGTTACTAAACGCGACCTCAAAGTTGTGGGCCCAATTGCAATGGTAAATTCCCAATTCCAAATGTATTTCAATGTTACCAAACGATCTCAGATATAAGCAATTTTTAATAAAATGATCTTATGTATATAATTAATAAAATAAACAATTTCATTCATAATACATATCAAAAGATAGGGTCAAAGATATGATTTGAGTCGCCATAGACTAACCAAAAATTGTCCTTCCTAAAATTGGGCCTCTACTCTGTACATCGTACGTATATATACGCAATTGAATTCAAACGAGGAGAGGGAGCTTCCATTCTTCTGTTCGTCTCCTTCCTCTCGCCCTGTACAAATACATACCTCGAATCCAGAGAAATCAAATTACTGCAACTGATTCAATACCTGCAAGTAAAAATCATCGCGGACGGCCGCCATGGATTCAGCGTCCTGCCCAATCTGTTACCAGACAGTTCCGTCCTCAGAACTCCAACGGTATTTCTATGCGGCCAACAAATTTCAAAGCTTTTTCCTTTTTGTGATTATATATGTATGTATAGATAGATGTAAAGAAACGAACTTGAATTGCAGGCATGCGAACAGTCACTTTGAGGTCGAAGACGAAGATGAGCAGCTCGCAAAGGACTTGGAATTCGCCCAACAACTCTCTCGCGCCCCTTGTTCGCCTTCTTCACCGTCATCTATGGTAATGGTGCGCTCTTTTACTTTCTAATTTCCTTTCATTTTCTTAACAATGCACCAATTTACGCGGTGGAATGGAAAGATTGTAAATTTGATTCTAGTTGGTATTCCAATTCTAATTCCTAATTAGTGGATATTTGACTCAAAGATTGAAACTTTGGTGGATTTGTTGTTAATAGCAGAAAAGTAATGATTTTTTTGCCCTTTTTTCGAATGGAAAGGAGAAGACTTTATGTTGATAAGCGTTAGTCTTTAAGGTGGAATGGGGAGGTTAGTTTGCTGACTGGGTGGATTAATGTTGATAATATACACCTGCAGAATAGTCGAGCAATCAGTGATTTGCCATTTGCCAGATGTGACGCCCAAATTAGTGTGGAAGAAAAGATGTCTTGCTTGATTGCTTTACAAGCTAGGACCACGTTCCACGAAGTTAAGGGCGGGTTGATGGCATTGCTAAGAGACTGTTTGGGGTTGGAACCTAGAAATACAACCTCTATTGTGTCCGGCTATGTCGATCACTATCAGAGCATTCAATCTGAGGACAAGGGGTGGGGTTGTGGGTGGCGTAACATCCAAATGCTCAGCTCCCACTTGTTTATGCAAAGCCAAGGAGCTCGGGAGGTTTTGTTCGGTGGATCCGGATTTGTTCCTGATATCCCATCACTCCAAAGATGGCTTGAGATTGCTTGGGAAAGGGGGTTTGATGCTCTTGGCTCTGATCATTTTGCTAATGAAATTTATGGCTCAAAAAAATGGGTTGGTACAACTGAATGCGCTGCCCTTTTCCGTTCTTTTGGTCTTCGAGCAAGGGTAGTAGATTTTGGTCCCAAGGAACTTGAATCGTTCTATCCTTCTTTTCCTGGTTCAAGTGTTGAAGAGGAGGTGAAGAGAATACATAATGGGGGGAAGAGGAAAGAAATTCAGGTTTGTGGACCGATGGATAGGTATCTGCTGGTAAGGAATCATGATGTTGCCCAAACAAGTTCCAGTGGGCATGATTCTAGTAAATGTCTTGGTGACTCTTTGGGTAACAACTGGAATGAGAATTCGGGAAATAAGTTTACAAGAAAAAGCAAGGGTCGTCAGGCTCTCATTGATTGGATCTGGAATTACTTTTCTGATAGCAAGTTTACCAAATCTGTCAATAGTCGGGTTATTGTCAGTGAAAAAACGTAAGTTTCTATCTCATTTAGTAGCTGTATAATGCCTAGTGTATCAAATCCATATAAGCATTCCGTTATGCTACAAAAAGACTGCTTTATATGGTTTTCTAATTTGTACAGTGGTTCTTTGGGCAGACCTCTGTACTTCCAACATGATGGACATTCGAGAACGGTAGTTGGGATTCAAGTCAAACGTCAAGATAATGGGATGCAGCAACACCAGCTTTTAATATTGGACCCTGGCCATGTAATGTTCTGCCATTTTTATGAATCTGTGTGCATCTTAGACTTAACATCTTATTTTGCAAATTGATTATTGAATACCATTGGTTTCTCACTCTTGTGACACATAATTACAGAGAACGGAAGATCTGGAAAGATCACTAAAAACGAAGGCAGGATGGCAGAAATTTATCAAAAGAGGGGTTCACACATTGAAAAAGCCACAGTACCAGGTAATGATTATTTAAAAATATGATCTACCTTTGGTTGATTACTCTTTTCCGTTGGACTTGATGTAGTACTTTTTTTTTCAGCTTTGTTATATTGATCCTGGAATTGCAAGTGGGGAGGAAGTGAAGTTGCTCAAGACAATCGACAGTGTTTTTCTTGAATTGTAACGGAACCCGTCGAATATGTTTTGTCTGGATTCCAGTCCTTTTGTATATCTGGAGTAGAACTATTATTGTTCACTTACATGCGGCAAGTGTTGACAGGATAGGGAAAGGGGAAAGATAAAATAGCATACAAGAGAATGAATGGTGCTAAGGCTTATCCTACACAGTTAGAAAGACGATATGTAGTGGCCTTTGAGGCATCTTGGTTATACCATGGTCTGTTTTAGTTGCCTCCGGATGGAAAGATTGGCAGTAGAGACAATCAGGCGGCACGGAAAGTGCATTATGCCTGCCTGTTGGGGTAAACACTTTAAGGTTGAAGAATGAGGCTGGTTGGATTAAAGACACCCTCTTTTAGTCTTTTTTATGTTCATGGAAGGAAGGACAACCTGCTAGTCTAATATTTCTTTGGATATGTTGACTACGTTAGCCCTTGACTTGGTGTACTTTTCATGCAATATTGTCTTGTATATCTACATTGTACTCAGAGTTGGCAACTCGGCACGACCCCTCCAAAACAACTTTAAAATTCATTTATCAATATAAGAAAGTATTTTGCAACTTCTCTCCTTCTCTACTCTGCATTTTATTATGTCATTAAGCTTATTTCTTTGAGAATGATGAAGTTACTACACTATCACCTTAAGCTCCTAACAGAATATATAGTCCTTTGGATTTCTCAAGTTCACTTGCTGTATGCACATTTCAACAATAAATGTTGGTAATATGTGACTCTTCTCCCAGGTTCTGTATCTGATATAGTCGTGAATAAACTCCCTCAGAAGTTGTTATCAGGGCTGCGTGGGAACCTGTCTCCACAATCTCACCTTTTTCCATAACAATGATGGTATCTGCGTTGATTATTGTGGAAAGCCTATGTGCAACTGTAATTTGTGTAATTTTTGACAGCAGACCCCCACTTTTGTTCCTGTTTATTGCTTCCAGTGCGCTCACCACAGATTTCTCAGATTCAGCATCAAGGGCACTTGTTGCTTCATCCAGAAGCAAAATTGCAGGCCTCTTCAGCAATGTCCTAGCTATGGCTATTCTTTGCTTTTGTCCTCCTGAAAGTTGGCAGCCCTTCTCCCCAACAACTGTTTCATATCCATCAGGCAAGCTACTTATAAACTCATCTATGTTTGCTTCCTTACAGACTTCCACAATCTCAGTTTCAGAAGCCCCTTGGGTCCCGTAGCAGATATTGGCTTTGATTGAGGAGCTAAAAAGAAGAGGCTCTTGTTGCACCAACCCTATTTGTGTTCTCAACCATCTCAAATTGTATTCCCTTATATCCTTTCCGTCTAGCAGTATTCTTCCTTCCATGGGATCATAAAATCTGAGAAGAAGGGCCAAGACAGAAGATTTTCCAGCTCCACTTGGGCCAACAATAGCCACCTTTGTTCCAGCTACAATTTGTAAACTGAAGTTGTTCAGAACAGTTACTTCTGGTCTCAAAGGGTAATTAAAATTGACGTTTTGAAATTCGATGCTCCCTTTGATTCTCTCAGCATTTGAATTTTCTGGTGTAGTTGGATCTATTTCAGTTTTGCGGTCAAGGGTCTCGAATGCAGGAGTTAGCACACCGATGGCAGAGATGACAGTGGGAATCAGTGTCCACAGTTCCGTGATTGAAGGTACAGTGAGAGAAAAAATCTGGTATGATCTTATGCTGTTTTTGAAGCTTGCTTGCTTTCTGTCAACCAACACTGTGGTATACCACAATGCAACACCATGTGCGATGTTCCATAAGAAAAGGGACACTCCCTGAATTATGCCATACTTAATGCTTTCTCTTCTGCAGATCCTCTTGGGGTTTGCCAGAGATTTTTCAGCTTTCCTGAGTATATGATCTTCATGACAAAAAGATGCAATGGTTCTTATGTTGGTTGCAGACTCAGAAGCAAGAGTAACAAGTTCAGAATGTGCAGCAGCTGAGTCACCCGCAAATCCTTTGGCAGACTTGGCTTGAATCAGACCACCAATGAAGTGGCAAGGCATAACAGCCCAAGCTACCAAACCCATTCTCCAGTTGACAACCATGCTCACAATTGTTGCAATCAGTATGGAGGAGATGCACTGAACGATAACAGCCATGCGATCAGCAATTATGGTTTTAACCATTGAGGTGTCATTGATGATCCGTGAAGTAACTGAACTGATGCCATTCTCAGGTTTTTCAAACCATCCGACTTCATTGCGGAGGACACCTGCAAGATTGAAATGGAACTTCATTTGCAGCTTTGTTGTATCTTCTTCAAAACTGTACAGAGATGGAAGATATTGTTATGGTAATACCTGAATAGAGAGCACGTCTCAGATTTGTCATGGCTTTCTCTCCAACCATTCCAAATAAGTAATGTTGCACAGTGTGAGAGAACAATGAAACCAGCCCTATTAGAGCAAAGGCGATCGAATATGATTCAACTTCCTTCTTAGCCTCGGGATGAGTATATGCTACTCCAATTGTTATAATGTAATACCCGAAGACAGGTTTTGATATGCCAGAGAAAGCTGCTGCAGACGCACCGAGAGCAATCTTTGCGAGGTCTCTCTTTTTCAAGTCAAACCAGATTCTGAAGAATATAGCTCCCTTTCTTTTTGCCTGTTCTTCATGTCTTGGGGCCTCTTTATAAAACCTTTCAGACTCGGTCAGTTCTTTGGCTTGTTCTACGTCTTCAGGTGAAATCTGTTGCTGGCTGTTTGCGGGTTCTTCGGAAGAACTAGCTTCACTGTTGTTAAGTCAAGCATTATTTTATGGTCACTTCCTTGCTTATCTCCTATGCTGATTACATGTACTAAGCATTAAGCTTTGAAGATTTGAAAGGTGAGCTACTAACCTTGATTCACGAACTGGGTTAAGGTTCTGCATAGAAAATAAGTTATTGTAGAATTTGCTGCTGTCAAGCAAGCTCCGGTGTGTCCCTTTCTCAGAAACTTTTCCATTTTCTACAACCACAATCATATCTGCATTGATAATAGTTGACAGTCTGTGTGCGATCAAGATGACTGTCCTTCCCTGCATAGCTTTGTCAAGGGCGTCCTGAACCAGCTTTTCTGACTCAGAATCAAGAGCACTTGTTGCCTCGTCAAGCAGAAGAATTGGAGGATTTTTGAGAATGGCTCTTGCTATGGCAATTCTCTGCTTTTGCCCTCCTGATAACTGGACTCCTCTTTGTCCGACCTGTATCCCATTTCAGCCAATATGTACAAATTATCATAACAAAATAATGGACAGATAGCTCGTGTACCTAATGGACAGATAGCATGTATACTACTACATACTAGGTTGGAGTAAAAGAGGTGATGTTGAATTGAGTTATAGATAGCTGACCTCTGTGGAGTACTCATCTGGAAGTTGGGATATGAAAGAGTGTGCGTTTGCCATGACAGCTGCTTCCTGGATCTCTTCATCTTCTGCATCCATCTTACCAACTTTCATATTGTCCTTGATGGTCCCTCCGAACAATGATGGCTCTTGCGAAACTGCTCCTATGTTTTTCCTAAGGAACTTCAAGTCAAGGTCCTTGATGTTGTGGTTGTCAATCAGAATCTCCCCTGATACAGTCAAGTACTAACTTCAGATGACAAGCAGACTCGAAGGGGCACAGATAAAGTATAAACTTTGCCCGGTGTTTTGGAGTTAGGAGGCAACAGACCTTTGGAGGGATCATAGAATCTTGCAACTAGAGAGATGATGGTACTTTTTCCACAGCCACTGCTGCCAACAAAGGCTACTGTCTTTCCTGCTGGAATTGACAATGTAAACCCTGAAAGAATGGCTCTGTCCGGCCGTGCTGGGTAGGAAAAATGTACATTATGTATGTCAATGTTGCCATGAAATTCTTGAAGCGTCTTCCCTTCTGAATTGTAACTTATAAGTGGCTTTCTGTTGATCACTTTGAAAACTTCGGTTCCTGCAGCCTGTGCCTGATTGAAGACTTGCAGGTCTGGTGCAGCATAAGTAAGTGCTCTGAAAAAACCAAGTTTAGTGAGGCTTTCTTATGAAATTTGCTCGACATCAGTTCTACTTTTTTGTGTGGGTTAAATGGTAGTTGGTTTCCTTACATAGCTCCAAAGAGAATGCTCATGACAGCAGCTAGAATATCTCCAGCGCTTGCCCTGTGGGCAGTGACTACAACAGCACCAACCCATATCATGAAAGCCCAAGAACCAAAAGACACGGTTTGAAACATTCCTGTTCCAAACCCCTTTATCATAGCCTCTCCTTTGCTTAGCAAATACTGCTTGGCCATGCACTCTGCAAAAGACTCTATTGCAGACTTTTCTCCAACAAATGCATAAACGGTTTTTATTTGAGATATTGTCTGTGATGCAGAAATATCAGTTAGATTATCGTAATTCTTTGTTTTGCTTGAATTATGATTGTTCTTTGGCTCAAATTGTGAGATGTGTGAACTTTGGAAATTGACCATCTTGTTACCTGCTCTACCATAGATGTGGCTTCTGACTGGTAAAGCATTCTAGCGGCAGAGATGGCGTTCATTCTCTTTGTATAGGTGGCTCCAATTATAAGAATCAATGGAACAACCACCAAGGTAAGCAATGCCACTTCCCAACAGCATATGGCAGCAATCAGAATCCCAGAAAAGAAAGTTGCAAAGCTTGACAGGAAATGCCCCAACTGTAAGTGATCAGAAATTCATATAGTTACTCAATTAGCTATCATTTTGAGATTAGTAATTACCAAATTAACTGCGTGGCTTACCTTTTCTCCAATTGCATCTTGTATGAGACTCATGTGATTACTTATTCCATTGATGATTTTCCCACTCGTTAAATCTGTATCAAAAGCGCCAATGTCCTGGCTAAGGACTGCTCTTAGATATGCTATCCGCATACGAGCTACTTGTCTCTCACTTGAATACATCCAGCATCCAATCTCTGCAGATCCAAGCAGGAGGGTAAGTGTATTTATGACTGCAGCCCAGTCCAACCTTACATCACTGCAACTAGATTAAACTTTTACTATATTTGAGCCACCATTTCTTTAGTTGCACTATATAGATCATGGACGAACATGCTAAATGGAGATTAAAGTTCGAAAGTAATATATCAAAGACATGGGGAAATGAAATATACCAAGTACTCCAGCTGGGAATGTGGCGATGGCCATGTACCACACAAAAGGAATCACCTGATGAACAAACAACAAAAATTAACACATGACAAGCAATGTTTGTGGCTTATATGTAACGTACAGGTATATGACCCTCATATCAGCTTTTTGTTATAAGCACACCTTGTTAAGAGCTTTAACCGTGGCATCGATGTTGTTAATATTGCTCCCAAATGCATTGAGAGCTTTGCCAAGCAACAGATAACCAACTGGGAAAGCCATTCCATGGACAATGGAACCCAAAGTCCCCAATGCTATCAGGGTCCAATCCAACACGTCTGCGTAGCTCAGGAGCTTACTAAATCCCAGAGTTTCGGCTCTGTTAAGCTCCTCCTTCTCTTCCATGTTATCTTCTTGCTTTTCTGCCATCTTGCATGAGCTTTTGCTGCACAGTTGAGCTTTTACCGTTGCACACATGCATGTATGTTTATATATACAAATATATATGTTGACAATTGTCTAGTTAATTAATTAAAGCTGTTGCCATCTATATAACTTCGGCTTTCATTATACATATAGTTTACGAAAACAATATATGCATCAAAGGTATATGTCGGAATATACCTCGGAGAAATCGAGAAGAAAAGGTCTGGAAAATGGTTTCTTCTTCTTGGTTTCATCTTGGTGTTTCAAATTGCTGTCTCTATTATGCATGAGTGTTTGAAGTGCTGGCGTAGCAGAGGCATGTATATATGCATAATGTCACAGTTGAAAGATAAGTTAAACACTGCTTACAATTGAACTGATTTGTTTATTGATATCGGTTAATTCATTAATAACAATTTTGTTTTCGGGTGAACTACAGTCCGATTTGAATATTCATAATGAGAGCCATCGAAAGAAGCAACTGGAATATTTGCTACTGAAAGGATCAAAGTGGAGGTACTGATTTGAGGTTGATTCTGCAAGCATATTCGAATATCAGAGTAATTTGAGTGTTTGCTTTGCATCATCCAAAATTTAACAATATGAATACGACAGATTCCACTATACTTCTAGGAGTCTAGGAGGAACAACTCATTCTCATTGTAGAAATACTAAACAGAGATTACATGCACAACTTGTGGTGTTGGAATGCTACTAATGATAAGTTGTTACGAAAAAACAATTTTATGAGGGAAAATTCAAATGGCTTCCTCTTGAACGGGACGAAGCCATTCAAAAGGCCATAAAACAATTTCGTACTGCAGCTTCTCTTGCTTTAGCCTCCACGGGTCCTGGGCATGTGACCACCCGGGCACTGCAGAGAGGACATGTCCGCTTTGTCTCAAACCAATTGCCAATGCACTTTCGATGAAAATAATGTAAGCAGGGCAAACGAGTAATGCAAGCCAGCTGATGATGATGAAAATATTGATTATGATGATGGTCTTCAGCTGCGAATTCCTCCAAACAGATTATATATATATATATATATATATAGGGAGAGGATCAAGAGTGTTTTGAAAATAGTGTGCCCCTTGAACCAGACCATATATATATATAGACACACACAAAGAAGCAAAGAAGTGGCAGTGTTTTGCGCAAAAAGAAGCAAAGAACTAGGCAGTGTTTTGCGCAAAACGAAGCACTACGAGGATTACGAATAGAAGTGGTGATAGGAAAGTGTTTAATTATTATAATCCCAGATCAACAAGGAATTAACCGGTCCTGTACACGGAGTAGGAGAAAGATAACTAACCCTTGTCATTGACTAGGAAGAAGAGTGTTCGAATATCCTGTATTAATTTCTAGCATAATTCAAATAAAAAGATAAGGAACAATGACATTTAAAGACAAATGGAGATCCAAAGAAAAAGATATGAATTTTGATGAATTTAAGTGAAAATGAAGAAAATGATGAGGATATGAATGGTGAAAAGTCAAACTCCAGGAAAAATGGCGCATGGAGAAAAAAAAAAAATTGTACATGTACCATTTTTTTTTTTTTGTCTTTGAATAAGAAAATTTGAATTTTATGTTCAATAATAAAAAAAAAAGAGATTCTGTATGAAACTATAAGGTCATTATTCCATTAAAGAAAGGGGCAAGTTTCAAATTTTGGATGTGAGGTGCTGAGAGACAGGAAGATGAGTATATTACATTTTTCTGAACAGTAATGGTCATTAAACTCCAACAAACTGATTTAACGGTCGTAACTGTTTTCAGTCATGATATTTACAGTCTGTTAGTCCTCCATCAGAAGCATTCACACGAAAAAGCATGTTCTTTTCAGAAGTTGAAACCGCTGTGTGGGCGTGTCAAATGGTGCTTCAGTAGCACTTCCAGCAACTCCAACTCCTTTTACTGGGAAGTCCAAACTTCCCTCTCTGACAAGAAAGCTACGCGATTATCATACAATGAACCAGTAATGACAAAAGATGCAGGATCATCATGTTTCTTCCTTGGCGAGCACCCTCATTCCACTTTTCGAGAGCAGCAGGTCTTTCATATCTCTGTAACTTCTGAGCTCCTCAAGTGCATCAGATGTCTTCCGGGGCATGAGGAAACCAGGAGCTGTAGCAACTCCTCCGTCAGGCTCATTTTTCACGGACTGGGAAGAGTAACAACTTGAATCTTGGCGGAGAGGAGGAGCTGTCCTCAGCATCTGAACTACAACACCAACTGCAGCATCTTGTGATTTTCTACCTATTGGCAATGACTGTGATGTATAGTCCGAAGGTTTCCTGCCATCAAGATTTTGACTGTTCACCCAAAATGAACAAAAGAAACGTTAATAAGATACTAACTACACTTATTTGCAACAGGCAACATACTCACTGAATGAGCCACAACAATTGGGGAGGAAACAAGTTCACTTAAAATATTACGATTGCTAATATAAACATTTCCCTAAGCCAAAAAGGAGCCATGGATAATCTAATATCAATGTTAAGTACCTGGCTTGAGAATCTGGTATATCAACATCATCCACATCAAAAGGGCATGAAAACTCAAAACCATCCAAATCATCCTGGAAAGATAATCTACTGGAGCTTCTGGAAAATCCAACACGTGGTGAGCCACTAGAAGACAACAATGCTGAGAACCTCCCTGAATCCTCTTTACTGTCTCTCATCACCTACAGAATAAACAGAATTGGTCTCCACTATAAAGAATGAAACAAACATTGAACTAAAAGACTATATATGCGGAGTGAACAAGTTGCTAAACCAGCAAACAGGAATTACCTTCTGACCAATGTTATGATTTGATATCCCAGTGTGTGTCTCTCCGCCCTTGCAGCCTCTAATTTCCTAAATGCTCTGATTCCAGATGAAGACTCTTGCGACGAATTATCATTTCTAGTATCGCTCGTCGCGGTGGAAGCACCTTTTGGCCCCCTCGTCTGATTTTGAGTCCCATTCGCGCGATCGGACGTCCGATTTCAACCGCGGTGGACATGCCCTAAGAGCATCTCCACCCATGTTGGGTGGATTGCCTTAGGTCTAAGGGCAATTTGCACAAATTGCCCTAGGGCAATTTTGAGTCCTCCAATTGCCTTTGTTGTTTCCACCCAACAAAGGCAATTTGGAGGGCAATTTGATTTAAATAATATTTTACTATATCAATTTGATAAAATATTGCTTTTATTCAATACATATTAATAAATATTACAAATAAAAACATTATAAAAAAAACATTAAAAAAAATGGATGATTAATTTTGGGGACGGCTCAGCGGCTTGAGAACGGCGAGACATTTTGTGGGGAATTGAAAATGGATGATTAATTGTGTGGGGAGAATTTTTTTTGTGGAAATATTTGGTGTATGGATGAATTGATATATAATGTGGGAGTAGGAAAAATGTATGAGTAAGATTGTGAGTATTTATAGGAAAAATTAGAGTTTTTTAGGGTTTTTTTTCCGGATTTTTTAAAAAAATAAAATTTCAAACGGTATAAAAATGGACGGCCAAGATCACTTGACCGTTTGAAATCCGACGGCCCAGATCTCTTGACCGTTGCCCAGAGATAGTGCTTGCTGACGTCAGCGCACTCACAATATTTAAAAAAAAAAAAAGGCTGAGCTTGTCAGCCGCTCGCGTGGGCTTGTCGGAACTCCGCGTCCGAGAACGCAGTCGCGTCCGAAGTCAATCGACGGACTCGGACTCGCCATCCCGTCCGATTCCGCTGGCGATTTGGCACCGGTGGAGGCCGGTTTTGCTTCGCCGGTCCGGTTCCGCAGGCAATCGTCCCCTCGCCCGTCCGATTTTGCAGCCGGTGGAGATGCTCTAAGAGCAAGTCTACCGCACGCCGTTCCGGACGGGCAATCGGGGGTTTCGGACGCGAAATCGACTTAGCTTGCAGATTCAAGCTTCCACCGCGTGCCGTTTCGGACGGGCAATTGGGCAATCGCGCAGGCGAGGGCGAAGGCGATTTTTGCCCTCGGACTCGCCCGCGGGCGATGTGCTTTTCCTCGTTTTCTTCACCTTTCTCGTCTTCTCGCTCCTCGTTTTCTTTGCCTTTTCTGCCAAAATCGCCCTCACCCTTCCAATTTGCGGTGGAAATTGATTGGGCTGTTGGATTGCTTGAAGAATCGATCGGGCAGAAAGCGTACCTTCGCCCCTGCCTTCGGCCTCGCCTGCGTTTTTGCGGTGGACATGCTCTAACAGAAGTAATTGTGCTCAGTGACGATCATGCAGGCCGCGTCGGAGAAGTACTTGAACCGTGTGCAATTTGGTTGAAGGAATTCGCCGTTGAAGACCATCACCATCATCGATATTTTCATCATCAGCAGTATCATCATCAATTGGCTTGCATTACTCGTTTGCCCTGCTTACATTATTGTCATCGAAAGTGTATTGGCAATTGGTTTGAGACAAAGCGGACGTGTCCTCTCTGCAAAGCCCGGGTGATCATATGCCTAGGACCCGCGGAGGCTAAAGCAAGAAGAGAAGGTGCAAGGCATATGATCACCCGAGCTCTGCAGAGAGGGCACGTCCGCTTTCTCTCAAGCCAATTGCCAATGCACTTTCGATGAAAAGTATGTAAGCAGGGCAAACGAGTAATGCAAGCCAGTCGATGATGATACTGCTGATGTTGAAAATATTGGCGATGATGAAAATATTGATGATGACGATGGTCTTCAACTGCGAATTCCTCCAAACAAATTGCACACGATTCTTCTCCGGCCCTGGCTGCATGATTGTCACTGAGCACAATTACTTCCGTTATGGTCACATCGACCCCCCAACCAGCATAATAATAAGGCGGCCATGAGACGGCCAATCTAGCCACCGCCTGCACTATTTGTTCACTAATTCCTGCAACTTTTTGTTCTGGGAGACCAAGCGCGTTGAAAAGCATCATACAACCGAGCAATTCTGTAAACATACTCATATCTCGCTCCACTTCACTAGGCTGGAGCCAACACGTTACTTGTTGTGACGCAGTTGGTTCACCATAAGTGGCTACAGCTTGTCTCGGATCAAGGCAACAAGAAAGGCTTTTGATTTGATTGAACAAAGTTACCACGACCGGAACATTTACCCAGCCTTGGTAGGGTATTTGTGCATACGACACTGAGCACTCAAAATAATTCCCCACGGTTGACATGCCTCAAAACTTCAGCGAATCTATAGATAGTTTTTTCAAGAAGGAAAACTAATCAAAACTAATCAATTATGCAATCCCATAGTATATATACAAAACTAAGCCTACATCAAGAAGGAAAACTAATCAAAACCCCATAGTATCTCTTTCTACAAGGATTAGGAAGGACAATGGGATAGAAAAGTGTTTCAATCATGCAATCCCTAATCAACAAGGAATGAAGTCCGTCCGTCCGATTTACATGGGTGTATTGGATTGGAATTTGAAAAGAATTTAAAAGAATTTGGAAATCACACTGTATTCAATTAGGATTTTAAAGGAATTTATAAAAGTCACAGTGTATTCAACTGAGATTTTAAATGATTCTATTTAATTCTCGGTGTATTCAATTGAGATTTTAAGTGATCTCATTCAATTCTCGGTGTATTAAAAAAATTATTAATTTTGATAAAATTGAGAATTTGAAGGATTTTGGAGGAATCTAGGGTTTGAAGTATAAATAACAAAGCCCTTTACAATTCTCACCTTTTTCATTGAAACTTTGAAAGCCAGTATTCCTTCTCCCACTTCCAAGCGGCTACATCCATCGTGAAGGTAATTGCCACTAGTGAACAAATTGTCATTATCATCTTGTCAACTTCTTGTCTTTTATCTTTGTGATAAGAGGACAAGTATGACTTTGCTTGGAAATTATTGTTCTGCAGATAAACCTTGTTCCCAGGTGATTGTTTCCGGTAACAGAATGTTAGCATACACAAGGAGGGTAAAAGTTGTAAATAGAGAGAACCCCGATAACCACACGAACACCTAATTTAAAATTAGATCGTCTATTATCCGGAGCAACATCCGGGCCTGAGGATTGTGCTTCAACATGGACGACCACGCAACCAAGAAGTAAAACAATCAAGCTTGAACCAACAATTGGACGCTTAAAATCTTGACGCTGAGCCGAACAGTTATTCATCTTCTGAAGCAATTTCTAAAGGCAAACAAGGACTGATATCTAGCAATGAATACCGTTCTTCTTCCCATCACTCGCTACCCATCCGTTCAGATTGACCATGGGCCTCGACTCCGCCAGGTCCAGATCCGACAATGAAACCACAATCCGGCTCAGCAAATTCCATCAAATTCTCAATAGGAATTCTAGCAAACTCTTTTCAAATCCTTATAATCTCAATAGGAATTCTAATTGAATTCCTTATAAATCTCTCAAACTCCCATAATTCTCAGGAATTCTCGATTCTTTTAAATTCTTTTAAAATCTCAATCCAATACACCCCTGTTAGTGTCACAAAGAGAGTTGACTGCTAATGGCACCAAAATTCCTAACCTAGACGATTCAGGAGAAATATTAGGAGAAGATATAATCTCACTAGCTATCACTCCCCACAAACTGGACGGGCATAGTCAAACAAGTTTGTGTCAAAGGAGAGCATAACTAGGCTTGTGAAGAGAATAAGTCGCCATTTTGGCTTTAAAAAAAAAAAAAAAAAGAGAATAAGTCGGCAGGGTGGTCAACAGACAGAATATTGAAATCAATGCGATGACTTCTTAGAGCAACTTTTTGACGAACAAAGTGGTTATCGACCTCTATGTGATGAGTACCAGCATGAAAAACTTGATTGGCAGCCATGTATATGGCATTGAGGTTATCACAGGGAACTGGGAAAGTTAAGTTATCACAGTACAAGGGAATTGGGAAAGTTTACTGGACGCCAAGTTCATATGACATATAACCAAGCCAAAAAATTTCGGCACATGCATGAACAAGAGAACGATACTCGAATTCGGCACTAGAGCTAATCTATGGGCACTCGAGAACGATACTAGGACTACAACTTGTTAAGTGGGCGGGACATTTAAAGTCAATGCAATGTTGATGAATCATGATGAAGGGCAGACTAATAAAAATCCCCTTGGCACATGCTTCTAACAGTAGAAAGTAGAAAATTGAGTTTAGAGACAACTAGACTAATATAACCTTTTCCTAGGTTATTTGGGTTAAAACAAGCCACATGTAGTGACCTTAAATTATGCCACCATGATTTAGATGTCGCAATAATTATAAGTTTACACATAAATTTGGACTGAACTAATTAACAGATTTGGACTAAATACTTTTTGGAGAGCCTTACATAGCCTGTGGAGACATTTTCACGATCGTTTGGGCGGTTTTGGGCTCCGTAAGTGCATGTTTTGGTTTTTCTAGTATATAAAACAATAACATTTCAAGAACAACAATGAACCGATTCTTTTATTGCGTTAACTACTTTAAATGATATATATTTTCGATTGACTTGTTTTACTAAAAAACACTTCCTATAACAGAGAGATTTTGATGAAATGTGATAAAAAGAGGATAATCTATGTCTTCCTATCCTAACGAAAGAAGTTAGGAGTATTTGGCAACACAAAAGAATTCCAACAAAAGCCACAGGAACATATTGCATCTCTTTTCTCGTATCCTAAGCATGTGATTACGCAGGCTCGGCAGAGAGGACAAGTCTGATGTTTCTCCAGCCACGTGGCAATGCAACGTTGGTGGTAATAATGTGAGCAGGGCAAACAAGTAATGCAGCTGCGAGAGTAATGTCCCGATTGATGATCTTGATAATGATGATCACCCATCACAAATTCCTCCAAACAAATCGCACACGATTGAGGCACTAATTCTCCCGCGGCTGCAGTTGCAGTTGCGGCTAGTCTTTCGTGATGGTCGCTAAGCACAATGACTTCCGTTATGGTCACATCGACACCCCAGTCAACAACATAATAAAATGGTGGCCAGTTGAAGGCCAATCCAGCCATCGCCCCCACTATTTGTTCACTGATTGCTCCAACTTCATGTTGTGGGAGGCCAAGCGCGTTGAAAATAAATAGACAACCGATGCAGTGGCTAAACCCACTCATATTGGCCTTCACTTGATACGGCCAGAGCCCAAACATTATTTCATCTATCCTATTTGGTTTACCATAAGTAGCTGTAGGTTGACTACCAGAAGAAAGGCTTTTGATCTGATTGCACAACCTGACGATGACGGGAATACAGCCTGCTTGGTAGGGGCGGTGGTGTTGCTGTGTATACGACACTCTGCACTCAAAATAATTCGCTCCGGTTGACATACTTATTCCAAGATTCTATAGCCAGCCTTTTGTTTTGGTATGCTTGCCTAATTCTAATTGCCCATATATAGATTTATACATATATACACACACTCACAAAGAAGCAAAGGATTAGGCAGTGTTTTGCGTAACACTAAAGCCTCCAATGATTAGGAAAAGGAGTGGTGATAGGACAGTTATAATTATTATGATCCCAGATCAACAAGGAATAAACCGGTCCTTTACAAGGTGTAGGAAAAAGGAGTGCTCGAAGATCCTGTTTAAATTTCTGGCATAATTTGAATATTAAAAAAAAAAAAAAAGGTAATGACTTTTAGGGACAAGAGGAGGTCTAAAGAGAGATGAATTTCAAGAAATTTTAAGTGAAAATGAGAGAAAGAAAATGATGAAGATATGAATGAGGAAAAAACAAATTTGAGGAAAAAGGACGCGTGAAAAGAAAAAATTGGACTGTATATAACACGATAATTGTACCTTCATCATCTATCTTTTTGTTTTTAAATAAGAAAATTTGAATTTTATGTCTAATGAAAATAAAAAGAGCCCCTATATTAAATTATGAGGTTATTATTCCATTAAAGAAAGGGGCGAGTTCCAAATTTTGGATGTGGTGCTGCTGTGAGAGAGGGATATGAGTATGTAGTACATTTTTCTAAACAGTAATGGTCATTAAACTCCAACAAATACATTTTTCTAAACAGTAATGGTCATTAAACTCCAACAAACTGATTTAAACGGTCGTAACTGTTTTCAGTCATGATATTTACAATGTTAGTCCTCCATCAGAAGCATTCACACGAAAACGTAAGTTCTTTTCAGAAGTTGAAACCGCAGTGTGGGCGTTTCAAATGGTGCTTCAGTGGTACTTCCAGCAACTCCAACTCCTTTAACTGGGAAGTCCAAACTTCCCTCTCCGAACAAGAAAGCTACGCGATTATCATACAATGAACCAGTAATGAGGAAAGATGCAGGATCATCATGTTTCTTCCTTGGCGAGCACCCTCATTCCACTTTTCGAAAGCAAGAGGTCTTTCATGTCTCTGTAACTTCTGAGCTCCTCAAGTGCATCAGATGTCTTCCGGGGCATGAAAAAACCAGAAGCTGTAGCAACTCCTCCGTCAGGCTCATTTTTCACGGACTGGGAAGAGTAACAACTTGAATCTTGGCGGAGAGGAGGAGCTGTCCTCAGCATCTGAACTAGAACACCAACTGCAGCATCTTGTGATTTTCTACCTATTGGCAATGACTGTGATGTATAATCCGAAGGTTTCCTGCCATCAAGATTTTGACTGTTCAACCAAAATGAACAAGAGAAACGTTAATAAGATACTAACTACCCTTATTTGCAACAGATAACATACTCGGTGAAAATTCAGATCAAAAGCACAAGATAAGGATGGAAAAACAAATGTGTGCCATATCAATTCACGTCAATTATGAGTATACAACCCACCAAATATAGTGAACCTCTTTTTCGGTCCACTCCAATATACTCTATCCCATTACCCAAAATAATCTAGTTACAAGAGCTCGAGTTGTTCAACTAATATAATGAATAACGATATACATAAAGTATGAACAGAATATCCAGGGTGTTTCTTGAAAAATAGACAGTTGCAATCTCCAAAACTGGGTAAGCACTAGGAGAGTAGGAAAGTAACTTAGAAATAGAACCAAATATCAGATTTTGGTGGCAGTTATTGCAGCCAAAGTGAGAACCCCTACAGAAGCTGAACCAGACAAATGATATATCATTCATAAGATAGATGGTTCTATTCGTATCACAGAGATTAAGGTACAGTATGAGATAGAGTCAACCATGCAAAGACACATAGCCACAACAATTGGGGAGGAAACAAGTTCACTTAAAATATTACCATTGCTAACATAAACATTTCCCTAAGCCAAAAAGGAGCCATGGATAATCTAATATCAATGTTAAGTACCTGGCTTGAGATTCTGGTATATCAACATCATCTACATCAAAAGGGCATGAAAACTCAAAACCATCCAAATCATCCTGGAAAGATAATCTACTGGAGCTTCTGGAAACTCCAACACGTGGTGAGCCACTAGAAGACAACAATGCTGAGAACCTCCCTGAATCCTCTTTACTGTCTCTCATCATCTACAGAATAAACAGAGTTGGTCTCCACTATAAAGAATGAAACAAACATTGAACTAAAAGACTATAAATGAGGAGTGAACAAGTTGCCAAACCAGCAAACAGGAATTACCTTCTGACCAATGTTATGATTTGATATCCCAGTGTGTGTCTCTCCGGCCCTTGCAGCCTCTAATTTTCTAAATGCTCTGATTCCAGATGAAGACTCTTGAGAGGAAGTATCATTCCTAGTGCTTCTGGGGGATAATGGAGGAAGAGAGTTTCTACTTGGATCAGAAAAATTAGGAGTAAGGTATCTAGAGCTTCTGCCACCCATTGGACTAGGGATGCTTACAGGGGCAGTTCCTGAACGATTTCGGGCATGCATGGGACTAAAACCCCCACTGGACAGGTATGTTGGGGGAGATGGGGATGGAGATGGTGAAAATGGAGGGGAAAGCTGATACTCATCATAACTCGTATTTCTTTGATGGCTTGGAGGTCTATAGTTTGGACCTCTGTTAGCAAATGTATCAATAGGAGGAGATCCAACATCATATGACATAGGAGATGGACGATATGCAGGTGGCGATCCAATTAGGGGTTTATTCTGCATAAAAGGAGGTGGCCTGTGGAAGCCGCTTGTCCAGCTGTGTGGGCGTTGAAGTGGCACAGAACCTGGTGGTCGTAATCCTCCCAATGGAAAGGAAGTTGGACCTAATGAGGGGAATGACCTCAGGGGTTCGGTGGCAGGACTACCAACATAATCTGTAATTATCCTTGGAGGCAATGGTGCTGAAGGCTCAAGATTGAAATCAGATAGCGTTGACCGGTAAGTCACTGATAAAGAAAGCCGGCCTGGAGGAGCTTCTACAGGAGCAAAACTGTGCTCTTCCATTAGTTCCTCCTCCGCTCTTGAGAATGGATCTCTAAGTGAAGACACCTTGTAGATAATATCAAAATTATAAGTCTGACTAGATGAACTTAGCTGTTTGTAGATCCTATAAGCTGGAAGAAGCCTCATATATGAATAAAGAGTACGCAAAAGTATGATTGACTTCTTGTATGTCTTCTTGTAAGCGGCAGAAGTGTCACTGCTTTGCGGAGCGACATTCCGCGGAGTTTCATACTGAACCACCCATCTTTCTATAATCGTCTCAATAGATGCCCCCTCCACAGAATTCATATACAGATTGTCTACAGAAGAAGAACTAGGCCCTCCATGAACAAGTATTATGTCAATTATCATCGGATCCATTACATTTCTATGCCAAAAGTTCAAATTTTCAAGAGCAGGAGGACGGTCCCCTAGTATTAAGTTGAACCACTTGTCACTCTTCCTAATCGACTAGCAGATGACAAATCACCACTGCGATCATGGGGGTGAAGAGAAGGGATCCTAGAGTCCAGAACAATATGCAAGCTCTTCAGCAGAAATTGGGAAACTATCTGTTCCAATTTCCCCGATTCAAGCTGAAAATTATTCTGAAAATCCATACTTTCTTAAAACTATATCCTTAACTATAGATCCCCAAGACCCTCTAATACAGCATTTCAGTCAGAAGCAACCAATACCCGCAAAAACCACTCCTTTTCCTAAATCCCTTAAACACGAAAACCCGAATTCTGGACAGCTAGTTAATTTGCACCAGTATTTTCTTGGATCAAATGAAACGAACCAATTCACCATGTATGCCAAAGAAGTCCCGGATAAACAACAAACTCAATAATTGGCCATCTCGATGATGCAAGAAACAACCTTGGCAGCTACTCTGTATACAAAGATGGAACAAAATCAAGATCAACCCAATAAAACCCACTCGGAAATTGAACATATGAAGCACAATTCAACGACCCATGAACTGAAAGGAAACGGATCAAGCATACGAGTTACTTGGGTCTCCGGATGATCCGATGAAATTAGCAACAATCATAACAAAATAAAATTCAGATTGCGCAAAGTGGGCGATCGATTATCCAAGATGATCTTGATATCGCAAAAAAGTGAATCAAATTTTAAAGAAACAAAGTCATGCATATTGGTATTGAAAACTTACTGGAAGATAAAAAGTGCTGGTAATTGAGGTTGTTGTTGCTCGTTCGCAATGCAAAGAGGTAGGGACAGACAACAACGTCAAGGATTGGTTGCGTAGAGAACAGAGAGGCCACGAAGTGTCTGTTGCTGGTTTTGTTTAAGTAAAACACTTCGATCTCTGTTTGAATAGAAAAAAGGCAAACGTCAATCAATCATTTGCTTCAAGTTAGGCCATCGCAATGGACCTGACTGAAGGGAGAGAAGCGGATAAAACTTGAATCCTTTAAGCTTTAGTGTCTAAATGATCATGAGATTGTTTCTTAAGGGCTTATAAGTTGTTCCTAATCGTATTAATCTTTGAAAGTTTAAAAACTGAAATTTTGCTTCAAAATTTGTGTGGTATAGCAAGGATTTTTTTTTTTTTTTTTAAGCAAAACGGGTTAATATCTAAATATCTACTTCACATGGTGAAAAAGATTATACAAGCGTCTTATAACTTAATTATATCTCTTATAAAATTACTTCGTTTCCATTGTTTAAACATTTTTTATTTCTCTACTAGAATAGTCCAAAGAAGATTGTCTCTTAAGGGCCTAAAAGTTGTCTCAAACAACATTATCTCATAATCTTTGAAAGTCCAAAAAAGTGAAAATTTTCATTAAAACAGATCCTTATGCAAATATCCACTTTGTATAGCAAAAAAGTAGTCACACAATTTAGTTTTGTCACAACATTAGGGCAAAACGGATTTTTAGCCTTTCATTCATATGTTCAGAATTTCATATTTCTTTCGTGGTTGGGGCCAATATTAAGCACACTAGGGCCCACTATTTTTAATATCGGGCTGAGCCTACATAACTGGACCATTTGTTCATACTGTTGGGGCTGAATCGCTTGTAGGCTGAACTATAATATACTTCAGGCCCAACAACAAAATATGAAAAAACTTGGGCTCTGTATGATTATGCGTTCGGCCCAATAAGCAACGCGACTGGCGAGGAAAATTTGGATTAACAGTTCGCCTCATAATCTCCAACTTCAACCCGGGAGTAACCGACAATTTGTTAAGGAAAAAAAGCATTTTAACCTCGAAAATAATATTGTTATTGTGAGCCAACCCAACCTTTTTTGTGGCGACTCGGATTGCCCACTAGCTTGTGTCAATCGTCTTCTGGTCCCTCCATTGGCCACGACTACTATTTTCATTTTCAACTAAAAGCCAAAGCAATATTACTGTTACTGCACTCACGCCTGTGGGGTCGTGCATTTGTTTATGTGAGGTTAAGGAAGCACTTCGTCTTCCGAGTATGTGGTGGATTTGGTCCGTTTGATTACAAGACAACCAAACCTCCCAAGTTTTCTTGTTTTGGTCATTTGTCAACTACAATGCTTGTAAAAACAATGAAGGATTTGGTCAGCTATATTGACATTTACCAACGGAGGATCATAAATTATGTACACGATTTGATTCTTTAATACATATTCTTGGCTGTTTATCATTGGTTGCTTAATTGAAGTATGGAGGCATCCTTGTTAATACGAATTATGATCTAATTCGTTAATTTTATTTATTAATTGGTAAATGTAATCTCTACAAAAAAAACTCAATCAGATCACAGAATATTTAAATTATCTAAATGTATAAAATATATAAATAACTAGTTTGTTATCTAATTGTACGGTTCATATTATTTGATAACCATATTGTATATTTGAATGTGTAATCATAGTGTGGTAAAAATTACTCTTGCATTCTACCTAGCTTTTCTTATTTACATTAACATTATATACACATTACCATCTCATTTGCATGAATATTGTGTATGAACACATTATCCTTGACTTCTGGACACGGGCAGACAAAGTTACTGTTGTGAAATAGTAATTCCAAATCTAATCAAAGACTGTTGGCTAGTTATCAAACTATCAACGAAAGAGTTACTGTGACAGACGCAAATACGTAAGCAGGGACACAAATTTCGGTACATTGAACCTGGACACATGGCTTTCGGCCTTTATAAACGCTTCATTACGCACCACCAAAACATATTCTGCTCAGCTTCTATTTTGTTTCAGCTTATAATTGAGAGACCTTTCCCAAAGTCATCTGGAGAAATAAAATGGCGGTAACAAAGCAAGTCCCGGAGGTTGAAGAGGAGAAATTGCTGCGGCGGAGGAACGAGGAGCTGGAGAAGGAGCTAAGGAAGGCGCAGGAGAGAGAAGACCGGATGAAGGCGGAGCTCCACCGGGCCCGGGAAAGGCTCCGGGTGGCGGAGGAGGCAGAGGAACGGCTCTGTTCGCAGCTCGGCGAGCTCGAAGCGGAGGCCGTGGATCAGGCCCGCTCCGACCACGCCCGGATTCTATCGCTCATGAACCAGCTGGCCCAGGCCCAACGCCTCCTTCAAAATTCCTCAATTTCGCTCGTTTCTGAATAACGGAAACTGACCGTTTTCTGTTGTTGGATTTAGAGAGGAAAAAATATACAATTTTATGAGTGTCGGCGGTCCGTTAGTCTGGTGTAGATGTTTGTGCAGAGAGTGCATGGAAGGACTCATTGTTTTTATTTTGGTTGTACACTTGTAATTGGGAATGTATCTGTTTTGTGTATGCATTTATGATGATGTGAATCATTTGATTTTGATGATTCATCTGCTCTTCCAAGAATATAAATTTATACAGTTATTATATGCAACCACAATCCCATTATGAAAGCAATGCCAAACAGGGTCTAAATCTGTTTCGCTTCACCTCTCTCTACAACCACAAGCAAGATTGCTAATTATTTTCCCGACCTTGTAATTTCTGATGGGGCATTATGACATCTGCCATCTTCAAAGTGGTATTCGTTGGTTGATGAATTAATTTGTTTGAAGATTGAAGTTGAATCATATGGTGGTGTTGATTGGTGAAAAGTTGTTTGTGGAAGTTTGTGACTTCTTGTTGGCTCTCCACCAAAGAAAAGATTAGAAGGATCGTCTGCTCCTAAGGGGATCTGATGCCTAGTTTCACTTTGACTAGGCATCTAGAAGAAGGGGCGATTAACATTTTATTGGGTGATTGAAACAAAGACTTTTATTGCAACGAATAACGTCTACGCAACAAGTTTGAAAAGAAGAAAAAATTGAGATTGTTTGTTCTCGTCTGAAGTCATGGTCGGATTCCACGTGAATTGATCTTGACCCCCGCATAAAAGAAACCTAGAAAAGTCCAATCATCGGTTTGAAAAAATCGAAATTCTCATTTCTCATGGTGTTTCATGGTCAGATTACATGATAATTTACATTATTACAAGATACTTAGATACCTAGTAAAATCCATCCATCTGCTTCATTCCTTTTGCTAGTCTTTTTTACCAGTGCACAAATAAAGTATAGATGTCGTATTAGTATTTGTTGACAGGAAACAATATCATTATATTATATTTTCATGTCATTGGTATTGACATCAAAACAATCTAGTATTTATTATGAATCGGACAATACCTTGTAAACCGTCGAAAGTGGATGCTTGGGCAATGGATGGATAAAAACATAAAGCAATCTGAATACGAGAAGCTCACAATTCACAAAAAAAAACAGTTAGCAGGGACCAGCTCAGCTGAAAATGAAAAGCGAAAATGAAGCCGAGGCCCACCGCAATGTGCAAATAGAACAGTAGAAAAGTCAATTCATCTGTTTTCATTTGGCCAGCTCTAGCACAATATCACCAATGAGTATAGTTTGAGTATTTCTCCGAACGACGTGTCCAGTGGTTAGAGCATCGTAAGAGACTTTATAAACATATAAATCAAATAGTATGTATTCTGATGATTAATGGAACACTATCGATTCATTTACATAGTTATTAAAGTTGACTACTCTTAAGAAATTAAGAAAATAAGTAGTGAAAAATTAGTATTATATTGTAAATGGTACACTTTTACGAGGACTGAGAGAAATCAATATTTTCAATTCAATGTATTGAGTATGTATCATTTTTACAATATCTACTAGATTATACAAATATATAGATTTTATTAGACTCTGTATAATTTGTATAGTCATTTACAATATCTTTTGGATGATTATTTTACTGATATAGTCATTTGTAGAGTTTTTTTTAAAAATATAATATATTGATATAATGATATTGTTTCGAAAATGATGTCGGCAATCCAGTATCAGTTTGAAACCGAGTGTCTAATAAAGTAGACGATTGCAGATGCTTTGGGCAAGGGATGATCCAAAAGAAAGGGGAATAAAGCAATCCGGATATGCGCATAATTCATAAAATGGTCTTTTGAGTCTTCGTCAAGGAAGTTGAGAAACGGTGGCGCAGGCAGGAGCAGCTCTGCTGAAAATGAAAGGTGCAAAATCATGCCAAGGCCCACCGCTATCGAGAGCAAATAGAGATGGTGCGCTTGCCTTACCCTTTTACACTCTTTCGATTTTATCGATTCGGACGCCAAACTTCATGTTTGGAGGGTTCTGGAAAAGCACAGGTGACCAAACGGCAACGTGAAGAAGCTACACACTGCAATGGCCATGTGAAGCTACATATGATAAATGGTAATGTAACCGAGAAGATTACGCTGTCATCATGCATCCGAGAGAACAGGAACAGGTGCTGTCCAAACAAATCGGGCAATGGATCAATTGCCTTTTGGAGCACACAAATCCATTCTCCAACTTTTCTTTGTTATTTGTCATCACCATCATCATCTCATGCTGGCAAATCAATTGGTTTCCGAGCGCCATACATATGAAAATCATGCAATCACCATTTAAATTAATCTAGCAAATTTTAGTTTTTGAATCTTAAGAACACAGTTGACGACAAAATGACATTATCTCAGCTCAAAACATATCTCCCTTCTGAGCCTAAGGCTTTAGCAGGAGAAAAGGGATTCTATTCGGAGGCAAATCAGATGGAATCAATCCACAGTAGACAGCTCAACTAGTACCGTCGCTGCTCTTTTATCTCCGGGTCCCTGAAACCCAAGTAACAGTCACATAAGGGATACAAAAACAGAAGTTCAGGGTGGCAATCACGATTATATATGGCATGTATCATACCTCTGGATGTGATCAAGAATCAGAAGCCTTGGTCCTGGAGGGATTTTCACGTCTCTAAGAGCACTGAAATGGCATTGGAAAAGTAAGGAAGGCCATTAGAACATATACAAACTTTACCGTTATGGAACATACAAGTGACTTAATCAGTGTGGGAGGGAGAGAGAATTTGAAAATGCTACTACTTGCCTATCGTTGAGCAGAGGCAAAGTGTTGTCTGATAACAAGCCCTTCTTGAAATTCTTCTCATAACTCTGGAGGCCAAGGTTACTCAACATGCTTCTTGTTTTTGAGTAGTGAATATCTTCAGTTGGTGGCTGAGAAAACTTTTGTCCCACCTGCATAACCATGGGAAATATGTTTTTAGGCAGATAAGTAACCGGAACCAAAGCAGATTTCAAACTCAACCCCTCAAGCAAACAGACATGGATGTAAGAAGTAAGGAGCACTACATCAGACAAGTCTTAAGAGTATTAGAATACCACGATAGCCTATAGAGCTACATCTATTGTTTGCATTTCGAAAAAATGTTAGTTACACATTTTCAGCTGGTTCCCTGAGTTAAACAGAAATCCTTGATTAATGTCCAAAACTTGCAATTCACACACTTTCTTTTTCAGCTACTATCAAAAGGATAAATTGACTCACCTTGAAAAGGCCACCTTGAACAAGTGCAAAGAAAAGTCCAGAAGTTACTGCATTTGCTGCTTGATTGGGTCCACCCATGCCACTCACCAATGAAAACAGGGCTCCCGAACCAAAAGCGGCCGCCATGCTGCAGCACACGGCAATATGTAAAAGAGTTTGTTACAGAACCAGGAAACCAATCCCGCTGATAATAAATACTTCAAGTTGCAGTCCACTATCTCAAACATCTCACTTAGCTTTTACATGGGAAAGAAAAAGAGGGAAGGAAGTGGGGTGGGATGACACAAATAGGTACAAACAGGCAGCAGCCGGGAACATAGAACAACAGGATGGAAACAAGCCTAGAGAAGATCAAACAAAATCTGCTGAAAACCATAGGTAGTGATATGCGACAAAGAATCCAGAAATCACATCTAGCCCTTATGCAAAAAACCAAATAATTAACTGTCTCTGGAAAAATAGGAGGCATTTTCCCAGTTTTGAGGAAGTGCCTTACAGAGTTCTGCCTTAAATGTATGATCTTAGTGAACCACAATGGGAAGCAGTAACTTTCACTTTTCCTAATATGGACCAAAGGAACTAATCCACTAAAGTCTGTCTCCTACTCTTCGAATGACCTATATACAACCCAAGAGGCATCTAGGTAACCTTGACACGGGCTATAAAGAGAAAAATTCTTCCTGGCCACAGAGAGGTATCAAAGCATGCATCTACAATAACCGAAATGATGATACACAACTAATTTTCTTAGAAGAGTTAGCATACTCTCTCCCTAGAGTGCTTCATCAAAGAAATCAAAAAGAACAAAGCCGAAGTGAGTTTAACCATGAGCCTAGATTCCTAGCGTACTAGCAGTCACTCTAAATAAACAATAGGGAGGAAAGAATAGGCTCACCTGGACTGGACATCCTCCTTGCCTCTCAATCTTTTCATGACACAGGATATGCCGGCATTGACACCAGTCATAACAGCAAAGTTTCGAGCTTGGACCAAGGGCCCCCCAGCAAGGGCCTACAGTCAAAGTAAACAACTTGAATATCTCAGTGAAATTGCTCCATTAGTGAGAACAACCTTACTTTCACAATTAAAGCATGGAATAGTTTTGCTTCAGTTGAAATTTTACAGTTCATAACAGCATAAACGATAACGAGAACACATTACACCTTCAACAGATCCTTAATGAAAAGATTAAACTCCAAAAAAGAAAAGTAAACCACATCTAAGCCAAGATTCTAGCATATCAGCTGCCTAAATGCGTTCTTTTATGCTCAGCTTAGTTCACTTATTGTATTCTTTGACCTTAAGTTATCCAAAAACAACAAACTTTGAGAACACTAGGTTCAGTTTTTCGTCTTCATTGCTCCAAGTTTCTAACTTTCTGAGCCTACACAAGCAGCAATCACTCTAAGCAAGCACAAAGAGAAAAACAAACGATTTCCTCCTGCGAAATAAATTTTCCCTGCGTTTGATTACGACAATTGCTCGAAACAAGAACAAATATTGATTGAAAGTAACCCAATTGCCAAATGGGGTTGAAGTTAAGCGCGCTAAAGGTTCAAACTTTATCTAAATTTTCGCTACAGAAATCGAATTCCAACACATGGTAATCAACAATTCACAGGAAAATGAAGTATAATTGGAGACCTGAGCTTGCTTGAAAGAGGCCATGGCTTGAGGGTTGAGGCCGGCCTGAGGAGGAGGAGTTGGAAGCGAGGACGACACGTCGTTGGTGAGAGTACCCATGAAGGCGCCGATGGCGGCGCCCTGAGCTCCGCTGGTGAGGGTCACAACCGCCGCCTCCACCGGCAGAGATTGCTTGGCCAACCAGCCCTTGAAGCCACTCTCCAGCTCTCTGAACTTGGCCTGCAATTGCTCTATTGGGTTTTGGCTCTGCTGCTGGACCACCATAACCCCTTGTTTACCTTGTTCCGCCATTTTTGAACTTGCCCTTTTGTTTACTCAATTCGGTTGCTCTTCTCCTTCTTGTTGTTGGATTTTCTAAAGAGTGTTGGGAGCGTAGCAGCTAGGGTGTTGTGTGGAAATATGGATAACAAACAAGGTCGTCGTCTTTGTATTTTACTCAACCTCCCTAATTTAATTCAATTTGGTTCCTAACCCTGACCTGGATTGACTCTGCTTAAACCCAAGAGGTCCAATTACTGCCTCCACCACACGCTGTAACTATTTGGTTACTTTTATGTACACCATTTTCAGTGACAATTAGTCGTTTCTCTCTTTATTTTTTGCAACTTCAATAGGAAAACTTCGAGGAGTGCGCAATAAGCAACGCGAATGAGTCACGTATTGACTAATTGACTAATTGTGAATAAATACTAATGGTTATAAGAACTTAAATTTTAAACGAATGAGTCACGTATGTTAATTGAGAACTGTTTATGATATAATTATGAAATTAGGAATACAAATTAGAAGAAATTATCGACAATTACAAAAGATCCATTTTCTTTATCGGTTCTCAATAAAATAAAATAAAAATTTTCAGATACTCGTTTAACCATCTTTTTTTTTTTTTGAGAGTGTCGTTTAACCATCTTTAAATATTTTTCATTTGTACAAGCCTTATGAACTTTTACCCTATCTCTTCCAAATTAGGCTTTCCAAACCACACCAGCAATTAGCTTAGGTTGAATTTTGGCGCAAACCAAGTCATTTTTTCACAGTCAAGGTGGAAAGAACTATACCGTCCTTTTTACTAATTAATTATCCCCCTCTCCAGTAAATAAAGGAAACAAAATCTTTGGCGCAAATATCACAGACCGCCATCTTCTTCACCGTCAGGCCGCTCTCGGAAGGAGAGGCTAGCAGCAGCCGCCGGGTCCGCTGTTGCGCAGCCGACCCTTCATTTTGGTACCTTGTCCTTTCACTCCATCACATACGTGTATTTTCTCCGTACTGTGAACAATATGTTAATCTTTTCTCGTTATCAGATCCGCAATTCTAGTTTCTGCCATTGTGCTTTCGCAAATTTACATACATCTTAAAACTATTTGGTAACCAAAGATTTGATCTTGCACTCAAAGTACATTACTTTCGAAGTTTGGAGCAGGTGGAATGGGCAACTCAGGGGAGGAGTCTCCGGATTGGCTGCGATCTTTCCAGGTAATTAGAAGAAGAATCACTTTATTTACCAGATTAGGCATTTGATTCGTGGGTTATAATCTGACAGGTTGATCTTTGTGCATTCACTGGTTCAAAACTATTCAGCAGATTAAGCATTTGATTGGGGGGGTTATAATTATAATCTATCTACTTGGGAGCCTTACATTTTTTCATAAAAGTTTGTTTCTTTGTTTTCAATGCTATCAGGTACCATCAACTCATTCAGGGGACACATTATCTTCAGGTTCTGGGTCTTCACATAATGGTGGTCTTTCTGTGGAGGAGAAAACTGATTGCCAAGAATCGTCTCCGCCTAAATCTTCTAACCTTCCCAGTGAAGATGAGACTTTAGGTAAAATTCTTGAGGAAAGTGTTGCAGCGTCTTCATCCTTCAAGAGATTTAAACGTAAATCTCCGAAAAAGAAGAAAGTAGAGGACCCAATACCCCTGCAGAAGAAGAAACTGGACAAATCCTTGAAAATAGAAGGTAGTAGGGATGGTTTGATTGAAAGTTTTGGACTCACTGATCATGAGGTTTAGAAAGTTCTAAGAGAGAAAATGTGGTTCAGGAAACAGTGAAGATGTGGAAGTTGCAGAGGAAGAACCATCCGGAAAGCATATAGAGCCTCATGTAAGAGTATTCTTTAGAAGCAATAACAATTGCCTATATTATCTTTCCCTAATGAATGGTATGTGTGATTTGCAGGTCTCCTCATCGACGTTGCCTTTGGTGCTCTCTGAAAAAGTCCAGCGCTCAAAGGTACAACATCAAATCACTTGGTTAAATGCTTATAGCTTGTATCAAAATATCAAATGAAGAAAGTTGACAGTATATTGTTCTATAATTTGGTGTCTTACCACCCCCAGTTCCTTGAAAAGAAGGTGGAAAGCTGTGGTTAACTAAATGCTTAGTTCTTTTTAAGGTACTACTTGAGTGTGAAGGAGATTCTATAGATTTGAGTGGCGATATGGGTGCTGTAGGTCGGGTAATTATTTCAGATCCTAAATCTTCGAATCCTGAAATGTACCTTGATTTGAAAGGTATGCCTTGTCTATAGACAACTTTCGGTTGGTTAACTTTGTGGGCAGAACTTTTTGTGCTGCACTTTCCCTTGTTTGCTACCTGGATCTGATTAGTTTATTTCTGGTGTAACATTACAGGAACTGTATATGAAACGACAATAGTTCCTTCCAGGACTTTTTGCGTTGTAAGTATACCATTTCCATTTAGAATTTATATAATTTCAACATCAGGATCATGTCCTTATTTATAGTAGTAACTCCTAGGAAGCAAATAAAATCACTTGCAAAATAATAGTGATGTGATAAGAAATACATTTTTTTTATGTTCAGGTTAGCTTTGGCCAGTCAGAGGCAAAGGTCAGTTCATCATTTAGTTAGATTCGCAGGAGATGCATAACTTAATGAAAGAAGTGCTCATTTATCTTTGAATTGCATATAACTTGAGCAGATTGAAGCTATCATGAATGACTTCATTCAGCTGAAACCACGATCAAATGTCTACGAAGCTGAAACAATGCTTGAAGGTTGGTTTTTGCTGTCGGAGCGGTTTCTTTAATTCTATTTATGTTAAAGAAAAGTTCTCAAACAGTACTTTCCTCAAGATCTTGTCGTTTTGAATGAGTAGGAACCCTAGATGGTTACTCCTTTGGTTCAGAAGATGAGGGTGACAAACTTCCTAAACCCACTACTCATCAAAATGATCAAAATGAGGATGGTGAAGAACAAACCAAGGGTAATGGCAAGGCGAAAGCTGAGAAAACATCGGTATGTTCATGAACTTTAACCTTAAATTTCCTAACTTTTCTTTTCGGGATATGAGCTTTCAATGATATCCCACTTTCGTATACAGAAGGTTGTAAGGAAGAGAGGTAAAACTGCTGGAGGGAAGCCACAGCCAGCAAAGAAAGCAAAGAAGAAAACTCAAGTTTCCAAGAAATCTAAGAGCAAAAAATAAGGCTCGTGATTTTGTTCACGGATATTAATCATGTATCAGAAGCTGGATATTAGTTCTCATAGTTGACGGGAGTAGAGTTAGTTGAAGGAGTACTTAGAGGTACATTGTATAATGATGGCAATTAATGGCCATTATTCTTAAATCGTTAGCCATTTGTAATTGTGTAATGGTTATGTGACTGTCCGGGTGACTACTTAAATGGAATTTACATTTTACACTATTGTTTCATGTGCCCATATGTTCTCAGCTACTTGATTATAGACCTCTTTTGCCATATTGCTTCACGATGCAAGTCTCCTGAGCTGCTACATATGTCCAAGTCTTCATTAGAGTATACAGAGGATGAGAAGAAGAATGAGTGACGGAATCGGTAAGAGCATGTTTGAAGAAGAAGCTATCTGCACAACCTTCTCCCCGCCAGGCACTTGATATCTTGGAGGAGCTAACGCGTCATCTGGTTTTCTCGTCCTGTTCAGAAGCATTTTCCATTAAATTAAAAAGCATGAGAACTGAAAATGAAAGTTGAAGTTGCTTTGAATGACGATAAGGAAGAAAACTGTACCCGTTAGGGCAGAAGACAATGGCATATTCAGAGGCCTTGCATGTAAAAGTGCTGGTGCCATCATCAAAAGCATAACTATATGCACTTGGACAAGCTCGCTTGAAAATTGTTGAATAAGAGGAAGGTTGGCATGTCGTTGGGTTGGCAAACTGTCCACTGCAGCAATACTGGTCCAATCCGAATGCTTCGCAGGCGCTTTTGCACGCCACCACATTCCCTTCATTTCCACCTCCCACCACCTGAAGCTCTTTGGGGCAACCTGTTTTTTTCACGTCCGTTTGACAGTTTGAAGCATTTGGAGGGATTTGGTGGTCAACCAATGATGGATATGTTCATGCAATTTAAATACTTGTATGTAGAAGTATATCAGATTCAAAGCCTTACCTGTGTTGATATCTTCAGCACAGCCGGTAGCGTTGCATGAACCATAGACACCACGTGGTAGGGCAACAACTGGTACATTGTAGCCGTCTACAAGGCTGACATCGTAGAAATCCTTATCGTTGCCCTTTCCGAGGGTTATCTCAAAGAGTGACGCAGGTGGGGTGGCACCACTGCCACTGCATTCCAGCCTTCCTCCGCAGTCACCTGTTTGGCATGTCCCCGCTCCCAACTCATCGAATGTGCAACCTGTTCTTGCCCATATGCGTCCTGACCACCCCGGAGTTGAAGGGATTCTCACACTTTGGCCAGAGTCCAACCGAAACCCGGTTGTTGGAAGCTGAGGGGTGCCCGAACCAGCTAGAGTACCGGGCCAGATGGTATCCGGGCAGTTGTTTGTTATGGTGAATGTGCAGCATGAGTAGGAAAAGGAGAAAAAAAAGGCAAAGAGGATCAAACATAGACAGGGGAATGTTTGGGATGTCATTAGTGGCATTGGCTATGTGCTATAATAGGTTGGTTCCTTTTGGTCTTTTTCTTTTTCAGGTGGAATGAATTTAAGGAAGGTGCTGACAATAAAGGAAATGATCAATCTACACATATTTGTATCTTTAAGAATCTGTGAGAGGAAGGGATTGTGTGCTGATATGCTAAGATTCTCGGCGGCCGCTAGATCACCTTTTCGGGTTTTGCATTTCTTTTAACTCGGGTGGCCTCATTGAGAAGCAATTCCTTTCTTTTGAGATTAGCAGGGGACACAATATACAGAATAGAAGCAAAACGCTCGTCTCTTCTTAAGGAGACCTGGGATTCTTCCGACCAAAAGAAACTTGCATCGGTGAAATCAAGAAACCTACTACCCAATTCTAAAACACTATAATGTCAATCGCCAGGATCAAATTAAAAACCAAGCAACATGAAATCACATTTGTATAGTTCATCCATTGATTAGAATGAAAGATAGCCTTAAAATTGGGTCGAGTACATGTATACAAACTGTGACCATGGCTATATAGTTCATCCATTGGTTAGAATTGAAAGATAGCCTTAAAATTGGGTCGAGTACAAAGTATACAAACTGACCATGCCAATGTAATGAAAAAAAAACTTTGGCATCACTAAGTAAATTACAAGCAACAGTTGGTCAAAGATCAGCAAGCTGCAAGGTTGCAGTCCGCAATCTCATTCCAGTTACAACTTTCAATGCACTTTCTGCGCTTTCAGCTAAAGCAGACCTTAAACTTCTTGCTGAAGTTCCAGAGACGTTTGGAGATGAAGCTCAAATGGACTTTCCTTACATGCTAAGTATTAATGAACCAACTAGGCACAGGCAGGGAAACTCTAACATCATCCATTTGGACCTGGCACTGAAGGAGGGCACCAACTAACCAGCACACGACAAAGATGGATATACTGCAGCTCAAGAGTGACTATTAGCACAAGCTAACTTCAACTGTTTCTGGAGCAAGTCACACAGAAGATCAGAAAAAGCTGGAGAGGTAGGCAGAGCAGATAATGCCCTATTGTACTGCCATTCCACCAATGAGGCTGAGAAGAAAATGCCCTATTGTACTGTCATTCCACCAATCAGCATATACGAGGGACTGATGAATTACCATATTCTCGAAGTTTTGCCAAATTGCTCTACATAGCTAGCACCAGTACATGTCTAGAACAGCTAGGTAAACTCGTCAGCCTCACCAAACATAGCTTTGCTCTCCAAGAAAAGATGCCCTTACCTAGATGAGAAAAAGAAACCATAAAACATCAGTAGCCATATAAGAAAATAACTGAATATAATACATATTTATCAATAAGCAATAATTAATCTCTCCTCAATAGCACATGCTTCAAGCCCTGCAAAATTGACACTGAATTCAGATACCTAGATCCATATAACCAAAGCAAAGAACATGTATAATGGTGCAAGCACATAAAAGGAGTGGAAACTGGATAATTCCTCTGCAACCTGTGTCACTAGCCAGCTTAACTCAACAACCACCTATGCTGCATGGTACATATAAACCCAATAATAGCACTCATACAAACAAAGAAGCAACTACACAGACCGCTCAAATAATTACAATATCGAACTGTCTGTCCTCAACAACCATCATAAAGTAGGAAAATAAATAACAAGATATTGGGAACAAGGCAGAACCAATTAATGCAATTAAAATAACAAAGGCAAAGCCAATTGTCGTTCAAATGACCTAAAAGTAACGTGAAAGGAAAGCTATATCACAACATAAGTCGTACTGAATATAGCTAAGATTCAAGATCATGGGTTACCAGAGTAAATCCAAGCCTCATAGTAAGCAGTTAAAAAACCCCTGGTCAACCCTTGATTAACATTCCTTCTCAAAGTCAAGCTAATGGAGGAGTTAAATTGCAGTAAACAGGACTACAAATATATATTGTTCCTACATACGGGTAGGACACATAAGGTCCACCACTTAGGTACTCATGAAGTTCATAGTCCATATTCGTTCCATGACATGGAAATAAGGAAAGTTGTCAAAAGGAAAAACAAAAGATTAAGATAAGCAATAAACGCCTTTCATTTGTCTCAGAACTCTAGCTCATGTCCATGCCGTCTCCAACTTTGCTGCAGAGCAGAGTGGCAGTAGAGAAGGATCTCTCGAACGGAGAAGGATGGAGCTGTGCACCTCGTCTGCGCTTAAAGGAACAACCCTCAGCAGAAGAGTTCTCTGACTCGAGCTTCCTCCGGACCCCTCTCACGGCCTGTTCCTCAGCTGGGGTAAGAGGGATAATCTTCCCGCTTGCACGGCAAAGGGAGCTATGGTTATCATACACAATCCTCTGATCACAGTTCTTGTCACAGATGTGAGTGAGTCCTGTTAGCTTGCAGCGGTACATGTTCGCGCACACATGCTCGTTCTGACACTTAAGGTCACATTTGTGAACAGGAGCTGATCCATCCCGGCCCAAAATGGTCGACAGAAAAATAACATTAGTAGGTCCTGCTACCACAGTTTTGGCATTCACCTCCATTGCAGCTGCGAATTGATGAGTTCAGACAGTCAATTCAACAGATTTCGACACTCTCGAGGCCTTTTCACCTCTATAACGTTCCAAACAAAATCGCAACACAACGACGAGACTCATTCGTTCACATCACACCCCGAAATTCACATAGATCTTTAACCAAATGCAACGCATTGTTCAGGAATCAAAGCATAAACCTCTACAACAACATAAAATTCTCAAATTTCAAACATAAACAAATGGAACATGGTCCCACACATATCTAATTCGATGTTTCCCTTGTCTGTAGTAATCAAAACTGCTTAACAATTAACTTTCCTAATCAGATCTGATACATGTGCGTGTGTTAAATTGAATACTACACGAATTTTACCCCTTCAAATTAAGAAACAGTAATTATTCATTCACTAAGACATGCAGAGTAAAATCTAAAAACAGTAAAATAAAAATTTACAGAAACAAACAAAAATCCGAAGAAGAAGGAGGTGAAAATGACTCACTTGTGTTTGGAGAAGCTAAACAAAAACGGAAGAAAAATTATTGCTCCGACGAAACGCAGCCACCGGAAACAGCCGCACCACCGCCACCTACTCCTCCGCACTCTCTCTCTCTCTCCTCACTTTCTCTCTCTAAAAGACTCGGAGGACTTTCTTGGTCTCTCCTGCTCTCGTTATCCAAAATGCCTAACAAGCTAACGAAGAAAACGTGAAAGCAGGGGTCGGTATTTATAGAAAAGTTAAGAGAGAGAAACAAGAGAGAGAAAGTGGGAGGGGGTAGTTGACGTTGCTGCAGTGAGTGCGGAGGTTGAAGTTTTTACACACGCTCGCTCTCTCTTTGGATCACAAGAATCCAAAAGCCCAAACCCCCCCCCCAACCAACCCAAACTGACTAAAGCGCCAAAAAACGCCAAATGAAATACGACTGAAATTTCGGCTAAATTGCAGACGAATTTCGGATCATTTGACTTTTGAACCCGTGTTCACCTGTAAACGTGGATAATGTAGAATAATCCTCCTGACTGTTAGATTCGCGTTTTCAGATCAATCGAACGATCACGATTAGAGTTTTGCATTGTCAAAACGGACATCACCTGTTTCCTAACTGCTACTATCTTCACGTTTTGAGGTTAATCAAACGGTCACAATTGAAGTTGCGCTTTTCGTTTTAATATAATAATATAATACGAGGCGCAAAACCCGAGGTCTAGCAGAGTGCGACTCGGACTGTCATGTGACCCTCCCTACAACGGAGTCTCTCTCTCTCTTGCTATCCTAGTCATTTTCTAACGATTTAAACGCTCTTCCCTCTCTCTGACACTATAGCTACCTACTACTATTTTCCACGAAGCATCATTTGCCACGTTTATTTCTCACGCCATCAATTTCGCCGGGCCCATATTGGCGTTTTGAGTTTCGGCCCTTTTTGTTTTTTTGGGCCTGTCGATTTGACCCGACACCGATTATCCGAACCCGGGTAGCTGGATTGCTGCTCGTCGCTCTTCATTCATCCCTCTGTTTGCTGCTAGGGTTAGGGATTGCAAATCTGTAGGGTCAACTCTCAGTTCTCCGTGTCCTGCTTCGGATTGTTTAATGTTTGTTCGAATTTGTTGACTTCTTATCTAGTAGATGTCTTTCATCTCCAATTGAATACCCCTCCACTGATCACATCCTCTCTTGGGGCGACGACGACGCCGTTTTCATCATCTGCCGCCCGCCGGAGTTCTCCCTGGACCTCCTCCCTAACTGCTTCAAGCATAGCAACTTCTCCGGTCAGCATCCACGGCGGCGGCCATCATCCTCTTGCCAAGTTCCGGCAGCATCTCCCCTCCGGCTCCCGATTCGCCGCCCCTCTCCTCCCTCCCCCACCGCCCTCCGCCTCGACGCTGCCCCTTCCTCCCTCTTTTGTTGGTGAGGTGGGATTACCCGTACCCATGTCATTTTTAGTGGTTTTTTTCATAACCCATTTAATTTCTACGCATAGAGGATAAAACCCATTTAATTTCCATCAAAAGTGGAAAAACATCAAAGATTATGTATTGTTTTAAGAATTTGCACAAGTTATCAGGAAGAAAATCTGATTTGTTTGTTTGGATGTTGTTGATTTGTCAATCCTTATTATGTTTCTAGTACCTCCTTTCTGATTCTAGCTCTGCTGATATGTGCTCTCTAGGACGTTGCCTGTGGAATTTGTATTAATTTTTCTGTGTATAGCTTTTATCTTGACATTCTGTGTGTATAATCCAGTTGATTGATTAAGCATTCTTGTTTTTCGCCGTAAAGTTTGTTGAATGTAGGATTTCAAAAATCAGTTTTGGGTTAGATGGTCATACTATACATTTTTCTTTGTGTCTGATCAATCTAACGTTTTGTTGTAAACAGGTGAACAATCATGGTGGGATTCAAAAATAGGTATCTGACAGTGGAGGTGATCTTGGATCCTAATCAAGATTTGGCAACAAAAGATCCTGTTATAGTTACGCCGACTAATGTTTTAAAATCTATCAAAGACAGCATTCTTGTAAATTTTGGGGAGTGCGGTCTGGCTTCATCACTTGGATCATTCCAAGGTACATAAGTGGTTCCCCGATAATTCTTGTTTTCTTGTTTCTTATATGGGCATTTGAAAATGAATTCGAGGTACACTAGCATGTCTCCAATTGCGCTGAAAATGTAATTTCTTTGCAGTCAAGTACGTAAACCATATTACAAGGCTGTGTATCATTAGAGCTTCAAGGGAGGACTATCAAAAAATATGGTCTGCAATTACCATGGTCAGGAATGTTGGAGGTTGTCCGGTGCTATTTAATTTGTTGGACCTAAGTGGTGAGTTAAAGAATTGTAAAAACACGCCCTTGTTGTCCTCCTGAGTTTCCCATATTTTACAGAACGTTATACATGATATCTGTTTCTGGTTCCTTGTATCAGGAAGCATCAAAGCTTGTAAAAAAGCTGCATTAAAGTGTGATGAGTTGAAATTTGAGCAGCATAAGGTTGTGGTTGGATCTAATCTTTCTGCTCAGGATACTCAAAACATGCAGCGCTACCTTGATAAGATCAAAAGCCTGGAGCACTAAAATTTGACTACATTTGTATTCAGATGGCAAGTCCTGTTCCACTATTGTTCAACTTTCTTTCTAGTACATGCTTTGATTGTCTCATGGACCCTTGTTATTGATCAGCACGATCAGCAGTCTGTAATGGCTTGTTGGTATTTTGAGTAGCCTAACGTGTGTCTGAATACGAACTCATTATTGTCCAACACCAATGCAGAAATTTGGTGTGCCTCATTGAATCGATGCTCGGGCTCCTTGAGTGTTCCCCTTGGCTGAGGTGGCTCATCTCGAAGGTTCAGAAAGGTTGAACAAAAGGAAGGTAGCAAGAATATCAAATTCAGTTTGCTTCTGAAGTTGTGAACTCTAGTGGTAGATTAGGCTGAAGAAGTATTTGATTTGCCTATCTCTTTGGATGGTGGCAGTCAGTGTATTGCCCATATTTTGTAACGATGACTAGCAAGTAGCAAATTCATTTTTGCCAACAATCGACAACTTCTTTTTTCTTCTTTTTTTTTAATGTATTAACATCTATTTTATGTTTGGCTTGTAGCAATGCCCCATCAAACTCAAATATTATCCCACTTCCCTCTTAAAACTCAAAATGAGTTATTTTATTCCCTGAAACTCACTTCCGTCATGTATGTTGGCCCTTATGGTTAACATTTTTAAGTTACAATTACTAATTTTGGTGGAATGCCCCCTGAAATTATCATAGTCTCATTTTTCTCCCGGAAATTATCATGTCTGTGCCATAATCAAATCGTCGTTGGAAGATGTGTGGGATTTTGAAAAGAGGACAGAGAAAGGAGGAGAAAACTAGGGTTTGTCCATGGAACCACTCCTAAAAATAAGGCTTTATAATATCTCTGTACTTGACATTCGACAACGTACAAAGGATAGTTTGTCAGTATTAGTATTATATGGAATCCCTTGCGTATGCATACCTCGGGATCTTCTTCGGATAAACCATTGACAACTAGATACCATAAGCATCAATTGATTTTGGGGACCTACTGCAAAGGATAATGTCATCTATATCAACGTCCACCCCCATTAATTGGAACTCCGATCAGAAGTCCAGAATCGGATTGTACACTCACATAATTCATTCACGATATGTGTCTTTTTGAATTGCGCCTGAGTGTTTTAATTCCGTCCTTTTGAATAATGATGTTACCGACAGAGGCTGTCTCCCATTAAGCCATGGATGTCCAATGTTCAATGCGGGCGGCAAATGCCAGAAATAGCTTGCTCTTCCTATTTACGCAGGCCCATAACAATCCTCTAACATCGTGGAAGATAACTACCGCTCGATTAACAACTAGTTTAGTTGGTTTATTTTTTTTTGGACAATGAATTAACAACTAGTTGGTAGCTCGGTCAAAATTAACGGCGAGTAGGAAAAGAGCACTGATGATGCTAGAGTTAATTAAACAAAAAGAGAGCAGAGGTGGGCGGATTCTATTTTTCCACGTATGAATCGCATTCGAAGCCTCAAATGTAGCTGTTGTAAACTTTAAGATACCCCAAAACCCACATCTTATTAAAAGCCCACCTTAGTTTTCTCCTTTGTTATTCATTCAGTCCGCACACACACAACACAAACACAACAGAAACACCACACCCGTATCGCAGTTGAACTCTTCCTTCCAGCTGCCATTGAAATTGGTGTTTTTTTGTTTTCTTTTTAGTTCTGACCTTTGAGTGAAAAATTAAAGATGGAGAAAAGAGTTCTTGATTACATTTTAGTACCAGCAGGCCTCTCAGTAATGGTGGCATACCACCTATGGCTTCTCTATCGAATCAAAATGCACCCAAATAACACCGTCATCGGCATCAATTCCATCAACCGCCGCTTCTGGGTTCACGCCATGATGGAGGTAAATCCCATCATTCACAATCGATTCGTCTAATGTTACATTTGTCCGTTTAGAAAGTGCTTCATTTAAAAGCGTTTTTGAGCTGAACCACTTACCAAATGGGTTCCACGCTAATGATTTCTTTTGTTGCATGTATGAGTGTTCGTGATGATGATTCAAAAATGATGCCTTCTATGTGCCATTCATCTTGGAAATGTTTTTTTTTTTTTAAACTTTGATTTTTTGCATTGATATGGTTGAAAATGATGATGATGAAGATTCAATCTTCTTGATTGACCAATTTGGATGTGGGGATACATTATGAATTGCAGGACTCATCAAAAAATGGTGTTCTTGCGGTACAGACGCTACGAAACAACATAATGGCGTCGACCCTTTTGGCATCGACGGCCATTATGTTGAGCTCGCTCATCGCCGTACTAATGACCGGCGGCACCAAGGGCCGGACGTCGGATTTCGTGTACGGCGACATAAGCGAGCTCGGGTTTTCCATCAAATTCTTTGCAATACTGGTGTGTTTTCTAGTGGCATTTCTCTTCAATGTGCAGTCCATAAGGTACTACAGCCACGCCAGCATTCTCATAAACGCACCGTTTAAGAACCACTACTACCTCACGACGGAGTACGTCGCCTCCACCGTCAACAGAGGCAGCTACTTCTGGTCGTTGGGCCTCCGGGCCTTCTACTTCTCATTTCCTCTGTTTTTGTGGATCTTCGGGCCCATTCCAATGTTCGCGTCTTGCTTTGTCTTGGTTGTCATGCTCTATTTTCTTGATGTCACGTTTCAATTCGGATGGGTCGCCGGAGTCGCCAACGACGACGATGAAGAACACGACAGTACTAAGATCCTCGGCAGGCATGATGAAGAACAGGGGATGCAAAGAATAGACTATGAGATATAGATTGTGATGATGATTTTTTGCAGGAGAATATACTAGGTACCACCAGTAAAGTACTACTATTGAACCAAAGAGCGGTTCACGTTCAATGCAAGTTGAAGTGAGCTGCACACTAAGTTGTTTATGTAACAACACCTTGAATAAAAAAAAAAGTACCATTCCAACATTCGTCTTTTGGCAGTTTTGGTAGGGAATCTTTGCTACTTTGCGTGAGATCATCAGGTGCAAACAAGTCAATTTTTTCGTACACTTTGCTACTTGCTAGCACTAGAGCTAGTTTGCGCATGTCCAATTCTGCTGAGGTTATCTTTGAAATAACGTAGTCAATAAAAAAGGTACGGTGCACATGGAAGTTGCACAGCAGTTTCAGCGTTAATGTTACTACTATTCTGTGAACAGAAACAAAAGGGTTAGGGCTCAAAATAATGGTTACTCGTGAAGCATGTGATAGAGGAAAGCGCATGATACAGTTAGTTCATGGGTTTATAAAACAATGTCAACAAGACGTACAGTACTAGTGCCAGCTACCGTACGTTACCTTAAGAAGAAATACTTATATATTACGAGTGCAATACTCTTTATGTCTATATCTCTCCTCACAATAGTCATTCACAAGACAGGGAAAGGGGTTAATATCATAGTTCGTGCCCAACAATCCACACCGGGGATGCAATACAGTTACACAGATGCATTACAAAAGAGAAATTTCAGTTTCATGTCCCATCCATGAACCATTTGATCATGACATCGAAAACTTCAGCCGTGTTTAGACAGAATTGAGTTCCAAAAATTTGGGATCTTTTAAGTATCTGATTTGACCTTCGATAGTATATTAACCAAACGTTCTGAGTCGTAAGCCCGTGTGATTAGGTTCTTGTTGCTCTAAGATCGGTTCATCTTCAAGTATCCTGCTTTCCATAAATATTACCATTATATCATAAAAACAAAGGATAGACTAGAATATTGTAGAATCATAGATTCATATGTAAACTAGGAACATAAGAATCATTTGCATTCTGTTATTACCGAGGATGTTATTAACATTATCTGTCATTTGTTGGAACAATAAAGTCAATGATGTATTTCCCACTGTCTCTTGATATCTTCAAGTGGCACGCATTCTAAGTATACTTAATGAGGCCTAATCAGAATGCCGCTGGGAGTTGAGCAAACCTGTATTTCCATGAAGCTTTCAATTACATTAATCAAGTTAGCTACCTACCACTGGATTGTTATCTTCATTTGCCGAACCGCACAGCAGATAACGGCGTTCAACATAATGCCACCTTTTAGAAGAATCCTGCATAACAAAGCGAGAAAGAGACCAATCGCAACATTGCTCAATCTTTTATGTAACATCTGAAGCTGCTGAGATTATAGAGCAGCAAGAAAGGTTGCTGTGGAAAGATAGCACGCTTAAAACGAGGTTGTGTCCGAAGTAAAGAGTGCTTACTCATGAATGTGCAATCGTGCAAGCATAAAATTCTTTTGCCTTCACATAGTAGATGGCATTACAGATTGCCAGTCACGTCATAATGTTGTCTAATTTCAATTTTAACTTCATGTTTCCCGCTTGAACCAATATCTCTTCTTTAGCAGGGTCCACTCTCAAAACTGTCACTTTCTTTCCAAGGGAAGAAACAAATACCATATTGCCAACCTCGGGAAGCTTAGACTTCTCTGAAATGTAAGGCCAAACCAAAGCACATGTAGTGAACAAAAGTTGAAAGACATTTTTAGTTGGTGAAACTCAGATTCTCAAAAGTTTTCATTGGTTCATGATTACCTGATGCTGATTTTTGCAAGTCTCCAAAAGGGGATGCACTCCTACTTCCAGAGGGATGTTCACCTCGATCAGTAGTCGTGAGTTGATTGTCAGTTTTCAATTTATGCTGGCTTTTATGCCCTAAAGTTGGCTGCAAACGTTGAATTGCAGAAGCACGGTGTTCTCGTGCTTTTTTGTGAAGGATAGAGCGGGCCATCGCAGCCGCCTCCGATATCTCTCGCAGTTTCCTCTGTCTTTGATCACTTGTATGTTCCATAATCTTGCTTTTGGCAGCCAAAAGTTTCTCATATGATTCTCTTGAGAGCCTACAATCATAAACGTGAACAGAGATATAGATGAACCATCTATAGCCATATATCATTCATAATTCACTTTGTTAATAGAGAGCAATGTTATACTTAGAAAACCTCTCCCTGTTTTATGTTTTATTAACTTGGATGCCCTAGAGATGAAATTAAGCTATCCTTCACTATGCTCCCTAAACCAGGATGTAAGACTAAGTATAATGACAAAGGTCAATCAGAATTTTTAATACTGGGAAGAAATTTCTCACATCAAATGATGCTTCCCTTCATATAATAGCTCTTGAAAATCCTGCTTCGATCGTTCCATATCAATTATTACCTGCCATGGGAATAAACAGATGCATTTTAATGCATGACATCAGTAAGACCGTACACAGAACAACTTATAATGTGTTCTCGGTAAACATAAGAAAAGAAACAAGAGGAAGGAGCTGCCATGAAAATACAATTTAAGCAAACAATAAGCAAGTGATTTCTAAGAACCACTCGTATAAGCTATGCATGGTACCTCGTCTATCCCTGCACTAGCTGCACCATATAATTCGCGGGCATTATCGACTACTTTACTTGGTAGTCCTAACCTTTCAGCTATATTGATTGCATTCGAACGCCCTACAAAATAAATTGCACTCCTTGAGTCATTGTGCAGTTAAATAATTGTACAATGTAACAACAGATGGGAACAAATAGAGTACATAGTCTAGTAACACAAAAATAGAAAGGCTACATAATGCATATGGAGATGGCTACTGAAAAAGGAAAAGCAGAACAGAAGTAAATTGTTTGTCGGAATGAAAACCTGGTACTCCCCAGAGGATCTTGTACGTTGGCTTTAACTTCACTTCATCAAACTCCATACATGCATTTTCAAAGGCGTCATTGCTGTCAAAGAAGAAATCTCATTAATGTGAAAAGAAGAGAAGAGTAGATATTCTATGGGTTCCTATAGATTCTAAGTAGGAAGATGAACAAACTTGGCTTGTATGAACCACATGCTGAACAACTTTGGCATGGGTCTGACAACAACCATGTTTGTTTTCAAATTCAAGGTATTGAAAACTGAACTCTCACAGTAATACAATAATTGCATTCTTAACTAGTATGCTAATACCTGTACTTCAGGGTTTTGAGTTCGCCATGATGTGTAGTAGCAATTGTCAACAAAGCACCAGTTTGAGCAAAAGATTCCAGTAAAGACATCCCCAGTGCTGCTCCTTCAAGGGGATTTGTTCCGGCACCAACCTAGCAAAAACAAAAGGAGTTAGTATTTTTCTGATAGTAAGTTACTAGTACATCACATTCCAGAAAATCCAATTTAGCCACACCTCATCTAGTAGCACGAGTGAATGACTTGTGGACTGGGATTGGATGTCCTGCAGGATGTAGTAAAGGTACTGCTTGAGTGTTCATATCATAAGAGTATGCAGTTAACAATTATTGCCCAAATTCTTGTAGTCAATCAAGCTTTTAACTATTCTACATGTGTAGTTAGTCATTTCATAAGAAAACTTCACAAAAAACAAGTTAGAAAAACTTTTCAAATCATTCGTTTCTTACACTTATATGTCTTAAGTGGCCAGAAAAGGTGGAAAGTGATTGAGTTAGAGATTGTTCATCACCAATGTCAGCGAAAACTGAATCAAACCAAGGGATCTGTACTGATTCAGAACATAAAACATAAAGGCCTGCAATGATTAAAAAACTGGGGTCACAAGTCATGCAACTATGAATGGTGTTAAAAGCTGAATTTGAGACAATCTTTCATTTTCATTTCCATATGCCAATTCAGAACCTCAGATTGAAAAGAAAGAATATAACAATTACATTATATCAGTGTTTCTATCATGTAGCAACAATAATAAATGATATGACTACATTTATCTCATATATATATATATATAATCATGTGACGTAAAACTCCATGAGCAATAAAGGATGGTCAAAGAAAATAACATATATCAGATTAACCTGATTTTGCCATCATTGCTGCCAGTCCTACTGTCTTTAAACAAATGGTTTTGCCCCCAGTATTAGGCCCAGTGATAACCAAAACTCGAGTTTTTTGAGCTATGAAAAAATCAACTGGAATTGGTTGAACCAGTTCCTGTTCTGTAGCCTGCCAAAACAAAGATAAAATAACCTTGAAAATACAATATGATTGTCTGCGTCATATTATTAATTGACTTAGAGATGTGAATTTATGGTCTGCTGATATTATGAGTAATCAAATTACTAAAAGAGAACTTACCTTCAACACTAAGGATGAAATATCTGTATCTTTTCCAACTTTCTGTGTAACATTTACCCCTTGCAGTTTTCTTTTGATTTCCTAAAAATTAAATGAAAAAAAAAATGAGAAAAAAGGTCAGTAACAGGAGAACCGTTATAATGCATGTATCAAGATGTAAACGGTGCCATAGACTCGTAGTTCTCATTTGACAAGAAAATACTATCGAAAAAGTGCCAATGACCTCAATGCAATTCCTCTTGTGCAAGAAGTGGACGACCACTCTATTAAAAGAATATGGTAAAGATAATTAATTATACATCCTTAGTCCAGGAGCTGGAAACAACAATAATAGTAATGGGCACGAGATTTTAGATATTGCATACCTTCCTGGCCTTCTGTAATTTTTGTCTATGCTGATGAAGTAATAGGGGATGATAAGCTTTTGGCAGATACAGCAGCCATTCACTCTCTGCGGGATTAGATGTGGAAGAGCCATGTCCTCCTGGTAAAAGTATTTTGGGGCATGTTCCTCCAAATGCTAGACCATAAGTTGCTCGAGCATTGACCTACAGAATAAAGCTAACTAAGGAATTGCCAACTAAAATAAACAGATAGAGTAGTGCCACAGGAGCATTCAGAAATATGATCATAAAGTTGGAATGCGATTCAAACTTGACTAGTGATTCCAAATAATCAACCTACTAAAGAATATATCCTGAAAGAGTGGCAGTAACATACCACATCCAGTTGGATTATACTGTTTGATAGTTGTTCAATGCTATCAAGATCCATTCGCATCTGTATGGTACACCACAACACAAAAGTAAAAAAATAAAGGAAAAGCTAATATATCCAGAAATAAAGGTTATTACCACATAAATCCAGAAACCTTTTCTGCTAACATTGAGAGAACTTCTGCCTCAGCTTCAGATACAAGTAGCCTTGTTCGTTGCAACTCATCATTTAGAGGAATGGCAGATAATGGCTCAACAACACTTCCTGTGCCTGGACCACTATAACATTATATCACTTCAGGACTGTACTAATCAAAAACCGAGATACAGAAAGAGTTCTTTTCATGTTCGTAGGTGAATAAAGTTATACAACAAGCTTTACAGACCTGGGCAACAGAAGACCCTTAAAACGTGTGAACTCCTTAGCACTGGATCTTATGCACCACCTGCCATCAACATTACTTACTTCCTGAACCAATGATAGAAAGATAATTACAAAAATAGTCTTAAAGATCTTAAGATATGCATCTCTAAACTTGAGCTTCTTACCAGAGAGGCTGTTTCACTGCTTTCACTCCTAACTAGGCTGTCCATTAACTGATTTATCTGAACAATAACAAGCAGTTATTGAATTAGAAAGAAGTGGTGAATAAGCATGAAGACAATCCAACTTTCCCAACTTTCCAAAGGAGCAATTACCTTCGCCTCAAGGATCCGAACTTGACTGCGTAACCGTTTCAAGGAAGGACTCTAAAACATGGGAATAAAAGTTTGACTGAGACAAGATTGAAAACAATAAAACCACAAACACACACATACAAAGGCTTAATAAGAAACAAGAAAACGAACCGCAGAGTCTTTAACATTGCCATCTTCATCTATAAGTTGCTGTATCAGCTTAACTAATGACCGGTTAATTACGAAGTCCATTATCTGCGAAAAAAGTTAGGACTAGATGTAAAAATCCATTCAAATGTATGTTAACAATTCCACACTTCACCAATTACGTGATCAGTAAATTAGTACCACTTGAGACAGCGGCATAAACTGTGTGTACCAATCAGAATCTTCCTTAATTGCAACTTTAAGATTACTCTGCAGATTTTCCGCGTACTGAAGCATCGCCATAACAGCTAAAGCTTCATTTCCGTCCACCGGAGAACTCCTCCGAGCATTCTGTATCGCCGATTGCACCTTCAGAAACAACAACAAAAAACCCCGAAAATTTCAGTTTTCACTCATCAAAGTTTCAAACTTTCATGAAAAAAATAACACTAATAAGCACTGTAACTTGAGCAATTACCAAAACGACAATAAAATCCAGTCTTCAACTCATCAAAGATTCAAACTTTCATGAAAAAACAACAGTAGAAAGCACTCCAATTTGAGCAACTACCAATTAAAAATCAATCTTCAACCCACCGAAGATTCAAACTTCATGAAAAAACAACAAGAGAAAGCACTCTAATTTGAGAAATTACCAGAACGACATTGACGCCGGTGAAATCCAAAGAGCAGCCGCCGTGCTTGCGCATTTCGACGGCGGCGTTGGTCTCGTCCAAAAGCCTGAGGCTTTCTTCGAAGGTCTGGTCCAATCTCCACAGCTGGGCCTTGGTGGCTTCGCGGCCCAGTGAAGTACGAGCGAAGGCGGCGACGGAATCGCAGAGCTTGTCCCATTCCAAAACCCTAAGGCTGTCGTAGTGAGCTTGTGATTTCTGGTTGGAGCGGTAGTTTGCGGTGGAGGTTGAGGAGCATTTGGGGAAATTACAACGCCGGTTGAACTTGGCGATGGTAAAAGTAACAATTGGGTTACCGATTCCGAACAGAGTGAAAGTAACCATTTTTTTCGGAGTTGTGGGTTTTGTTACCGACGGTTGGAAAATGGCGGGATTCATTTCTCCGGTATTCTCAGTAGCTATTTGGCGACGACGATGATAACCAGGCGAGGCAACGTGTGGCGTAGCTGACTAGTCCGTCGTTTACATCATGGGCCGGGTTGTATTAATTGGTATTGGAATGGGCTTCGACTAATTGGAGGGATATGGGAACTGGGCTTAGGGTGGGACCCCCTCTAACTTTTGATACAAGCGAAAATTTAAGGTGTACAATTTAGGGGAATTATCTAAAATGGCCCTAGTAGAAAATGTTTGTTCCAAAATGTTGTGGCAGCCAAATCTATTCTAAAATGTCCCAAATATTGCCTAATTGCACAAAGCCCCTTCTCACCTTATATTTATGATGGGCTGCATCTTCTCCAGTTTGGGGGCGTCATCGGCAAAGAGCTCCATCTTGATGCGGGGACGAGGATGGTGCCGATGGTGATGTCGAAGAAGACGACTGGGTTTTAGGGTTCAGAGGCCTCATGTGCCACTCCACTTCTCCCTCTGCTTTCCCGCCGCCGACGCCATTGAAAGTGATACGAAAAGCTTCAGAGAACGTACTCTGCTTTGCTCGTCCGATTGCTTTCACTTCGCTTTGCATTGCAAAAGTTTCTGCTAGGTTTTATGATGGGCTTTTAAGTTAAATTAATTGGGGAATTATTGGAAACCCGAGGAGGAGATCGGTGGTGAAGCTCAAAGGGGCGAGCTTTGAACCTCCGGTTAGAGGCGGTGCGGTTGCGGCGATCAAAGAAGAGATTCAAAAAGGAGATGATGAAATTCAAAGGTACTTTGTTCCCTTGTCTTTGATTTCTTCACAGAGGAAATTGAGGATTGGTCATTTTGGGTTTTCAAAATAATATGTTTCTTTGAGGTTTTTGAAGGCTATGATGATTTTGGTAACTAAGAATGATAATAGTTAGGTTGAGTAGCCGCAAAACCAATTCAATCTCCTGGATGGTTTAGAGAGGAGGGCAGTGGTGGTGATCGAGGGCAGGGGCGAGCTTTGAATCTCGAGGGCGACAACTTCGTCGAGCAGTTCGTACGAATCCACGACGCTCGCATTGGCTCACTGCAAAGTTCCATCTTTTTTGGGTTTCCATTGCAATTTCAATGTTGGGTGTCTGCTTCTTGAATGCAATGCAAAGATCAAAGTTGGGTTTCTTTGGTGGGTTTTCATCTTCTTCTTCTTTTCTAGGTTTTCATAGTCCCTCATAGTGCGACCATAGTGCCTCACAGTCCCTCATAGTTACTCATAGGGCGGCCATAGTCACTCATAGGGAGGCCATAGAGCGGCCATAGGGCGGCCATAGGGCGGCCATAGTCACCCATAGGGCGGCCATAGTCTCTCATAGTCTTTCGAGCACAGATAAGTTATAATTCATCAGCACGTTCATAGTCCCTTATAGTGCGTCTATAGTGCGGCCATAGTCCCTCATAGTCCATCATAGTATGTCCATAGTCTCTCATAGTATTCATATTGTTCCCTGCGATTTCACGCCATTTTTCCCGGTAACTTCACGCCATTCTACCAATCTCATCAAAACAATACCAACCCAAATTTACAATCAACTTGAATTCCCAAACTTCATCACAATTTACTCAACTTTCAATCTAAAAACACAAATGAGCGCACTATGAAGGACTATGAACGCATTGATGAATTACAACTAATTTATACTCGAAAGACTATGAGTGACTATGAGGACTATAAGGCACTATAGTCGCACTATGGCCGCTCTATATACCGAGGGATTCAATTGCAAAGTGTAATAGTATTTTATCCACTATTGAGTTGCCCACTGCCCGTTGGGCCATTTTAGAACACAATTAGGCCTCTTGGGCCATTTTAGACAATTTCCCTACAATTTATGGGGATTGAGATTCGAACTCGAGGGAAAAGATGATCGACTCATAGTCCATCTTAACTGACCTAAACCCATGTGTGGAAAGTTTCCAAGCTTCACATTCAAGTAAAAAAAAAAGCATCAACCAATGCGTTGATATGCCTGTATATGCAAGTAAAAGAAAGATTTCACAAAGAAATTGTAACTACTTTTTTTCATGAGGGAGGTAGGCAACATAAATTGGTTGAAACTACATTATGATGGATGTAGGATTGGATACAACTTGTTTGATATCAGTGTATATGTTATTATTGTCGCCAATAATTTCAATACACATATCAACACAACGTTTCTCAGTCGTTGGACAAGTCTACTTACAATTTAGTTAGAGTTGCTGAAACCGGGGTGTGCACTGTTTTTATGTAATTTCTTCTATAATTTAGCCCATGAACCAAAATGGAAGCTATTGATTGTAAGATTGATAGAAAAAGAAGCAATACTGCTTCCTACAGATGCAGAGTGCAAACAAGCCTCTGTTTATACACAGAAGCTAAAAACACATTAATATACCCATTTGATCAGAAAACCAAAACGCCAAGTAGCTATATGTTCGTGATACTTCAGAAGTCCAACACATATATATAAGCAAATTGCAGAGAAAGAATTGTGTTACAAGCAAAGAAACCAAGTACAACAAGAAGACTAACGAGAAAAAACTAGCCGTTAATTCGTATTTCTTGCATGTACATCAATACATTACAAACGCCTGTCCTCTGCATACTTGCTGGTTCATTACGACGGCCAGCAAGAGAACCAAGACAACCTAAACCCAAAAAGATTATGACAAAAAAGATTTTAAGTCTTTCCTGTTGTCTGTGTTTCTGGTTACAAATTGGTCAGAACAACGCAAGAAGAAATGGGACTTTTCTTCATCCCCAAGAAAGAATTAACAAAATCAATCAAATTGATCAGAAGATGCCGAACAAAACTGAAAAACCGAGTACGATGAGCCAAACAATGTGGACCAAAAGCAGGGCTTGTGCGGACAGAGGCGCCGAACCCCCATTTCCCACCTCACAAAAGCCCAACTTGGCGACCTCCACGCCGGCGCATTGGGCCTCCTGGCACCCGCACCAGTAAGTAACCCCGTCCACGCCGCAAACCGGGTCGGGCCGGAAGCAACTCACCGGGCACATTGGGCTGCGGGACCACGGCAACGAACCCAACGACGGAGAAGAAACCCCACATTGATGATCCGAGGATTGGGAATCGGACGGTAATCGGATGATCGAAGATGATTGGTTCTCGGATCGGACGGTGGGGAAGGAACAGAGGGTGAAGATTGGGAAGAGGATTAAGATGACGAAGATTGGAATTGGGGATTTTGCAATTTGAGTTTCCATTGAAAATGAAATTAAAGGCAAGCCCTTTTCTTCTTCAGACTTCTTCAGCTTCAGCTGAGAAACAAAAGAAAAAAACTCGCCTTTTTATTCAACAATTCAATCTCAAATCGAATTGGGGGTGAAAATGAAAGCTAGGGTTTTAATCCAATCCTGAAATTTTCCCCAAATCGAGGTGAAATTAGGGTTTCCACAGCTCCAGAATCTCCGTCCTCCCTGAACCTTGCCCAAATTTGAGAGATTGGGTCTCCAAATCAGGTAGGTTTAGGAGGGCGGATGATTGCTCCCAAATCTGAGTTTACCATGGGAATGTTGACTGCTTACTCATTATAAACCCTAGTTTCTCTGGGGGTTGTTCAAATTTAGGACATTTTTTACTTGGAGCTCAATCCCTAATTTTCAGGTGATCAGGTGACGCTGTCGTTTTGGACAGGGGACGCTGAAATCGGACCGATAATTTGGGAAATCCACTGCCTTCTTTGGCCTTCATTTACTGCCTCTACTTTCTTAAAAAGGACAACTGTTCTTCTCACTTATGGCTACAATGATTGCAATTGCATTTATTTGCGTCGTTTGTTTGATTTGGACATCTAAAAATATGATACGCTATTAATAAACATGAGATGTATTCATCACTTGCAGCCGTGGATTGCAAGCATTGTGTTTATAGTGGAAATGTGGGGCAAAAAATAAGTTGCATTTACTTCTGAAAAAGAATCGTGATTGACAAAAAGTGTGCCATTTTCTCCACTTTAGTTGGGTCGGAATGAGATTGTGATGTATTTTTTGCTCTAAAATTGTGGGACAATGGACACTTGGGTTTGGTGGGTGCCACAGAATTGGGAAAGCACCAACCGTAATAACTAACTGAAACATTCCCAACCGTGAAAGGTGGAGGAATGGAAGCAAATTCGGGCTGTCGATTTGACGAAGTCAGGGCGTATTTATATAGATTGGCTGCAAAATGCAGGTATTGCCAGGCAAATCCAGAGCTTGAGACCAACAATTTCTCCTAAACACAAGACCTTTCTTCCACTATATGAACCCATTTTGTCCTAATCAAGTTTCCTCAGCCTCAACAGCGCCCTCCCCTCCTTTGAATAAATAGTTCGTTCGGCTTAGCGCCACCCCCTCACCACCGGTCCAACTCCGAAAAGCCTCGCCCTTTCGTCCCAAACTCCAAACGAATCATGGGAGGCTGTGCGAGCAAACCTAAGGAGTTAGACACCACCCGCCCAGAGGCACCCCCAAACGAGTCTGTCAGCCCCCAAAAGGCTGAAAACACCGTAGAGGCCAAAGATAGCACCAATGCGGATGCTGCTAGTACCAATGCTGCCACGGAGCCATCAACCGAAAAGACCAACGAAGAGGTACCTTTGGTAGACCTCTCACAGCCAAAGGAGGATGAGGGTGAAGTTTCAAATGTTGTTACAGCTGAGGGCGCCGCACCTGTTGTTGTCCCCGAGCCAGTACCTGCCCCTGCGGCCGAGGCTGAGGCAGTAGCGCCAGCACCAACAACCGAGGGAAAGCCAAAAGAGGAGACAACATTGGTAGCTGATCAAGTTGATGCTGCTGCCAAACAACTAGCAGAGGTCAACCTTGTTGAGGCGGCTCCTAAAGAGGAGATCGCCAAGGAGAAAGAGCCAGCAGCACCAGCAGCAGAGCTCAAGCCAAAGTTAGAAGAGGTGGCTGCACCTGCACCAGCAGAGATCAAGCCAACCGCCGCATCCCCTGAGGCTCCAGCTGTCTCAGAGGACAAGAAGACTACTACTGCTGCTAATGATGCACCTCCTGTCACTGTTTGATCCTATTGCGCCATAAAATGTATTCCCAAACAGAACCACAACCCTGTAAAGTGCAAAGGGCTTACTGCTGTATCTTCTTGCACTTTGTATCTGAATTGTTGGGACTCCACCAGTAGTAAAACATCATCATATTTAATTTGTATCTCTTATTAATTTATCCATGTATGTGTGCAAACTAATCTATGCTATTTCCAATTGTAGTTATAGTCGATTGTTCAGAGATTTAAGAATAAAGTGTATCATGCAGAATACAATTAGGACCTTTATTTCTTTCCTGCAGAAACTGTCCCAGCACTATTTATTCTGGGGTAAAATCCTCATTTCTAATACTTTTCCGATTACAATATGTACAATAGATTATTCCGTTTGAGTCCCATGGAAGAGAGAGTTCATTCTTGAGCACAAAAACGAGGCATGAGCTGCAGGGTCATGAAACATTCAAAAGGAGATTTGATCAAAACATGAACTTTGATTACTCTGGATGTAACATATTTGACAATCAACATGATATCAATTACACCATTTTGAACATAATAACACATAAATGCTCAATCGAGCAAATGCTAAAGACAATTTCCAATGAATCTACAACTAAGTTGATCGGCTAATCCCACCAATATTATCATTTTGCTGGCTCAACAAATGAAGGCGCAGCCTCCTTGTCCATGGTAACTTTTTCGTCATTGGGAATTTTCTCGTCATCAGGCATACCTTCATTCTTCACAGCCAGCATGATCAGAACCACCAACAATGGGTAGCTTACTGTAGTGAGCGTCCAGTTGGTAATCAATTGAGCAAGGAACGACGCCTTGCGCGTGTCCACTTGCCAAGCAACAGCTGCCCCGGCACTCTGTATTCCCTTGTAGAATCCAACATACCTGAAACACATGCACAAATTTTGTCGGAAAACTGTGATTGATATGTAAGCCAGCAAACTATTTTTTTTATGATCACTATGTGCACGAAAATCATCGGTATTAGTATTACCTGCTGAGAGTTTCAGAGTCATTAGCCAATGCTCCAATAACCCAGTAAATCATGCTCTGGAACATAGCATCCAGCAATCCGAAACTGAAATACAATACAAAAGGCCCTGCAAAAGCAGAACCGGAGTCCTTGAAATCCAACTTTACGGGCTTATCATCACGAGAGTAATTCAGCTGGTTGGCAAGTCCACCAATCCAAATTGCAGTCCCAAGAACACCAACCACAGAAATGCCAGCAAGTCCTCTTGTCCTCCTACTCTTAAAGCTAAAATCCATTATACATCCAATCCCAACCGACCCCAACATCTGAGCTCCCCAGTAAAACACATTGTTCAACCCTCTAGTCCTCAAGTTAAACATGACCTGATTGACATTGTTGAACTGGTAGGTGTAAAAAAAGTTACCAGACCAAGCAGCTGGTATTATCAGCAGCATCTGCCAATTCAAAAACAGCTTAGCAATCTCAACAACCTCAGTTGTCACATTAGAGTACTGAATATTACTACACTTGGATCCGTCTTCGCGAATGACTTTACTCGGGGGCAAGATAGCCAAAGACAGCAAAGTCCCGACAGACATAAACACCATGAATCCAATGTAAGTAGCATCATTAACCGAAGCCGCTTCGCTTCGGTTGTAATTCAAAGCAAATGGAATTAGTCCACCAATGACACCGCCCATGGTGAAAATGCTCCAGAAGATGGAAATGTATGTTCCTTTCCTGTTGGCCGGCGGACATGACGTCATGATTGCACCCTGTGCGGCCCAGAGGAGGCCGGCGCCGACGCCGAGGATGGCTCCGGCGGTGACGGCGAAGGCCTGGTGCTTGTGGTGGTTGTAGTAGAGGAAAGAGCCGGCGTAGAGGACGTAGGTGGGGCAGGCGGAGAGGAGGGTGAGGCGAGGACCGAGGATGTTGTAGATGCCACCGCCGAGGATGCCGGAGACGGCGAAGGTGGCGTAGAGGACGGTGGAGGCGTTGTTGGAGGCGGTGGGGTCCACCTGGCCGCCGCCGCCCATGCCGGAGAGGGCGCTGTACATCCCCGGGCAGCAGAAGCAGACCAGGCCGATTAGGCTCACCTGGATGAACGGCGAGTTGTACCGGAATTTCGATTTGGGGACATCCGTGCCTCCGGATTCATCGGCTTCTTCGAAACCCATCAGAGCGTTTTGATCGAACTTGTGGTTTCGATCGTAAAGATTGAATCTTTGTTGGTGATGGTAATGAAATTTGTGATTTTTGAAATGTGAAAGTTTGGAGCTTTTTTGGGATCAGGGGTTTGGAATGAAGAGTGAAATGAGGGAGGTTGCTGCGGCTTATGTACTAGTGAGATAAACGGATAGACAAGAGGTCAGAAATTACAGCGAGTGGTTAAAAAATATAGCATGGGGAGTTTGGAGAAGACAAATTGCATTGCAAATGATAGTTTTGGAATCCAGGCTTTTTTGTGCCGTCTGGAAACCAGAGGTGTGGGGGTTGTGAGGAGGACTGTGAAGAAAGGTCGAAATATAAATCCATGATCCCAACTGGACGGAATGAATCTGCACAAAAATAAAAATATTTAGGAATCAGTCAATGTCTCCCATTAATCATTTGTTGTAGACGGAATTAGAATCTTGGAATATCAAATGTGGACCCCCCATATCTTTTCTAACAAATAGCAAACGCGGATTTTCTGTGTCAGAGAAAGTCTACTTCTTTTGTTCTACTCACCATAGTGTGACATCTGTCCAAATTGAGTTAAAGCTTTTAACCCTGGTTATTTAACAAAAAAACCATAGCTGGCATCACTGCTTCCGGATTCATCAGCTCCAATCTACTCTTATTTGGGGTTGCATCGTTATTCAGAAGAGAAAAAATTCGAATCAATGACCACGCTTCGTGCTTCGTCCATAGCCTCCACCACTGCTCTCTATTTTCCAGCCCCAATCCCTTCCAATCTCCTCTTATTTGTGGCGTACGTACGTATTCAAATCAGAGAGGGTGCGGTAGTCCAATTAAGAAATGGCTAGGCCATTATTAATGACCATAGGGGTGGTAAAGGATAAAGGGACGACGTTCATTTCAAGAGTCAAAGAGGATAGGATCCTACTCTGCTGCACTCAAGATAAAAACAAAAAGATCTTTTTTTTGTGGGTAAGGAAACAAAATGTACGCGACAAAGAATTAATATAGTGGTAGCATCTCAGAATTGAAAGAACAGAAGAATCCATTTGTTTACGACTTATGCAGTGTCCTTCCATTTAATATCTTTGACAAGTTAGATGATAATTCTGAGCATATACTTCTGTGAAAAGACAAATTGACACAGAGAAACACGGACCAGATACCTTCCAAAGTCATAGTTGGGTACTACAAAAGTAGCACTGCGGTAAGATTATGAATCTTTTGTTGCTTTCGGTTTGGTCTGATTTGATTGTCTAGGGCATCATTATGGTACGAATTCATAGTATACTAACAACAATCTAAATAATTGAATTTAATGCAGATCTTGTGAGAAGAATGGTAAATTCATTAATCTTACATCTCCAACAAGTTTATACCTCTTAAGCACGAAAACAAAAACGGAAACGAAAACGGCAAAATAATATAATATGGCGATTTTTCAAATCTTAAAAATCAACGATACGATCCGGGGCCTCATTAAAAACCATTTATATTTATATAAACCCTCACATTGTTTATACTTTGTACTCTTTGTTTGGCCGGTTTGGCTAAACCCTCACATTGAAATAAAACTGCATTCTTCTGACCAAAAAATAAAAAACAACGATACGAAATGTTACAGAAACGTTAATTAAAAACCATTTATATTTATATAAACCCTTAATTCTTCAAGTGCCCCCTCAAACTCACTTTTTACCATAATTCGTCCATTCAAACTCCAAAATGCCATAATTTGCCCCTCCAAACTCACTTTTGTTACACCGTTGCCCCCTTTTGTGGTTTTCCTTCTATTTTGCTGATGTGGCAGCCACGTGTCAAAAAACTAAGCCCCATTAAAGTCCAACTAAGGAAAAAAACTAAAAAAATTCAAAAATAAAAAACCACCCACAAACTCACTGGGCTTAAAGAAAACCAAGAGCCCGAAATCAAATCCCCCTTGCCACAATCCGATCGAAAAGCTCGCCGCCTTCGCACAGCTCCATCACCAAGTGAACATTCTCATTGTCCTCGTACGTCGCCTTTAGCTTCACTATTGCAAAGTGGTCGTGCAAAGCCTGCACCTTTTTGAACCCCTACACTGCGAAGTCTGAGATTAACCAGGGTTTGAAGACGACAAGAGAAAGCCAATCTTGATTTCTCTTCGTCCTGGCTGGGGCAGTTTTGGGGTTCGGGATTCACAGTTTGGAGGTGTTGGGCGGCGGCGGCGCGTGAGGTGGCGTTGGAGGTGGAGGAGGAGAGGCGGAGAGGGGTGAAGGGGTCGGAGCAGACGGCTCGTGAGGTGGAGACGACGGAAATTTCCGACCCGGATAGTTCAATTCATGCGAATCTGACCCGGAAATTTCCGATTTCTCCGCGGCTCTGATCCAATTCTGTGTGCACGACGTCGATCCGATTATTTTTTCGATTGGATCAGATCCGTTCGGAGCTCAATTTGAGGTCTTTTTGGATCATCTGATTCAGTAAAGATTGGATTTTGTGTAATTGGGGAGCTATAGATTCGAGCCGGAGAGCGGTGTCATTCGATTCTCGTACATGTTTGCAGATCTTGATCTTGTGTACAGCTTGAAGTTGCAGAAATGGTGCGCGTCAGCTTTCTGAACGACGCTCTGAAGAGTATGTACAACACCGAGAAGAGGGGCAAGCGATCTGGAAAGATTGTTGTGTTTGTGTTTGTGTTGGTGCATCTATTGATATTTGATTGTTGGGATTTGAATTTTGTTTAGGATATATTGGTGAGTTTGAGTATGTTGATGACCACCGATCTGGAAAGATTGTTGTTGAGCTCAATGGAAGATTCAGGTGATTGAAGAAGATTCCGGCGACTGTGTTCTTGTTTTTCTTTTAGTTTTTTTCCTTAGTTGGAATTTAATAGGTCCCACTTTTTTGGCATGTGACGATGTGTGGGATCCATATTGGCTGCCACAACAGTAAAATAAACGGAAAAACACAAAAGGGGGTAATGGTGTAACATAAGTGAGTTTGAAGAGGCGAATTATAGCATTTTGGAGTTTGGGGAGCGAATTGTGGTAAAACGTGAGTTTGAAGGGGCATTTGAAGAATTAAGGGTTATATAAATCAACGTTCAAACTTTTATTGCATAGAAAATATTGAAATCCAATAAAAATACTACAAGTTCAAACTCAAATTTGAAGGGAATGTGAATGCTAAAGTTTGAAATTAGTTAATAATTCAAAAAAATTTGCCCAATTTTTTCTCCACGTGGAGTTTCAGATTGTTTCCATAAAGTTTTATATCTTATATGTGCTTCAAAAAATTTCAGCAGTATTTCCTTCCCAAAACATTTCTGAAACAAGAAATGGTAAGTGGTCAGAGTTTCGATGTTTCATTAATTTATACTTCGGATCAATATCTTTGACAGGAAGCTGACCACTAAAGCAACTTGGACAGCCCCTTTTTTTAGGTTACATGAAGGAGTAGTGCTATATGGTGAACTTAAAACGGTGAACTAAATGGTGCACTCCTTATCTAAGGGTTGAAATCATCTGGTAAAATGAGATTGAATGCATCTGATTACTAAACAAACTAACCCCTCTAACAAACGGCAAAACTTGAATCTCATTACCCAAACGGCAAAAGCCTATCTCATTACCCAAAGCTTTAGGTTGCATTACCGGCCGGCGCGCACCTAAATCCGCACAGCGAACAAAGACCAAACGACGAACAGCGAAGCGAACGACGACGATGGAGTCGAGGGACAAAGACCAAACGACGCCACACCATCGCCTCTTCTCGCAGCCTTGTCGTGTGTCCCTCCACCAGCGACGGCGGAGGAGGTGGGGGTCGCCGTGGAGCGATTACGAGACCGGCGAGGTCCGCCGCGAGTCTCCTCCGTACTCTCGTTCCCAATCGTTTCACCTAGGAACCCTGGTTCGTCTCTGTAATCTTCATCTTCGGTTTTCCTGATTTTCTCTGGAGCTTGATCTTTGGTCAAATCGCATCGACAAATTGTTTATGCTTTATGATTTATTCTGCTTTTTTAATTAGATTCCATTTTCGAATCTGTTTTTTCATGAGCTGCGGCCTTCTAAACCTGAATCTGTGCAACCTCCACTCTCAAACGGGTTCAGCCTCTTTCTCTCTGCCCAATTGTTCATTTCTGTGGTTTGTGAATCCGAAAGATTGAAAAAACAAAAACCCAGTATGTTTTGTGGGTATTTCAATTTATTACGGAAGTTATGACTTTGGCAGCTGTTGACCCTAATTTCCACGTAAGGAAATCTTACTTTCTTGAATGCGCGGGCGTGCCACCAATAGCACCGCAATGGTCTATTGGACTTGAATGTGGATGATTGCGCGTCTTTGACCTCTCGCCAAACGATTGTGCTAGACAGGGGACATGCAAGAGTAAGTCTAGACTAGAGTTCTTTTTTGCCTTTGGGCGATAAAGGACTTTATTAAAATTCAAAGTGCTACAACGATAGTCAAGGACTAGAATCCTTATTGAAAATAAACGAACAGGAGCAATGAAATAAAGATAGATACAACCGGGATGCGCGTCGGCTGCTTGTGAAAGAGAACTAGATCGGCCTAGTCTCTACGTCGTCGTAAAGCGCGATACTCGTGATCGGCTGCGTCCGGAAGCGATACTCGTGATCGTCCCTTGGAAGTCCGGTGCTCGTGACCGTCTTCTGCGTCGGTGCCTTGCGGCGAAATCTGGGTGCCTTGCGGCGAAATCTGGTGCCTTGCGGCTAAATCTTTTTAGGGATTTGTGTTTGAGGGATCGGGGATCCTTTCCTTGATGCAGGACCCTTGCTTATATAGTGAACACTTCATGGACTGGGCTTTAACTTGGGCGGCAAGCAATCCTTCTCCTACTTGAAGAAGTCTTCTTTCTTCTGCCGAAATCCTTCCTAAGCCAGGTTTCTTAAGAATCCTCCTTGATTTGAACTTGATCTCCTTCGGCCCATGGGGAATACTTTCCTTATTTCGGACTGCAATTCCTTGATTCTCATGGATAACAATTGGTCTCCTGCTTGACGTGGGACTTGCATTAGTCTTTCCTGATTCTCTCTTGATTTAGCCACTAATAGGCTTTTCACCTTTACGCACATAGGCCCAACTCTCTTTCTTGGCCTTTTTGCACAAAACGGGTCCAAACAGCAGCGTTTCTGGGTATCAAACTAGCATTTGCATCAGGACTGCATTAAAAGGAAAGAACGTTCTACCAAGCCCGATGAATAAAGCAATTCTCGAAACAAAACCGATCCGGAACACAGATTGGAAAATTAATGTGTCGAAAAGCATCAGCCACTTGCTTTCTAGCAAGAACACTTCTTTCAGACACTAAATCAATCAAACTCAACCACCATGGAAGCAGACATACAGTATAAGTCGAGTAAGGAATTGGTGATGAGCAGCACTTACAAGGATCAAATAAACAAAAGGAAACAATACGAAAGCAATCTTGCCTGAAAATTTCACAACCCATGGCAACCAGAAAGTCCTAACTAAACATTGAAAGTGAATCACTATCTCATAGCCAACTTTGATCACCGGATATTTACTATCAATCGACAACACCCCGGGAATATCACGGAAAAAAGACAAATCCAATCACTTGAAACAATCACAGACAAATTGTGAAGGCTGCAGAACCTAATCATTCTCAAATACAGAGGACAAACAAACCATTCACGAACGCAAAATCGCCCACAATTCCGAAGAGAAAGAAAACCAGAAACCGCTGTTTGACCAACCAGAACTTCATTCGGAATCGAAGCAGCGGCCACAATTGCTCCGACTGACGTCTCAGCCGAATCAGAACCCGCCTGGACTTTATTCCATGCACAGTCCAATCAAAAAGGTACGAAAGTTTACCATTGGCCATGTCAATGGATTCAGAATTCTCCAACACCTCATCCAACAAATCTGCCACAAACCCAAAATTAGTACCAACGAATTAACACATAATCACTCAAAAGGATCAAATCGCGATTGGGGCGATTGTCGTCGGAGTGGGCGAGGCTCCATTTGAGCAGTCCTTCCCAGTTGGGTCTGTCTTTCCCCATAGTTGCTTCGTTCTTGAACAAAAATCAAAAACTAAAAACCTCTGCTTTTCTGTTCTCTGCGAATCGATGAAGAAACGATAAATTAGAAACTAAGGAGATGAAAGGTGAAGGAGACGCCGTCCAAACGGGTGTCTTCTTCCGTCGGGTGACAACGTAGACAACCCGTTTTTTTCTACCGTAAGCTTTCCAAATGTCAGCCCTCTATTTCTAATCGTGTGGTTGTGCTTTAGTGTACTTTTTAGTGCATTTGTCCAGTTCACCATATAGAAAACTCGTACATTGAAGGCCGATGCCCAGCAAACGAACAAAATTACAACGCAACAGCCCAACAAAATCATTAACCAAAAAAGGGCGGTTTAGCCCAAACCTCGAAAGTGAATGACTTGACCTAGAAAATAATCAGTGTCCAACCCAAAATTTCAACTTCTTGATACGATTCAGCATCTGTCATTCTCAGCGATCGACACTACAGATTACTCACAGCTCATATTAAGTGGACAAATCCTTCGCTTGCGTTAAAAGAACAAATGAAAGCATATCCTAGGATGAAAAAGTCTAGTGTAAAAGTAAAACAACCCATCAACTCTATTCTCCCTTGCTAGTTTTGAAGCGAAAAACCTGGTTTCTTTGTATTGTCTTCATGAACTGTTTCCTCAATCATTCGAACTCGATGCTCAGATTCTTCTGAGGGATCATCGCTCAAGCTGCCTCCACTTGATCCAATAGCAGACGGATTGTTAACCAAGCTTTTGTAGATGGTTAGCGCTTGGGAAATCATGCTAGCAGGGTTATTTGAAGCACTAGGAAGCAAAAGTGTTGTGCCCTGTGAAAATGTCAAAATGCAGAAAAGGTTAATAATCAACTAAGCACCATAAACAAAGCATATACACAAAGCCAGAGGGTTCTGTTTTCACCTGTTTGGCAATATTACCAAAGGCTTCAACATACTGCTCAGCAATTTTCAAAGCTGCTGCCTGCAAAGCAGACCAGTATTAGTTCGTTGTTCTTTCTTCACAAACAGAAAGTACATAAATGTACTTTTCCCCAAAATCTGAATGCCAGCGTCCCGAGAGACAATTCCAGGATCTTTGCTTATAAGGATAAACTAATTTTTTCTCTAGAAGAAGCTAATCAGGAACTGGCCCCTTTTCAGGTTTACTTATTCTAGAACAATTTATGACACATCTAGCCGTCTACCTATAAGATCATGGTTTCTTTTGCCTTATACCATGAAACACAGTTCATTAGAGAGAAGCTTAAACAAACAGAGTTCAAACAGAAAGGAGTAGAATATTTAAATGAAGGATAAAGAAAAGAGAGTGCCGCCAGAGTTCAATCTAGGCGTCTATGCTACTATTTCCAATTGTAGTTATAGTCGATTGTTCAGAGATTTAAGAATAAAATGTATCATGCAGAATACAATTAGGACCTTCATTTCTTTCCTGCAGAAACTGTCCCAGAACTATCTATTCTGGGGTAAAATCCTCATTTCTAATACTTTTCCGATTACAATATGTACAATAGATGATTCCGTTTGAGTCCCATGGAAGGGAGAGTTCATTCTTGAGCACAAAAACGAGGCATGAGATGCAGGGTCATGAAACATTCAATAGGAGATTTGATCAAAACATGAACTTTGATTACTCCGGATGTAACATACTTGACAATCAACATGATATCAATTACACCATTCTGAACATAATAACACATAAATGCTTCATCGAGCGAATGCTAAAGACAATTTCCAATGAATCTACAACTAAGTGATCTGCAAATCCCACCAATATTATCATTTTTCTGGCTCAACAAATGAAGGCGCAGCCTCCTTGTCCATGGTAACTTTTTCGTCATCAGGCATACCTTCATTCTTCACAGCCAGCATGATCAGAACCACCAACAATGGGTAGCTTACTGTAGTGAGCGTCCAGTTGGTAATCAATTGAGCAAGGAACGACGCCTTGTGCGTGTCCACTTGCCAAGCAACAGCTGCCCCGGCACTCTGTATTCCCTTGTAGAATCCAACATACCTGAAACACATACACAAAGTTTGTCATAAAACTGTGATTGATACGTAAGCCAGAAAACAATTTTTTTTATGATCACTATGTGCACGAAAATCATCAGTATTAGTAGTACCTGCTGAGAGTTTCAGAGTCATTAGCCAATGCTCCAATAACCCAGTAAACCATGCTCTGGAACATAGCATCCAGCAATCCGAAACTGAAATACAATACGAAAGGTCCTGCAAAAGCAGAACCAGAGTCCTTGAAATCCAACTTTACGGGCTTATCATCGCGAGAGTAATTCAGCTGGTTGGCAAGTCCACCAATCCAAATTGCAGTCCCAAGAACACCAACCACAGAAATGCCAGCAAGCCCTCTTGTCCTCCTACTCTTAAAGCTAAAATCCATTATATATCCAATCCCAACCGACCCCAACATCTGAGCTCCCCAGTAAAACACATTGTTCAACCCTCTAGTCCTCAAGTTAAACATGACCTGATTGACATTGTTGAACTGGTAGGTGTAAAAAAAGTTACTAGACCAAGCAGCGGGTATTATCAGCAGCATCTGCCAATTCAAAAACAGCTTAGCAATCTCAGCAACCTCAGTTGTCACATTAGAGTACTGAATATTACTACACTTGGATCCGTCGTCGCGAATGACTTTATTCGGGGGCAAGATAGCCAAAGACAGCAAAGTCCCCACAGACATAAACACCATGAATCCAATGTAAGTGGCATCATTAACCGAAGCCGCTTCGCTTCGGTTGTAATTCAAAACAAATGGAATTAGTCCACCAATGACACCGCCCATGTTGAAAATGCTCCAGAAGATGGAAATGTACGTTCCTTTCCGGTTGGCCGGCGGGTACGACGTCATGATCGCTCCCTGCGCGGCCCAGAGAAGGCCGGCGCCGACGCCGAGGATGGCTCCGGCGGTGACGGCGAAGGCCTGGTGCTTGTGGTGGTTGTAGTAGAGGAAAGAGCCGGCGTAGAGGACGTAGGTGGAGCAGGCGGAGAGGAGGGTGAGGCGAGGGCCGAGGATGTTGTAGATGCCGCCGCCGAGGATGCCGAAGACGGCGAAGGTGGTGTAGAGGGCGGTGGAGGCGTTGTTGGAGGCGGTGGGGTCCACCTGGCCGCCGCCGCCCATGCCGGAGAGGGCGTTGAACATGCCCGGGCAGCAGAAGCAGACCAGGCCGATTAGGCTCACCTGGATGAGCGGCGAGTTGTACCGGAATTTCGATTTGGGGACATCCGTGCCTCCGGATTCATCGGCTCCTTCGAAACCCATCAGAGCGTTTTGATCGAGCTTGTGGTTTCGATTGTAAAGTTTGAATCTTTGGTGGTGATGCTGATGAAATTTGTGATTTTTGAAATGTGAAAGTTTGGAGCTTTTTTGGGATCAGGGGTTTGGAATGAAGAGTGAAATCAGGGAGGCTGCTGCGGTTTAAGTAATAGTGAGATACACGGAAGGAGAAAATCAAACTCAGAACTTCGGATACAGAATTTTGAGAATTTTGATAGGGTGAAGGCTGCAAGAGGTCAAAAATTACTGCGAGTGGTTAAACTATGGCATGGGGAGTTTGGAGAAGACAAATTGCATTGCAAATGACAATTTTGGAATCCAGGCTTTTTTTTTGTGCTGTCTGGAAACCAGAGGTGTGGGGGTTGTGAGGAGGACTGTCAAGAAAGGTCGAAATATAAATCCATGATCCCAACTGGACGGAATGAATCTGCACAAAAATAAAAATATTTAGGAATCAGTCAATATCTCCCATTAATCATTTGTTGTAGACGGAATTAGAATCGTGGAATATCAAATGTGGACCCCCGCATCCTCTCTAACAAATAACAGGCCAGACCACCCAATCCAAAACTTTCTAGTGCTGAATGACAAATACGAGCAAGATTTTCATATGAAGGTTACTATAGCTTATGCCACTATAGCTTATGCCACCCTGTCCCTCATCCATGGTATAGTAGAAGCTCACTTTTATGATTACGTAATATAATTTGTTTGTGTGTTATTATACAAATCGATGTGCAAATTACTATCATAGTATAGTATTAGTATCTAAAGACTACAACTAGCCATTTATGTATTATTCTACAATCATTACTTATAATAAACGGTTTAAGACTCACTTGGGTAATGTCTGATTTGCAGGCGCACATAGAAGGTCCAACAACTTGACTGGTTATTTTAAGGAAGGCCTTGTTTTGTTCTTTCAAATTAAAGAAGGTCCTTGTTTTTTTCAACTTGTTTTGTCTCAGTTTCAAGTTTTCAATGCATTTTTATAAGCAGCTTTCAGCAGCTACCATGCCGGAGTCCTGACAGAAAAGTCTTATTTTGCTGAGGCAACATTTTTCAATACGCACATAGTGATGTTAAGGCATTTAAAAAATGGCGTTATTAGCTCATGGAACGGCAGGCCAGCCGGCTGAAACTAACCCTAGTCGCTCACTCAAGACAGATTTCGGGGAAGTCAATTGATCGTTTGTTGGTTTGTAGAAAAGGCATTTGACAATTGCAAACATCGGTCTCATAATGAAGTTGTCAAGGTTAAATTGAGTTCATTAAATTGAACTAAGCTCAGTTGGCAACTTGAGACTTCGAATGTAAAGACAAATGCTCTTAGCGAGCTTGTGGCTAGGCCATCACTAATGAACAATACGGGTGGTAAAGGATAAAGGGATAACGTTCATTTCAAGAGTCAAGAGGATAGGCTCCTCCTCTGCTGCACTCAAGATAAAAACAAAACGATCTTTTTTTACCTCAAGGAAACAAAGTGGATTGAAAACAATTGGGGCTAAGCTAAGTCTACAACAAGACCCGACAAAGAATTAATATAGAGTGGTAGCATCTCAGAATTGAAAGAATAGAAGAACCATTTGTGTACGACTTCTGCAGTGTCCTTCCATTTAATCTCTTTGACAAGTTAGATGACAATTTTGAGCCTATACTTCTGTGAAAAGACAAATTGACACAGAGAAACAGGGACCAGATACCTTCCAAAGTCATAGTCGAATAATACAATTACCAAAGTAAGTAGCAGTGCCGGTAAGATTATGAATCTTTTGTTGCTTTCGGTTTGATCTGATGTGATTGTCTAGGGCATCATCATGGTAAGAATTCATACTATACTAACAACAATCCAAATAATTGACTTTTAATGCGGATCTTGAGAGAGAATAGTAAATCCATTAATCTAACATCTCCAACCAGTCTTCCGATCGGATCTTTGACAGGAAGGTGACCACTAAAGCAACTTGGACAGCCCTTTTTTTAGGTTACAAAGGCCGAGGCCCACCATAAGAACAAAATTATAACGCAACAGCCCAACAAAATCTTCAACCAAGAAGGGACGTTTTAGCCCAAACCCAGAAAGTGAACAACATGACACAGAAAACAATCAGTCTCCAACCCAAAATTTCAACTCCTTGATACGGTTTAGCATCTGCCATTCTCAGCGATTGACGCTAAAGATTAGTCACAGCTCATATTAAGTGGACAAAGCCTACGATTGCGTTAAAAGAACAAATGAAAGCATATCCTAGGATGAAAATGTCTGGTGTAAAAGTAAAACAACCCACCAATTGGTTTTATGGGCAAACAATTGGGCAAGGTCAACTCTATTCTTTCTTGCGGTTTTGAAGCGAAAAAGCTGGTTTCTTTGTATTTTCTTCATGAACTGTTTCCTCAATCATTCGAACTCCATGCTCAGATTCTTCTGAGGGATCATCACTCAAGCTGCCTCCACTTGATCCAATAGCAGACGGATTGTTAACCAAGCTTTTGTAGATGGTTAGCGCTTGGGAAATCATGCTAGCAGGGTTATTTGAAGCACTAGGAAGCAAAAGTGTTGTGCCCTGTGAAAATGCCAAAATGCAGAAAAGGTTAATAATCAACTAAGCACCATAAACAAAGCATATACACAAAGTCAGAGGGTTCTGTATTCACCTGTTTGGCAATATTACCAAAGGCTTCAACATACTGCTCAGCAATTTTCAAAGCTGCTGCCTGCAAATCAGACCAGCATTAGTTTGTCGTTCTTTCTTCACAAACAGAAAGCACAGAAATGTAATTTTCCCCAAAAGCTGAATGCCAGCGTCCTGAGAGACAATTCCATGATCTTGCTTATAAGGAAAAACTACTTTTGTCTCTAGAAGATGCTAATCCAGAACTGGCTCCTTTTCAGGTTTACTTATTCTAGAACAATTTATGACACCTCTAGACGTCCTGGATCAACCTATAAGATCATGGTCTCTTTTGCCTTACACCATGAAACACAGTTCATTAGAGAGAAGCTTAAACAAACAGAGTTCAAACAGAAAAGAGTTCACTATTTAAACGAAGGATAAAGAAAAGAGAATGCGACCAGGGCGAGGAGAGACACAACATACAGTTCTAATATTTCATACAAGGACTGAACAAAAGAACAGCTTGCAGTTAAGTACAAACATGAAGGATGAACGGTGGATAAAAGGGTAGGTGAAGGGGGTTGGGAGTTACAGAACAAGCATTTGACAGAGAGAGAAAGAATAATGTGCCAAGATTCATGCAAAATCTCAAGAATCAAACTAAGATAATGACCAGAACACCTGATAATAAGCCTACTTGATAAGATGCACAAGGTTAAACCATTTGATGTTCGATAATTCATATGTAAGATAAGCAAAATAGTCATTTCTTTTGTGTTTGGAATAACTGAATGTATGTCATATGAAGTTGCAGGCACTATGCATTCGTCGCTCGAATATCCTATGCCTTGAGTGTGAAATTCCACTGTAGCCTATGTCATAGGAAGTTGCAGACACTGTTACTAACTAACGTCGTCCATATAACCAAAACAAACAATCGTGGAACAAACGCCCTAGTACCAACTTTTGGAACTCCCTTAAAAGGTGGCCATGGGGCACCCAACGAAGGCCACTGTAGCCTGAATGGACTAAGAAAACAGGTGCTAACCTTACCAAAACCAAAAAAAAATAATAACAGCACCACCTTCTTAAACTTCTCAACATGTAATTCAAAATCCTAAAAGCAAAAAGTACTATATGCATAAAGCAGTGGATTGACGAACTCACCTCTGGACCTCCACTTTCCTTGAGAGTCTTTGACACAAGGGTTATTCCTCGAGATGTTGCATTTGCTTTAGCAAGAATAGATTGCGCTTCTCCTGTTAAAAAGATGAAATAAAGAAGTTGATGGGAGAAATTTAGAAATGAAAACCCCCTAACTAAAGCACCATCAACATCAAATTAAACCACACTGTTGCACAGCATTCGGACTATACTCTATCAGAAATGAGATTACCTTCTGCTGCTAAAATTACAGCACTCTTCTTGCCATCGGCAATGTTTATGTTGGCCTGTCTTTCTCCTGTGAAAAATTAGAACCAACATTAGTTTGTAGCCATCATTTGTTTGCAACCCTTGAGGTCAGCCTTACACCCTGCACAAGAAACTGAAATAGTAAACGGACTTATAGTTCCTTTACCTTCAGACTCGAGAATTTGAGCCCTTTTCTTGCGTTCTGCTTCTGCTTGCATCTCCATAGATTCCCTCACCGCGCGAGGAGGAGTTATGTCCTCTAAACAGGTATAAAAAGTTAACCAGTCACAACCGATTTCTGCAGAAGATAACAAATAGTATCTAACAAAACATTTTCCAAAATGGATCTCTTACTTATTTCATATCGGAGGCACTCCAAGCCCCATGCTTTCGCAGCCTTATTGAGCACCGTCTGCAAAACGATGCCACTCATACTTTTAAACTCAACATGCTTAACTCACAAAGCAGATAAGTATAACTAAAACTGAAGCAACAATGTATTTTCCTGTCAGCAGAAGATCATCACAGAAATATAATCGAATCGACCCAAACCAAAAGTACAGCATAATAAAACATACCACAATCTCCTCATTCAAAGATTCCCTTTCCTCAAACGTCTTGTCAAGAGTAATCTTCCCAATTGCAATACGCATGGTAGTCTGGGCAAGCTGGATAGCTGCATTCATTGGATTGTCCACCCCATACGACGCCGCATGCGGGTCCACAATCTGCGCCAAGCACACCAAAATAAGCTCCAAAATCCAAATTCACACAAAACCCACTTCAAGAAATGTGAAGAATTTTATTTACCCTAACATAAAGCACCCCATCGATCATGAGCTGCACATTGTCTTTGGTAATGGCGGATTGATCAGGAACGTTGATCACCTCTTCTTTCAAGGAATGGACGTACGCGATCTTATCCACGAATGGGATCAAGAAATGGATCCCAGATTCTAGGGTCCTATCGTACTTGCCGAACCGCTCAATCACGAACGCCTTCTTCTCCGGCACAATCCGAACTCCCCAGTTCGTCGGCGGCGAGAGCTCATAACTTCTACCAAAACCCCTGTTAATTCATAAACCCTAATCGAATCTACGATTTCATTTCACATTTTGAGCGATTAATCGAACAAATTTACCTCAGGTCGCGGCTGCTGCGGTAGTTTCGGACGGCGAGGGTATTGTGCGGCGGCGCAAACGACGACGGCGGCGGGGACGACGGAGACGAGAGAAGTGACTGGTGTTTGAGGAACAACGGCGAGCAGGTGGTGAGAGCTCGGACTCCGGCGGCGGCGGAGGATTGGGAAGAGTGGCGGTGGAGGTGCTTCAGAGCGCGCAAGGTGCTGGCGGAATTGAGCTTAAACATACTCATCTTCTTCCGTGGTTTTCGGATTTCCGATTTCTATTGCTTGGTAATTTTGTATATTTTGGGGGGTTTTTTACAGAGGCGGAAGGGTTTTATAAAGCCCTTTTGACCCCGTTGTGTTCTACCTAAAAGCTAACAACAACCTTGTTACTTGCTTGCTCTCCAAGAAGAAATGTTGAATTTACTTTACCCGGAAAAGTTTCACCTTGATCAGAAAGCTTTCCAGCTGCAATTTACACTGGATAGAGATTGCTGTGCATTCTTCATCACGAAAATCCGTTTTGATATTTGGGCCTGAGGTTTGTAGCTTTGATGTCTATCAATATAAGTACAAAGTCAGTCTTGTAACGGGCCTTCACAATGTTGATCCATGTATGTGTCTTAGATCCTCATCAATTCTGTTGGCATAATACTTGTGAAAATTACATTTTATAATATTTAAATTACTCATCGTATCGATACACTACCGGGCTGTCAATATTATCACAGCCACGATATAGATACAACATAAATGACATATAGACGCAGTATTCGCGCTACAAAGTACTTGGATGTTCTATAGAGAGCAAAGTAACAGCAAGCTTCATTTGAAAGGAGCACAAGAATAACCAGTGCAAAGGGCTCCGGCGCTGCTGTAAGGGAAAAGAGCAACCGGCCGAGTAGCCGGCAACTCGGGGACTGGTTTCTCCATGTAAAGGAACTCCACCACTTGCTCCATACTAGGCCTACCTTTGCTTACATTCACAGTACACAGCAACCCAATTTGCACAACTGTAATTGCTTGCTCCAAGTTCATCAATGTCCCCATCCTTTTGTCCACCACCTTCACCAATTCACCAGTCTCATGCATTCTCCAAGCAAAATCCAACAAGTCCTTCTCCTCCAATCTCTGCCTCCCACCAACAACTTCAAGCACAAAGATCCCGAATTCGAACACATCCGAACTCTGACTCACTTTTGATTCAAACTTTCTTGAATTTTCACCACTTAGAACAAACCCGAAATCGCCCAAAACCGCCCGGAAACTTACATCAAGAAAGACACTGGTTGTCTTCAAGTTCTTGTGGGCTAATTGCTTGGAGTGCAAGAAACTCAGGGCATCCGCCACATCTTTCACCACCTTGAACCGCCGCGTCCACGGCAGCACCCCCACCCCAAACAGCCATTTATCAAGGCTTCCATTGGGGTAAAAATCGTACACAACCATGGTCTCTTTCTGCTCTACACACCATCCTTTAATCGGAACCAAATTCGGATGTCGAATTCGGCTAATCCCCTTCACTTCCTTCAAAAATCTCCGCCTATCTAACCCCTCAGACTTCGAAAACCGTTTCACAGCCACTTGACATCCATTCAACAGTTTCCCTCTGTAGTACACACCTCTTGCGCCGCCACCGAGATTTTCATAGTCACTAAAGGATTGAGTAGCCAATGAAATTTCCGACATTGCAAAGCACCGCGGCTTGTGCGGCGGCCGCGGCCTCTGCTTGGCCTCCGGCAACAGAACATTAGAGTTTGACATTTGATCAGTTTTTGGCCGCCTGCTGTAGTAAAGGCTGAGCACAACCGCCAGAGCCAAGACCAAAATTGCCACAAAGATTAAATAAATCCCCGGAGGCTCTCCGGATGCGGCGGAACTTCCTCCGCCGTTAACAATGATGTTGCTTTCGCATGTTTCCATTGCCGGCATCCAGAGAAAAGATTGGCTTGTGGAGGTGAAATTCCAGGAGAGGACATTGTGGATTTGGGTGTGATTCCCCGTGGAGGCTGAGAATCCAACGAACATGTACTCGTTGAGAAATGGGGAGAGATCAATATCACCGGAAAAGATCGGTTTCGGCGGCGGCGATGTACTAGTACTATTGCTGTCTGATCCCAAATAGATGTCCATCCAACGGCGGGAACCGTCGTAGTTAATCCAAGCACGGTGGACAGACCCGTCGTTGAGAAGGACACCGGCGTCAGAGGCGTCGATTGTCTTGGTGGAGACAATTGTGCCGAGGTTGATTCCGACATGGTTGTCGTTAGGATCTCCGAATTCGGGATTCAACCGCGTGTCGAATTCGACTGCTATGGCCTTGTAATCGTCCTCACAAGCATCATTTAGCATGCCAAGCCACGGCCCCGGTCTCCCGACGGTGAACTCGTCCGGGACGATGATGAAAGTAAGGCCGCTTCCGCCACCACCGAGGCCGCCATTGGAGCTGTTGGAAGCATTGTGGAATTGGAAAGAGAAGGTGGTTTGGAAAGAAGCAGGGGACGCGGTGTGGGGGTCGAGGAGGCGGATGGGGGAGGAGTAGATGGCGCGGCCGGCTTGGTGGCGGAGATCAACGTTCCCGCCATTTTCGTCTGGGATTTGTATGGCGCTGATTGGTTTGGAGAGCTTGGCGCTGCCGAGGAGCTTCACATCTTGCAGGATTCTGGGGTTGTTGATGAAGCTGAAATCAGGGAAGTTGAGATGCTTGGTGACGTTGACCACTGGTCCGTTGTTCCGGCGCTTCTCGTCACTGCCGGAAGCTGAATGAACTGGAACTTGGTGTTCCACGAAGACGACCACATAAGCCAAGTATAGCAACCAGATCAAGCAGTAGTTGTAGTTGCAGCAACCCATGATAGCAGGAAGAAATGGTTGGTTGCTGCTAGTTACCTGTTACGGCGTTCTGATGGTGGGAATGAAGAATCGAACTCGAGACTTCAAATACAAAGGTAAATGCTACGCATATTGCAGTGGCGGGATGCTTTGGTTCAGGCCTGTGAGAAGAAGATTTGCGTGGACGGGATGTTGATACCAGAACTTGTGGATTATGCGCAAGGATGTTTGACAACTGAAGAATAGAATTTCATGACTGAATTCTAGAGTTAATTGTATGATTGATAATCAACAGATATGGTCCATATACTAGTATAGTGAGATAAAGGAGCAGACAAGTTTAAGATGATTGAAAGGAACCACCAAAAAGAGGAATCATTGCAACGATATACAACATGACAATACAACACCAAAGTCATGGATGATAATGGCTATAGGACATCAGCTGATGTGCATGTGCCGTGCCCGTCTACTTCTTCCTCTTAGGGAGCATTTAGTTCGTGAGAAAGAATTGATGGGAGCGCTATCAACAAAGATTAGTAATAGTAACACTAGCCCTACCAGAGTCACTACAAGAAAGACCCTTGTTACGCACCGCTAATTTGTTTTAGGTAGAATCTTTGTTGAGTTTATCTACACAACAGAGCCAATTTAGAAAACATATCACGAACATTTGGGACCCTATGTGAAATATTCCAAATTCTTATCAGGTCGACTGTATTCTTGGATAACCAGAATGTAACATGTGAAATGATATAACTTAAGAAACAACACAGATAGCACAACATAACCACCGACTAATAATTAAAAAGCGGGCACAAAATTGTTCCCAGATATATATAGGTCTGATAGAAAACCAAAAATCTAATGGAATATTGTTTCTCAACACAAAATGATCGATCCAACCTTAAACAAAGCTTATGAAAGTTGTGTCCAAATGACTCCAGCAAAAGCAAAACTAGCCAATTCGATGAGGAAATTAAACTACTTTTAGAAACTAGAAAGAAAAAGACACACTTCATTCTTCGATGGCAATGCATCCCTTCTCACTGACATAGATACCATCAAGAAACTTCCTGATATCCTTGTTCTTGACATGGCATTTCTGTTCAAAGAAAATAAAGGAAGTCATCAGTAAGCGCAACCACCCTGATAGATGTAACTGCATTTGTAGAAAAGCGGAGATAATATAACTAAACAAGTTTTAACGACAGATATAGAGAGAGAGATGGACCTGGTTGATCAAAGCACAAGACCGAGAAACAAGCTCGATGTCATTTCCATCCAGCACCAGCTCATCCTTGACCTTCTCAGATCGGAGGATAGAAACACCATCAAGCATATCCACCTTCCTCACCTGATTGAGGAAGCAAACCAAACATCAAGGCCATACACTAGAAAGCTTGGCTAAGCAGATTTACACAGAAGTACTCACTACCCATGCTGGGTGTTGACTAAGAGGAAACAACATTTTAAACGTAGACAACACCTTAACTAGTAATTTAGAACTGCAAACCGACATCAAATTTCTCATAAACAAATCATTCAGGAAGTTCAGCCCAAGACCTTCCATCTAATCCTTTCTAATTTGCCTATACATTGACATACATTGCAGAACAATATACAACTCAACCTAAACATGAGCACATGAACCACAAACTCATGAACTGTGACAAACACAGACATCAAAAGTAACTATAAACTGAGCACACAACAAGTGACTATTCAAATCAACAATATTCATCAACAACAATGGTCCATATGCAAATAAAACTAAACTATTCAGATCAAAAACAAAGATCATGGACTTTAAACATTTGCATTTGAATCAAATAAAAAGCCCATGTGCAATCACAACACATAGCAATCAAATCTCATAACCCAAAAACAAATAAGCAATCAACTTCAGAAACCAAACAACAATTTTAATCAAAAGACCCAAGTACCAGAATCGAAAAGCAATAAAAAAATTATACCTTCTTCTCGCCCAAAAAGTTACGGATCTCGATGGATTTGCTGTTGTTGGTGATCGAGGCGTTGATGGGAAAATGGGCGTAGACGAACCGCATCTTGTAGCGGTAGCCCTTGGTGACGCCGGTGATGAGGTTGCCGACGTGGGAGAGGGCGGTGCGGATGGCGGCGCTGGTCTTGCGGGTGCCGAACCAGGCCTCGACCTTGAGCTTCTGCTTGCCGGTCTCCTCGTCCTTGATGAGCTGGAAGTCGAGGTTCAGGTGCTTGAAGTTGCGGACGAGCTTGCCGCGCGGGCCCTCGACCTCGATGATCTTGGCGTGGACCTTGATCTTCACGCCTTCCGGGATGTCCATCTCCTCCGATGACAATATGGTCTTCATCTCCGCTGGCTGGTTGGGGGTTCTTCTCTAGCGGCTCCGGCGAGAGTGAAGGGGTTGAAGAGTGATTTGGGAGAGACGAGGCGAAACCTAATGTTTATAGGAGGCTTTTATATATAGCACCGCGTTAAACCCTAGAGGGCCGGGCCATTCGCCCACCAATGAAGAGTGGAGCTGAATTTCATGTTTGGGCTATTGTAAAATAGGCCTATTTTGATATGATATAAAGTTTTGGGCTTTATTTTTGAGCCCATTGTTATATGTTTTCAGGGTGACTACAAAATGTGAAATTTTGGGCTTTTATTTAGAACTCATTCGATTTAAAAAATTTGGGTATGTTGTTGAGTTCAGTTATCCGACAAAAGGACATAAACACGTGATTTGGGGTTGATTACATGTAATACACTCTCCAAATTCAGTTACAGCTCTCATATCACTTAGTTTCACTGTTAATTGTATTTAACAGTAAATCAGTTACTTTAAGCACTTACGATAGACCCTTACGATAGGCCCTTACCACATGCTATGTTACCGGGAGTGGAGAAAGGTGTGGTAAGGGCCTATTATAAGGGGTTAAATAAGGGATTTAGTGTGAAGTACAAAATAAAGTGAAATTGAGTGATCATAGAGCTGTAATTGAATTTAGGGAGTGTATTACATGTAATCAATCTCAAATCATATGCTCATGTCCTCTATCAGACGACTCAACTCAACAACAAGCAAATATGGAAGTTTTGAGTTCAATTGTCTAACGGAGAACGGAGAGGCCGTGGTTTGAGGTTGTTTACATGTAATACACTCCCCAAAGTCACTCACAGTCCTCAGATGTTCAGTTTCATTATTAATTTGTATTTAATAGTGAATTCCTTCTTTTAAGCCCTTATAATAGGCTCTTACCACAGCATTTGTGTATCGGAGTGACCCACTTTGCTCAATTTTTATTTTATTAATACATACAGTAATTTACTCTATTAAGAAGATGGATTCAAACTTCGACACATAAAGGAACAATGCATTTTCAAGAGCTATAAGTAAAATATAAAAGAACAAAAAATGGTAGTAAACAAATGCATGCAATGATATTTGAAGTCTCATTGTTGAATAAAATTAAAAACATGAAAACTCAACTAAAAACAATTACGTCAGCATTGTACTTTACTAAATATAAATAAAAACTAACAATGTGAGCCCGAGCCCCTAATAATTAGGGACCTTATGCAGTCGCGTGCTTGTCGCACCTCATTTTGTCTCACATATCAAACCATCGTTGCAATGTGTCTGCACCCAATTAGGAATTCTTTCCTATAGATTGTTAGCTAAATAATTAACAGTGGAGGTGGAAGAGACAAGCTACGTAACGAATACAATAATTCTTACAATTTTTACATATTGTTTGTTAGCTAAATAATTGACAATGTAGGTGGTGGAGAAGTTATGTAAAGCATAAAGCAATTCTTACCTACTATCAGAAGAAGAATATATGTATAATGCACACATGTCTTTGTTTTTTGGTAGCTATATAATTGAGAACATGAGGACGGTGGTGGAATATTAGAAGATTGAATTAAAGTAACAAAAAATAAAAGATTGAATTGAATTGAAGTGATGACAAAATACAACATCTTCACCAAAGACTACGACGAAATTTCACAGAAATTGTATCGAAATTTCGATAATATTGGTCTTTTGTAAGAGTTTCAGCCCGAAATTACCGAAATTACCGAAATTATCAAAATTCTGAAATCGATCTTTTTTCGATGATATTGATATGTATGTACCCTAATTCAAGTTTCGAACTTTCAAAATTTCCGAAATTTTGATGTTTCGATCGAATTGTATTCTCTTTCATATCATTATTTGCGCACAAATTTAGGAACAATGATCCATACGAATAAATATATTTTACATAAAATCATGATAATTTTTTTGATGCATTTTCTTAAAGAATTGGCCCCAATTCAAGTTTCATACATAGCCACAAAATCTCAGCCACACTACCGATGTGAAATGCACTATACTAGAAGTTAAACTGGTCAAGAACAGCCGAATTTCATTGTAATCAAAACAGAATTATTTGAACTATATCACAATTTGTGTTTTTGCCCCTAAACTCAGAAAATAAGGTGGTGTCTCATGTACAAAACTCAAATTAGGTGGCCAGCATTGATTGAATGGTACCTCTTGGAACTGCAAATTGATGTTTCCAAATATGTTGATGAATTTGGCATGAAACTAAACCTAGTCAGTCCTAGTTACATCACCTCTCAATTATTTTTGCCTCTGATACAACTTCGTCCACTACTCCACTTGAAATCAAGGTTGGTTTCCCTCACCAACTTTTCATGACCCCTTCTTAACTTCAGTGCAAAGTGTAACTAGTTTAAGCATAACATTAATTGACAAAAGCTTCTCTGATAATTTCTTTAACTTGTGATGAATTAAGAGCAACATAACAGTAAACTAGTTCCTCCACATCTTCCCAATCGCAAACAAGATATGGCATCTGTAGCCATCTACCAAACACTAAAAATTTAGTAGAAATCCCACTGCATCTGCATTTCCACTTCTTTCTTTTCGTGTTTAATTACTCGTATGATAGCCTCTCTCGCACTCATGGATGTCAATTTCTTGAAAAAATGGTGCAAGTGGTCGCAATTGGCGTTGGCCATGTTGTTGGTGTAAGAAATCTTCCTATTAGGTGAGTATTTGATGACCAATCATGTGATCTAATGGACCAATAATATTGGAGTCTTAATGAGCTTAATAACCTATTAAGGATTTATTTAATTATAAGTCATTCATTTACTTGTTCTTATAGGATATTAAAAGGCATGTATAGTAATTAGGTGGGCTATCTATAATAGGTCTGATTTGCCCTTTACCCTAATACTCCTCACTCTCATAGTAATAGCTTATCATTGTGCCAAAACCTTATTCATGGCTTAAGCATATCGTTCTAATAGAGAGTAGAAGACATTTCTCGTGGTTCTCTTCAATGTCTTCGTCGATCCTCCATCTTGTTCTTCTATATGGCTGTTCCGGTTGGTATGTTATTGTGTATTCAAGGTAATGACATGCGTATTGTGTTTATGATTGTAATGAATCTTATGTGTTATTTGACTAACAAGTATGTAAGCTTACTCTTACATGTCTACTCTCTATTAGAACGATATGCTTGATTTTTGATATGTTGTGCACGCATGTGTCTTCATACAAAGTATTTTTACGTGCTTAGTGGTTCCCTTTTGGATTTCTGCCATATTCTTTTCTAACTTGCATTCAAGATAAATTTTGTGCCAGCAATTTGTGTCAGTTATCTTTTAGGATCCTTTTCGTTTATTCTATGAAATTTAAATGATTTTATAAAGTTGATATATATAAAAATTATGGTTGCTTGTTGTATGTTATATAAGTTTGGATCTCTCACGCGCTTATATATACATCTTGACAAAGGCACGATGGTGATCACCGTGGTCATATGATGGCTTAGATGAAATGCCCTTCCCTTGTAAAGGCTAGCAACTAGGGCTGCCCACCCCCCTCCCCCCAACGCACACAATTACCCCCGGAGTCTTCACTTTGCCTACTCTTGTGCACAAAAAGAAACATTTGTTTCTCTATACACAGTATATGGTACAAAATTCATCAAAGTTAGGCACATTTATGTGCGGAGTGATGAGGGAGAGCACGAAAGTTTTTTTTTTTTTTTTTTGAAAGGGAGAGCACGAAAGTTTTTTTTTTTTTTTTTTGAAAGGAAGAGCACGAAAGTTAATATCACTTTGGAAAGCAATTGCAACCCCATTACGAATATCTGCACCATCAAAATGACCAACCCCAATTGTGACCACTTGAACCATTTTTTTCAAGAAATTGACATCCATGAGTGCGGAGAGGCTAGTATACAAGTAATTAAACACGAAAAGAAAGAAGTGGAAATGCAGATGCAGTAGGATTTCTACTAACTTTCAAGAGTTTGGTGGATGGCTATAGGTGCAATATAATGTTCGTTAGGAAGCTCTCTGCGTCATTCAATGGCCTTTCATGCCTCAAACTCTGCCACGGCCTTCGCTTGTATGTATAGAGTTCAATTTTACCCACATCTCCTAACTCTGGTGAAACCTTACTCCCATCTAGAATTGTGCCGTATATTCAATACATTGACTCATGTTTAACTTTCTTTTACAGAAAAACATGCCTTTTTCATGTTATCACTATCTCTTAAATCATGTAATTGACAAATAAAACTCTGCTCCTCGTAGTGCTTTATTATTAGGTTGGATGCAAACACTTAGTTGCAAAGATGACTTGACATGTGAGACAGAGACGAGGTGCGACAAGCGCGATCACACAAGACCCCCAATTTGTAGGGGCCCAGACAAAATTTCAAAGGTAGAAGCAAGGATTAAAATTTTGGTTTCAATGGAAATTTTTGTAGCCAAAATTTATAGATATTTTGGAAAAAGTTTCGATTTCGATGGAAATATCAGTAAAAAAAAAAAAAAAAGAGACAAAAGACATGCTAGAAAACCTATAAATTAATATCTCTACTTTCTATAGGCTATAAAATCAACGAATAATGCAATTTAACATTTAAGGTATGTGACATTGTCCATATGGATTAACTTTTATATACATAAGGGAGAAGAATTCGTGTTTTGTATTCCACTAGGCTAGCTATCAATTGGTTTGTTAGCTATGTAAGGCATAAAGGAATTCTTACCTATAGATTGTTAGCTAAATAATTGACGGTGGAGGTGGTAGAGAGAAGCTATGTAAAACATACAACAATTCTTATAATTCTTACCTATTGTTTGTTAGCTAAATAGTTGACAATGTGGGTGGTGGAGAAGCTATGTAAAGCATAAAGCAATTCTTACCTACTATCAGAAGAAGAATATATGTATAAATGCACACATGTCTTTGTTTTTTGGTAGCTATATAATTGAGAACGTGAGGATGGTGGTGGAATATTAGAAGATTGAATTAAAGTAACAAAAAAATAAAAGATTAAATTGAACTGAAGTGATGACAAAAAAATCATCTTCACCAAAGAATAAGTTGAAATGTCACTGAAATTGTACCGAAAGTTCCATCTAAATTTTGGTAATATCGGTCATTTTTAAAGGTCTCAGCCTAAAATTGCCGAAATTTTACCGAAACTACCGAAATTATCGAAATTCTATTGATATTTACCCCGATTCAAGTTTCGAACCTCCAAATTTTCTGAAATTTTGATGTTTCGATCGAAATGTATTCCCTTTCATATCATTATTAGTGCACAAGATTTAGGAACAGTGATCCATACAAATAAATATATCTGATTACATAAAATCAAGATAATTTTTTTGATGCATTTTCTTAAAGAATTTTAAAGGCCCGAATTCAAGTTTCATACATAGCCACAAAATCTCAGCCGCACTACCAATGTGAAATGCACTATACTATAAGTTATACTGGTCAAGAACAATAGAATTTCATTGTAATCAAAACAGAATTATTTGAACTATATCACAATTTGTGTTTTTGCCCCTAAACTCAGAAAATAAGGTGGTGTCTCATGCACAAAACTCAAATTAGGTGGCCAGCGTTGATTGAATGGTACCTCTTGGAACTGCAAATTGATGTTTCCAAATATGTTGATGAATTTGGCATGAAACTAAACCTAGTCAGTCCTTGTTACATCACCTCTCAATTATTTTGCCTCTGATACAACTTAGTCCACTACTCCACTTGAAATCAAGGTTGGTTTCCCTCACCAACTTTTCATGACCCCTTCTTAACTTCAGTGCAAATTGTAACTAGTTTAAGCAGAACATAAATTGACAAAAGCTTCTCTGATAATTTCATGAACTTGTGATGAGTTAAGAGCAACATAACAGTAAACTAGTTCCTCCACATCTTCCCAATCGCAAACTCCCTCGTAGCGAATCATCTCCAGTATCGATTCTCTCATGTCGAAAATGGGATCACTGCTGCACTTGACCACACATACACTACCAGCAAAAGCACCACAGACACCATCCGGCAAGCTTGCTGAAAAGCTGACTCTGTTCTTCTGCCTCTGTTCTTCTTTCTTTCCCCAGCTCGTGCCCTTGTTACGTTCCTCGGCAACATCCATGGCTCCTGCAAAACAACAATAATGCTCGGGGAAGAAGCAGTTAAAAGGATGCGATACGAGTCAATACAGCCTAATTCTTGTGAACCCAGGCGTGGGTGCAAAGTGAAAATTCATGTGAAGGTTTTAATAGGACCTCAGTGAATCATTAATGTATCAGCAAGGCACAATGTTTCAAATTTTGTTGACTCAAAAGTTTTACCTTCATTTAAGTAACAAAGGAGGCAGAGTGAATAAAGTACATTTTAACCATGGAGGCACAAAATATATATATGCCTTGAGATACATGTTCATGCACCAGGCAACATTTCTTGTTGGACTTTCGCTTGCAGCAAAAATTAAGAAACGTTGTTTATTGCCTGTTGAAACATCAAGCAATAATATTGTTCAATATAGAATTAGACGTCGTGACTTCAACTTCCTACCAGATGTGGTGATTCGTTTAAATTTTCTCGTTTGTTGTTCGCACAACATAAGCACAAAAAACCCTGTTGGTAAACATAAGCACAAAAAACCCTGTTGGTAACTAGTCTCTCTTTATATCGCTTGTACTAAAAGAAGTATGGCCTTCCGCAATTGTTTTAGTGAGTCTGACATTTATAAATAAAACTCTGGGCACCTGAGTTTGATTCATGTAGAATTGCTTCTACAGTTGGGTGAGAGCTGTGTCAAAATATATAGCTAAAGAATTTTTTTCCTTCGTGGGTCTTATGTGTCTCTTAACATCATTGATCTTCTTCTTTTCTATTCTCAAATACATTTATGGACATCACAATCATGAATTTCATATATAAAACTCATTAGACACTACAATCAAATTTGTCGATCAGCTATAGAAATGAGAGGTCCATAAACAAGTTTGGATGTCATTTTTTTCCGACCTACTCTGATAGGCTTAAAGAAAATATGTGTGCCGCCCGAAGCGCCCATGTCAATAAAATGTTACATATCTTAGCGTCAGACCGCACGCCATGGCCGAAAGCTGATGCCAAAGTTGCACGCTTTGCTAACCAAAAACCGGCCTTATAGTCATACACGTCATGGCATTAAGTTGAAACTTGTTCATATTTCCCCAAAATCTCATGTATTCAATTTCAATGCCATTCTTTACTCTTTAAATGTGGAATTTTATATGTATTGACTTGCAAAATATGATTAGAATAGAAGCTTTCAATCCAATATTAATCGTTATGCCCACCACTCCACATGTTGAACACAGATTTCTCACCTTCGTTTTGGGGCCACCACCTCAAATCTTGTTGAAGAACAAGAAGAGAGGCCAGTTTCAAATTTGCCACGAGAGTACTACTTTTTTTTTTGGGAGGGGCCACTAGATTACTACTTCGCTTGGCCGAGTGAAAGTTATAATTACCTTTACTTGATCACCGTTCAAAGGGGTTTATATTCTATAAGGAAGAATCAGATTCAAAGATTAAAGGATATTCTAGGAGCCTTGGAGTGCAAGGCACGGTTACAAGTAATTACATCACAATCACACCATCTTACTTTACATTCAATTTTTTATGACCAGTAAGAAAAAATGTTTACTTTAGCTAATCCGAATCTCAATCATTACCTATATTCATAATCATTAACATCCGCATGTGTATAGTCAGTAACCTTGTCCAACTTTCGGCTAAATCATTAAATGATCAAAATTGTGTGGGTCCCTATTGTCAACCTTGCCTACTTGATTTACCCTAGAATATGTTGACAAAAAAAAAAAAATAAAATTTACCCTAGAATATTGATGAAGATTCTTCTAGAATGAACTACGACCTAACCTTTTAATTTCGTTAGTTTATTAATGGAAATAAATATTTGATCAATGATCAAACAGGGAACACAAGCAATCTTTACATAAAGATAGGTACTTGACATCTTCAACGAGGAGAGACCATTGATGTTTTTGTCGTTCTTATTTTTGAGAATAACGATTGCATTAAAACTTCCATAAGAAAGCGAAAGTACTTCCCCACCAATAAGAAAAGAGAAGGAAAGGAATTTATTTTATTCTTCACGTGAAGGGAAAATAAGTGAAATTCTTGAGAATACGAATCAATAATATGATTTAATCATATGCTAAAAATATGATTGAACGACAACATTAATACTACCGTTAAAACTCAAAAAGGAAGAAAAAAAAAATCGCATCTTTTAAACGCAAAGGGACCTTTGGGGAAAAAGTAGTCAAATTGCAGAGTCCGAATAATCCGCCCAAGGTACCAATTTTGGGGCGCCAATGGGATTAAAGATTAGATTTTGATGCCTTTTCGCCGCCATGTTTGCCCCATTTGCAAACCTCTCTATACATAGTTACTGCCATCCCCCCATAGAATTTGGAAAACACAACACATAATACATTGGTACAAAACTCACGCTTCGATCAAAGACAACATAAATGTGGTTGGCCTCTCATAACCCACAACAGCAACAGCATCGACAACAAACACAAGTCCGACAATCTGGTTGTGGTGGTGGTCTTTCCATCCCCACTACCGGCAATTCCGTTAACTTTCTTCCCCCCCAACCCAACCCAAAAGTTTCAATCTTTTGCCCGCTTTCTCTTTCGATTCGAATCCAAAAAGCTGTTTATTCTGTTGCCGCCCATTGTTTTGGTTTTTGTCCAGGTTAACTGTTTTGCATCTTTGATATTGTGGGCTTGGATAAAAGTTGAAACTTTTTCTGGGTATAAAATATATTCAAGTTGAACGGTTGAGGGACAATACAAGAGCAGGCAAGATGGCGAAGACGAAAGGTGGGCGATTATCGAGAATTGGAAGCTATGCAATTGCGTCGTCAAAGAGAGACGGCCACCATCAGCAACCCTGCATTACGTGCACTACTTTCAACATCCTCGCGCCAATCTACAAGCGCCTCGACCATGATGTATGTTTTTTTTTTGTTTTGTGATCATGTTTAGTGGGCAATTTCCATTGTGAAGTTTTGATTTTTGATTCTGTTCTTTATTTTTTTTATGGGTTTTGTTGATTTTGTGTTTGGGTGGTAAAAAGCTTTTACTTTTTTGATTTTTACACGATGTTGGTGATGGGTTAATCTTCGTTCTGCGTTAAACTGGGTTGTTCATGTCTATCTACCATAAAGCATCCAACTTGATTGTTTTTTCAATCAGTTTTTATAATGAGCAATCTCAATTTTCGATTTTTTTGATTGGTTTGTTGCTGTGTACATGTGTTTTAAACTTTGTTGTGGGATTGGAAGCAGGACCCCAGTTGTCGGGAAAGCGACTACAGAGCGTATTGGCTGGCCAGGAATCAAAGGATATTGGATTGTTTGTTGGCTGAAAGATCTTCCATCATTTGTCTTCAGGTTTGCATTTCTCAAACTTTTTGACACATTCTTTGATGGCCTGATAATGCTAATGTGGTGCTGATATCTCTCTCTGGTGCATTGATTGGTACAGGAGTTGTGGGTAGGAAATGAAGAGCTTGTTAATATTTATGAGAAGAGGCTTGGTGATGCTGGTTATATCAATTTCAAGCTAGGAAGAACAAACAACCGCGGCGATGGTATGTTTCAGTCTCAACTTCCGTTCTCGTTTTTGTTGGAAATAGATTTTTGAAGTGCTGTTTAGATTGCATACCATCAACCTTTCTGTTAATCTAGATTCGGGAATAGAAGAAGAAACTGCAAAAAATGTAAAAGAGGCGTACGTAGATATCTAACATCGTCTTGATGTGTTTCTGCTGGTGTACAGGTTTGCTGACCGCGGTGCATAAGGACTATTTCAAAGTTATAAATTATCAAGAGTTGCTGTTCAATGACTGTGGTGATCGCGTTGCGCAGTTGTTACATGTGGAATTAGCTGGCCCAATTTCGCAGTTTCGAAACAATGATATCCGGCAGGAAATGCTCATCGTGAACACCCACTTATTGTTTCCTCATGACTCAACTTTGTGTATAGTTCGATTGCATCAGGTAACTTCATTCTTCCTTTGTATGCAGACGATGATAACATTTACTTGTTTGATGACATTATCCGCTTATCGATATAGTCTATTTCCTATCACAGGTCTACCAAATCCTACAATATGTTGAATCTTATCAGAAGGAGAACCAGCTTAATCCCATGCCTATCCTACTCTGCGGGTATGTCTACTGCCTTACATTTGAGTTTTTTTTTTTTTTTTTTTTTCCATTCATTCATTTCTGGAACCAGTCATTTCTAATCTTTTGATGTAATGTGTTCCTTATTTAGTGACTGGAATGGAAGCAAGCGTGGACATGTTTACTCGTTTCTTAGGTCCCAGGGGTTTGTATCATCTTATGATACTGCTCATCATTATACCGATGCAGATGCACACAAGGTCAGTAACTTCAAGATTTATACCATTACCTTTGTTTTGATACGCCTGTAAGCTGTAACTGATGTCTTTCATATTTTCCCATCCAGTGGGTTAGCCATCGAAACCATAGGGGAAACATATGTGGAGTTGATTTTATATGGCTTCTCAATCCAAATAGATACCGCAAACTATTAAAAACAAGTTGGATTGAAGCAGTTTTTGGCATGTTCAAGGTCAGCAATTAATTTTACCAATCAAGTAAATCAAGTTTTATGGTCAAAGTGTGTCATTTTTCTTCTGAACCAACCTTTCTTTCTGTCTCTGATTGGAAAGTTTTCATGTTTTCAGTATCTATTACGAAGAGCTTCCTTAACAGAAGATGATGCCTTTGCTTTTCTGAAGGCTGATAATCATGGTGATTACATTACGTATGCAGGTTTCTGTGAAGCACTTCGACAGGTGGGACGACTAAAACTTCTTGGTGTTTTTTTGGACTCTTTTTGTTCTGGTTGTTAGTAAATTTACCAACTGGTCTCTTGTTGTGTTATGCAGCTTAATTTGACTGGTCATTGCAATGGACTTAGCCATGAAGAGACGAAGGACTTGTGGGTTCAAGCAGACATAGATGGAAATGGTGTTCTTGATTACATAGAATTTCAGGTAACTATCTGGCCCACTATTGATATTATTTTCTATGCGCCAGAATATTTCATGTGATTCTTTCTTTGCCAAATTGTATGTAGGCCTCACCCGCCAGCATTTGGAATTTAAGCTTTTATGTACGAAAATGCTTTTGCTTTGAGCTTTTATGTAGGAAAATGCTTTTGCTTTAGCCATTTAAATCTCTTTCGGCATGACAGTTTCTTCATTACCAAGAATTGGTGTTTATGTCACTACTATTGGCCTTGCAGGAACGAATCTGGAATCCTGCATTGTCAGAGCAGGGGGATGAATTTGGTAATGACTGGGATACTAGTCCCAAGGGTATTCAGGAACAAACAATTGGTTTCAGTGTCAAAAACGCAGTTCTATTCCCTCCCGAAGTGGAGAAAGGAACGTGGCCTGAAGACTACTCTCTTTCAGATCATGCACGACTAACAGTGGTGTTGTCACCAATAAGAATGCCATGCTCTCAGATGATTACGTGATCGACGCCATGTGCAGCAAAATTTTGGTACAAGAATTGGACACAGCTGAAATTGGAAAAAGGTCAATGGCTACAACTATATTCATGTGGAATGGATGAGGGTTGGAAGAATTTCAATGCGCATTCATCCTTCTACCTCTGCCTGTGTTCTAACTCCAGTCTTTTATATACAAGTGAGCCTCATTAGGGCCACCAACCTCAGAGAACTGGCCCTCTGATAGACAAAGTTTCACCAGCATATGCATCACACTGGGTTCTATTTTGCGTTCCATTGTGCCGTCAATGAGAAAAAGGAAGTAGCTTTGTATAAGGCATGTGTATAGTAGAGTTGTATAGGTGTGCCTCGGCATATGTGGGCTTGCAACGATCCCCTATTCGAAGCACAATGAAAATGTACCATATCAGGGCTTTTTTTTTGTACGTTGCAATGCATTCAGCAACAATGACAATACAATCACAGTTGATTTTGCTCTTCTGCAACATCTTTTCCTCAGTAATATGGCATCAGAAAATGGCTTTATTATCTGAGTTTGCTTTGCTATCCCTGAAGACAGAAATCAACCAAAATCACTAAAAATAGTAGTCTTAAATAAAATGGTTGGATCATGATTCATAATCCTTGTTATAAACAGAATGGATCATACCAAATGTTCTAGTTGCGGTAATTTGGGAAATGATTAACCGCTAAATCGGGCATGCCTGATTTCAGCAAGCTTTTCTTTTTGTTCTTGTTGTACGATGAATCAAACGAAAAAGAGCACCAAAAAGTCCTAAGTGGAAGATGACCTTTCCCCTTTCTGAGTAACTGATGATAAGGATGATAAGTCTACCTTATTAATTCTGAATACTTTTTTGCTTTGTAGAATGGTGGTATATGCAAAAAGAGCAAGTGGATATTAAACACTAGTAGATTAGGGATGAAGATCCTTTACATCTTGTCTCCTTGTCAATTTTCAATCCACTTTCCACAGCCATGCTAACCTACACAATTGAAAAGATTCCTGAATGATGAGTTTTATACTCATTCTAAGCTTCTTTTACTTCACATTTTATGCCGTTCGCATTATTAAGGTAGGATGAAACCTGAAAGTAATCAATTTTAAAATTCATACATTTCCATGCATGATTCTGTTTGTCACTATTGTCACTTTCTATTGACACCAAAATTAATTTCAAAGGGAGGGGAAATGACATCACCTGCTTTGTGCTCATAGTACTAGTGTCAAAAGTTTTAGATTCAAAATAAAACGACATCGTTTTAGATATAAATTAGGCACATAGAATATGAAACAAAAAGCCGAACTTGAGAGGTTATTCTACATTCAAACTACACGCTATCTATAAATTCCGCTTGCAAAATATGGAAAATAAAATCTATTGTGAAAAATCTAATATATTATGTTTACGGTAATCGTTTTAATTTGATATCCCAAACACGGAGTCCAAATCGACTATTTTGTAACATACCATATGGTATTAGAATGCACTATCAAAAACTGTAATATTCATACTCAAAATAATATATGCTTACATTTGGAAGACTCATGGAAGAAATAGGATCCCTTTCTTTTCCTTAGTGATGAGGTTTCAGTTTACTATCACAGTATCACTGTAGTTTAGGAGAGTATCACATCAGTCTCTTTCTCCTTTCTCCGCTCACTTTGACAATGTCTATTATTTCCATAAGAACATTCAAATTGCTACAAATATAAAACAAAATGGGTATATGAAATGAAAAACCCAAAGTTCCCAGCAACTTCATAATAAAGTAATGAAAAACAACTGGGGCCCAGGCTCACGTGTCCGTACCTCATTGGATTGCATGCTCACCACTCCCACAATACCTTCTTCGCAACGTTTCTCCTAATCTCCATTATACCCCAACAACACTCGGAGAATTACCGCCTCTGCCTCCACGCGTTGCCTTCTAATTCCACAAGAGAATAGCATTCTCGCAATTACGAATAGAATAACGACATCAAGACTGCCCTTGTTCTCGTACGCGGTATGGAATTTAAACGCGGGTGGTAAAGGAAAATCGGATATAAATTGATTCTGTGTTTTCTCTTTTCTCAGTAAGTCTCTCAAGTCCCCAACTTTTCTTCATCAAACGAAAAAGCCATAGGCTTTGCACAGTGCGGTCCACCATCAAAGTCTTGAGAAAATCAAATCCATTTTCCGAGTCGGCGTAATATTCCGATTCCTGGGGTTTTGATTTCTTCTGGGTAGGTTGAAAAAAGCAGTCTTTTTGCTGTTTTGCTGGCCTTCTTCTTTTTCTTCTCTGCATATCTCAGAGTGCTGTTCTGCGGCGGATGGTGGTGGCGGACATGGCGGTGCTGTCGATGAATGCTCTGCCGCTGGGGTTCAGATTCCGGCCGACGGACAAGGAGCTGATCGATTACTACTTGGGCTCCAAAATCAACGGCGATCATGGGAAAGTCACTGTTATTCCCGAAATCGACGTTTGCAAATATGAGCCCTGGGATTTGCCTGGTAATTTTTTTTTCTCTATCTCTTCACTGTAGCATTTTATCATGGAAAAGAAATGAAATTTGTAACAATTGGCACTTTTCTGCTGGTGGGTTTTGAAGTTTTGATTGATTGAATGCAGTAGAAAATTGTTAGACTTTGCTTCTGTTTGAGTATAGAATTGGAGTAAACCTTTTTCACTTTCCCTTCATTTGTGATTAGGTTGGGAGTTCGTTGAATTACTGAATCTTCGGTAAAGTTTTGAACTTCCAAGTACTTTTCTGTCTGTGGGTTTTGATTGAATATAAATTATGATAAGAATTGCTCAGATTTTGATTCTGATGGATTAAGATTGTAACTGGGTGTGGAATTTGTTGAAACTTGGTAAAGTTATGAACTTTTGGTAGCAATTTGTTAGTCTTCTCACGAATTTTATCTTTTTTGAGGATTTGAGTTTTGTAATTTGTTGCTGAATGTGAAGTATATGTTATGCTGCAGGTTTATCGGTGATACAGACAACGGATCTGGAGTGGTTCTTCTTCTGTCCAGAGGACAGAAAGTACCCAAATGGGCACAGGTTGAACAGGGCAACATGCAAAGGGTACTGGAAGGCCACTGGAAAAGATCGTCAAATCAAGTCAGGGAAAACTCTGATTGGAATGAAAAAGACTCTGGTCTTCCATACTGGGCGTGCTCCTAAGGGCAAGAGGACCAACTGGGTTATGCACGAGTACCGGACTACTCAGAAGGAGCTTGATGGCACTAATCCTGGCCAGGTTGGATTTCTCTTCGACTTTGGCTTTGCTTCCTAGTTTTCTGATTACTGACTACTTAGCTTATGATATTTGGTTGATGTTAGGTAGCTTTTCGAGTAATTGATTTAGTGTATGAGCTCATTTGGATTCAAAACGTTATTGTGTGTGTGAATTGTACAACTTTCTTTTTACTTTGAGTTTCTCGTAGTCTCCAATAAAATACATAGAAATACACAGTGAGGTTGTCGATGGACTAAGTAGCAAACAAAAATTTCTCGTTTCTATACCCGAAATATTGAGTATGATGAAGCAATTAACATATCTAAATTTGGGTCTCTTTGCATGGACAAAAGTTTACTTTTTCATGGAATTTGTTTGTGTGAGTGTGTATTGCATTTTTGTAGTTTTCTAGAGCACACATGCACAAATCACTGTCTTTACATTTTCATGTAGTATTCAGATTCCTGTTGTTGTTGCTTAAGTTTGTGTTTTATGATGCAGAGTCCGTTTGTTCTTTGTCGCCTGTTTAAGAAACAAGATGAGACTATCGAAGATTCAAACTGCGACCAAGCTGAACAAGCCATTTCATCCTCTAATGCTGCCATATCTTCTCCTCAAGAAACCCAGTCTGATCATTCACGGTTTCCAGCAACACCATCACTTGAAAGGCAAGATGAAAAGACTCCTACTTCAGTAGAATGTACCACTGCTGATAATTCTTATATAATGGAATCAGATATTCTACCAGCAATTGAGTGCCCGAGCAACAGTGGTAATGGTTATGGTGCAGATGATCAACCTGACCTACCACTACCAGAATTCAGCATGTTTAATGACCCTCCACCAGAGCCACTTTTTCCACCATGGCAGTCGCAGGTGCAACCGGAGTTCTATTGCGGTGGGGGTGGCAGCAATGACTTAAACAATGGTCTCCATGAGGCGGAGCTTCAATATGACATCAATGACCAAGATGCGTATATTTCTGAGTTCTTGAGCTCAGTATTTAATTGTTCAGGGGAGCAAAGTGATGTAGCTATAAATTTGGCTACAGTACCTGTAAGTGGAAGCTTTTATGTTACTTATTTCTAATAAAATATCAGTTCTAACATGCACTTTTACATTTCTGAAACTTCTTTCTGATGTGCTTTGGAATGATTGTGTTTAGAAAACTAAGTTTCCGTTGATCTCGTTTCATACAGTGCGAGGCAGAGCTTCAAAATCCTGTTCCATATGTGGGAAATATCAAGAGAGGGACCAGTGCAGATTGGACCAACTCCACAAGATTATGGTAAGTCTCTTTGGTATCAACATTGATGAGTACACTAGGTCCTTTACTAGATTAGGGTAAGTCTCTTCTGGTATTAAGTTATTAACAGAACATTTTGCCATTAGCTTTTGATGCAGACCAATGGTTAAGGCATGAGGTAGTGAGTCCACTTCCGAGTCATCATGTTGGAACTGGAATCAGGATTAGGACTCGCCAAACACAAAATCCGACTAACACTGGGAACCTTGTGAGCAAGAGTATCATGACACAGGGATCAGCACCAAGAAGAATACGTCTAGAGCGTAAATTTAAAGTACCCCACTGCTGTAGACCAGAAGAAGAAACAAAACCAATAGTTCTGGAGGTGAGAAGTTTGTGAAGCACACAAATAATGTCAAAATCTGATGAGATTGGTGTAATCCTTTTAACGCTGTTTGCAGGAGACAAGCGCTACTGAAAAGAAAGCTATTGCTGCTGCTGCCGCTGTTGATTCACCAAAACAAGAAACCATATCCACTGAAAATAAATTCACTCTAGAACGCAGCATTCCGACAGGCAAAAGCGTCCTTTCTGTGTTCCTGAGGGCCTCTCCTGCTCGTCATTCTATGTGGTCTTTTGCCTTCCTGTGTAGTGTAGTTGCAGCAGTATCCTTGTTCATAGCTGCTGCAAGACTTTTTACTGTGCGCGCGGCCTGAGCCCCATTTTTAGGGGGTGTTGTTTAGTGAAGCTTACGAGATTAGATTCGTTAGGTTTTTGGTAGTTCACTTACTGATCAGTAATCAGTATTGTCTTGGACTGCTCCTCATGTGTTTATGTAAAGGAGCTAACCATTTTGAGAGCATTTTTCTCCCATTAATAAATTAGTAACTTTGTTAGGCGCACGTAGTATGCAATAATCGCTAGGTTTTTATATATGAAATCTCTTGCGATTAACAACACGAAATTCACCAATCTAATGATAAGTAAATGTTCAGTGTAATTGCAATAAATTAGTAACTTTGTTGAGGTGCATGTAGTTTGCAATAATCGTTCGGTTTTTATATATGAAATCTCTTGCGATTAACAACACGAAATTCACCAATAGAATGATAAGTAAATGTTCAGTGTAATTGCAATAAATTAGTAACTTTGTTGAGGTGCACGTAGTATGCAATAATCGCTAGATTTTTATATATGAATTCTCTTGCGATTAACAACACGAAATTCACCAACCTAATGATACGTAAAAAAGTTCAGTGTAATTGCTGGTCTCCTTTTAAGTTGTTCACTGTACCAAGATTTGACTCCACATCCGAATTCGATCAGCGTATCGTCACCGACAATGTTCGTTGTGTAATTCTAGTTCTACTACTACCCCTTCACTTATAGTCAACCGCCCCAGTTGCGTTGCTGATCATACAACAGAGAAGAACAAAACAAACAGAGATGGGTTGTTGTTCGGTTGACTATTTTCTGATTATTTCACTTCTTTTCATTGCTTCTCTTTGTCCCGGTCATGGCAACCAGGATGATCAAACCGTGTACGCAAAAGAGATACTGAGCGCAGCCCAGCAAGACAAACAGTGGTTGGTCTCCATTAGAAGGCAAATCCATGAAAACCCAGAACTCAGATTCCAAGAGCACAACACCAGTGCCCTCCTCCGCAGAGAACTGGACCAACTTGGCATTTCTTACTCTTACCCACTTGCCAAAACTGGTATTGTTGCCGAAATCGGCACCGGTTCGAGCCCCTTTGTTGCCCTTCGAGCTGACATGGACGCCCTCCCTTTGCAGGTAGTAATCCTGACGCTTTGATCACCTTTAATATGTTGACAATGTTCTTTTGTGAAACTTTCAGTAATCAAGAAAAAGTTCATTACTTTAGTTTGAATAACTTCTGTTGCTACCTAAAGTTCAGAACTTTATGAATCATGAGCAAAGTCCAACTATGGTTTAATACATTCAATCAAAACCCACAAACAGAAAAGTACCATCTGTGAATTTTACAACTTAGCTTCTAGTGATAGATTGATGCTTGTTTAGGAGCTAGTTGAGTGGGAGCACAAGAGTAAGATTGATGGAAAAATGCACGGATGCGGTCATGATGCTCACACCACCATGCTTCTCGGCGCTGCAAAGTTGCTTAATCAACGCAAAGATAAGCTCAAGGTTAGTTAGCCTTTTAAGTTGTGTGAGTAGCCAAGTTGAATGCCAGTCTAAGCAAAAGTTTCAATCTTTCTATTCAGAACATGAAGTAGAATGCAATGTTGTGATAAAACAAGAAAATTTTGCCTAAGCTGTTCTTTCATCGATGTTGAAGGGAACAGTGAGGCTTCTTTTTCAGCCGGCTGAGGAGGGAGGTGCTGGAGCGTCTGAGATGATAAACGACGGTGGTCTTGGTGAAGCTGAAGCAATATTTGGGATGCACGTTGATGTCACAATACCCACAGGAACCATAGCATCTATTGCAGGGCCACATTTGGCTGCTGTTTGCTTCTTTGAAGCCAGAATCGTTGGGAAAGGTGGGCATGCTGCAGAACCCCATAATACTGCTGACCCCATACTTGCTGCCTCATTTGCTATTCTCGCACTGCAACACCTCATCTCCAGAGAAACAGATCCCCTTTTTAGTAAAGTACGTTGCCTTTTGTTTGATGAAAAAAGATTAGTTAGTTTCAGGTGGTATTGTAGTTTCAATTTCATTCCAGTTATATTGTCAACTAGAGCAATCAGTGGAGAAACAGTTGCTTGGCATCTGCTAACTCTATTTATCTCAACTGGAAGCCTATATTCCTTCCTATTTGATGTATATTCGTTTACAAAACCCCAAAATCTTTCGGTGCTAATAGCTAGTTTTCTGCTGAAGGTTCTATCTGTTACTTACATTCGAGGTGGGACTGCATCAAATGTGATTCCATCCTATGTTGAATTCGGGGGCACTTTGAGGAGTCTTACAACTGAAGGCTTGTACCAACTTAGGAGGCGATTGAAAGAGGTACATATACACCCTTCTGTAACCTTTACCTTGTCTTTAGTACAGCAAATGGTGCTACATCATAATCATTGTCACCATATTATCAGTCAGTACATTAAAAAACGTGCTAGATGTTTATTTCATAATCAATACGTAGGTAGGCTGTGAACTAACTTGCTTAAAAAGAACAAAGAAATAATTGAGTGAGGTTGATAAATTGGAATCGCTTTCAGGTTATTGAAGGGCAGGCAGCCGTGCATAGATGTATTGCACACGTTGAGATGAAAGACGAAGAATTCCCACCATTACCTGCCGTCTTCAATGATGAAAGATTGCACATACATGCAAATAAAGTTGGAAACCTTTTGCTTGGTCCTGAGAATGTGAAGGTGTGTGAGCAAGTGATGGCAGGTGAAGACTTTGCCTTCTATCAACAATTGATTCCAGGAAACATGCTCAGCATTGGAATCCGAAACGAGGCAAAAGGTTCAGTGCACTCTCCCCATTCTCCTTACTTCTTTCTTGATGAGGATGTCCTTCCAATTGGAGCAGCATTACATACCACCTTGGCGGAAATGTATCTTGATGACCGCCAGCGTTCGCTTAAACAGTGAAAATTCAGAGCAATTGTGTGGAGAGACGATGATATTGATTACATCCATACATGGTGCTAGCTGTGTGAAGCTGATAAATTAGTGCATGCCATCTTTTGAATAGTAAAGAATTTGTTTTGTTTGATGCTCCACAAAGTTAGAGAAATGAAAAACATTAGGTTGTTCATCTTCCTCAGATTCGTGACCCAGTCTCAATGTAGGAAGGAGCTAGTTTCGAAAGGCCCAACGACTTTTTGTTACGGTCACACAAGCTGTCGAACAAACTGCGGAAACCCCGACGACTTCCAGCAGTTTCTTCGTCGATTAAAGTAAAACAGGCAATAACACACCACCCGTCTTTTTTCCCTGATCAAAAGTGTTTTCATCATTGACACCCGCTACTTTGGGCACTTTGGGCCCACATGAACTGATACTTTAGATTGGGCCAGGCTTAACAAACTATTGAATCTGATGGGTCCATATAAGCCAGGTGCCATATGCTTCTTGTTCGTACCATCGATGTTTACGCTGTGAGTGATTGAAATTAGCTGTAAGTTTCAATTACATAATAAATTGAGGTACAATTTTTTTGTAATGGTTATATGATTCTGCAATCGTTAGATCAAGTGAATTTAGTACCAAGAACAAATCTGAAACTAATGGGTGGTTGATAATGATTAGTCTATTAACAAGGCCAAGCAATCATCTAGATTTTCCTAACCACATCATGGACCGCACCTTATCTTGATTAGAATCCTCTTAATCATCCCAAACACTTTATTTTTAGGTACAAATCATTCTCAACCACGAAACCTAATTTTTGAACTTTTTTGTAAAAAATGGATAAAGATAACCAAGGTAGTCAACCTAAATTCTATTTGGTCTGCCTTATTTTTGGCTCAACTTTAAGTAAGCATGAGGCCATTAGAAGATTATGTGTTTTTTTTCAGAGGGAATGAAGATTATGTTGTAGGTAGTGATTTGTTTGTCTTTGAAAAATATTGAGTAGTTGTGATCATTCACCAAACTTTTCAACTTTGGGGATCCTTTGCTGACTCACTTCCACGTGTGACTTCCATTGTAAGTTGGGTTTCTTGTTTCTGAAATGGTACCAAAGCTGAGAGCTTTTTGTTCAAAGTTTCTGAATTGTAACTTTGGGAAACAACCCAAAAAAAGAAAGGTTGGATCAGCTTTGAGCTTTCATATTCAAAACCATTGGTTGGCTTTGATTTCAATGAAGTAGATATATAATCGAGAAGAGATACTATAGGCACCAAACTACTTGAAATTGATATCTGGTTGCAATTTGGTTAGTAAACAGTGAAAGTAAAATCCTAGGATCATTCAAAATTTCCGTGAATATTTTGATATGCTTGCTTGTGACTGATCAAACATTGACTAATCCTAATATTTTTCTGTGAAGCTACCATGGCCAACTTTTTTGGTGCAGTAAAGTATTTGAAATGCTACAATCAATCGTGTAGCCGAATATAAACCGATTAATTGATGACCAAGTGCTTTTTCAATAACCTGAAAAAACAGGAAAAGAAAGAAAATTGACAAATATGACAAAGGGAGACTAAACACCTTTGTGATGTGGAGGAAGCAACCCATGTGGAGATCAACTTGGAATGCAAAAGTTTAGCATCCCCACCTTTCATCCATCCCAACAAAGCTATGAATATTCATGAAAATTAGAACTCTGCTTCGCTTAATTAACAAATTCCTTATGGACAAAGTACGTACTAAGTGCATGTTTAGAAGTTTAAGATACTTAGCTTTACTATAATAATTTCTCTATCTTGACTAAAACTGATACTGAAATCCACATTCTTTATCTCCTTCAGACTTCTGCTCTTGAGAGTTCATGGACGGCGTAAAACCTACAATTAATGGCTAATTTGATTAGGACCGCCAAGAAAGTTCGGTCATCAATGTGTCTAAATGCAGTAACAAAACATGCAGAATAGCAAAAACCCTTGATCATAAAACAGGTTTACTTGTTTGATTAACTCAAGTAAGGCATGATCATTTGTCTAATTGCCACTGATGTGGCGATTCAGTAGACGATCACATGGTGATTATGGATTGTTAATGCTATTAGAATTAGAATAGAATTAGAGAGAAATTGGTGGAGAATTCAAGATGTTTCTAGACATGAGGACAAAACATTTCCACTAGAGGTCAGTCAAGCGGAGGCCTAATATCATGAAGGCATGTTTGAGAGTAAATCGAAGACTATTCTCCCGAAATCACTCTAGAACGAACCCTATTAGACTATATGTAGCACAATGTTAATCTGTAATGAATTGACTCCATACGATGCAATGCTTTGATTCTACAATGTGGGATGAGATGAGACATTCTCAAAATGCCATACTAGGTTTGGAGGACAAGTTCCTTCAATACCAGGGGTATCCAGGTTGTCCACAAAAGGTGTTAGACATGTTGTGACACATCGCCTTGTCATGAAAAATCCACCAAGTCCCAAGTCGGTGGGTGATCAAAAAATTAGTATCATTTTGTTCAATCAGTTAGTCTCTTTTTCTCTCTATCCATTCAGCTCCCCTGTTCTCTATAAATCTGCGAACTCTGCTCCACTCCTATCTCCCTCTCTTTTTCTCCCCCCTCCTAAATCTTGGAGCTTCAAAAAAGATTTCTAAAAGAAACACTAAATTAAACAACTTCTTTTGTATAATTTAGTGAGAATTGCATGTGCTCTAGAATAACACAGTCACTTTACAATTGTAATAACCCAACCGTCCATCTATTATGCTCTCACTCCCTTTAGCCTTCTGCTGCATATAAAACACCTCCATCTTCACTTCTTAGCTCTCTCCCCTTCTTTCTCTTCATCTTCTTGTCTTCATTTTTCTGCCAATTTGACAGAAACTCAAGTTTGCTTGTCACTACGATTCAGCAATTGACATACCAAATGGGTGAAGAGGCTAAGCCAGTAAGTGTACCTTAGTTTGGTTTTCCCAACCCTGAATATCACTTGTCACAAAAGAAAGGATTTTTTGTATCTTCATTCATTAGTTATATTATGCGTATTGATTGCTTTCGTTGGAATGCATGAATAGGAACAACCCAAGGCAGAGGAGAAGGCAGAGCAGAAGGCAGAGCAGAAAACAGAGGAAAAGAAAGAAGAGAAGGCAGAGGAAAAGGAAGAGCCAAAACCACCAGCTCCTTTTGTGTTGTATGTGGACTTGCACTGTGTTGGGTGTGCAAAGAAGATTGAGAGGTCCATCATGAGAATTAGAGGTCTAATTTCTTTCTTTTCTAATTCAATCCTGGTGTCTGTCAGAATCAAATCCAAGACATGCTGACATTTGCTTATGCAACAACAAATTATAATGAGAGACAAGACAATAATGTGTGCATTTTTGCTGATATGTGTTGTTTATGAAAATGCAGGGGTGGAAGGAGTTGTGATAGATATGGGGAAAAATGAAGTGACCATAAAGGGAATAGTGGAGCCTCAAGCAGTGTGCAACAAAATCATGAAGAAAACCAAGAGAAAAGCTAAAGTGTTGTCCCCATTACCAGCTGCTGAGGGTGAACCAATGCCACAAGTTGTTGCTTCACAGGTCATTGCACAACTTAATTAACCAATCAACAACTGATTAATAAATCTAAATTTCTAAATCATACAACAATGCAAGAAGGAAAAGAACTAAAATTTGATTGGTTGCTTCAGGTTGGTGGGTTAGCAACTGTGGAACTTGAAGTTAACATGCATTGCGAGGCTTGTGCAGAACAACTCAAGAAAAAAATACTCAAACTCAGAGGTATATTTACATACGCTGCATTAGTTAAACAGTAATATTTTTTGGGTCAAATAATATAACTTCTTCATGTGTTTTAATTGCAGGAGTACAAAGTGCCGAGACTGATCACGTTAGCGGGAAAGTTATAGTGACTGGGACCATGGACGGCGACCAGCTAGTAGACTACGTATACAGACGAACCAAGAAGCAAGCCCGAATAGTTCCTCAACCGGAGCCCGAACCCGAGAAGAAAGAAGAAAATAAGGAACCCGAGAAGCCGGCGGAGGAGGCAAAACCGGCCGAAGAGAAGAAGGAAGAGGAGAAGCCTGCGGAAGAGGCAAAGAAAGAGGAAGGCAGCGGTGACGGCGGAGAGGGTAAGGAGGAGAAAGGTGGCGAGGAGGCGAAACAGGTGGAGGAGATGAGTGGCTGTTACGTAAATAGTGGCATGGATGAGGAGAATATGAAGAGAATGATGTATTATTATCAACCGATGTACGTGATTGAGAGAATCCCGCCGCCGCAGCTCTTCAGTGATGAGAATCCCCATGCGTGTTGCATTTCATGAACCGCCGTCCACAAACTTGATGCATGATCATTATGAATTAATAATTAATCCTTCAATTAATGTAATGGTCATAATAACAATTATTTTGAAATGTTGTTATGACATACACAAAAATGCATATACAAGTTTGAAGTTGGGTGGATGGTAAATTGATCAATAATATTATCTGAATTGATCATTCTGTATTATCTTATACATACATTAAATAGTAAATATAAGAATGAATCGGTATGTTACCACATGTATATTTATGCAAAGAATATCTCGTTTACTCATTGTTCTCAATGAGGAACATTTCCAATCGACTCATCTTATTCAAGCAAATATTAAAATAAATCAAGCAAAAATTACTGATATTTAATTACATATTTGTGTCTCATTATCAAAGAAACTACATACACACAATATTTGCATAAATAAAATTGCAAAAAATTAGGAAAGACAATCTTTAAAGTTTCTCCATCTATCCAAAATAGTACATCGCTTTTGATAAAGGATCTTCATGAACCTTCAGTTGTTCACTAACTGTACACTTTCGGTTGCACACTGTTGCCACAAGTCGCATCAAGCATACAGTTACATACAATCTCCACGTTTGATGTTTTCCTGAGTTTTGGTCCAGATTATCCTTTTTATATAGGCTTTTTTGTCCAGAGAGTCATATGCTGTGTCACTGTCTCCTTTTAGTTCCTATGTCTAGTGTGTCTCAAGGGAGGGTCATGTGTTCTGTCACATGTCTAGCTTTAGTCCCTGTGCTCTAATGTGTCTCACAGGAGGTCCCTGCCTCTGTCACTTGCCTCACCAGGAAGATCCCTGTCTCCAATTTTCAATTCCACGGATTGGAGTAACTTGAGATTGAAAATTGGAGGCAACGGACCTCCTGGTGAGGCAGTGACATAGCACATGGACCTCTTCCTGTGAGACACGTTAGAGCGCAGGGGCCTGCCCCTTAGAACACACTAGAGGCAGGGACCTCCTGGTGAGACATTAAAGCGCGTGGGCAAAGCCGACATGTGACAGAGCACATGGACTATAGCTACAAAAAAGCCTTTTATATATCCACTAATTATCCGGCGTAGTTAATGCCTCTTGATCAGATAATTATAGTAAACAAATATGAAGCCAATCGACCAAAAGAATGCAAAAGGTTTGTCCACAGTGTTTGTGCATGTCACATGTCATTGCGGTCGATTAGGTGGAGATTCCATGAGAAATGAGTGGGTGTGGGCTTCCCACTCTCCACATGGTGGGGTCCTGAGTGTAGTTGAAATCCGAGTCATCTGAATAAGACAAACAAGACCGAAATTCAAGCAGAGGAGTCACGAGCGGGACCCATACACACAACGTGGCGTAGGATGGTGATGCCATCACGCCTCTCTAATTGTCTGTTTGTCTTTTTGTGGCTTACACAAAACAGGCCACGCACCCGTCACGGCGAATTCATCTCATTTGTTTCTCTTTAAGTGGTACACAATGTGAGGTCTAAATGTACGTGAATCGTGATTAATTATAGAGAAAATTAAGCCAGCTGAATCACACTATATGAACCCATCATAATTGGTCTAGTAGAAAAATACGAGAGGCAGCTCTCCAAAAAGGAGATTTCAGGTTCAAAACACTATCGAAGCTAATCTGTTTGATATTGATAAAAAATATGTGCAATTACTAAATAGTCTCTTTTGAATTCCATTACAAATGTTCCTAATTGAAAACTTTAGAATTCCGCGGGTTTTGACTAAAAACATTTACATCACAAAAGGAAATACATTTCTTTAGACGATGCAAAATGCCTTTAATACACATTATTAATATTTATATTCGCAAAATATCGACAGAGTTGTGTTTGGTTCAAATTCTCTGACTAACTAACTCCCTGGGTATATATATGTAATATTGCAACGTGGTGATGCTGCTAGATAGTTCTAGAACATTGCTTGCATGTGCATATGGCGGCATGACCAATGAGAGTGGCGCCAGATGATGACATGATCCCCTGCCTGAGTACTGAGTACGTAATATTGTCGCCCATTATAATACATACATGTTTAGTATACAATCTAAAGGAAGTAAAGTTAATTAGAATATGGATTAAGTTAGTCAAAAGTGTTTCAAGTTCCAATTAAAGGTTAATTTGAAAGCCAAACTTGGCTGATAAGGAAAACAACCAACAACCCACACATGGGAGTCACAATCTGAAGCAAACAACAATATGTAGTATATTGAACTGCATGCGTTGATCCGCTGCATATGCATGGAAGGTAGTAGAATATACACTTTAAATTTTGCATACTTTTCTATTTATCCAACAATGAAAAGCAAATAATCTAAAGTCAGCCCAGCTGACACATTATCCCACTCATCCCACTCATAATCCGACATGTATCCTTTCAAAGTTCCAATTTCTATCCATAATGATGACTATCTTTAGTACTCGGGATATAATTTTGGTCCAGTTTACTTAGCAGAGTGCACTTCTTACAGTGTTTGGTACCTATATATACAAAGTCCTGCAAATGTGACACAAATTAATAACAAGAATAAAACCAACGTTCTCTCCTAGCTGGGCTAGTTAGCTAGTTAAGAAGCACTAAATTTGCCCAAGCACGACATAACGATCGACGATTAATACATAAAAAGCAATCTGGCTATAATCAGAGATGGCGGATATGCAAATCGTGGTGGCTTGCAAGAATGTGGAGGCGCAGTATGTGGAGATGATGGTTCCTCTCTATTCTCATGGTTGTGAGAAGAAAGTCAAGAAGTCCCTCTCCCATCTTAAAGGTAAACTTCGTATATTGTTGGTTATACCCATCACATTAGAGTGTATTAGTTATAATTTATTTATATGTTATAATTAATCCGAAACAGAATGTCATTTGCTTACATTACATTGTAACAACTACTTAGAAATGAACACTCCCAACATATGGTGTGATACTTCCTTGTCTCTAGCGGATGTGGTCCTCTGTTTTGTAGTCGGTCTTTGATGTTGGATTTAGTTTGAACTTTGACTTGGCCCAATCATAAGCCCTTGACAATATAGATTAATGCAGCCCGCAAGGTGACAACTTGTGGGCCAAAACGTATATAAATATTGGAAAATTCTAAATTGGTTGGTGCTGTGGGGAAGGAAACATTTTGCTGAGGGTCCAACCGCCGGGGAGGGCACTTGAAACTTGAAATTATTATATGGCTAATCTCAAATTGTTAAAGCAGTTTTCTTTGGCATAAAGATTTCTTGTCACCTTTGCATATATGCTTACAGGGATATACTCGGTGAAGGTGGATTATAAGCAACAGAAGGTGACTGTGTGGGGAATTTGCAACAAATACGATGTTTTAGCAACCGTGAGGAGTAAGAGAAAAGATTCATGTTTTTGGAACCTGATGATAATGATTATATAGTAGCATTAGATAACATAGAAAAACCAAAACCAGCAGCATCACCGTCATCCACACCGCCGCCGTCTCCTCCTCCACGAAAATATCTACACATCTCAAAGCCTTCTTTGCGTCTGACAAGGGTTCGCTCTTTAAGCTTGAAAGCATTGAAGAAAGTCTTCAATAGGTCCTATTCGTTACCATGAAAGTGGAAAATGTACAAGAAGAGAACGCTTACTCCTATGCCTTCCTCTTGTTAGATTAATGTGGAAACATGTCATAAGTTGAGCTAAAATAAATAACAGTGTTGGCCGAAAGTTCTTTACCACTTACTGCAAATGCATATCCGAAAAATCACAAAGATTAGCATGATAAAACAGAGCACATGGCAATTTCCCCAGCTGATGTGATGCCAATTGCCAAACATAAATATTTCGTACAAGACTTTTTTAACTCACTTTTGATCCACTTTACGCCCATCTATCCAAAACCCTCCAATAGATTCTCCCACACGTCGGCCAACAAAAAGTTTCAGACGTACGTTTATGAGTTGAGAAGCAAAAGTCTAACAACAAGGCCAAAACCCGTGATTAACATACAGAGCTTTAATCAATTGTCCACTGAACAGAGAGCTTTTCATCATTACCATTTGCGCGTAGGCTGACCAAACAAACACAGTTTTGGATCCAATTTCTGCAATACGGCAATCCCATTTTTGTCAATGGTACATGCCTAACCCAATGAAAGAAGATTTGATATTGATTGTTGAAAAACCATTCTCCATGTTGTGATTTTATCCGGATATTAGCAAACAAGTGCTCATATAAAGAATGATACTGACACATGATTAAATTATCTATTTAATTTAATACCGAATTCATTTAGGGACGTACATGTATCGTCTTCTTTACAACACTTAAAATTAAAAATATTGACGCATCTAATAAATAATATAATATTATAACTGATGATATAAGAAATAAAAATAATACATTTTTCATGAACATATCCACCGTTCAATATATTAAAAATTGATTATTTTGTATAGAGCCCCATCGATAATATGTAGATACTGATTTTGTCTTTTGCCCGTCATTTCTCTAGCCTTCAAAAATCAAATACTATCGGCTATGAAAGTCGGCACGTTACAGCACCTAAAAGGTGTGTATATAAAGTCGCACCTACCAATTAAGCAATCTACGACTTTGAATTGAATTGGAGAGAAAGGAGGTGATAAAATTCTAAACTATAGCTACCTACCTACCAATTAAGCTCTCAATCTCTTTCTTTCTTTCCCTCTCCATCGACGTCTCAATTACACGTCGAGTCTCTCTGCTTTTAGTTTGCGTCGAAGAAAACCAGTCACAGAATGATGCGATTAGGCGTCGTTGCGGACCTCTTAGGCGTCTACACTGAAGCGCTTGCAAGGATGACGGCACGGCGCGGCGGCGTCAGTTTTCATAGTCTCATGAACAATCTCCGTTCAGCTTCCCGGCCAGCCTCCGCTCACGACTCTGCTTCTTCTTTCTATCTATACTTTTAGCTCCCAACAATTCTTTGATCGACTTTTTTGTTTTTGTTACTTAATTTTAGAGTCTTTGATTCATATCTTCATCTCTGTATTATCAATATTGCGTCAATGGTGTAACTGTTGAGATTTGAATTGGTGAAATTCTTTGTTTTATTTGATTCATCTTATCCACTATGAACCTGAAAACAGAACCCCTGTTTCAGTTGTACAGTTTTGTCTAATCACCACAAGACATAAAACGTGGGACATGTTTTTTCTCATGATCATATGTATCGTGTTCTGTGTTTCATTTATTGTATACCTCTTGTTTCTTTGTAAAAAAATGCGCAAGGAAAATCCCTCTACATTTTGTATGTTCTTGTAAATTTCAAATCAAACCCAAAAAAAAAAAAAACTTAACAGTGATACGCAGGGGTAATCTAATCTAACCAAGTTTGGATGATTTCTACCACTAATTTTGGCTTGGCTTAGCTTAGAGAGGCTAGAAAGTAAATTGTTCAAGATAGGTGAAATTTAGAAATGAGAGAATAATTTCAATTCCTTCACGAAGTTGTTTGTCCAACAAGAATGACTTACCAGTTAACCAAATTCAACGAGGTAATGTAAGAATATATCTGGAGATGAAAAAGCTTCTGAATGTTAAAACATGATGTGCATAGCATGTATGATAAAAGAACGAAAGATAAATTGAAGCATAATTACAAGTGAAAAGTTGGCACCCGCTCATAAGAGGCTAGTATTGGTTAATCTGCTTATTTATAGTGCTTGGATTGTCAGTGGCTAGTTTTTGAATGAATAGTATGGTTGAAATTGGAAAAATAGAAACCACTAGGGAATGAAAGAAAATATACAAAAATGTAAGGAGAGAAATCATAATATGCTAAAGAACAGATCCTTCCTTGTAGATAACCGTAAGCTGAAGGGGCTAAGACTGAAAAAACAGAGTTATATTATATTTACCGAAACTCTCATTAAATTTCCTTGTTTCTGTTGGACGGTGAAGAAGACACAGAGAGCAGACACTGCCACCAGTCACCACCACCATCACTATCCTCTCCGCCACCTCGTCGCCGCCGCGGTATGAATTTATTCTTCAATTGTATTGTAAAAATCTCCTATTTCTCACCACACCCAAAACAATTGGTCTGCTTAGAATCAGAAATTGAAGAATTGTGATCAGATTGGTTTAAATTCTACTGCTTTTGTCATATTTGATTGTCTGGATTTTTATTTGGTCTCCTGATTGCTCAAGAGTTGGAATTTTTAGTGTATTAAGAACAATCAAAAGTGTTTGAGAAATTGTGTGTCGAATTTTTCGTTTTCATTTATTTGGTTTCTTATGTTTTCTCTGCTTTTAGCTGCGCGATTGGTGAAAGCGGACGGTTCGATCGTCGTAATCACTTCGTAAGCTTTCATTTTTCTGTGAACTTATCAAAATATTCATGCTTTATTTTCCCTGATGTAATTTCATTGTTGTGAAATTTATCATCTTTATGCTGTTTAATGATTGGGGTGTTCATAAATTTTGGGAGTTTTGGCTGTGAATTTCATTTCAGGAGGTCTTATTTGATGTGAAGTTTAGTGGGCTTTGATCAAGTTTGTTACTTTGTGTGTTAGAACCAAAATCTAAGAATGATGGGATTTGGGCCTTATGGAAATGGAGGACCTTACCCATATTCATCGTCATCATCGCCTTCAAGTTTATCGGCTTTAGCACCGCCTTTTACTGTCGATCGTTCTGTTCCGAAACCCATCTCAGGCCCACTTGTGGATGTGACTGAGCCGCCTTATACTGCCCCTGTGAATTCTTCTTTGCACAATTGGCTTCCTTCTCAGGCTTCCAATACGGGGTCCAGTTTCTTTCCCAATCCCACCGCAGAGTTCAATTCAATGCCTGCAGCCAATGCATATAGATATACAGGCCTGCCGACTGTTGATCCATCCAGTACAAATGTGCCTCCTTTGAACACTGTTACTGCCGCTTCATCCAATGCATTTGCTTATGATCAACCCTTGGATGTTACTGCAACTAGTTTTGTGGAGGCCAAACCATATTATCCTTCGTATTTATCGCCTACAAATCATGGTGATACGCCTGTGGGGGCTCCTAATCAACCTAGTTATGATTGGCTATCTGCTTCTCATTTTTCTCCCTTGGATGGCTCCTCTAAAAAGGATCACACTCAAAGACCCTCTGATCCAGAGTATACAGCACCGTGGGGTGGCTTGTGGAATGGACTGGCTGAGTGGGAGCAGGGTAAACAGGGAAAGTTTGATGGAAGTTTCTGCTCAAAGAAGGTCGATGGATCCGGTTTCTTGCCATATAAGAGTTGCATGAACCAAGGTATGTACTCCTGAGAGACATTTATGGAAGTTTTCCAGTCGCAATGCCTGGAAGCTAATTGTTAATACGTGTTTTATCATGGTTCTGTGTATTTTCTAGTTTGTCTTTGGTTTTTCACAATAGTCTTTCAAAGCATTCATGATTTTCCATAATTACCATTTTCACTTACTATTTGTTTTACATTTTGCTCTTTCAACACTAGTATAGTTGCAAAATAATATGATGATAATGCAAATATTTCATATTGTATCATCCCTTAATTACCAGTATAATATGCAGAACCTCATTTCTCACATACCTTGAAATCACGCGATGGAGCTTCACATGGCAGTTGGGGGGAGGTCGTTGGAGCTGTTGGTGATAAATCCCATTTCGGGAAGACTTCCAAATTCATCCCTGCCAACTTTTCCAAACCTTTCAGTGGATCTTTTTCTGTAGTTCGGGAAACCCATCTCAACCCACCATCCTCACCATTTGTTGCTAAGATCACCAACTGTGGAACACCATACAGCTTGTCATCTGAGAGACGACAGCGTGATGCATCTGAGACAGATAACTCTGGTTATTTTACCTCTCGTGTGCAGGAGTCTCATCTCCCAAAAAGTTCTGAAGGCAAAGAGCTTTTTAATTCAAGCCAGCTTGGCATTCACCTTGGAATAAATGATTGCGTCACTGTGGAATCATCATCAGCAAGAAATGAAGAGCGGTCAAATAGTAGAAGTAATAACAAGGATGCCTGGGATAATATGTTTAAAGGCAAACCTGGAGTTCAAAATTCTCATGTTGGTCCTAATGGTTTTAATGTGGCTCTTAGTACAAATGAGACCATCAATTCTTATCTGAGTTCATCTGACAATGTAGATCCTAACAACCCAGCTGTGGACTCACCATGTTGGAAAGGAGTTCCTGGTAGTCGATTGTCTCCATTTGAAGCATCTGAAGATAGAGTTCCCGAACAGATAAAGAAACTAGAGGACTGCAATGGTTCAAATATTCAAATGCCGCTGATGTTTCCCTTAAATGCTGGCGAAAGTCTGTCCTCCCAAAAACGTTTTAAGAACACTGATGAATACAATGAATTTGGGTGGCCGGAAAATGGTTTGACATTTCCTTTCAAGCGAGATTCAGTTGCAAATTTAGCTTTTGGAGAACATAAAGTAGATGATGCTGTGAAGACCACCTATCATTCAGAAACAAGCCTTGATGGAGGCCATCAAAGTTACAGAGATGCCCAGAAATCAGGGCACGGAGATAAGTCCTTAGGTCTGCAACAAGGTCATTGTGAAGATGGATCAGCAATAGGAGTAAAGCAAGCAACACTGAGGTGTGGAGCCGATGTCAAGTTGAACATCTATGATGCTATGGAATTTGGTTCGTTGCATGCGCATTTTCATGCTGAGGAAAACATGTTGTGTTCTTCTGCAGAGGATGCTGCTACTAAAGTTGCCAAATCAAATGGAGAAGAAACTATGCTGAAAGTGGATGTCCAGATGCTGGTTAATACAATCAGTAGCCTGTCGGAATTGCTGCTTATTAATTGCTCAAATGGCTGCTATCAATTGAAGAAGAATGATACTGAGGCCCTAAAAGCTGTGATTAATAATCTGCATTTATGTGTATCTAAGAATGTTGAGAAATGGTCACCGATGCAAGAAGCACCATCTTTCCAGAAAAGCACTCATCTCTATAATGGAGAGTCAAGTGAGCATCATAAGGTATAATAACTTTTTTAATTTTTTTTGTTTCAGTGTGTATTTGTCTGATGTGTAATGGTAATTTTGCTTGGATCAATACTTTATTCAGGCTGTGACAGAAGATATGTCCCTGTCTGCATCCGCCCCAAGTATTCAGGACCAATTTATAGCTTCTGTTTCTTTGAGAAGTGACAAGGACATAGTGAATGAAAATAAAATGACTCAGGTACCTTATTTCTTGCATCATACAGTTAAATGCCAAGTTGTTTTTCTTCATATTGCAGTGAGGAAGTATAAAAGATTTAATGTGTCATGGACCATCATTGTTTAGGCTATAAAGGAGATTCTTAGTGCGAATTTTCATGCTGAGGAAACAGACCCTGAAGCACTTTTGTACAAGAATCTGTGGCTCGAGGCAGAAGCTGCATTATGCTCCATTAACTATAAAGCTCGCTTTAATCGCGTGAAGTTAGAAATGGACAAGTGCAAGGCAGACAAATCCAAAGGTGAAGAGTCTTCCATTCACTAACCTGTGAAGGATAAAGGTTTATCTATCTGATTGTCTCTGTTTTGTTTGATGGTTCTTATTCAGACGTTGTCGAAGATATTACTGATATGATGAAGCAAACACGGTGTGAGGTTTCCCATGATTCCGAACCAGTTGACCTATTGACACCTGAGGCTCAGGATTGTCCAACTTCAGATCTCCAGGATTTGCCTATGTTAAGCCAGGAAGATGATGTTTTGGCCAGATTCCGTATCTTAAGGGCCCGTGTTGAGAACTCAAAATCCACTAATGCTGCCGATGCTGGTGAATCCAACTCCAAGGAACCTCTTGAACCCAACAAGATTGAGAAAACTGCACCTGAAGCAAATGGTAGCCCATCACCTGGCATCTCCATCGAGGGTTATCCTTCATCCAGTAAGACTGCTCTGACAAATGATGATGAGGCTTCTGTAATGGCCCGATTTCGTATCATAAGAGACCGGGTTGAGAACTCAAAAGTCATTAATGCTGTCAATGTGGTGGAACCATCCATCTCTAAGGCGTCTGTTAAGCCCAATACTGACGGAATTGCTGCTGAGACAAGTGATGGCACAGAAACTGACTTCAGTGTTCAGGATTCTCCAGTTTCCATGATAACCAGCCAGGCGGATGATTATGAGGCTTCTGTTCTGTCCAGGCTTCATATCCTCAAATCTCGGGTTGACAACTGTAGTTACATGCATGCAGAAGGGCAACAACTGCCAGAACCCATGATTGATGTAATTGCACCTGAAGCAAATGATAGCTTCATGCCTGAGTTCAACATCCCGAATTCAAGGACAAGCAGACAAGCCAACGATTGTGAGGCTTCTGTAATGTCCACACTTAATATCCTGAAATTCCAGGGTGACCACTGTAGTTTCACGCCTAAAGAAGGGCAACAACAGCCAGAAATTGCTAGTCTTGGATATGCTGGTGTAAGAGACCCTTGGCCAATTATTTGCAAGACTGAAGGGGACAGTTCCTATTTCAAAGAGCAACCCACTTTGCAGAGTCAGAAAGCTGACAGCAGTACAGGCGAGTTGGTTATTACTAAGGAGTTCCATCTGTTTGCTGAGGATGATCCTTTGCCACATTATCACAGGATCAACACTTCCCCGAATCATCATCCTGCAGGTGGACATGATAACTCTTCATCAGATTGGGAACATGTCATGAAAGAGGAGGTTTGGGGACAGAACTTTTGAACCTGATGGCGGAGGAGGTTTGGGGACAGAACTGTTGAACCTGATGCCGGAAACCCAGATATTCTTGGTGGTTGAATGATTCCTCTTTCTCCTTGCCTGTAGATGTCGTATGGTTACCCAGTGCATTACCATGGTGGTTGCTTCGAATAGAAGATAACTCTCTAAAGTCCAAATAAAAGAAAATGGAAAACACAAAAACAGCTGAAGTTTGAACTCGTGGTATTCTTGTAAAAAGTTTCTGAACTTGTTTAAATTATCGGAACATGTGTGTTATATTATCTAGTTATCACCATCAACTCGTCTGTCTATTCTTGTGTTGACACTCTTTCTGGAATCCCTTGGTATGGAAGAGTAAATTAGCTGCTGCAATGGTGAAGATGGAGCGACTTGAACCCTTAACAGCCAATGCCGATGAGATTATACGTGCCCCGCAAGCTTGAAGAGCTGAGCATTCCTAGCTATTTTATTGTTGTATAGTAGTGGTTCTCTACTTGTTTAATAACATAGCAAGCAACTTACTGTTATGTTCACCGTTAACCGACTTAACAAATAAGGGCCGTCACTGCATCCATATTCATTTCCCTAATCACACAGAATATAAGAGATGAATAACGAAAACCTTAATAACTCATGAGTGAAGTACATCAGCAAAACTGATGACCGCTCACCGCGAATGTTTTGAGGACAACAAAAATATAACGATAATCCAGCCACATCAATATGGGCGTCTGATTTAGCTAAAATAAACTAATTACGACTCCAAATCACAGAACTCATCCTTTCAAGTAGACAATGAGGAACATTATCACTCGCCAAATTAAGTTGTGAGCTCCATGATAGCACTGACGATGTCCCCGCTGTGAGTCTTGAGAGCCTTGACAGCCTTGCTCCTGGGCACCCCGGCCTGTGTCATGACAAGATCAATGTCCCTAGGTTCCACCCCGGTTTCATCAACATCTTCCTCCTCTTCATCTGCCTGAGCTCCAGCTGCTGCTGCAGAAATCTCTGATTTTGCCATCACAGAACTCATGTCGGGCATCCTGAACTGCTGAGCAGCCTGTGTCTGCAGCTGAGAGCTCAAATCCTCTATCTTGGCCTCTCCAAATATGACATAGGTATCAGAATGTGGACTCTTGAACACATCGGGTTTTGAGATGAAAAATAGGATCTGAAACACCCGAAGAAAGATTATATACATTGCATTGTGCATTCATCACCATGGCGATCAAAATGAACTAGGAAAATCACAAAAGAAACTTACATTTTTGGTTCTCTTGATGGTGACCCTGCTAACACCGGTGACAGGCTTCATGCCCAACTTCATCATTGCCTTTCGACTCTTCTTCTCGCTTCTGCTCTGCTTTGAAGACTCATTTCCAGCTGTTAACCCACCATATAGTCAGTATCACTCGAAACGCAACATACATAGAGATAATATGCACCAACTCTAATTCGACAACAGAAGTACTCTAACCTACAATGAAACCTTAACATAAATGACCAATGACACAATCTGAAATCTTATAGTGTTGAGTAAACAACCATATCGAAATCAACCAAGCTAAGTTGAATGCTTCCATCGTTTCAATATCTCCAAAGCAAACAACGTGAGCTATAAACAATGACAAATCCAAAACCCGAAAAACTTGAGTATCCTCGACTTCACATTGATATATTAAGAGTAAATATTGCCAAATACCCTACACAGTAAATACGAAATTTGAAAAATCGAAACATATAGACATAGCAATTGAAATCTGAATAAAAATTTGACAAAAAAAAAAAGAATAAGGAAAAAAAAGGACCTGCGAGAGTGCCATCTTCCTTATCATCGTCGAGGTCGTCGTCATCATCGTCCTCGTCATCGTCATCTTCATCCTTGTCGTTGACGTCCTCGACCACGACTTCGTCTTCTTCCTTTTGCTGCCAGTAAAGTCGCAGCAAAAGCCCCAATATTTAACCACCAATCACAATAAATAAACAAACCCCAAAAAAATGGATAATGTGGGTATTATTTCTTTAATCTAATCCAATTTTTTAATCGCAGCGAAATTGAGAGAAAAGATTGGAACTTGACTTACCTGGTGGGAGGTCTTGAGGAGTTGCTCGACGGAGGTGACCTCGTCGGCGGCGGCGGACTCCGGCTGGACAAGTGGAGCCGGCGACATGTCGTCTGGGTTACTCCGGAAAACTGTGAAGAGCAGATGAAAAGAGAGGAGGAAGGAGAGTCGATGGAGATGACGATGGTGGATGGGGTTGGGCGTTTGTTATATGAAGATGATTGATGATGACGTTGATTCGCAAGGGTTTTTGTGCTGTGGGCTTTGGGGTTTTTGGGCTCACGCACATCATTTATTGGGCCTCGAAGAAAGTGATTAATAACTTCGAACTTGAAACTTCTTCCAAACATATGGTACTACAACGTCGAATTGTTGGCTGCATCGGATTGCATCTAAACTAATAGTCTGTTTCCCGTTCATTCTAAAACATTTTTTCTCATATGAGAAACAATTTTCTACAAGTAAAAATCAACATTGCATTGTTTTTTCACTAATACCAAATGATTGACAATACAAAATCCATATAAGGATGGCGCCAACATGAACTTAGTTGAGTTTGTGAACGCAATTTGCTCCCTATTGCTTTCTTCACCAAACTTGAAAGACTTTCTCTTTAAAATAAAATAAAATTATAGCAATTGTGCTCTATCACCCATCTCACTTACTCCCTTGAAAGACTTCTTACATTGCTTGCATCACAAGAAAGACCATATGCTGCAATTCTGTAGAAACCTGTTTATATAGAAAACTTGAATTTGTAATTTAAACTGTTTTAATTGTTATGCAGCTTATTTTAACATTTTACTTGAATTTGTACCTTAAACTATTTTAATTTGTAACTTATTTAACATTTTACTTGAATTTGTACATTAAACTTTTTTAATTGTTATGTAACTTATTTAAGTGTTTTACTTATTGATCTTTTAGTCCAATATTGATTAAGATCTTTATTAAAGTAAGACGGTTTAAATTATGCTTTTAGGTTGACTATGTACTTTTTACTCTGTAGATTATACTTTTTAATGAATGAAACAATTTCTGGATTGATAATTCGACATCGTGGTAGACAACTTTAGCTAATGTTTGTTGGTAATTTAAGTTCCTAATATGTTTGTTAGATCATATCATGTAAATCCAATGGAATATGGTATGGGACAAGGCTTCCCACCACTTGAGTTTGCCCGAGAACAAGAAAATTCATGCCAAAACTCATATATATATATATTAGAAGCTATTTTGATTAAAAGAAGAGTATTTAAGTCAATTTAGGGGAGAAATGTATAGAATTGAAAGTATTATTAAAAAATGATATTTTGGAAGGTCAATGTTTGTTTTTTTTTAATAGAAAGTCGGGAAGGCAGAGTGATTTCCAAATTGGTTATACTTTTTTTGAGTAGATTCACAGTGAATTGTTATGTTTTTTAAGGATCTAGTTATAGATATGTGATACTATATATGTTAGCTTGAAAAATGAATATGTTAGATGGGTTATTCAGAGAACTTTGGTGGAACTGCTTGTAGTGAAGGTGATTAATTGTTTACATTCAAAATTTGTTTCCAACGTAGTACGGAATTTTGGTGACTAATCCTCTCGATGATTATGGATGAAGGGTGTTTCTTATATGATGATTTATCGATGATGAGATTCGCAAGGGCGCAAGGGGTTTTGTTATATGGGCTTTCACGGTTTTTGGACTATTCATCTCTTTCATAGTCATCATCATCATCATCATCATCGTCGTCGATTCCCATATAACAAAAGCTAATCCTATCCCGTTATGCTCGAAAAAGAGTTTAGGTAAGTAAGTAAAACTCAACTAGAAGATGAAGAACTTGACCCACAGATTCATAAAAGAGTTTACAATATAGGTAAGTAGGAAAAGTGCCCCCATGATTTTCTACTAGAACAAGGAAATTCAGTTTAGAATTAAGAAAGTAAAAAATGACTTCTCCTAAGTTCTTTAGGATGCTATCTTAACAAACAAAAGCCAACTTTCATGCCGTTATTTTTTGGCATGACAAGAGTAGTTATGGCAAGTAGGAAAAATAAGCGCAAAATTTTATACTAGAAGAACTAGGAACTTCAATTTAGGATTGGGAAAGTATAAGTACGTAACTTTTTCTATCTTCTTTAAGAATCCTATCTTAATAAGGAATTGTAACAACCCAACCACTATATAAGCTTGATGGAATTATTTGCAACATCGCATCACAGAGAAAAGAATTAGCATAGGTGATAGATTGTTTACATTCATAATTTATTTCCAACGTAGTACGACATTTTGGTGACTAATCCTCTCGATGATGATGGATGAAGGTTGATGTTTGTTATATGATGATTCACAAAAGCACAAGAGGCTTTGTTATATGGGCTTTCTCAGTTTTTGGACTTTTTGTCTCTTTCATATTCATCATCATCGATTCCCTTAAAACAAAATTCAATTCCATCTCGTTATGTTTTAGGTAAGTAAATAAAAATCAATCAGAAGATGAAGAACTAGACTCGCGGATTCATAAATAAGTTTGCATTAATAGCTCATAATTACAATTTACGTGAGTAGAAAAACTGCCCCCGGGATTTTCTACTAGAAATTCATTTAGGAAACTACAAATGAAAATGAGGAGAAGGCAAAGTGATTTCAAAACTGGATCTTCTTTTGTTGAGCAGATTCACAGTGAATTGTTACTTTTTTTTATTTTTTATTTTTTTATTTTTAAGAATCTAGTTATGGATATGTGCTATTATGTCAGCGTGAAAAATGAATATGTTGGATGAGTTATTCGCAGAACTTTGGTGGAACTGCTTGTAGTAAAGGTGATTGATTATTTACATTCAGAATTTGTTTTCAACGTAGTACGACATTTTGGTGACTAATATTCTCGATGATGATGGATGAAGGTCGGTATTTGTTATATGATGATTGATCAATGAGTATGATTCGCAAAGGCACAAGAGATTCTGTTATATGGGCTTTTGTGGTTTTTGGACTTTTTATCTCTTTCTTATTTGCAACATTTCATTTGCAACATCAAAACAAACAAAATTGAGGTTTTAATCTCCAGTTTACTCTAATTACCAAAATTAACAAAACTAACAACGGATTATGAGCAAAATGAATAAAATTGTGGGAGGAGAGGAGAGAAACAAAGGAAAATTCTAATTACAAAGAAAACAGAGAATAAGAACGAAAAATAAGAAGAATGACAATTTCTAGAGGAAGAAACGGGCCAAGAATGCCCCGCCAAGAACTCCGACGGCAAAAACTCCGAGAGTGAATAGAGAGAGGCAGCTCCTCCGCGAGTTTTGACGCTTCCACATAGCTTCCTCCTCCTTAGCTCTAGTAATTTTTTCTACCCTCTTTGCTAGGATTTTGCGGAGGCGACCTGATGTAATCGTTTCAACAACCCTTTCCCGGCAACTTTCACAAATTCAACAAAAGGCATTGTTTGGGATTTGGGGAGAGAAAGGCATATGGGCGGCGGAGAAGAATAGTTGAGCGCGGAAGTTAAGCGAAAATTGGAGTGGAGAGAAAGTCAGAGGAGGCGGTTATGTGAGAAGAGAAGAGAAGAGAAGAGAGAGAGAGAGAGAGAGAGAGAGAGAGAGAGAGAGAGAGAGAGAGAGAGAGAGAGAGAGAGAGAGAGAGAGAGAGAGAGAGAATGCTGCAATAAACAGAATTCCACTTACCATTCCTTGTATCAATAGGCATCCCTTTTCCCACGTTTTGGTAGTTCCAGAGTATGCTGCAATAATGTTGCTGCCATTGAATCTTCTTATCTTATCATCCAAATCTGAACATGTAAGAGCAACTTTAATGAGAAGATTTAAAATTAAGAATGCAAATGTAAGTTTTACAAATCTAATGACATTTTAGTATAATATTCTAATATGTAAAATTAATTTGCTCCAGTGAGAAAGTTGTAAAATGTTGTGATTAAAAGTTTACATTCTCTCACTTGAATCAATATTGGTGTCTCCATCTTTTTTTGGTTAAAAATCTTCTTTGATTGAATAAAAATGTATTAAATAAAGTACTCTTTAACAATAATGAGCTAATTTTGAAGATGTAAAAAAGAAGTACATATTTGTGTTTTTTTGTTTACATTTTATGGCCAAATGGACAAATTACAATTCGCTTTTCCAACCTATTAGAGTAGAAATTTAGTTTCAAATGCAAATTTGACATTTCGGCTAGTTTGCATTCTCCCATTGAATGTATAAAGAAACTCAAATAAATAATGTAGAATAATAATAATAACAATAATACGTTTTACCTATAGTGCCTTCAGGTTTATCGTCATCTGAACCTAAATCAGTTTCTGGATCTATATCATGTTCTGTTTTTGCTTCATATGTAGTCCTAGTATCAGCTGCAATATAGGCACCAGCTCCTTCGCCATAGAAAACAACAACCGTTGTGCCATGTCCCTATTGTAATTAAAGAAAGAATTATAATAACTATATAGAATTAACACGATCTACTTAAGCTTAATACACGCAATCGCAAATAAAGAAAAACAAAAAAAATACAATTAAAATAATCTAATTAATACATATACATAAGAGACTGTTTGCCATATGGTCAACACGGGACAAGCACATTGATTAGTACACGGAAAAGCCTTCCATGCAGCATGCGAGTGAAGAGGATATGTGTACATATAGAGAGACATGTAGTATATAGATAAATTGACCGGCCTTTGTTTTTGCCATCGTTCTCAGTCAGTCCACTAGTTGATACAACAAGGATTGTTACAAGTCGGGCAGTATGAACTACCACAATCTTCAAAACTCTGAGAAAATATTGGCAATTCTTGAAGACTACGTACGCACTAGCTTTCTATGTAAAGTCTGAATCTCCAAAGTTCCAAACCCCATGTATCTATACATTGATCCTTTCATTACCTTCGAAATCTAGTAAACTTAATTTTCTACCAAAGGCCAGAGGAGTTCTGGACGTATTCTTCTTTCAAGTGCATATTTCCTATTCTTCCTCTCAAGATGAGTTCTAAATTTGAAGTTTCGGTATCAAATTTAGAAAAGCTGAGCATATTTTCGACTGATTTTTTATATCAAAAAGGAAATTTATTTCTCGTCAATCTATTTCCATAGTAAACAAGGATTAATTTTATAAGAAATAAAGGCTTGGAGTAGGAATAAAGGCTTTCCCTGCATTCGTGCCAAGTTGCCGTTTTCCAATTCATCAAAATCAAGCTGCAGAAATTGGATTTTATTTTTTCTACTTTCCTTTTTTTTCAATCAGTTTTTAATTTCTGTTAGCTTGTGGGCCTCATCTTCTTTCCATGTGCCCTGGGAAGGCCCATGTCACTAGTCTATTTAAGACAAGTCCCCACAAACCCCACAGCTGACTACATACTCCCCCATTTGATTGATTTCGACCAAATCAAAGAAAAAAGGCCATGAAGACCTCCGCCAAGCCAGTGACAATAAGATCCAACCCGAGGCGCCAACCGAAAAATCCAAACCAAGAAGATGCGGACGACGACGTCTTGATTAAGGGTATGGTGTATATATGCCTCCCTCTTGTCGCTTTTTAATTTTATATCTTCATGTTTTGGGTCATAATTGATAGTTACATAAACTGAAATTTGATCGGCGTGTGTGAATGCAATCTTTTTGTTTGGTTGACTTGTCTGGACATTGCCATATGTGTGTGTGTATGGCTCGTCAAAGATGCAAAATTTTGCTCAATTTTATGTCTTCACAATGCTAATTAATATGCCTCGTCTTCTTGTTTGCCGTTGCTTTTAGATCTGCGGGTCAAGAAAACAAAACCGAAAGAAACTAGGAGAAAAGAAGAAATGCCAAGGCTTCGTTGCGAGTGTTGCTTGAAGCTTGGCCACCGTTATATTATGTGCCCCATGACCAAGTACTCATGCAAAGAGGGTGCACGTCTTGGGCCTGGATGGTCAGTAATCTGCGGTTGTTGTTTGCGAGAGAATGTCCATCCTGGGGATAAGACCGTGCATAGAGTTGCTTCTAGAATATGTTGTATAAATTGCTCGAGTTCCGGTGATCATGAGTTTCGTGACTGCCCTTATCCCCCTAAGGGTAGAATATAGGTGAGGCAATTGATAAAATTCCTTTGAATTGGTTTTTGTCAACTTTTGTGAACGGAGGATTCTTAGTTGACTACATTTGGTTTTTGTTCAACGTGTAAACAATATTATTGTGTACGAAATGAATTTGGTTCTGTCGGTTTTTATACCTTTAATCTTCAAGAAGTCATGATGCTGATTTCTAGTTGAGAATATTGTAGGGGATGACTCTTGATGTGCTCAGTCCATAACAAGCGATTAAAACATCAAAACAAATTAACTCTGATAAATCAAAAGCTGGATGATCAATCTAGTTTGTGACATCCAGTTAGAAGCAAGCAGCTCTAGTTTTGATCCTCAAAAGCAGAAACCTTACAACCCAATAAAATTATATACGGTGTACAGCATACATATGAACCAAATGTAGAGAGGGGTTGGGTATTTGTTCACCGGGTGTAAGCGAGGGTGGGTTTTTCGGTATCTATCTAGCTGTGTTGCAACCCAAATACCAGCAGCTAATGAGGATTTTAGTCATGTTCTATGAATGTCTGGTACTGTATTTGGAAATGCAGGTGTGGGATTTCAGATTGGTGGAAGGAGCTTGGAATGAATTTGTTTTGGTGTTGATGCATATATTATAGCTTATGAACAAGACAACATTCGGATAGGGTTTAGAGCATTCGTACATTGTTCTCAAAACTCTGTAATTCTTCGAAGTACATTGCTCTCAATACATGTAGAGTTTGCTTAATTTTGTTATATATTGTTCGAAATGAAAGTTTTCGTTTGCAAACTGCAACTTGGGATGAAACCGAAATGAATATGTTAACCATTTTTGTCGCGTTAGTGTGCAAAAAACCGTCTTATTTTGTTGCTGGGGCTGAATTGGACGACTAACCCTTGCCAAACAACGAGAATGAATAGTTGACGTACTTAAATATTTTATTAAAATGAACTACCTATAACACTAATTAACCATTTCAATAGAAAAGATTGCAAATATGAATTGACACAAAACAGATCGAGAGCGCCAAGGGCTAGCGGCGGCGACTATGGATCAGAAACAATATCACTAACAATGGAGATAGATAAAGATCAAGATCGCCATCAGAAGTCCTTCTGTGTGTTGTGCTCTTCTTTTTCTCTTCAACTTACAAAATTCGGAATCATCGAGAAGTCCCGATCCCTAGTATTCAGAATCGGGAGCATGATGCATTTTTGGGGTGAAATCGGAATCGGAATCCAGCTATTCGGAATCGGATGCGTCCTGAAACCACCCCTACTTTTGAACAGCACGTCTATCCACCGTCTTTTGCCCCCGGTGGCAGTTCTCTTCACCACAGCAGTAACAAACTATTATACACCGACAGACTTATCATAGGGGCACAAATTGAACAAGGGACCTCTTTGTAAACTCTCCGCTTCCGCCTTTCTGAATTTATTAAGTACAAATTGAGCACAAATTTGGCGCGTCGTTGGGAAATACTTACTGCTCAAGATCGCATGAAAGTACCCAAACTGCCCTTATTCGTATTCAATGCGATTTGTACAATATATCCAATATTTCCATTGTTCACGCTTATTTTGGTACTAGGAAAGGTAACAGATGTTAATAAAACGGCCCACAACGTTATGCTATGAGGAAACAAATTAATGTGACAAAAAAGACCAACATAACCTTAATTATGCTATAAAGTCCCAAAACCACAATACTTACTGCTTAAGATCCTAATAAATCTTATAAAAATGAAACCCCGAACACCCTAAATTGATAAACCAAAATTGGTCCACGCAATGTCAAACGCTGCGAGGAAAAAACCAATCTTGATGTACCAAAGAAAAAAAAAAGGAATCTTGTCAGTGCTTTCCCTTCCTCTAGAAATTGTGGAGGAAATTTTGCAGAGATTACCACCAAAACCTTTACTGATATGCAGCACGGTGTCCAAGTCATGGAATTGTCTCATCAAAAGCCCTGCCTTCATCCAGAGGCACTCCCACCGCCTTATCAACTATGTCGATGACAAGGGCGACGATCAGCTTCTTCTACTCCAAACTTTTACTTACAAACCAAGAGATGGCGAATACAAAAGTAACTTCTCTTTGCATTGGGATAACGCTGCTTTCGGTGAGTATACCAAGCTTATGAACCCATTAGAAGTTCACGAAAAGTTATTAGATTTGCGTACTTGGACCACATGTGTGGATGTGGTTGGAATTTGTAACGGGCTTGTATGCATTAAGCAGGACGGTACCATTTTGATTTGGAACCCTTGCATTAGAAAGTATGTGCTTTTGACAAAGCCTAGTCATGAAACTCATTCACAGTTTTATGCTTTTGGTTATGACTCGCGTACCAATGACTATAAGATCTTGAGATGCACTGAAAAGGCTACCCTTGGGGATGTGAAGACGGGTGAAAAAACATGTGAAGTTCGAATTTGGTCTTTAGCCAGGGGTTCGTGGAAGACTCTTAGGCATGTTCATGAAGACTTGGGGAATATACGCTCCCGCCATCAGTCTGTTTTTGCCAATGGTGCTCTTCATTGGGTTGAGATGCGTAAGAACGGAGACTGTTTTATTCTAACCTTTAATATGTCTACTGAGTTATTTGGCGAAATAAGCATATGTGACGATTTGAGAGAAAAGGAGCATGCTCACCCCAAAAGTTTGTACCACATTTTGGGGTTTGGCAAGTCTCTTGCCGTTTGCGAGCATCATCGGAGCGGAAACGGTACATCTCTTAATATATGGTTGATGAAAGAATATGGCGTAGCAGAATCATGGATTAAATTATTAGGTATATGCTTGAAAGAGCACGTGTGTGCTCCACTTTGGTTTAGAAAGAGTACTGGTGCAGTAATAATATCATGTGCTTCTAAAGATAAATATGTGAACCCTTGGACCCAAAAAGTCAATGATTTTAAAGTTCATGGGTATAACAGCTGCAACTTCGTGAACTCCTTCGTAGAGAGCTTGGAATTACTCGACAAACCCAGTTCTATTTCATATTAGAAGCAATAACAGGTGTTCTCTTGTCTGATGAGATTTTGGATTATTTGATTTAATTACTGTCCTGCACATTAGTTTTGTTAATGTGGTTTCAAAAGTCCTGTAATGTTCCTTACCACTGTGTCCTATAATGTTCCTTACCATTGTGGCTTCAAGGAACATCTTTTTAACACTTATCATGAGCCTTTTTGTTTTGTTATTGACTTATGGTATACTATACAAGCACGTCAAAACTAGTATCTCCCTCTTTTTTTCAGTTTCATTAGTTCAAAGATTAACATGACAACATGACGTTTGCTTACCAAAAAGGAATCGGAACCGAAATGAAAACGAGAATGGGGGAAAGGGGGTTAGGGAGGGGAAATGGGATACTCAAGTCGCCTTGGGTATCAAATTCCTCAATATGGAGAAGCTAAATGGGGATGGAGGCGGGTATGAAGATTTTTAAAATCCCCATGAGGAAAGTATAAGTACGTAACTTTTTCCATCTTCTTTAAGAATCCTATCTTAATAAGGAATTGTAACAACTCAACCACTATATAAGTTTGATGAAATTATTTGCAACATCGCATCACAAAGAAAAAAAATTAGCATAGGGTTTCTTATTCTCAAGATACTCATAGTTTTCAGACGTTTAGTTAGATAACCATCCCAGACATGTTACCAACTTCACTGGTCTAGCCGAAGGCCTCCGACGAACTCCACTCCTCAGGTGAAGATGCGGCTCATGAGGACTCATCATCATAATTTGAATTTCCGTCACAAAATACTGTGCCATCATATTCAGTCCTAAGAAGCTCTTTGGCTGTTTTTCAATCTAAATTATGTCAGCGTAAAAAATGAATATGTTGGATGGGTTATTCGCAGAACTTTGGTGGAACTGCTTATAATGAAGGTGATAGATTGTTTACATTCATAATTTATTTCCAACATAGTACGACATTTTGGTGACTAACCCTCTCGATGATGATGGATGAAGGTTGATGTTTGTTATATGATGATTCATAAAAGCACAAGAGGCTTTGTTATATGGGTTTTTGGACTTCTTATCTCTTTCATATTCATTATCATCATCATCATCGATTCCCATAAAACAAAATTCAATTCCATCTCGTTATGCTTTAGGTAAGTAAATAAAAATCAACCAGAAGATGAAGAACTTGACTTGCGGATTCATAAGTAAGTTTGCATTAATAGCTCATAATTACAGTTTATGTGAGTAGAAAAACTGCCCCCGGGATTTCCTACCAGAAATTCATTTAGGAAACTACAAATGAAAATGAGGAGAAGGCAAAGTGATTTCGAAACTGGATCTACTTTTGTTGAGCAGATTCACAATGAATTGTTACTTCTTTGTTTTTAAGAGTCTATTTATGGATATGTGCTATTATGTCAGCGTGAAAAATGAATATGTTGGATGAGTTATTTGCAGAACTTTGGTGGAACTGCTTGTAGTGAAGGTGATTGATTGTTTACATTCAGAATTTGTTTTCAACGTAGTACGACATTTTGGTGACTAATTCTCTCGATGATGATGGATGAAGGTCAGTGTTTTTTATATGATGATTGATCAATGAATATGAATCGCAAAGGCACAAGAGATTCTGTTATATGGGCTTTCGTGATTTTTGGACTTTTTATCTCTTTCTTATTTGCAACATCAAAACAAACAGAATTGAGGTTACCAAAATGAACAAAACTAACAACGGATTATGAGCCAAATGAATAAAATTGTGGGAGGAGAGGAGAGAAACAAAGGAAAATTCTAACTACAAAGAAAACAGAGAAAAAAGAAGGAAAAAGAAGAAGAATGACAATTTCTAGAGGAAGAAACGGGCCAGGAACCACCCGCCAAGAACTCCGACGACAAAAACTCCGAGAGTGAATAGAGAGAGGCAGCTCCTCTGCGAGTTTTGACGCTTCCACATAGCTTCCTCCTCCTTAGCTCTGGTAATTTTTTCTACCCTCTTTGCTAGTATTTTGTGGAGGCGACCTGACGTAATTGTTTCAACAACCCTTTTCCGGCAACTTTGACAAATTCAACAAAAGGCATTGTTTGGGATTTGGGGAGAGAAAGGCATAAGAGCGGCGGAGAAGAACAGTTGAGCGCGGAAGTTAAGCGAAAATTGGAGTGGAGAGAAAGTCAGAGGAGGCGGTTATGTGATGGGAGAGGGGCAAAGAGTAGAATTATTTTTGGGGAGAGCGAGTCTAAGAAGAAGTGTTAGAGTGTGTTGAGAGAGAGAGAGAGAGAGAGAGAGAGAGAGAGAGAGAGAGAGAGAGAGAGAGAGAGAGAGAGAGAGAGAGAGAGAGAGAGAGAGAGAGAAGAGAAGACAAGAGAGAGAGAGACCCGTGGATAATTGCCCTGATGGAGCAGATATGGAGGAGCTAAATGGGGATGGAGGCGGGTATGGAGATTTTTAAACTCCCCATGACAGGTATGAGGCGGGTATAGTATTACTAGTCTCCAACCCGAACCCGACCCGATTATATATATATATCTAATTAATTAATATATATAATAATTATATAAACTTTTAGAAAAACTCAAAATCACCCCAACTTAAATGAAGACTTTAGGGTTTCCATTCTTGAAACTATATTTTTTTTTTATAGATTATGATTATTTATGGAATTTTAATGTTAATATTGTCTATCTTTTTTTCTATACGGGTGGGTATGGAGGCGGGTATGGAGATAGTAATCTCCATGGAGGCCAGTATGAGGATACCCGATTAAAAATTAATGAGTATGGAGGCGGTTACGGAGGTGAAAATCTTAAATAGGTATGAATATGGAGATAGAGAGAAGAGAAGAGAAGAGGAGAGAAACAGGCTCGTTCGACTGTCGTTAAAAATTCCCAGGAAGTTTTTCCTATTTAGATATTTGTAGAAAATAAGAGAAGAGAATATAACGAACACAAACGATTTAACGTGGTTCGGCAAAGATTGTCTTCACCTACATCCACCAGGCCAAAAAGAGAGGTTTTATTCAGAGAGTCTCTGATAGGAGCTCACTGTTGTGCGGAATGCGGAAGCGTATGCGGGATGAAACCACAACAATCACTAATGGCAAGTATGATAAAATACTGAATCTAAAATAGACACAATATTTATACTGGTTCGGCGTATTGCCTAATCCTGTTCGAAGACGGCGAGGAAATTTCACTAGTATCAAAGGAGATTACAAAGTGAGCCAAGAACAAATCTCAGATTCTTGCACCCACAAGCCCAATGACCCAAACCACCCAAGCTCACACACTCACAAGTGAGTCAAGAACAAATCTCAGATTCTTGCACTCACACAAATACCCAAAGAGAGTACCAATGTGTCAAACAACTTACACAAAAGAACAACCTAAACCGTTGCTCACAAAGTTGTTACCACACCCAAGATGGACTCGAACACCCCAAGACCAAGAAAGAGAGCTAACAATGATCTAGCAAATCCTACAACAGTCCAAGAGAAAATGACTTTACTCTTGATGCAAAAAGGATTTCTATTTCTCTCAATCTCTCTTGTCTTCAATGGTTTCGACCTCCACACCGAATGCTAGCTCCATCAATAGGTTCTTATAGAAAGAAAAGTCATGTTTTCTTTCTCTTACCCACATGCAGCTGGCCTCAAAGTCTCTCTTTACTATTTGCACTTAAGTGTGCAACCAACATGTTGTCTTAGAAAAGCAACCATCCAATCAAAATGAAGAAGTGTTCACACCTCTCCATACTACTTTGTTGCCGTGGAAGTCTTCCAAATGATGTTCAAAGAACCAACCACACAACACAAGCACATGGCCTACTATTTTATTCAACAAAACATCAATTTGAGCCAACAAAGTCAACACTCACAACAATATATACCAGTACAATCACCAATATTGAGGGCATTAACCCCACAGCCACCTAATTCCTCTTAAAGGTAATTACTAATTGCATGGATACCAAAGAGACTCTTATAGGCCCGATGCTATAGCAGACAAGTGCAACTGCTTTTATAGTATTTCCAACAATATTAAAGCCCGAGCTCATTTTTACAGCACCATAAGCCCATTCATGAAAGCCGTTACTCCCATTTCCCGCCAATTTCCAACTGCCAAACAACTGCAAGCCCTGATATCATCTATCCGAAAATGGGAACGAGACCAACTTCTTGCAGACCAAGTGTTAGGTAAAATGCTCGACCAACTCCCAGATATCAAAACACTGAAGAAACTCCATTCAAGCATTGTTGTCAATCAAAATCTCCACTCGGACTCATCGCTAGGAATCAAACTCATGAGATGCAGCCTGTGGACAACCAGGAATTGCACGCCACATATTCGATAAAATTCCTGAAAGAAATGTTGTCTTCTTTAATGTCATGATCAGGAGCTATGTGAACAACAATTTGTACCATGATGCTCTTCTCGTTCCGTTTCGCTTCAGTCATTTTTTTTTATACTGATTCTTACCAGCAATTCCAAAATCACCTCACGAAATGGTCTCCTAATCCAACGGAGTTTAGATTCTGAAAAAGAATCTATTTAAACAAAAAAAATCAGTATTATATTTCTGTTATCATATATATATATACCAGCACACAAACTCAATCGGAAAATCAATCCCTTCTTGCCCACATCCGAGAGTAGGCGAAACCAAAGCAAAAGAGAATTCACGAAGGTAGTGCTTCAATTTGAGCTTTATATACTATATTGCCGATCATATAGGTTCAAATAAGAGCATAAATTCTTGTTTGACAGTAACACACGTGTCTTTCAGAAGTTAAGGACAATCCTTAGTGTTTTGTGGTAATTGCTATGTCTACTTGTGATGTTAACTTCTGGTGCAATGAAACTTATAGGTCTGATGTTAACTTCTGGTTGCAGAGTCCCTTGGACATACTGTTCTGGGGTGGCGATCTGTTCCCACCGATAACTCGGATTTGGGAAAGTTGGCTCGGGAGACAGAGCCTGTCATTGAACAAGTGTTTGTTACCCGACTCCCAGGTCGAAAGTTGACCTCGAGCGTCAGGTATTATCTCTTTTCATATGATATAATCCAGATGTAAATAACCAAGGGAATACAATTCTCCCATGATGTACATCAACCATCTGAGGTCTATTCAGGAGTTAATTTCTGATTCTTTGGTGCATTTCCTTGCTTCCAGGTGTACATACTTAGAAGGCTTTCAATGGTCGCCATCCGAGCTGCATTAAACCTGGAACGTGGTGGTGCCAAAGACTTTTATGTATGTTCACTGTCCTCTAGGTTTGTTCTTCAGATATCTGGCATATTCATTTTCTGAAGAAGTTTATAATGTATGTGATTGTGTCATTCACTCTGTTGCTGATTTTATGCAGGACTGTTGTGTACAAAGCTCAGCTGAAGCCCGTTCAGCTGAAGGATTACTATTATGCAGATCTGGGCAATGAGAGGTCTACGAGCTATATGGCCCTGGTAAATATATAATCCATTCTCTCGTTTTCTAATTCCACTGACTCAATACTCCACAAAACAGCATGGGAACCGCCAGTAAATGAAGAGATGCAAGGTTGAGGAATGATTTCTGAGGCATTGAGGTTTGAATGGTCTCTGAAGTTCTTCCACTCCCTTGATTACTAATTGAAATTAGATGCTGGATTGGATGCTTTGGGTGAGTTGGTAAGAAACCTCATTATCAAGTAAATCATGTTTGCAGGAACTTGGTGTACTGCTCTCTATGATCAGTTCTTGAGGATAAAAAAAAATTCCAAAAAGGTAGTGCAAAGGAAACTGTGGTTGGTGGAAGTGTAGCTTAGAATTTCAGTATCGACTGGAGCAGCCTGAACACAGTTTCGTGTCTGTTGTTATAGGCTTTTGGCATCTGTTTCCATATTTCTGCATACAGAATATGGAAATGTAAATGACACTTTGGTTCTTTTGACTAATTGTGCAGGTGCACTCACGATTCTCAACAAATACATTTCCCAGCTGGGATCGTGCTCAGCCTATGCGTGTCATTGGCCACAATGGAGAAATAAACACTCTTAAGAGGAAATGTTAACTGGTAAGTAGTTGCTTTCTCCTCTGCTAGTGCTAGGTGTGAGTTGTGTATCACATCTGTCTTCGTGAACTTACTTTTCCTTTTGACTTAACCATCGTAAGATGAGTTTAATGTATCGAAAACTTGTAAATGAGTATGCCTGCTGAACTTTCAAGTTGCTTAAAAATATAGTTTTAACATACTGATGAAATGTACTCAGGATGAAGGCTCGGGAGGAATTGCTAAAGTGTAAGGAACCTGGTTTGTCAAAAAAAGAGTTGAAGATGCTGTTACCTATTGTGGATGCCAGTTCTTCTGATTCAGGTGAATAATAAAGTCTTGAGTTGGCATGCGCCTAAAGGGATGTTAAATTGCAGGACCCTCAAGAGGTATTAAAAAGCAAGATGCCTTTCTCTGCTTATTAATACATGTTTGACTTTTCCATTATCTAGGAGCTTTTGATGGTGTCCTTGAGCTCCTGGTTCGAGCTGGCAGAAGCCTCCCTGAAGCTATTATGATGATGATTCCAGAAGCATGGAAAAATGACAAGAACATAGATCCTCAAAGGAAATTGTTGTACGAATGTTTCTCATCTCTCATGGAGCCATGGGATGGGCCAGCTCTTATATCATGTAATGCATATTTGAAATAGTTTTGAACTTACATGAAAATTGCCTTACATAAAATCTCGTTTGTGTATTCTCTTCTTAACAAACATTTGTTGCAGTTACTGATGGTCGCTATTTGGGAGCTACACTGGATCGTGATGGACTCAGACCTGGTCGATTTTATGTCACTCACAGCAGTGGAGTTATTATGGCCAGTGAAGTTGGAGTAGTAGACATTCCTCCAGAAGAGGTCAGCAGGAAAGGAAGACTTAATCCTTGAATGATGCTATTGGTGGATTTTGATAACCATGTTGTTGTAGATGATGAAGCCTTAAAGCAGCAATATTCATTGGCACGGCCTTATGGGGAATGGCTTGAAAGACAAAAGATTGAGCTCAAGGACATAGTAGATTCAGTTCCTGAATCTGACAGGGTCCCTCCATCAATAGCTGGAGTTGTTCCTGTAATTTGACTCAACTATATTTCTCCTTTATTGTTTTCTCTTTGGTTTTATTTTGTATGTGTTTCTTACTTTGATATCTCATCTCATTCATGTTTTCTAGGCATCTACTGATGATGAAAACATGGAAAACATGGGAATCCAGGGTTTATTGGCGCCATTGAAAGCTTTTGGGTATGTGATGTTCCTACTACCTTATGTTGTAGCCTTCTTGACTATCATTTAATTGACATATTCATCCTGCATGCAGTTATACAGTTGAAGTCTTGGAAATGTTGTTGCTTCCTATGGCAAAAGACGGCACAGAGGCTCTTGGGTCAATGGGAAATGATACCCCATTGGCTGTCATGTCTGACAGAGAAAAAGCTTACATGTGAGTATTTCAAGCAAGTGTTTGCTCAAGTTACAAACCCTCCCATTGATCCCATCCGAGAGAAGGTAGTCATTTCTATGGAATGCATGATTGGTCCAGAGGGTGATCTGACAGAAACGACTGAAGAGCAATGTCACCATCTCTCCCTCAAAGGTCCTCTTCTAACCTTTGAACAAATGGAAGCAATCAAAAGGATGAACTATAGAGGTTGGCGTTGCAAAGTTCTTGATATAACTTATTCCAAGGACCGTGGTAGGCAGGGATTGGAAAAGACCTTGGATAGGATTTGTGCTGAAGCTCGTGAGGCAATTAAGAAGGGCTATACCACACTTGTTCTTTCCGACAAAGGTATGTCATGGTTATTCATGTTACTTACAGTTGAAACTTTAGAATAGTTAATTGAAAACTGCCTGATTTACTGTCGCTCTTTTAATGTGTAGCCTTCTCCTCAAAGCGTGTTGCTGTAAGCTCCCTCCTGGCGGTTGGTGCTGTTCATCAACATCTAGTTAAACATCTTGAACGCACACAAGTTGGGTTGATGGTTGAATCTGCAAAACCACGTGAAGTACACGCTGGTTGGTTTTGGTGGAGATTCTATATGCCCTTACTTGGCTATAGAGGCCATTTGGAGACTGCAGGTTGACGGAAAGATCCCACCAAGATCTAATGGTGAAGTATATTCCAAGAATGACCTGGTGAAAAAGTACTTCAAGGCTAGCAACAATGGAATGCATAAGGTTCTTGCCAAGATGGGGATATCTACTTTGGCCTCTTACAAGGGTGCACAAATTTTTGAAGGCTTGGGTCTTTCATCAGAAATAATTGAGAGGTGGTTTGCAGGAACCCCTAGCAGAGTTGAGGGTGCAACATTTGACTTGCTCGCTCGCGATGGGCTTCACATGCACGAGTTAGCATTTCCCTCTCGAACTCATCCTCCAGGAAGTGCAGAAGCCGCAGCACTACCAAATCCTGGGGATTACCACTGGAGAAAGGTGGTGACGTTCATCTAAATGACCCTCTTCCTATTTCAAAGTTTCAGGAGGCTGCTAGAACTAACAGTGTGGCTGCATATAAAGAATACTCCAAGTTAATTCACAAGCTTAATAAAGCCTGCAATCTACGGGGTCTTCTGAAATTTAAAAGCTCAGACCAAAAGATTCACTTGGATGAAGTGGAACCTGCCAGTGAGATAGTTAAACGGTTCTGTACTGGTGCTATGAGTTATGGGTCAATATCACTGGAGGCACACACATCACTGGCCATGGCAATGAACAGAATTGGAGGAAAGTCAAACAGGTTTGCTTCTTAAGTCTTCGTGTGCTCCAATTTTTCATACTGTTAAAATATTAATGTACACTTGGCTACATTAGTCAAGATAGTTCTAGAACCAACTAGCAAATAAGTATAGTTATCTCATATTCTAGAAGTCACTAGCAACTAATGGTTATGTCTTAAGTCTAGAAGTATCTAAGAATTGTTTATGTGAAAATTCTAGAACTAACTAGGCATTGAGGAAGTCGGCAAAGATGTCCTATAAATATGGCTAGAGGCCATTCATTTACAACTAGATCAACTAAAAACCAAGAAACCAACATTGTACTCCTCCAAGCTTTAATAAAGATTTTGTTTTTTTAACCTCCTTCTACTCCTTCAAAACCTCTAAACACTACATTACCTTTCAATCCTAAAAACCTTCCTTCTATCTTCATCCACATTCTAACACATACATATGGATATCAAACTTTTGTTTCCATGCTTATAGCGACTGAATTATTCACTTTTGTTTTTTTCCTAAAGGTGAGGGGGGTGAACAACCATCTCGAATGGAACCTCTTGTAGATGGTTCAAGGAATCCAAAGAGGAGTGCAATTAAGCAAGTTGCTAGTTGGAGATTTGGAGTTTCAAGTTACTATCTTACGAATGCTGATGAATTGCAGATTAAAATGGCTCAGGTATCTACTTCTTCACCCACTTTTGAATCGGGAGCTGAGACCCACCACTTCACCTAACACCAAAGTGTTTGAATTAACAATTGTGTCTCATTAAATCTGTCAGTATAATTTTCAACAAGGCCCATTTTATTAGGGACAATACTTGCTTATTACTTACAGTTTGACACTTGCGCATATCTGAATGTGACAAGTCATCTATCAGAGAGTTTGCTTGAACGTTAAGGACTTGTCTTTGTCCCATTTTCTTATGATCATGCTTCAATTCCTATTATGAATCTATGATTCATCTTAGATGTGTGTGATTGTTTGAGTTTATTTCCGGCCTTCTGTATGTAGTTATCACTTGAAAGATGCGGTTCTCGAAGGTGGAATTCCATTCAACAAGGCCTACGGAATGACTGCTTCCGAATACCACGGAACCGACCCGAGATTCAACAAGGTCTTCAACAAGGGAATGGCTGACCACTCTACCATTACCATGAAGAAAATCCTTGAGACATACAAGGGATCCGAGGGCCTAAAATCCATTGTTGATGTCGGTGGCGGCACTGGAGCTGTCTTTAGGATGATCGTCTCTAGGTACCCCTCGATTAAGGGCATCAACTTCGATTTGCCTCATGATATCGAAGACGCCCCTCAATATCATGGTATGAACAGTTGTTCTTCTAAGCCAACTTATCTTAAATGTAATTTTGTTTTTACTAGGTACATTGTTGTTTTGAAATTGACCTCTATGGATGTTGAATGTAGGTGTGGAGCATGTTGGGGAAGACATGTTTGTTAGTGTTCCAAAAGGAGATGCTATTTTCATGAAGGTGGGAGCTAGAAATCGATACTATCAAATAGTGTATGCAGATTTCATGGTGATGCTTGTTTACATTGGGACTAATGTCGAATTGTGTTAATGCAATCTTATCTTTACAGCGGATATGCTACGACTGGAGCGACGAGCATTGCTTAAAGTTTTTGAAGAATTGCTTTGCTGCGCTTCCAGACAATGGCAAAGTGATTCTTGGTGAGTGCATTCTGCCTGTAGCGCTGGACACTAGCCTTGCCACTAAGGGAGTTGTCCACATCGATGTCATCATGTTGGCGCATAATCCCGGTGGAAAAGAGAGGACGGAGCAGGAGTTTGCGGCCTTGGCTAAAGGAGCTGGATTCCAAGGCTTCCGAGTAGCGTGTTCAGCTTTCAACACCTATGTCATTGAATTTCTTAAGCAGAATTGAGTGCTATTCTTCACTTGGTATACTATATATGCTGTCATATATGCATGTGTATCAGCTTTTTTTTTCTTTGGCTTTTGAGATCGTGATCGCATGTGGAGTTTAAAGGTCCCCACTTGCTAGAAAAAAGGATCCTGAGATTTTTCAAAGGTCCTAGTAATCTAAGTCTAAATTTCAGAAAAGTTCATCAAATGCTGCAGTCATTCCTCTGAATGCAAATTTTGGATCTGATAAAAATTACTTGAACTTGACCATAGATTGAAATTTCTGATCTACCATTATCTGCACAGCGGCTTAACTCAGGAGTCTGTTCATTTCTTAGGTGTTGCTGGCCCTTTTTTCAATGTCCTTCTGGCCTTCCAGTAGCCAATGTGCTCAGCAGCATGGCAATGTGCCGTTTTCCACAGGATCAGATCCCACATGGAGTACCTGAATCACAGACAGAGATGCCTTGAATGTGGATAATCTCTACAAGCAACCTACAACACCATCAATTCAATTCAGTTAAGTTACTCCTGATCGAAATCAAGGTACCCTCCATTGATGAAGCTATCTTTCTTTCAATTGCAACTTTACCACTACTGAAAGTGTCTATATTTCCCTATTATACATAGCTGGCTCGTTACAAGCATAATTACTAGAACATATCCCAAGTGCTGCTTCGGTGTGGGACGAGTCTCATCACCCCTCTAACACAGCTATATCAGCTAACACCCTCCCTCCAATCCAAGGTATACATTACATGCCAATGCAACCACACAATTTCCAATTACACATTTGAATCATACATTTCTTTCTTAGACATTTAGACTTTCACTCAATGCAAACACAAAATCACAAAAGATTAGATCATTAAATTTAAAACTGAGGGGGAAAAAGGGACCTCTGCATCATGGACAGACCGAAATTCGAGGAAACGAACTGGGCCTGAACGAAATAGAAACAGTGGTACCCAAAACAAAAGAGCAAAATTATATTTAAAAAAAGAGCCCATGGACCAGAGAAAGGGATTGCCGTCTTTCAGTCCGGTTTTTGTTGTGTTTGGATGTGGGAAAATAACCCGGAATTTACCTAAAACTCAGGAAAAGGTTTTGACAAATCCTAAATTACCGTGTTTGGCAACTAAAACTCGGAAAACCGGGATTGACGTGCGGGAAAATTTGGTGGAATTTTGGGAGAAGTTTTTCCGCCTTAAATTTCCACCTCTCGGGTAGGAAAATCCCAATTGACACAAGCGGGGAAATCTTGTTTTCATGAGCGGGAAATTTTTTTTGCGCGCCAAACTATTCACAGTGTTCTAATAAAACTCAAACAAAGCCTCAATTAACCAAGACCCACGAGTGCAGAGAAGACAACGAAGCCATAGCAGAGAAGAGAGCACTGCGTTTTTGCTGCTGGACTTCTAATCTGAGGTTAGAATTCAAACTTTTCTTAAACATCTATCTATCTTGAACGAATATCATGAGTTTTTGGAGATTTTGTGATTATTCGACTGGGGAGAGATAGTTCTGGGTTGCAACCTTGAAGGCTGCTAGGAAAAATAGGAAATACAGGAGTTGAAGAGGAAGCAGATGAGATTGGGAAAAATGATAAAGACAGAAGTATAAATTGGGGGGTAGGTAGGGAATATATTATATAAAAACTTGATTTGTGATTGGGATGGAAGGGGACGACAAGTGAGTGGAGAATATATAATATAAAAATATAATTTGTGATTGGGAATGGGAGAGGAAGACGGGGTGGGTGGGGAATAAGGTGCATTGGTATTGTTAAGAATAAAAATAATAATGAATGGTAATGTGTGCTCCACCAGGTACGGGTTATGATTTAACTATGAAGTCTACATATCATGAAAGCAAAAATGTGAGCAGTTGAATTTGTTGGTCAAAAGTGAAATTAGTCTTCTACAAAATGGAGGGCGCGTGAAACATTTTATTTACGGTTACTCTTTTCATGTGATTTGTATTCATGTTTGTCTCTTTTGTTCTGTGATATAATGTGATGAAAAACTTACATACTCTTCAACTTCAATTTTTTACCGCAAAGAAAGAAAATTGATTTGTGTTCCTGTTGTTAATCTTTGTTTAATTTTATTTGTGTGTGGTGGTATCAGTTTTCTGTATATAACTTTCTTATTCAAGTTTTGTTTCAGAGTGATGAGTGCCACAGGAGGAAAAATGTTTCCCAAAAGAAAGAAAGGAAATGTGAAGCAAACGGTCGAAAATGAAAGTGACACAAAAAAAAACTTTCGCTGGAATATAACTATGGAGCGTATCTTGGTGGATATACTACGTGAGGAGCGTAGTCTAGGTAACAAAGGAGATGGAGGCTGGAAGAACACTACTTACAATACAGCTGCAGCTATTTTATCTGCTCAGTTTGGTCAACAGATAACTGCTAGTAACGTCCAAAATCGTGTGAAGTCATGGAAGAAGTTTTATGCAATTGTGAGCGATATTTTAAGTTAGAGCGGATTTAGTTGGGATTCAAACAAAAAGATGTTGAGCATAGATGATGAAAATGTTTGGAAAGCATATGCGGAGGTAAATATGAAATCTGCTCTTTTCATTTATGATGTTCTAACTATTCTTTAATTCTTATAAGCTAATGATTTGAATTGCTATATTTTGTAGAAACATGAAGGAGTTGAAGGTTTTCGCTTCAAAGTTATTGAAAATTGGGATGATATAGTTGATTTGTGTGCAAAAGATAGAGCCACTGGGGAGGGTGCTGAAACATGTTCGGAAGCCACTGAGGTCATGACTCCTCCTGTTGATAATGTTGAGCATATTATTCTGGATGGTGATGCAAACAGTGTAGAGAATATCAACATTGTCGATGATAATTCACCTTACTCAACAAATGCTCAAAATAAAAGGAATCGTGCATCAACTAAATCTGCTCAAGTTCCTCATCCAAAGAGAAGAAGTTCAGGTCAGGATGTTGTGGCAGATTCAATTGCCAGCATGGCTGCATCTTTTGAAGCATACATTCGTGCTGATACAAAGAGCTTGGATCCATTTGAGGTGTATACTGAACTACATGCAATACCAGATCTTACAGAAGAGAATCGAGTTAAAGCATGCACTTGGTTGATAGAAAATGAGAAGCAATTTCGAATGTTGAAGGCCCTCCCGATTGAGAGCAAGAGCACCATGGTGAAGATGCTTCTTGCTCGTGAAACCTAAAACATGTTTTTCATTATCATAAAACTTGACGTTTGTTGTTTGTGTCATAAAGTTTAGAACTTGAGATTTTGTTAATTTTGTTGAATTTGCATTATGTTTTCATTTGAATTTGGGACTTTGTTGATTTTGTTGAATTTATATTCTATTTCGATTAGAACTTGAGATTTTGTTGAATTGCTTTTTTGTTTTTTTTCCTCTTTTTTTTTTTTTTTTCCAAAAAAAAGAATTTATTTTTTCTTTTTTTTTTTTTTTTCCCCATTTTTTTTTTTAACAAAAAAAAATTTAAAATTCACATCTTTTTATATGACAGAAATAAAATTCCCCTCTTTTTTGTTTTTTAAGAATTTTACTTTTTCCTCATCCAAACACACTGGGAATAAACCAAAAACCGGACTGCACACAAACTTGTGTATTAGTATTGCTTGCCTCACCGTCAACAAAGAGTTTAGGAAAGCAAGTAAAAATCAACCAGAAGATAAAAAACTCGAATCATAGATTCATAAATGAGTTTGCGTTGATAACTCAAAACTACAGTTTAGGTAAGTAGAAAATAGAACTAGGAAATTCAATTTAGGATTAGGAAAGTAAAAATGATTTCTCCTATGTTCTTTAGGAAAGTAACTAGGAAGTTCAATTTAAATTTAGGAAATTAAATCTCCTATGTTCTTTAGGAAAGTAACTAGGAACTTCAATTTATGATTAGGAAAGTATAAGTACGTAACTTTTCCTCTATTCTTTAAGAATCCTATCTTGACAAGGAATTGTAACAATCCACCCACTATATAAGCTTGGTGGAGATGATTATTTGCAACATCGCATCACAACGAAAACAAGCAAATTTGGGGATTAGCATAGGGATTCCAACAACTTCTTATTCTCAAGATACTCACAATTTTCAAACGTTTAGTTAGAATACCAACCAAGACATGTCACCAACTTCACCAATCCCAACGGAGGTCTCCGACAAACTCCACTCCTCGGACCAAGACATAGGTGATGAGGACACTCCTAAGTTGGAAAGGAAACCAGCTTTCCTTTCAGATGGCAGAGTGAAAATTCCAGCTGGCAACAAAGTCGGAAAAAATCTTTTTCCTCACTTTTCGTCAATGGGGAAGCCCACAAAAGACAACGTTCCAGAATCAGCAGCTGTCGCATATACTCTTAGAGAGTTTAGAGATTCAGAACGAATGCTCGGCGTTTATAATAGTGATTCCGAGGACGAAGACAAAGAGAAGTCACTAAAGGTTTTGAAAAGGAAGGATCAACGCTACAAAGATTGCTGGGAAGCCCGTAATATGCCTTCTGATCAGGTGATTAAGAAGATTGATCAAATTTTGGAGGAGAGTAAAAAGTCACAAAGTTTCAAGGTACCTGTCTGTATGGAAGCTATATACGTGGAAGAGTTTGGTTGCTTGATGCCCTCTGGAAGAAAATATAAGCCTTGTAGACTATACAACGAAAAAGGGAGTGGAGAAGTGAATCATCAATTCCAAAAACTACATGCTCTTTATATTCTGATACGAGACCTTTTGGAGCTAGGTCGGACGCGCACAGTGTCTTCGATTCCCTATCTATATGAAAAGTTCAGGGATGGCCAGGATGTTGCCGACTCATTGAACAAAATTTGTATGACTCTAGGTTGCAGGCGTGAGAACTTGAATATCCTTAGCTCAAACAAAGGTAAAGTAATTGGTGATTTTTCAGTCGAGTTCAATAACATTAAGACGAGTTGTGCTGACACATATTTCACAATCAAGGCTGAGGAAGTTCAGAGGTATATGTTCGAAGTTGAAAGCGACAAAGATCCTCTTGCTATAATACTTGTGGAGAAGGATACAGTTTTTCACCAATTAGTCAGTGCAAAATTTCACAAAAATTTCCAGTGTATCATTATTACTGGACACGGCCAACCAGATATCGCTACTCAGATATTTTTAAGGAAAATGAGGAAGGCACTAAAGCTTCCTGTGTTGGCCCTCATGGACGGAAATCCACATGGGCTTGCCATCTTGCAGACATATTTACACGGGTCAACAGATATGATCTATGACTCAAGAAATTTGAGAACAAGGCGCATCAAATGGCTGGGAATGAGGCCATCTGATTTGGAGACATATGATGTTCGAGATCATTGTCAGGAAGGATTTGGGAAGCATGGTAACGCGTTGAAAGAAAAGTTCATGAAAGATACTTTATTTTCGGAATGGAGTAAAGAGCTGGCTGAGATGAAATTTTCAATCCGAATTGAGCTGCTGGACTTTCTCGATCTCAATTTTTTGAGTAAGACATATCTGCCACAAAAACTGAAGGATGGAAATTGGTTATAAGCGAGTTTGGTAGTCCTTGTGTATTTTTCTAGTTTGTCTCTGAATTTTTCTAGTTTGTCTCTGATTGTCCAAGACAAACTGTAAAATTAAATTAATAATAACCGTTTTTCAAAGCATTCATGATTGTCCAAAATTACCGTTGTTCACTACTATATTCTTTGTTTTCACTACTTTTTCAACCATCTGCATATTGTTTAAAGTACACCTATGAATATCGGCCCGATTCAGAACATTCGGTTAGGCCCGAAAATATAGCCAGGGCTTTTATATCAAAAGATGAAAACAGAGGTCCACCATACTCCCTGTACCACGTAAAACCCTAAATGAAACAGTATACGTTGCCGACACTAGATGAACACCTTTGACTAGAAGGAAAGCAAGCGAGCGAGCGAGAGACGAAGAAGCGAAATGGCGATGCCGAAGCCGAAGCCGAACTACTTGCTTGAGATCACTGCCTATATGCGGTTTGTGGAGAGTCTAGCGCCCCAAGCCGGCTGTGACGATCCCGACATCTACTATAACTTCGGTGTATGTGTATTTAATCTATGTATTCATCCCTGCAAGTTTGATTGATTGATCACAATTTTTATTGACGCATGCATGTGTTATGCAATACTATATATGGTAAATCGCTTATAATTTTTGTAGATAAGATGCAAGAAATGCAAGGAAGATATCGGGTACGAACTTTGCAGAAATTTGAAAAGTCGACCCATCGAAAAGCCGGTATTCTATTCCCTCTTCCGCTTTCCTTTTATCTTCTACTTGATCTTTGGCTTTATATATCATTTTCATTACTAGTGTCTAGTGCACAACTTCAATGTGCGAATGAATGAATTTCTGGTTCCTTCCTTGTATGTCTAATGCTTTATATATTTTTAGTGGTCACCCTTTTGCATGCATGTATGGTATTGATTGACTTGCATCTCTTACCCATGTAGTGCAAATATTGCGGGGAACCTGGATCTGTGACATTGGTTCCGGGTTTTGGGAAACCCTTAACACCAGAGCGTATAGATGAATTTAAGTATTCTCCTCTGATGGCATTTGAAATCAAGGGATACGAGCCCACTGATTTCAGTTTTGATAGTGGGTGGAAAGCTGAAAGTGTAAGTTTATCTTCGATTATTATTTGCACTGATATTGCGCATGGAGTCTGCAGTGGTTTTCGTCTCACTTGAATTGGGTGTTCAATGATCTCTATAGGTGAATGGGACTGTTTTTCACAACGTAGACCTGTCAAATGAGCATTGGAGCAAGTATAAATACGGCATCCCAGCACTGATATCTATGCTCGGTTATAGGTTTCTTCTGCTAGACAATGACGGTACGCTATTAGCACTAGTAATTGTTCACATATTGTCAGATTCATTCTAGCTCGCTTCCTACTTGGCCCAATTTTCATGCCAACTAAATTAGCTAGTTTGCAGGTGGAAGGGTCAACAAAGATGAAAGTGGTGAGGAAGATGGAAAGGTCAACAAAGATGAGGACTTCAAGGACAAAGACACAGCTCATGAGGACTGCAAGGGCGAAGACACGGCTCATGAGGACTTCAAGGACGACTACACCGGTGAGGATGAAGTTGATAAGGGCAAGCATGGTAATTTGAACGTTACTCTGAATTTCAAAAGCATGAAGATGACGAGTTTGAGTATGATGATTCTAATGATGACGATGAGACAGTTGATGAGGGCAATAACAACTTCAAGAAGCATCGTAAATTGAAGCGTTACTCTGAATTTCAAAAGCATGTAGACGACGAGTTCAAGTATGATGATTATACTGATTATAGTGATGATGATGAGGATGAAACTGATGAGGAGTGAGGGTGATTTCCAGACTGGGTCTACTTTTGTTGAGTAGATTCGCAGTGAATTGTGATAATATCTCATCGTAATCTCATCATGACAATGAATTTGTTGGATGAGTTATTTGCAAAACTTTGGTAGAATTGCTTGTACTGAACTAGATTGAGAATTTGTTTCCAACTTATGCTAGTTGGTTATACAATCCTCCATGAGTTTGTTGGGCTAGCACTCTTTAGTTGTTTTCATGTATTTTCAAGGATGGCTTAGTGAGCTTTGTTCAATGTTTCCAATACAAATAGAGAAGTGACTTTCTCTAAGCTTATTTCATTAAATTTATTATTTTTTAGCAGTGATTCTCAGTCTAACAGCTCATTCTTAGTGGAACTTGCACCAACTTGATGTGAAGAATGTGTTTCTGTGCGGATCGTTAAAGGAGGAAGTCTATAAAGATCAACCAGGCGGTTTTGTGTATCCAAATTATCCCATACGTCCGTAGAACAAATCTTTGTCCTAGGGCCTGGAAATATAGAAGTTTACAACCTTATTCCAACTCTTAAATTTAAGGCTTCTTATGCAGATGCGCCTCTGCTTGTCAACATCTATGATGTGTCAAAAATACACCTTTTTTATGTGAAAGTGCTATAGCTTAGCTGCTGTTAGAAGTGCATTGCAGATAGAAATATTTTCTTGGCCTGCAAGTCCCCACTTGCTAGAAAAAATGATTATGAGATTTGTCAAAGGTACTATTTATATTAAAGTTCAGAGAAGTTCATCAAATGCTGCAGTCATTCCTCTGAGTGCAAATTTTGGATCTGATATACAGGGGAAAATCAAAAAATTATGGATCAAATTTGGTTGAATCAGGCTTTGGATAAACACCTAAAATCTTCACCATTTTCATCAACTATAGACGAATCAAAGGCCTTGAGATTACTTGAGGATGATAATAAAGACGTTAGAGCTCAGAGGAACTACAGTACAAGGCACTATGCACTCTAGAGACACTCTAGAGATAATCCATTTCATGAAGCACTTTTGTAAATCAACGTTTTACCGCTGCCAATATTTACAAGCAAAAAATATCAAAGATAAGAAGAACGGGTGGGAAGGCTTTTTGTGCATCAATACAACCAAAAAAAAAAAAAAATCAGTAAGATCGATTAGATTTGATTCAATTTCTCCCATCATTGGAATTCATTAGTAGCTATTTTCATTGTATGTTTGCTGGCTGACATATAACAAAGCCACAATTTTAAGTACCCACTCTATAGACAAGATGACTTGAACTTGACCATATATTGAACATTATCTGCAAAGCGGCTTAACTCAGGAGTCTGTTCATTTCTTAGGCGTTGCTTGCATTTTTTTCAATGTCCTTCTGGCCTTCCAGTCGCCAATGTGCTCAGCAGCATGGCAATGTGCTGTTTTCCACAAGATCCCACAAGGAGCAGCTGAATCACAAACATAGCAGTAGCACTGCACACAAGCATCGAACCCGAGTTCATATGTAATTGTTAAACAAAAGAAACGGAGTTACATTGAAAATGACCAATAATACTGCTTTAACATGTTAATTCCATTACCAGCTCGCAGTACCTCTCATGAGGTGTTGTTGCAAAAGGGAACTTCAGACAGAGATGCCTTGAATGTGGATAATCTCTACAAGCAACATACAACACCATCAATTCAATTCAGTTAAGTTACTCCTGATCGAAATCAAGGTACCCTCCATTGATGAAGCTATCTTTCTTTCAATTGCAACTTTACCACTACTGAAAAGTGTCTATATTTCCCTATTATACATAGCTGGCTCGTTACAAGCATAATTACTTGAACATATCCCAAGTGCTGCTTCGGTGTGGCACGTGTCTCATCGCACCTCCAACACAGCTATATCAGCTGACACCCTCCCTCCAATCCAAGGTATACATTACACGCCAATGCAACCACACACATTTTTCAATTACACATTTGAATCATACATTTCTTGCTTAGACATTTAGACTTTCACTCAATGCAAACACAAAAGGATAAAAGATTAGATCTTTTGTTCTTATACCCTTTCAGAACCAAAAAAAGTTTACTTCTTTTTCAAATCCCATTTGCAGAAGGGAGATGCAATTTCAAATTCTTAGCTTCACCCGCATTTTCCCCAGCAGCCAGACAGAACCAACCAACCCAGAACCAAAAATTGACAAAAAAGTATCAAATTGGAAAACAGGGGAATCAGAACCTGCCCTTTCTCAGCAACGACGGACACGTCCGGCCACTCAGCAGCATCATCATGGGCGACCGACGACTTGGACTGAATCGGCTCACATGGGTCGAAATCTAGGATGAAGCAATCATCGACTTCCTCGAACTGCTTGACATCGACCTTGTTCTTAACACAGAGAATGTATCGGAGTCCGCCGGAGCGCGACCCGCTTCTTCTTCCCCTGGAGCGGCGGTGTCGGCGACACATTGATCGTCGCCACCTCCGTCCTGTTTTGGGAACCAGGATTTTTAATGCAACTCGCTTTGGTCTTTTTGCTTCTTTGGGTAAAAAAAAAAGGACGTTTTGACTCTCCACAGGGAGTTAACGCTTTCATTAAATTTAAAACGGAGGGGTAAAAAGGGACCTCTGCATCATGGACAGACCGAAATTCGAGGAAACGAACTGGGCCTGAACGAAATAGAAACAGTGATACCCAAAACCCAAGTGCAAAATTATATTTAAGAAAAGAGCCCATGGACCAGAGAAAGGGATTGGCGTCTTTCAGTCCGGTTTTTGTTTAGGTAATAACCCAACAACCGGACTGCACACAAACTTGTGTATTAGTATTGCTTGCCTCACCGTCAACAAAGAGTTTCGGAAAGCAAGTAAAAATCAACCAGAAGATAAAAGAACTTAAATCGCAGATTCATAAATGAGTTTGCATTGATAACTCAAAACTACGGTTTAGGTAAGTAGAAAATAGAACTAGGAAATTCAATTTAGGATTAGGAAAGTAAAAATGATTTCTCCTATGTTCTTTAGGAAAGTAACTAGGAAGTTCAATTTAAATTTAGGAAAAATTTCCTATGTTCTTTAGGAAAGTAACTAGGAACGACAATTTATGATTAGGAAAATATAAGTACGTAACTTTTCCTATATTCTTTAAGAATCCTATCTTGACAAGGAATTGTAACAACCCCACCCACTATATAAGCTTGGTGGAGATGCTTATTTGCAACATCGCATCACAACGAAAACAAGCAAATCTGGGGATTAGCATCGGGATTCCAACTTCTTCTTATTATCAAGATACTCACAACTTTCAAACGTTTAGTTAGAATACCAACCAAGACATGTTCCCAACTGCACCAATCCCGACGGAGGCCTCCGACAAACTCCACTCCTCGGAACAAGACATAGGTGTTGAGGACACTCCTAAGTTGGAAAGGAAACCAGCTTCCCTTTCAAATGGCAGAGTGAAAATTCCAGCTGGCTTTAAAGTCATAAAAAATCTTTTTCATCACCTTTTTTCAATGAGGAAGCGCACAAAAGACATCGTTCCAGAATCGGCAGCCGTCGCATATACTCTTAGAAAGTTTAGAGATTCAGAACGAATGCTCGGTGTTTATAATAGTGATTCCGAGGAGGAAGACAGAGATAAGTCACTAAAGGTTTTGAAAAGGAAGGATCAACGCTACAAAGATTGTTGGGAAGCCCGTAATATGCCTTCTGATCAAGTGATTAAGAAGATTGATCAAATTTTGGAGGAGAGTAAAAAGTCACAATGTTTCAAGGTACCTGCCTGTATGGAAGCTATATACGTGGAAGAGTTTGGTTGCTTGATGCCCTCTGGAAGAAAATATAAGCCTTGTAGACTATACAACGAAAAAGGGAATGGAGAAGTGAATCATCAATTCCAAAAACTACATGCTCTTTATAATCTGATACGAGACCTTTTGGAGCTAGGTCGGACGCGCGCAGTGTCTTCGATTCCCTGTCTATATGAAAAGGAAAAATTGTTCAGGGATGGCCAGGATGTTGCCGACTCATTGAACAAAATTTGTATGACTCTAGGTTGCAGGCGCGAGAACTTGAATATCCTTAGCTCGGACAAAGGTAAAGTAATTGGTGATTTTTCAGTCAAGTTCAATAACATTAAGACGAGTTGTGCTGACACATATTTCACAATCAAGGCTGAGGAAGTTCAGAGGTATATGTTCAAAGTTGAAAGCGACAAAGATCCTCTTGCTATAATACTTGTGGAGAAGGATACAGTTTTTCACCAATTAGTTAGTGCAAAATTTCACAAAGATTTCCAGTGTATAATTATTACTGGACACGGCCAACCAGATATCGCTACTCAAATATTTTTAAGGAAAATGAGGAAGGCACTAAAGCTTCCTGTGTTGGCCCTGATGGACGGAAATCCACATGGGCTTGCCATCTTGCAGACATATTTACACGGGTCAACAAATATGATCTATGACTCAAGAAATTTGAGAACAAGGCGCATCAAATGGCTGGGAATGAGGCCATCTGATTTGGAGACATATGATGTTCGAGATCATTGTCAGGAAGGATTTGGGAAGCATGGTAACGCGTTGAAAGAAAAGTTCATGAAAGATACTTTATTTTCGGAATGGAGTAAAGAGCTGGCTGAGATGAAATTTTCAATCCGAATTGAGCTGCTGGACTTTCTCGATCTCAATTTTTTGAGTAAGACATATCTGCCACAAAAACTGAAGGATGGAAATTGGTTATAAGCGAGTTTGGTAGTCCTTGTGTATTTTTCTAGTTTGTCTCTGAATTTTTCTAGTTTGTCTCTGATTGTCCAAGACAAACTGTAAAATTAAATTAATAATAACCGTTTTTCAAAGCATTCATGATTGTCCAAAATTACCGTTGTTCACTACTATATTCTTTGTTTTCACTACTTTTTCAACCATCTGCATATTGTTTAAAGTACACCTATGAATATCGGCCCGATTCAGAACATTCGGTTAGGCCCGAAAATATAGCCAGGGCTTTTATATCAAAAGATGAAAACAGAGGTCCACCATACTCCCTGTACCACGTAAAACCCTAAATGAAACAGTATACGTTGCCGACACTAGATGAACACCTTTGACTAGAAGGAAAGCAAGCGAGCGAGCGAGAGACGAAGAAGCGAAATGGCGATGCCGAAGCCGAAGCCGAACTACTTGCTTGAGATCACTGCCTATATGCGGTTTGTGGAGAGTCTAGCGCCCCAAGCCGGCTGTGACGATCCCGACATCTACTATAACTTCGGTGTATGTGTATTTAATCTATGTATTCATCCCTGCAAGTTTGATTGATTGATCACAATTTTTATTGACGCATGCATGTGTTATGCAATACTATATATGGTAAATCGCTTATAATTTTTGTAGATAAGATGCAAGAAATGCAAGGAAGATATCGGGTTCGAACTTTGCAGAAATTTGAAAAGTCGACCCTTCGAAAAGCCGGTATTCTATTCCCTCTTCCGCTTTCCTTTTATCTTCTACTTGATCTTTGGCTTTATATATCATTTTCATTACTAGTGTCTAGTGCACAACTTCAATGTGCGAATGAATGAATTTCTGGTTCCTTCCTTGTATGTCTAATGCTTTATATATTTTTAGTGGTCACCCTTTTGCATGCATGTATGGTATTGATTGACTTGCATCTCTTACCCATGTAGTGCAAATATTGCGGGGAACCTGGATCTGTGACATTGGTTCCGGGTTTTGGGAAACCCTTAACACCAGAGCGTATAGATGAATTTAAGTATTCTCCTCTGATGGCATTTGAAATCAAGGGATACGAGCCCACTGATTTCAGTTTTGATAGTGGGTGGAAAGTTGAAAGTGTAAGTTTATCTTCGATTATTATTTGCACTGATATTGCGCATGGAGTCTACAGTGGTTTTCGTCTCACTTGAATTGGGTGTTCATTGATTTCTATAGGTGAATGGGACTGTTTTTCACAACGTAGACCTGTCAAATGAGCATTGGAGCAAGTATAAATACGGCATCCAAGCACTGATATCTATGCTCGGTTATAGGTTTCTTCTGCTAGACAATGACGGTACGCTATTAGCACTAGTAATTAGTTCACATATTGTCAAATTCATTCTAGCTCGCTTCCTACTTGGCCCAATTTTCATGCCAACTAAATTAGCTAGTTTGCAGGTGGAAGGGTCAACAAAGATGAAAGTGGTGAGGAAGATGGAAGGGTCAACAAAGATGAGGACTTCAAGGACAAAGACACAGCTCATGAGGACTGCAAGGGCGAAGACACGGCTCATGAGGACTTCAAGGACGACTACACCGATGAGGATGAAGTTGATAAGGGCAAGCATGGTAATTTGAATTTCCGTTACTCTGAATTTCAAAAGCATGAAGATGACGAGTTTCAGTATGATGATTCTAATGATGACGATGAGACAGTTGATGAGGGCAATAACAACTTCAAGAAGCATCGTAAATTGAAGCGTTACTCTGAATTTCAAAAGCATGAAGACGACGAGTTCAAGTATGATGATTATACTGATTATAGTGATGATGATGAGGATGAAACTGATGAGGAGTGAGGGTGATTTCCAAACTGGGTCTACTTTTGTTGAGTAGATTCGCAGTGAATTGTGATAATATCTCATCATAATCTCATCATGACAATGAATTTGTTGGATGAGTTATTTGCAAAACTTTGGTAGAATTGCTTGTATTGAACTAGATTGAGAATTTGTTTCCAACTTATGCTAGTTGGTTGTACAATCCTCCATGAGTTTGTTGGGCTAGCACTCTTTAGTTGTTTTCATGTATTTTCAAGGATGGCTTAATGAGCTTTGTTCAATGTTTCCAATACAAATAGAGAAGTGACTTTCTCTAAGCTTATTTCATTAAATTTATTATTTTTTAGCAGTGATTCTCAGTCTAACAGCTCATTTTTGGTGGAACTTGCACCAACTTGATGTGAAGAATGTGTTTCTGCGCGGATCGTTAAAGGAGGAAGTCTATAAAGATCAACCAGGCGGTTTTGTCCATCCAAATTATCCCATACGTCCGTAGAACAAATCTTTGTCCTAGGGCCTGGAAATATAGAAGTTTACAACCTTATTCCAACTCTTAACTTTAAGGCTTCTTATGCAGATGCGCCTCTGCTTGTCAACATCTATGATGTGTCAAAAATACACCTTTTTTATGTGAAAGTGCTATAGCTTAGCTGCTGTTAGAAGTGCATTGCAGATAGAAATATTTTCTTGGCCTGCAAGTCCCCACTTGCTAGAAAAAATGATTATGAGATTTGTCAAAGGTACTATTAATATTAAAGTTCAGAGAAGTTCATCAAATGCTGCAGTCATTCCTCTGAGTGCAAATTTTGGATCTGATATACAGGGGAAAATCAAAAAATTATGGATCAAATTTGGTTGAATCAGGCTTTGGATAAACACCTAAAATCTTCACCATTTTCATCAACTATAGACGAATCAAAGGCCTTGAGATTACTTGAGGATGATAATAAAGACGTTAGAGCTCAGAGGAACTACAGTACAAGGCACTATGCACTCTAGAGACACTCTAGAGATAATCCATTTCATGAAGCACTTTTGTAAATCAACGTTTTACCGCTGCCAATATTTACAAGCAAAAAATATCAAAGATAAGAAGAACGGGTGGGAAGGCTTTTTTGTGCATCAATACAACCAAAAAAAAAAAAAAATCTGTAAGATCGATTAGATTTGATTCAATTTCTCCCATCATTGGAATTCATTAGTAGCTATTTTCATTGTATGTTTGCTGGCTGACATATAACAAAGCCACAATTTTAAGTACCCACTCTATAGACAAGATGACTTGAACTTGACAATATATTGAACATTATCTGCAAAGCGGCTTAACTCAGGAGTCTGTTCATTTCTTAGGCGTTGCTTGCATTTTTTTCAATGTCCTTCTGGCCTTCCAGTCGCCAATGTGCTCAGCAGCATGGCAATGTGCTGTTTTCCACAAGATCCCACAAGGAGCAGCTGAATCACAAACATAGCAGTAGCACTGCACACAAGCATCGAACCCGAGTTCATACGTAATTGTTAAACAAAAGAAAAGGAGTTACATTGACAATGACCAATAATACTGCTTTAACATGTTAATTCCATTACCAGATCGCAGTACCTCTCATGAGGTGTTGTTGCAAAAGGGAACTTCAGACAGAGATGCCTTGAATGTGGATAATCTCTACAAGCAACCTACAACACCATCAATTCAATTCAGTTAAGTTACTCCTGATCGAAATCAAGGTACCCTCCATTGATGAAGCTATCTTTCTTTCAATTGCAACTTTACCACTACTGAAAGTGTCTATATTTCCCTATTATACATAGCTGGCTCGTTACAAGCATAATTACTTGAACATATCCCAAGTGCTGCTTCGGTGTGGCACGTGTCTCATCACCCCTCTAACACAGCTATATCAGCTGACACCCTCCCTCCAATCCAAGGTATACATTACATGCCAATGCAACCACACATTTTTCAATTACACATTTGAATCATACATTTCTTGCTTAGACATTTAGACTTTCACTCAATGCAAACACAAAATCACAAAAGATTAGATCTTTTGCTCTTGAACCCTTAAAAAAAAAAAGTTTACTTCTTTTTCAAATCCCTAAAATCCCTAAAAATCCATTTGCAAAAGGGGGATGCAATTTCAAATTCCTATCTTCACCTGCATTTTTCCCAGCAACCAAACAGAACCAACCCCGAACCAAAAATTGACAAAAATGTATCATATTGGAAAAAGGGTGGAATCAGAACCTGCCCTTTCTCAGCAACAACGGCCACGTCAGGCGACTCAGCAGCATCATCATCGGCGACCGACAACTTGGACAACTGAATCGGCTCACATGGGTCGAAATCTAGGATGAAGCAATCATCGACTTCCTCGAACTGCTTGACATCGACCTTGTTCTTAACGCAGAGAATGTATCGGAGTCCGCCGGAGCGCGACCCGCTTCTTCTTCCCCTGGAGCGGCGGTGTCGGCGACACATTGATCGTCGCCACCTCCGTCCTCTTTTGGGAACCAGGATTTTTAATGCAACTCGCTTTGGTCTTTTTGCTTCTTTGGGTAAAAAAAAAAGGAATGCTGGGAAGTCCGTAATATGGCTTCTGATCAACTAATTGAGACGATTGGTAACATTTTGGAGAAGAGTAAAGAGTCAGAAACTTTCGAGGTATGTGTCCATAAGGAAGCTATATACGTGAAAGAGTTTGGTTGCTTGATGCCCTCTGGAATAAAATCTACGCTTTGTACAAAATACAAAGCAAAAGAGAAGGGAGAATGTGGTTTTCGTAAAGTGATGCGCCTATTCAAACAACTAGAAGCTCTCTATACTCTGATACGAGACCTTTTGGGGCAAGGTTGTACGCGCACGGTATGTTCGGTTTCCTATCTATTTGAAAAGGAAAAATTGTTCAGGGATCGCCAGGAAGTTGCCGCAGTATTGAACAAAATCTGTATGACTCTAGGTTGCAGGCGCGAGAATTTGAATATTCTTGGCTCTAACAAAGGTAAAGTAATTGGTGATTTTTCAGTGACGTTCAATAACACTAAGATGAGTTGTGCCGACTCATATTTCACAATCAAGGCTGAGGAAGTTCAGAAGTATATGTTCGATGTTGAAAACGACAAAAGTCCCCTTGCTATAATACTTGTGGAGAAGGATACAATTTTTCACCAATTAGTTAGTGCAAAATTTCACAAAGATTTTCAGTGTATTATTATTACTGGACGGGGCCAACCAGATATTGCTACTCGGATATTTTTAAGGAAAATGAGGAAACAACTAGAGCTTCCTGTGTTGGCCCTTGCGGACGGAAATCCATATGGGTTTGGCATCTTTCATGCATACCGACACGGGTCAAAAAATATGATCTATGACTCAAGAAATTTGAGAACAAGGCACATCAGATGGCTGGGAATGAGGCCATCTGATTTGGCGGAATATGATGTCAAACAGTTTTGCAAGGAAGGATTTGGGAAACATGGTGAACAGTTGAAAGAAAATTTCAAGAAAGACAAAATGTTTTCAGACTGGAAAGCAGAGCTGGATGAGATGAAATTTTCAATCCAAATTGAGCAGTTGGACTTTCTCAATTTCAATTGTTTGAGTAAGAAATATCTGCCAGCAAAATTGCAGGCTCGAAGTTGGTTGTAAGCAAAGTTTGGTAGTCTTAGTGTATTTTGTAGTTTGTCCCTGATAGTGCAAGCCAAAAAGCATTCATGATTGTCCAAAATTACCGTTGTTCACTACTATATATTATATCGTTTTTCACTACTTTTCCAACTATATGCATATTGTTTTAAGTACACCAATTAATGCCGGCCCGATGCAGAACATTCGGTTAGGCCCGAAAATATAGCCTGGGCTTTTATATCAAAAATTGAAAACAGAGAGGTCCACAATAATCCCTGTACCACGTAAAACCCTAAATGAAAAACAGTAAAAGCCGATGCCGAAACTAGATGAATACGTTTGACTAGAAGGAGAGCGAGCGAGTGAGCGAGAGACGAAGAAGCGAAATGGCGATGCCGATGCCGAAGCCGAAGCCGAACTACTTGCTTGAGATCACTGCAGATATGGAGTTTGTGGAGAGTCTAGCGCCCCAAGCCGGCTGTGACAATCCCGACTTCTACTATAGCTTCCTTGTATGTATTCATCCCTGCAAGTTTGATTGATCACTATTTTTTATTGACGCATGCCTCTGTTATTCAATACTATATATGGTAAATCGCTTATAATTTTTGTAGTTGAGATGCAAGAAATGCAAGAAACATATCCGGTACCTACTTTGCATGAATTTGAAAAGTCGACCCTTCCAAAAGCCGGTATTCTATTCCCTCCTCCTCTTTCCTTTTATCTTCTACTTGGTCTTTGGCTTTATATATCATTTCCATTACTAGTGTCTAGTACACAACTTCAATGTACGAATGAATGAATTTCTGGTTTCTTCCTTGTATGTCTAATGCTTCATATATTTTTTTTTTATATTTTTAGTGGTTTAAGCTTTTACATGCATGTACGGTATTGATTTGCTTGCATCTCCTACCCATGTAGTGCGAATATTGCGGGGAACGTGGATATGTGGCATTGGTCCCAGGTTTTGGGAAACCCTTGACAGCAGAGTGTGCGTATGAATCTAAGTATTCTCCTTTGATGGCCTTCGAAATCAAGGGATACGAGCCTGTTGATTTCGTTTTTGAGAGGGGGTGGAAAGCTGAAAGCGTAAGTTTGTCTTCGATATTATTTGCACTAATATTGCGCACCGAATCTTCAGTGGTTTTCGTCGCACCTGAAGTGGGTGTTCATTGATTTCTATAGGTGAATGGGACTGTTTTTAACAACGTAGACTTGTCACATTACTATTGGGGCAAGTATAAGTACGGCATCCCAGCATCGATATCTCTGCCCGATGGTAGATTTATTATGCTAGACAATGATGGTACGCTATTAGCACTAATATTTAGTTCGTACATTGTCAGATTCATTCTAATTCGCTTCCTACTTGGCCCAATATCCATGTCAACTAAAACTGTCTAGTGTTTGCAGGTGGAAGGGTCAACAAAAATGAAAGTGATGAGAAGGGAGACACGGCTCATGAGGACTTCGAAGTGGACCACACCGACGAGGGTAAACTCCCCCATGTGAAGGGCACCGACAATGATGGTACGCTATTAGCACTAGTATTTAGTTCGTATATTGTCAGATTCATTCTAATTGCTTCCTACTTGGCCCAATTTTCATGTCAACTAAAACTAGCTAGTGTTTGCAGATGGAAGGGTCGACAAAAACGAGGACTTCAAGGACGAAGGCACCGCTCATGAGGACTTCAAGGACGAAGGCACCGCTCATGAGGACTTAAAGGACGACTACACTGATGAGGATGAAGTTGATGAGAATTTCCGTTACTCAGAATTTCAAAAGCATGAAGACGACGAGTTCGAGTATGATGATTATAAGGATGATGAAAGTGATGAGGAGTGAGGGTGATTTCCAAACTGGGTCTACTTTTGTTGAGTAGATTCGCAGTGAATTGTGATATTATCTCATCATAATCCCATCATGACAATGAGTTTGTTGGATGAGTTATTTGCAAAACTTTGGTAGAATTGCTTGTAGTGAATTGGATTGAGAATTTGTTTCCAACTTATGCTATTTGGTTATACAATCCTCCATGAATTTGTTGGGCTAGCACTCCTTAGTTGTTTTCATGGATTATCAATGATGGTGGCGTAATGAGCTTCGTTCAATGTTTCTAATACAAACAGAGAAGTGACTTTCTCTAAGCTTATTTCATTAAATTTTATTACTTTTATAGTAGTGATACATACTATGGAGTTTTCAGTCTAACATCTCATTCTTAGTGGGACTTGCACCAACTTGATGTGAAGAATGTGTTTCTGCGCGGATCGTTAAAGGAGGAAGTCTATAAAGATCAACCAGGCGGTTTTGTGTATCCAAATTATCCCATACGTCGGTTGAACAAATCTTTGTCCTATGGCCTGGAAATATAGAAGTTTACAGCCTTTATTCCAACTCTCAAATTTAGGGCTTCTTATGCAGATGCGTCTCTGCTTGTCAACATCTCTGATGTCGAAAACACACCTTATTTTTTATGTGAAAGTGTTATAGCTTAACTTACTGTTAGAAGTGCATTGCAAATAGAAATATTTTCTTGGCCTGCAGGTCCCCACTTGCTAGAAAAAAGGATTATGAGATTTGTCAAGGGTACTATCAATCTAAGTTTTAAATTTCAGACAAGTTCATGCTGCAGTCATTCCTCTGTCTGCAAATTTTGGATCTAATATACAGAGGAAAATCAGAAAATTTTGGATCAAAGTTGGTTGGAATCAGGCTTTAGATAAACACCTAAAATCGTCACCGTTTTTTCATCAACTATAGACGAATCAAAGGCCTTGAGGATGCTTGAGGGTGATAATAAAGACTTTAGAGCCCAGAGGAACTCCAGTACAAGGCACTATGCACTATTGAGAAACTCTAGAGATAAACCATTTCTTTCATGAAGCACTTTTGCATATCTTAGTAACTCTACTCAACCAACGTTTTACAGATGCAAACATTTAGAAGCAAAAAATATCAAATACCAAAAAACAAAAAAATTATGTAAGATCGATTAGATTTTATTCCATTTCTCCCATCATTGGAATTCATTAGTAGCTACATTCATTGTATGTTTGCCGGCCGACATATATATAACAGAGCCACACTACTTCAAGTACCAACTCTATAGACAAAATGACTTGAACTTTGACCATATATTGAAATTTCTGATCTATCATTATCTGCAAAGCGGCTTAACTCAGGAGTCTGTTCATTCCTTAGGCGTTGCTTGCACTTGTTTCAATGTCCTTCCAGCCTTCCAGTCGCCAATGTGCTCAGCAGCATGGTAATGTGCTGTTTTCCACAAGATCCCACACGGAGCAGCTGAATCACAAACACAGCAGTAGCACTGCACACAAGCATCAAACCCGAGTTCATACGTAATTGTTAAACAAAAAGAAAAGGAGATACATTGACAATGACCAATAGTACTGCTTTAACTTGTTCCCCTGCATCTGGTGAAGCTCAAGATCGGCAGCAGTTGTTGGCAGGCCTGTCAGGAGTTCAGACACAAATGGTTCACTCTCTCCCACCTGAAAATCACGAAAGCAATTAACACACAGACAAATTGAACCCATCTTAAACCCTCCTTTTGGAACATAACACCGAAAAGTCAATATATAACACGCAAGGTTGATTAAAATAATAGCCAACATACAAGGGAAAACCTCTACACAAGAGAAATAAATAAATGTTGCACCTGTACAAGAACAAATTTACGCTAGCACTTGTGAACAATTTTCAAAAACGTGTCAAAAGCCATGTCCTGAAACATGAAAAGAAAAATATATCAGTAACATATGCGCAACTACCCCCAAAAAGGGGAACTTGACAGACACGGATACTTATACACCAAATAAAACAGCTAAAAGACCTACTAATGCATTTTCCCATGTTATGAGTCATGTATTTAGTCGCAAAAATCAAGCTGAAACATGATAATAAAAGAATTCACCTGAACTCCAGTATGGGTTTCATGCATAAATTCAAACAGCTTATTCACAACAGTTTTAAGGAACTTCCAATGAGCCCTTTGAAACCTCGGATACTGTCCAACGACATACCTGAAAACAAATAAACACTTCAAACATAAGGATATGCATACTGTAGACAACCGGTCATACAACTGACATGATGTAACCGCTGAAACGCATTATATGCATAACACAGTGCATCGAAATCAATACATTATCAATAGCTTAACTATTGGCATCACAAATGCTTACATGATATTGCTTGCAATAGCTGCGTTGTTATCTTTCCCCTTTATGATTTCACATAAATTCAGCAAGTCACGAATGACCATCACCAAAAACCTATTTTCCTGAAAAAATCATCGGTAACAAACATTAAAATTCAAGAAACATAAGGTACCGATCAAAGGATCAAAGTAGATGCAATATGCATAAGGAACAATATTCAAGTGCAAAGAAAAAATTCCCATTAGTCAGTTCTTAGAAATTATTTCATAGAAAAGAGGGCAAAAGATACCTGTTCTTCCATCATGTCAACTAAGTCTAGCTAGTTTGCAGGTGGAAGGGTCAACAAAGATGAAGGTGGTGAAGAAGGTGGAAGGGTCAACAAAGATGAAAGTGGTGAGGAGGGAGACACGGCTCATGAGGACTTCAAGGATGACTACACAGACAAAGTTGATGAGGTCAATAACGACGAAGACGACTTGTATCAATATGAAAGTGATGAGGGGCATCGTAAATTGAATTTCCGTTCCTCTGAATTTGTAAAGCATGAAGACGACGAGTATGAGTATGATGAAAGTGATGCGGAGGGAGAGTGATTTCCAAACTTGGTCCACTTTTGTTCAGCCGATTCGCAGGGAATTGTTATGTTTTCAAGGATTTAGTTAGGGATGTGATATTATCTCATCATGGCAATGAATTTGTTGGATGAGTTATTTGCAAATCTTTGGTAGAACTGCTTGTATCGAACTAGATTGAGAATTTGTTTCCAACTTATGCAATTCTCCATGAATTTGTTGGCCTACCACTCTTTAGTTGTTTGCATGTATTATCAAGGATCATCACCATTTTCATCAACTATAGAAAGGCCTTGAGATTGCTTAAGGATGATATTAAAGAAGTTAGAGCTCAGAGGAACTCCAGTACAAGGCACTATATGCACAACTGAGAAACTCTAAAGATAAACCATTTCATGAAGCACTTTTGCATATCTGATTAACTCTACTGAACTAACATTTTACAGCTACAAATATTTAGAAGCAAAAAATATCAAAGATAAGAACGGGCAGGAAGGCTTCTTCTGCATCATATACAAAAAATAGTTCCGTAAGATCAATTAGATTTGATTCAATTTCTCCCATCATCGGAAATTCATTAGTAGCTACATTCATTGTATGTTTGCCGGCTGACATATAACAAAGCCACTACTTCAAGTACCCACTCTATAGATAAAATTACTTGAACTTGACCATATATTGAAATTTCTGATCTGCCATTATCTGCAAAACGGCTTAGCTCACTCAGGAGTCTGTTCATTTCTTAGGCGCTGCTTGCACTTTTTTTAATGTCCTTCTGGCCTTCCAGTCGCCAACGTGCTCAGCAGCATGGCAATGTGCTGTTTTCCACAAGATCCCACATGGAGCAGCAGAATCACAAACATAGCAGTAGCACTGCACACAAGCAGTGAACCCGAGTTCATACGTAATTGTTAAACAAAAGAAAAGGAGTTACATCGACAATGACCAATAATACTACTTTAACTTGTTAACTCCATTACCAGTTCGCAGTACCTCTCATGAGGTGTCGTTGCAAAAGGGAACTTCAGACAGAGATGCCTTGAATGTGGATAATCTCTACAAGCAACCTACAACAACATCAATTCAAACCAAAACAAAGCTTAGTAACATTCTCAAAACTAGCTATTCAGATCAATTAAGTTACTCCGGATCGAAGCAAGGTACCCTCCATTGATGAAGCTTCGAGTGTACGAGAGCAAAGAAATGTAGAGATGGAAACTAGTGAGAGAGAGCCGCGGGAAACTATCTTTCTTTCAACTGCAACTGTACCACTGCTGAAAGTGTCTATATTTCCCCATCATACATAGCTGTCGCATCACACCTCTAGCACAGCTATATCAGCTAACACCCTCCCTCCAAGGTATACATTACATGCCAACCCAACCACACATTTTCCAATTACACATTTCAATCTTACATTTCTTGCTTAGACATTTAAACTTTCACTCAATGCAAACACAAAAAAGCACAAAAGATTAGATCTTTTGTTCTTATACCCTTCTCTCGGAACAACCAAAAAAAAAAAACCTTTACATCTTTTGCAAAGCCCTAAAAACCCCATTTGCAAAAGGGGGATGCAATTTCAAATTCCTATTTTCACCAGCATTTTCCCCAGCAACCAAACAGAACCAACCCAGAACCAAAAATTGACAAAATGTATCAAATTGGAAAAAGGGAGGAATCAGAACCTGCCCTTTCTCAGCAACGACGGCCACGTCAGGCGACTCAGCAGCATCATCATCGGCGACCGACAACTTGGACAACTGAATCGGCTCACATGGGTCGAAATCTAGGATGAAGCAATCATCGACTTCCTCGAACTGCTTGACATCGACCTTGTTCTTAACGCAGAGAATGTGTCGGATGGGGCTGTCGTCGTCGTCATCTTCGACCACTTCCTCGGAGGAAGTCGGAGTCCGCCGGCGCGCCACCAGCTTCTTCTTCTCCTCGCGCGGCGGCGTGAGCGACACATTGATCGTCGCAATCTCCGCCGCCGCCGCCGCCTTTGTGTCGGATTTCTCACCCATTTTTGCCCTTGTCCTTTTTCGGGACCCCAGGATTTTGAATTTGAATCGCTTTGGTCTTTTTGCTTCTTTTCACTCTCCACAACAGAGAGTTAACGCTTCATTAATTTAAAAGTTTAAAACTGAGGGTGACAAGGACCTCTTCATCAATTTAACAATGGACGGACCGAAATTCGAGGAAACAAACTGGGCCAGACCAAAATATAAACAGTGGTTTGAACTCTGATAAGGCCAGATTAGTACTTAAAAGCCCAAGAGCAAATTCAAAAAAGGCCCATGGACCATAGAAAGGTAATTGCGTCCACGTCCGGGCTCAGGCCCAAATCGAACCGACATGAAACAATTTTTCGGTCCTTTTCTCAGTCCGGTTTTTGTTTGGGGAACCAACCAAACTAAACCGGACTGCACACAAACATGTGTGTTAGCGTTGCTGACCTCACTCGTTGAGAGATGTGAGTGTAACGGCCCTATTCAAAATTTTCTCCTAGATGAACAATATTGGGTAAGTTCATTTGTGTATCACTTTGCATCGGTGGAATGGAGCAACGCAGAATACTTGATAATCGATCATTATGATTGCTTCTTCGAAAAAGACTTGTTATAGTGATAACTTATTGGAGTTGCTTGCTCCCTTCATCACTTGTCTTCCACCCTCAAGATCGAAATAAATGGACGTTTCACCCAATATCAACAATTTGTTCCTGAAATGCGTCATTGCTAGATCTCTGCTTACAATAAAAAATGAAAAGAATCTCTGTTGCATCATGTGTCAAGCAAGAAATATATAAAGTTCTATGGAATTTTAATGACCCTAAACTTTACAATAATAATAGGAAACATTTTTGCTAACCACCTACTACCCCTTTTTGGTGGTTAGCAAAAATACACTCGTAATAATACATCCGCCCTTTTGGTTGGGCAGACTAATCAATAATATCTAATTCGTGGGGAATATTTTAATCAAACACGTTGTGACCTTGAATAATGATCATCCCTAATGCTACTTATTAGTTTAACATAAATTTTGACATGTCACATTCTCAGTGAGCTACGCCTTCTTTTCTTTTTTTGGATTACAAATAAATGAAGCCTACTAGCCTGGAGACTGGAATGATGAAAAATGCAGGGGTTGGTGAACAAGTTGATAAGTCATTGGTTCGGAATTGTCTCCAGCTTGTTTGTTATCCTTCTTCCAGAACAAAAAGAGTGTGGTCAGTATGTGGAGCTGCACTTTTTTCCTGGTCGCCGATAGCTGCATCCATTTGTCTACATCTTCAAAGATTAGGTGAGATGTGATCCTCTTTGATTTGTCAACTCTACTCACTCCACCCTATTTATTGAACAACAAGACAATTTTTCCCATATAAATTCATAAATATAGGTTTCAAAGTAATAATATGAGTGTAATTAATTCTACCTAACAAAAATCAAGATTGTTGTGAAAAAAAAAAAATCAAAATCAAAATTATCAAAGATGTCTAGAAGCTCTCTGTCAACTCAAAGAAAAAGAAGATTTTTTTGTTAGGTAAATGGGGGAGGGGGGAGGGTCGAACCCAACCCAGGTGAGGGGGGCTGAATGTGGTGAGTCTACCACTATACCACACCCCATCCTCAAAAAGAAAAAAAAAAGAAAGAAAAGAAAGAAAAAGAAGATTATAAACTTACAAAAGGTTGAATTTATGAGCTCTCATCTAATGCTGTCGCCAAACTTGTTACATCCACATTATGATAAGTGGAGTTCAAGAAATCAATTATGGTTTGTGTAAGGTAAGGTTTAACCAACACCGTGTTAATTAGGTCCAATACGAAGATAACATGTGGATGGATGGAGGTGCATTTTGGTTCATATCCACCAACTGATATTGATCTTTGAGCGCAAATAAGGTAAAGTGGATATTATATGGTACAAAGTAAGTACCAACGATCTAGTATACCACATGGCATTAGGTATTTTTGTTCTCATATTTAGTAACTAAAAGAACTCATTCTCATTGTCTGTTTTTTTTTCCTTATGATCAGACAAGTACACCATATTTATATGCCTTATCAAACTCACGATTGCAGATACTTTAATGACATGAGAATTCAAATACAAAGTATATATATCGCATGGATAAATTTTCCCAACCACTTTAACAACTAATTAGTCTTTTACAAAGATACTCATATGTTTACTGTCCCTAGAAGTTAAAGACATACATGAGCCATACCAATATATGTGAAGCATACAGAGTGTCATGCATATTACCTTATACATGTTTAACATAACTTCAACAATACCAAAACGTTTTGGAGAATAGTTTGAATCAACATTAATAAGTATCAAATCATTAATAAATAAATTAATAATATGTCGATATTATTGTTTCTAATAATATCGATACGCATATGTATTAACATAGACCTCCAAACAGAAAAACTTTTCCAAAGATTGTAATGATGGAGTTCACTGTTTAACAGTATACTTTAGATCAACGGATCTCCAATTAATTTGATGTGTGTGCATGAGCTACAAATGTCTCTAGATCCCCTTACTTTTGAGGAAGAAATGACACTATCCAAATGGTAAAGTTTAAAACTTTATTGATCGATAATAGTCAAGATGTGTTTGATGCATGTGGGGTCCTCCATTGGTATTGGACACCTTGATATATCATATATCACAATCAAGGTGGTGGGTGAGCTTAGACACCATATATAATCCCCCACTTAGCCACACCCGTATTATATTCCCTGTCCTCAACCATCCCGTGTTTTCTTCTCCCCCTGTTTTCAACTCCGATAAAACAAATGGGTTCAAACACCGGCGAGACTCAGATGACTCCGACCGAAGTTTCCGACGACGAAGCCAACCTCTTCGCCATGCAATTGGCCAGCGCCTCCGTTCTCCCCATGGTGCTCAAAGCCGCCATAGAGCTTGATCTCTTGGAAATCCTGGCCAAAGCCGGGCCCGGGGCTTTCCTTTCGCCGGCGGAGATTGCTGCTCAGCTTCCGACCAAGAACCCGGAGGCCCCCGTCATGCTCGACCGCATGCTGCGGCTCTTGGCCAGCTACTCGATCCTCACTTACTCCCTGAGAACGCTTTCGGATGGGAAAGTTGAGCGGCTCTACGGTTGTGGGCCAGTGTGCAAGTTCCTGACCAAGAATGAAGATGGCGTCTCTATTGCCCCTCTTTGTCTCATGAATCAGGACAAGGTTCTTGTCGAGAGCTGGTAAGCGATCATCACCGCTTTCATTTCTTGGTTTTTTTTCTGGTCTCCATTTAACTTTGATCAATCACAAATGCTCGTTAGGAGTGACTATGTCGGTCCATATATCATAGATTTCAAACATTTTTCACTAACATTTGACACATCCATTATTACTCCCAAAACGGTCATGATTGTGAATGTTCATAAGTTTTATAGCTGATTCAGATTTGATTATCAATGTTGAAAAGCTTGATTGCTGTGGATGAAGACTAAGGTTTTAGTATTTTGGTTTCATGATCCTTACTTGGTATATGATTGTTGATTTTGAGCTCTGAGTGTCTTACGACTTATTGCGTCATAGTTTTCTTCACTCACTCTGCTTTTTTGGGGATAAGATAGAAAGTTTCATTATCATTTGCCTAAACTTTTGAACGTGGAGTGTGATTGGAAGATATAAATAAACAGCAGCCTATGTTTCTGACTTAAACAATATACAAACAATAATTTAGTCGTCGATGGTGGATCACCTACGTCTTTACCCACTTTTCAGTCGGGAGCTGAGGCCCACCACTTCACCTAACTAACACCAAAGTGTTTGAATTAACATTTCTTTCTTATTAAATCTGACGGTATAATTTTCAACAAGGCAAGCCCATTTTATTAGGGACAATACTTAATACTACTTGCTTATTACTTACGGTTTGACACTTGTGCATATCTGAAGGTAACAAGTCATCTACCTTAGAGCTTGCTTGAACTTTAAGGACTTGTCTTTGTCCCATTTTCAGATGATCGTGCTTTAATTCCTATTATGATCCATCTTAGATGTGTGTGATTGTTTATGAGTTTATTTCCGGCCTTCTGTCTGTAGGTATCACTTGAAAGATGCAGTTCTCGAAGGTGGAATTCCATTCAACAAGGCCTATGGAATGACTGCTTTCGAATACCACGGAACCGACCCGAGATTCAACAAGGTCTTCAACAAGGGAATGGCTGACCACTCTACCATTACCATGAAGAAAATCCTTGAGACATACAAGGGGTTCGAGGGCCTCAAATCCATTGTTGATGTCGGTGGCGGCACTGGAGCTGTCGTTAACATGATCGTCTCTAAGTACCCCTCCATTAAGGGCATCAACTTCGATTTGCCCCATGTTATTGAAGACGCCCCTCAATATCCTGGTATGAACAATTGTTCCTCTAAGCCAACTTATCTTAAATGTAGTTTTGTTTTTACTAGGTACATTGTTGTATTGAAATTGACCTCTATGGATGTTGAATGTAGGTGTGGAGCATGTTGGGGGAGACATGTTTGTAAGTGTTCCAAAAGGAGATGCTATTTTCATGAAGGTGAGAGTTAGAAATCGATACTAGCTATATCGAATAGTGTATGCAGATTTCATGGTGATGCTTTACTAGCTATATCGCATAGTGTATGCAGATTTCATGGTGATGCTTGTTTACATTGGGACTAATGTCGAATTGTGTAATGCAATCTAATCTTTACAGTGGATATGCCACGACTGGAGCGACGAGCATTGCTTGAAGTTTTTGAAGAATTGCTATGCTGCGCTTCCAGACAATGGCAAAGTGATTCTTGGTGAGTGCATTCTGCCTGTAGCGCCGGACACTAGCCTTGCCACTAAGGGAGTTGTCCACATCGATGTCATCATGTTGGCGCATAATCCTGGTGGAAAAGAGAGGACGGAGCAGGAGTTTAAGGCCTTGGCTAAAGGAGCTGGATTCCAAGGCTTTCGAGTAGCGTGTTCAGCTTTCAACACCTATGTCATCGAATTTCTTAAGCAGAATTGAGTGCTATTCTTCACTTGGTATACTATATATATGCTGTCATATATGCATGTGTATCAACTTTTTTTCTTTGGCTTTTGAGATGGTCATCGCATGTGGAGTTTACCATATGTAGATTTTTATGCACAGAAAGTAATAAGTGAGTTTGTGTTTCTTCTTGTATGTGATCAGTTTTTGAAATTGGATGCATAAATAACTTTCTGATTATGCGAGGAAAATGGGGAAATGCAGAACCAATAAACCGGAAAGAAAGAACGATACATCGGTATCACTCTTCAGAAAATTGAATTTAAAGAACAGTTCAACCATTTGTTTAACAAGAATTAAGTAACAGACGCAGGTGCAAAATTATTCGAATTTTCCAATAATGGGTTGTACTAGTCCAACTAACATAGTAAGCAATCAATAAGTGGCGAACAAATTATTTAACGTATGCAATAGCAATGCGCCTGCTTCTAAAGTGGCATTCTCGTAGTTGCACACTCAAAAAACAAAGCGGAAGAAGCGCTGCAAGCATTGCACCATGTCGGAAATCAGATTCGAAGCAACGCATTGAGGCTACTGCTGGCACTTGAAAAGCTCTAGACAATGCTCTTGGTCTAAATTCCTAGTCCAAAACTTCTTGTAGTACTCAGTGTATGTGTAGCCCCTGTATACGGCTGCAGACCCGTTCTCTGTGAGAGCTTTCGCCGGGCTGATGAGAGCGTCGTCTTGTGGGCAGAGGAAGGAAGCTACTGAGAGCCTTGCTCTATCAGTGTTCGTAATCGCACGGTGCCACACACTCTTGTATATCCCATTACTTAAGGCCTGCAGACACATCATTATTAGAAGTTACAACTTAGAACTATACGTATGTTCCCAATTGACAATTGGGATTTTAGAGCAAGTGATACTGGACGGTAGGTACTCGAGAACGTTACCTGTATTTGGTCTCCGATGTTGATGACAAAGGCGCCGGGGTGGGGATTGACTGCAACCCATTTGCCATCTTTGAGGACTTGAAGGCCCGCTACGCCGAGGTCTTGCAGTAGGATGGTTAAAGCATTTGGGTCGGTGTGCCCCGGTAGCCCATAAGTCATCTCGGGCTGTGGGCATGGCGGGTAAAAGTTAACGGCCATGTGTTGCCCTTGCTCGCCCAATGTGTCTCTTATGTGATGCTTCTCCAAGCCCAAGCTCTCTGATATCAGCTCTTCTATTCTGTGCCCGAGTTCTCGAACATCCGCACAGTACTTGCTCACAATGTCCCTACGGAAAAAGACAAAAACAAAGAAGATGTCAACAATGAACTACACTAGTTCGTAGTCTAAAGTCATCGCTTTTGTCACTGTTTGCAACAAGTACAAAGCTTACGCAGCCCACCCAACTCGAAGTTGAACCGATCAGCTCATATTGAATTTAGGTTTATCCACACCCATTTCTCTTCCTCCACCCAATATTATATTTTTATTCTTAAAACTTCCAAAATTATCCGCACATTACAAAAAAAATTTCAAAAGAACATACTAGATATATTTTCAAACTCAAACATTATTTTCATGAACTTAAAATTTAAAATAAAATTGAAAGACAAACAAACACTTTGTCGATGGAAAGCAATCGCCACCCTCCCTATATCTTTCTTGATTTCGTTGAAAACCCATGGAAAATGTATGTGTCTAACCATATTAGATTCTAATAAAATATTATCTTTAATTTGAGGGCAATTTGAGAAATTTTTATGATAAAAATGTAGTATTTGAGTAGGAAGCTTCTCACAAAAACAAAAACAAAAAGTAAGAAGAGAAAAATGATAGTGTGAATATAATTATTTGAGAAAAAAAATATTTTCAGCTTATATTAGTGTTTTTCTCACACAAGACATGCCCTCAATTAGGGCTGAGATCGGGTTGAGTCCCGACCCAAAAACCCCCACCTTGACTCCTGACCCGATACCCCCTCGGGCAAGCATTTTCCACCCCGATCCCAACCCCGATAGGCGTCGGGTCCCGACAATCGGGTACCCCGACCTCGTCGGGTATTTTCGGGTCGAGTGGGTGATATCCCGACAGTGAAATTCTTCTTATTATCCCGGTCAAAGACTGATACAAAAATTGAACATCCAATTCAATCACGATTTCTCCAACAAAAGAAAATTATCTTCTCAAAACACAAAATTGACAGCTCGAATTCATCGCCGAAATTCATCAACAGTTCATATTCGGGTTCTAATTCGTTTGGAAGCAAATCTAAACAAAGCAACATAAACAAGTACACACAGAGCTCAGCAAACAACAATCAATCAAGACACAACCAAAAGTTTGAAACTTTAAAGTGATTGAAATCGAATTCGAATTCGAATTCGAATCGGTGAAATTCGAACCTGAGCTTGGGCGGTCTCCATGCTCCGCCTTGCTAGCGATAGGAACCGCTGTAGCAGGGCGTCGATGATGAGCTTCGCCACCGCAACCCATCAGATGTTTCACCAGCCTAGCACGGCGAAGCTGCTCGAGCCGCCGCAAAGCCAGGCCAAAGCTTCATTCTTTCTGGGTCGAAGCTTTGGGGTCGGGTCGAAGTTGTCGAACAGAGATGGGTTTGTCGGGTCGACGGCGATGGGTTTGTCGGGTTTATCGTTAATGAATGGAGGCGGAGTCTGGGAAGAGATGGAGATTGAAGGCAGGTCCGTATATGTAAAGTAAATTAATATATATATATATATGCGGTTCGTATATGTAAAGTAACCCCTAAAGTAAATTAATATATATATATATATAAATTATGTCGGGTCGAGTTGAGTACCCATCGAGTTTCAAATTTTAGCCCGAACCCAAACCCTATAATTATTGGATTGAGCAAAAAACTTGACTTTTCGGGTCGAGTTCAAATCAGGTTGAGCAAAATCGGGATCAAGAACGGGTTGGGCGTGTGATCAAGTCGGGTTTGTCGGGTCTTTTTGCCACCCCTACCCTGGATTAGGTAGTGCCCTCGGAGGTAGGCGGTGACACAATTATTTAACATTTTGTATCACTAATTGGCCAAAAGATACCTCTCTATATATTAAGTATCAATCTCACTAGCTCCTTACCGTATAAATCCCCAATTCACATTAAAAATTTCGAAAATGTACTCTACTCATATTAGAAATTCTAAAAATTCTCTCCTTTAAAATACCAAAAACCAAACTAACCCTATAAATTAATAAATTGACATGCACATACGAACATGACAAAATGCCAGTCTTAATTATGACAGCGTAGACAGTTTTCTTGCGTGAAAATTGGTATTGGTAGAGAAAGATACTTATTTGAATCACATGAGATGGAGATGCGACGACAGTAACGAGAATCTTATTAATCACATGCAAGTAGATAGGCCAATAGAGTTTGCATCTATACTTATACTTTTACTTTTACTTTTACTTTTACCACAAAACTGGGGCAATTGGGGACCCACTTTCGACTCTACCCCTCTCATGCAATGCAAGAATAATGCAGATACCTACAAATTGAATTAATTAATAAATTGGTCCCATGGACATCATACTTGCACGTTGCACCCATTAGCCATCGACACATGATTCAATCTGCTTACGTCAACACGGACACAACCTATTACGTCACGCAGCTCCTACATATATTTAATTCTGCAATGAACGGTTGAGATCCACGCGTTGCTAACCGAAGCCACCGCCATCACCGTCAATTACGCACGAGTACTTGCCCGCTGTGATATTTAAATCCCGCATAAGCACATGGGCCCGGCCGTTCAGACAAATAATCTATTCCGTTCCGGGACATATCAGTTCGATCACCACCGTCCGATTAACATAATGAACGGTGAACATTACCTACAGTCTGGATTCTACAGTCTGGATTCTGACCAAGTCAAAACCAGAAAGGACTGCAAAACGATTTAATAAGTCCAATTATTTCCCTTCCTTTTCCTTTTTTTTTTAAATAAGGAGTACTTCACTTTTACTAAGAAACCATATTCCTCAATTTTCGTTTGTGAGTAAACCATAAAATTATTTTGTTTCATAAGCTCGTTTATAAAGATCATATTATATCATGCACCTTGTGAGCACATGCCAAATTCAGCTCAGAAGATTATACCATGAGACGCAATGAATGAGGTCAATTACTCATATAAAAGGGATGTTTGAGCATAAAAAATGACTCAGTGACTAATCACTCTTTAGATAAAAACCAATTCAAACCTAAATCCCAACCTAGCTACACTCTAGAGAGTTAATTATCATTATGGAACTTACATCACCCTAAATCTCTTTTTGGATCATTTTATAATATCTTACTTCACCTTTAATAAATACAATAGACAGACATACCTGAGATCTAAGAATGTCTTCAGTAAACATCAGAATATTCAATGAGTAGGTCCAAAAATGTCATATTCAAACATGTTTAGTTAAACCAGATTATAAGCATGTCACGTGTCATAAAAGGAGTATGATGAAAAAGATGACGTACATTTCTTAAAAAAAAAAAAAACTTTTTCCTTTTAAACCCCACAATGCAAAACTCATTTTACTTTTTTATTTTTATTTTTAAAGAAAAAACTTAAAAACCTATCATTTTAATAAACCCCAAAAACTATGTATAATACAAAGGCAACGTGGCAAACAGTCGGCACCGCACCCACCACGATGCTCTGACGCATATCTCTCAGAGAGGATCAGAGAGGAGAATGAGACAAAAATAGATGATGAGATCGTTCGACTTACTTGAAACAAGGAGGATTTGAGGGCCATTCTGGTACGTACTGGTCCAGGGGGTAACAATGGAGCCTCAGGTAGTCTCTCCAATTGTGCACCTTCTCCTTGTTCACATTAAAACTCGTCGAAAGCCTCATGGTTTTCGCCGGGTCGTCGGAGTACAACTTCATCTTCTCCTCCACCGGAAGCTCGAAAAACTCCTTCGCCACCCCTAGCATTTTCTCCACCGCCTCCGTTGATATCCCGTGATTAATAATCTATACATATGATCAGATAAATTACTGTCTCGTTGCATGGATTTATAAGGAGTTGTGCTACTTAATAAATTGTACGTACATATATATAGATGTGTGTAACAAAAAATAATAAAAATAGAGTGTTGCCTGGAAAAAGCCGTAAAACTTGCAGGCATCATGAATTTGTTGCACAATTTTGGCCCGGTCGAGAGAGGCCAAGTCGATTACGGGGATGTTCTCGCATACGGAGACTTCGGACAAGCGGGGCCTCTCGGATTCGGGTCGGATGTAATTTTCCGGGAGGTTGGAGTATCCAATTCCGGAGGAGAGGATTTTTGTTTCCATCTAGTGGTAGTTAGAATAATTTTGGCGGTGACAAAGACAAAGACAGCAACGCAAAAAAATGTGCAGTCTTTAAATTTGGAAGAGCGACTAAAGTTCGAGGAAGGTGAAGAATGGAGTACTGAACTGCACATGGTCATGGTGTATTTATATATACACAATAACGAGTCGAAGAGCCGATTAGGAGGCACTGGTAACTATGTCAATGATGTAGTCACTATATACTGTATATCAGGTAGACTTCACAAGTCTTGCGCCCAATTGTTGGAGGAAAAGTGTCATCGTATAACTGGACCAGTAGAAGCGAAAGTCTTGTCATGTTTTTATATTTGCTTATGATTAATCAGACATTATTATACAGTATAAATATATATATATATATATATATATATATATATATATATATATATATTAACTAAATAAGTAGGTTGCACTTGCGCATAAAAGATCACAATAATTTACTCTTGGATGATTCCTAATCTTACCTAAGTAAACCCAACGAAATTAAGAGATCCAAAGAATTGGTTTTCTCCTGTTCTCATTGCAAGTTGGTATACATCATAAGTGCTCCGTGTGTATACTTATCCTTTGCCACGTCATCTAAACAAATCTAGAAAAACAGCAAAGATAAATATAATTTGCATATGAATCTTATCACATAAATGAATTAGTGACTTATTACACGTTTTTAGTACTAAATATCCATGTTTATAATGCTCACTTGACTTGATGGAATCTACAAAAACTGATTTTGACCCTTCCATAAATGATTCATGAACATGTCCTTTGTTGACAATAGTGGAGCTAGACTTTTATTTCAATTTTTGGTGATATTAAGATAATTATTAATAACTAGTCTTTTAGCACCCGCTCATGAATAACTAGTCTTTTAGCACCCGCTCACGTGGTCTTTTAGCACCCGCTCACCACGTGAGCGGGTGTCAATTTGTTTTTTTAGGTAAAATTTATCTTTCAATTTTTATTTTTATTTTTATTTTTTATTATAGTGAATATTCTGTTTTAAATGTAAAATTTTATTTTTAGCAATTTATCCCTTTTAATTAAGTTGAAGTAAATTATTTTTTTTTTTACTATACATAGATAAATTTAAAAAACATTAGTTTAACTGTGAGTGTATTTAATTTTATATATACCAAAAATTTTTCTATATTAATATAAATAATTACATTATTTTAGTCAATTAACATTTATAACCCCATTAATACTCCAATGTTGGGCTATATTTGAGCACAAGAGAGCCATCCCCTGGGTCGGTCATTGTTTGTGGATCGTGGAGTTCCGGGGCTCTTACTAGAACATGTTAGGAATTGGAACCCAAAATTTGCATGTGTTGGAGTGACGTCCTACCCACGTGGACGAGCCTAGTGGCTATAGATTTTAAGAGACCTTATAATTTTATTTTTTATTTTTAAAAAAAGGCGTCTATTGGTCGACAACCATAAAGTTTCCCTCACTGGCACTGCCCTTTCTAGGTCGAGCCAGAATTGTCGCCTCCTCTAGTCTCTCTCTTCCAATTTTGGCCTTAAAAGATGAAAAGCATTCCAAATCAGTGTTCCTCAGTCCTCAGCCATGGAGTGAAGAAAACGCTACTTTTTGTGGTGAAGCTGTCCAACTCACATCAAAGCGCTGTTACGACATATCGACATTGCTTTGTGTTTTTTGCGCGGGAAAAACGTATGTGGTCATGTGACTGAGAGTCATTGGCCCGTTCCATTTTTGGGCCTCCTGAAAAATGCAAGTTTCTCTCATCATAACTTGAAAGGGGGGATAACCTCAACCATAAAATATGTATATGCATATATGATGTGGAATCGCTTTCGGTATTGATGAGAATTAGGTTCGTCTTATCTAGAGGGTGGTGAAAATGAATCAATGGTTAAGAAATAGGATGAAAGTTCTATGGACAAGAGGGAGCGTTCCCTATCTGATAAGTTCTAGTACTACTGCTGCTGTCTGGCCCAAAACCAGACAAGTTGTTGACAGTTGACTCTGCGTTAGCAATGTAATTTGGTCTTTGCATCTTTGCTCATCATAACTAACTTGACTGTTTGTTAGTAATGTAATTTGTTTGATTGTATTTTTGCTCTCACCAATTTGGTGGTGAGCATTACCACATCATCATGCACCATTGAAGAAGTGAGATTATTGAGATTCGTGAAATTATCTACTCATTCAATGACCAATAATAAAGTGGTAATGCTCACCACCACTTTTAAATAGTAAGCAAAATATTTTCATTCTAGAAGACTAGTGAGAGTCCTTTGGTATAGAACCGAATATTTTTGTTTCAAAACATATACACGTCACATGCGGCACGATGAGCACAAATATTTACATTATCAACAACTAAAAAGAATACTTTTAGGGTATGTTTACTTTAAGGTTGTGTTTGGTTTGTGGAAAATGATTGATATGAATGAGATTATGATTGATGATAATATGATTACTGGAAATAAAATATGGGAATGAGAAAAAGAAACTCATTACGTTGTTTGGTTATATTAAGTGAAAATGGAAAAATGAATGAAAAAATATGTTGGAATTAGAAATAAATGTATAAATCTTACTATTATGTCTTCTTTTTTTAAATATCAATGATATTTTATGATAAAATAGTAAAAATAAAGGTTAAATTTTATGGGTCCGGGAATACAAATCCCACCTCCAAGGTTGGATTAATATTTCATTCTCATTCCCGTGGATCTAATTATTTTTTCAGTGGCCCTGAGAATGGTTTTTTTCCTACTCCCATTTTTTGTTTCCCAAGCATGGGAATGGGAAAGAAACCAACCAAACACACCCTAAGGTTGCGTTTGGTTGGAGATTTAAAGTGGAGGAATGGGAAAAAAAAAATGGCAAACCCACGTTTGGATGAAGGAGAAGGGAAAAATTAGTGGGCCCCACAGAAAAATTGGTGGGAATGGTATTCCCTCCTCCCCCCATGGTATTGCAATTCCCAAGCCGTGGGAATCCAAAAATGATGATGCTTTTACCATTTTGCCCTTATAAAAAATTGTTTTTTTTAAAAGTAATGGTATAATTGTAAAATTATACTATTTTATTTCGTATCCCAATAATACACATTCTCATCTATTTTCTCATTCCCACCTAACATAACCAAACAACGTAATGAATTTCTTTTTCCCTTTCCCACCTTATATTCCCAATAATCATATTCTCATCAATCTTATTCTCATTCTCATCAATCCGATTCCGTTAACCAAACGCTACCTAAGGGAATGAGGATCAAGGAATGAGAATGGAATAGGGATGAGGAAATAAAACAAGGGGAATATGAATAAGCGTTTAATTTCCAAAATTGTCCCAATTTTCTCTTCTCTTTTTCTTCTAACACTTGCAACACATTGTTCTGACCTCATATTCAACTGCCTCTCCTTATACTCTGATTATATTTTAGGCTCCAAAAATCTGAAGTTATTTGGACTGATCTAATTGGAAGTTTATTTCTCCCTTTTTCTTTTTAACAATGAATCTAACTTGGAGTTTTTATTTTGTAAAATTCGATTATGTCCAGTGATGATAGTGATGAAGAATATGTTATATTTTGTTAAATATGAAAAGACCATGAAAAAGGAAGTGTATGTATATATTAAAAAAAAGTATTTTGGTAATCAAACTCTACTAATTTTTATTTTGGAAAATGATTCCCACAATCAGTAAATACTTGAATGAAAATTACTGATTTCAACTTTAGCTCATTCTAATTCCGTTAATAAACTTGTTCTTAGTAACCAAGTTTCAAAAAAGGGCACGTCGGCGCAACAATCTTGTGATTCCTGTTCGTATGGCGGTACAAATTTGGAGCGTTTAGGCGGAGTTTTCACGTTATCAATACCATTCCCATGTGCCTATTTTAATGTACTGGGACCTTTCGCTTTTCGAACGAGGGCAAGTGCCGGCACTAATCTCCTAGCCTCTCATGTTGCCATCAATTGGTACAAAAGATTATCCTAGTTAATCTCTTTGTTCGTAAATTTCAAAAAATGTAGGCTCAGTGCATGCACCATTCTTAGTGTCAGTATACCACAAAGTTTTACCCACCATTATTGTCTTTCGGCGCCGAAATCAAGATTTGAATATAGTTTGCGCATATTGTTTTGGCCACTTAATATACTTTTTGCCCCTTACAACTCAAGTTGAGGGAATTTTTGCCCCCTTCAACTTAAAATGAAACTCTTGTGCCTCTTACAATTCATTTCAAGGGAATTTTTGCCCCCTTTTAACACTTTCCGTTAACTTTTGCTGCTGTAGCAAAACCATTTGTTCCCTCTGACCCTCTTCTCCTTCCTCCTTTGAAACTCTTCTCCTCCGTTACCAACTCCACCCCAGTCAACTAAAAAATAAAAAAGATAAACCCATCATTTTCCTCTACCTCGTCTCCATCCATATCATCTGGGATCATCCATTTCACACAACAGCACCATGTTTGGCTACTGATGAGATAATCAAAGCAAACTCATCAATTCAACCAAAAATCAAAAACCCATGAAAAATGGTCTGACCACAAACTCATTGGTGTGCACCAAACGGCCAGGGAAAAACGCCGCCTTGCCAAATGGAACCCACGAAAAGACAATCAAGCAAATAACTTCAATTTCTACGGAAATTAAATTGCAAAAAAAAGGGGATTTTGGAGGGGTTGGGGATTTGGGGTAGATGGTTTACCATAACATCGTGGTGGAGGTTGTAGGGAAGTCGTCCTACGAGGTTGATGAGGCTGGTGTTGTCGGCGGTGAAACCTCGAAGCTGGTCCAGTTGCTGCTGGTTATCAGCAATCGTGTCGTGCACACGCTGTGCTGCTTTCTCGGCGTCTTAAACGAGGAAAGTGACGTCATTGTTTCGTTAGGCTTGGCTGCCTTTTCCATCGTCGCCGGTAAACCCCGCCCGCTGCCGCTAGTGTGATGAATCTTGAATTCTCTTTCTCTGCTGCAAAATTGACGAAGCTCCCGTTTGAGTTTGAAAATGGGCAAAACCGGTTGGCAAGGGTGCGCACTGCACATGGCTTCCATTTCCATATGCTGCTCTACCCGCGTTTCTCTCCCCAATCTTCTACCTCCGCTCTCCGGCGATCTCACCCCTCAAATTTCCATCCCGATCGACTAAACCCCTCCGCTCCAATTTGAGCTTTTCAATTTCCGCATCGGCATCGGAATCAGCTGCGATGGTGGCGGCGAAGAAGATCGAGAATTATGATACGGAGGAGCAAGTGGCGGAGCGGCTGGCCCAGTACACCGCCGACCTGTCGACCAAGTTTGCCAAGGAGAGAGGGGCATTCACCGTCGTCTTGTGCGGCGGCTCTCTCATCACAAACCTCCGGTCAGTAGCAAAGAGAAAGATTTCACAAAGGCCCCAAAGATTTAATTTTGATGATTGATTTAGCTTAATTGGATTATTGGGTATTTTGGGTTTTGTTTGGATTTTGCCAGGAAATTGACGGAAGAGCCATATGTGCATTCGGTGGATTGGTCGAAATGGCATGTGTTTTGGGTGGACGAGAGAGTGGTGAAGAAAGATCACGCTGACAGTAACTACAAGCTTGCTTATGATGGTTTCCTCTGATGCAAATGGGAATATCCAGCGACCACTGGCAATTCCGGAGCAAAAACGACCCAGTGTTCAACCCGATCTAGTTCTTCTGATCGTACACCATCTTGTTCTTGATCGATTTCAGCAGGTAGTGATCGCCGACCGGGTTTTGGCACGGTTTCGAGGACGACCCGGTTACTAGCAAGACCCGGGGCTTGTTCGGCCTGAGAAAATTGGGGAAACCCGGGTTGTTTTTCAGCCAATCGGATCTCTGCTCTTTCCAATTAGATATTTTTGAGGACGCGGTGGTTGTGGGCGGCGTAGGGGGTGTCGCCGATGTCGTTGAAATATGGGGTCCCATTTTCACGTCATCAACAGCACTTAACGGAACATTTTGACAGAATGGTAACAGAAGAGCAAAAAATGAAAACTATTGGAACCATAGGGTACTAAATTGCAAGAAAAAAAAGTATGGGTATCATTTTAAAATTTGACCCAAACCACAGGGTACTAAATTGTAATTTGCCCATTTCCTTTATATTCATCCATCAAAATATATATAAGTGTTTCATGCACTTTAATAGAGGAAAAACTTTCACATTACGGTACACAGTATACAGAATTTTATATATACTTTTCTTCAGAGTTCTACGTAGGGGTGGGCACGGGGTCGCCCGCTTAATCCGAAACTCGTAAATTTTGGACCGGACTGTCCCGCAATTTAACGAATCGGGACAGGTCGATAAAATTTTATCACAAATTCGTCCCGTAAGAGAAATTACGGTCTGGGCCGCGGATCCTATTAATTGAAACTCATATTACCCGCATGACCCACTAAGATCATACACTATATTTTCTGCACAGCTTTAGGTTTTTGCAGTTTTTGGTTTCTACATTGCACTACATTTTCTGCACAGCTGTATGTTTTTGGTTTCTGCACAGCTTTAGGTTTCTGCACTGCACTATATTTTCTGCACATCTTTAGGGTTCTGCACTATATTTTCTGCACCGTTTTTGGTTTCTGTACAGTTTCTGCACAGTTTTAGTTTGAGTTTTCAGATTCTAATTTACTATATTATTAGATTGTAAGTTATAATTTTATTTATTATCGGTTTTTTTATATAATTGATTATAATCGCGAAACATCCTGCATTTAGGACCGGACCGTCCTGCAATAAATGAATTCGATCCGGTCCAATCCAAATAACTTATATACAAAATTCAGACCGAATCGAACCGTATAAAAGTTGTGAATTAAACCGTAGATCTATAATTTTTTGAATCGGACCGAATCATACCCAACCCTAGTTCTACGTCCTCCCAAAGAAAGTAGGACCACAACGACAAGCAACATCTACATTATTGTAGATCGAATTCCATTATAATATGCTTCTGCTCCTTTCGTGCCACTATTTATATTTGGGAATTCGGGAGCGTTACTAATTTTGCAGTGATCAACAATAGTTAATTAGACTTTTTACTCTGAATCATGTTCCCATCATGTTCCCCCCTACGCCGGTTGATCTAGGATTCCAATGCGTGTGTTTTGTAATGACATCATCGATGATCCCGCATTGTGCGTCATTTGACTACCTAATAGTGACGTTTAAGGAATCGTCCACTAGCCCTAGCAGGCCTCTCTGGCATTAGCTAGGCATGGAAGACTTGGTCTTCTCGATGACTCGCTGTGATATTTCAGTTTGTAAGAATTTGCAAGTTGCATTTCACCAACTGAACGTACATGCTGATCCGGTGAAACTTGAAATCATATGGCTAGCCTCTAGTTATCGACTTTGGGTATGTAATTAAGCTTTAACGAGGTGATGTGTATCGATAGTGAAGCGAATGCTGAAAAGTTTCAGAAAAAAATTTAGAAGGTACCTGTATAAAGCTCCAAAACCCATACAAGGATTGCAAAAGGCTCCATCTCTCAAAAAAAAAATATATAAGTATTAATATGTTAATCAAAAGGCTCCTTGTGTAAATCAAAAAATATATGTTAGTAAAAAACTGTACGACATGAATACACGGGAATGGTCATTGTCATTAACATCAATATTTACGCGTTGAGTCCACAGTTAGAACATAACATGTGTTCGATATTATAATATATTCTTTGACCCAAAAAATATACGTCAATAAAAAAATGTACGTCATGAATACACGGAAATGGTCATCGTCATTAACAGCGCTTTGAATCCACAGTCAGAACATAACATGTGTTCAATAATATAATATGTTCTTTGACCCAAAAAATTGATGAATGACTCTAACAAGTTATTGACCTTCTAGTTGTTCTTTGGCCGACTTCATTACAATTATATGGCAGAGACTAGCTTGTACCATGAATATATAAGTTAATATTTTGGTAAGCTATAAGGCATTACCCTCTTAATCAATGGCGGATTCAGCATGGTAAACTCAAAGAATGGATGTCTAAAATGAACAATAAAAACTTGAAAAAAAAAAATAGTATTCTTACATAGTATATTTCGATAAAAAAAATATTGTATGCCATTTCTATTTTAAATAATCTAAGCAAACACTTAAACTTGTTTGGGCTATTCGATCTATAATTGCATAGCAAAGAGGGAGGAGAGACGAAAAACAAATTATTATTTTTTTTACTAAAAAATAAAGATTTTGACATAAAAACAAAACATAAAAAAACTGTGCACCCTTGAGAGTCGAAATTGGAAACAATAATAAATATTACCGCCCAAACACTACTCCCATTATCCCAGTTATTTTGTTGATTATCATTTATCCAATTATTCATGTTAAAGCGCCAATCATGACTTTTCTCGAGGTTGGAATCGAAAAAATCGATGGAATTTTTTTCGGCTTAATGTGGTTGGCTGGCCCTGTCTGACCCCCCTTGAATCCGCCACTACTCTTAATAAACTAAGCTCACAATGATGTCTCTGTATGAGATAACACAATGTATATGATTATATCTTGTGATAGTAGTACTAAACTATTACTACTCCTTCTGTACGACCCTTAGAAATACAAACATCAATCTTGATTCTATGAATCTAATTAGCCTATCGTAAACAAAAGAATTGCGTCAACTCTTCTCTCCTCTTTCTTTGCAAAGTTTTGTGAAACCTGAAAATTTGATGGAATACAAAGGGCCTAAAATAAGGGCTAAAGGTAAAGACTCATTGTTAAATACAAATGAAAAGTGAAAACGAATGGTCCGAGTGTTGTGAGTGAAAGTGGAGAGAGTATAGTCAACCCCAAACTATGGCTTCTCTCTTATATGTCAGACGATTAAATTCAAAAATTTCTTCTTTATCTATTTTTGAGTTCAGACATTTGATAGAAGAGAAAGAAGTTGTGGTTTGGGGTTGTGTATACATGATATTCTCTCCACTTTCAATCAAAGCGCTTAGATCACTGATTCTTTACTATTTATTTGTATGTAACGGTGAGTCTATACTTTGAGCAACAATTTTAGGGCCTTACCGGTCTTTCTCGATTGTGTCAAGAAAAAATGGGGCCCTAATTTTGTCACAAAATAGTTCTTGCGATCCAAAGATTGAAAACACCCAAACATTGGACTCATTGGGCTTAGAACAAAAGTTTTCGGGCTTATATGTCTTACGTTTAGCCTAGTCAAATTATGTGTGCGGGCACAAACTAGCTACTTTGACCTTTTGACTTACTGACCACCAACAACCTTTTCAGTTGCCATGCTACAAAACTACATGTCGTTTACTTCGGCACCATCCTCGCCTACCAAACCAGAAACTCCGACCACTCTGCACTTGGCGTCAATTCAATTTCCCCGGGCAAAAAAGAGAACGAAAATGGAGAACTCGGCCCAAGAATCCCACCTCGGCCCGGAAAACTCGGTAACCTATGACTCGCCGTATCCGCTGTACGCCATGGCCTTCTCCCCGGCCCAAACCCGAACCCGAAACCACCGCATCGCCGTCGGCAGCTTCATCGAAGAATACTCGAACCGGGTCGACATCCTCTCCTTCGACCCGGATACCTTAACCATCAAACCCGACCCGGCCCTTTCTTTCGACCACCCGTACCCGCCCACCAAGCTCATGTTCCATCCGAACCCCAGCGCCCTCCACAAATCCAACGACGTCCTCGCCTCCTCAGGCGACTACCTCCGCCTCTGGGACCTCCGCGACGCCGCCGTCGAGCCAATCCAGGTCCTCAACAACAGCAAGACCAGCGAATTCTGTGCCCCGCTGACGTCATTCGACTGGAACGAGATCGAGCCGCGGCGAATCGGGACCTCCAGCATCGACACCACGTGCACAATCTGGGACATCGAGAAGGGCGTCGTCGAGACGCAGCTGATTGCACACGACAAGGAGGTCTACGACATTGCCTGGGGCGAAGCTAGGGTTTTCGCCTCGGTTTCGGCCGACGGGTCGGTTCGGATCTTCGACTTGAGAGACAAAGAGCATTCTACAATCATATATGAATCTCCTCAGCCGGACACGCCTCTGCTCCGATTGGCTTGGAACAAGCAGGACTTGCGGTACATGGCCACGATTTTGATGGATAGTAATAAAGTTGTGATATTGGACATCCGATCGCCGGCGATGCCGGTGGCGGAGCTGGAGAGGCATAGAGGGAGTGTGAATGCCATTGCTTGGGCGCCACAGAGCGTCAGGCACATTTGCTCTGCTGGGGATGATACGCAGGCGCTCATTTGGGAGCTGCCTACCGTAGCAGGGCCTAATGGGATCGATCCCATGTCCATGTATTCCGCCGGTTGCGAGATTAATCAGCTGCAGTGGTCTGCTGCCCAGCCGGATTGGATTTCCATTGCGTTTGCTAACAAGATGCAGCTTTTGAAAGTTTGATGGTGGCGGTGGTGCTGGAACCGGATGGTTTTCGCAATGCTGATTGTAAGTGTTGAATCGGATGATGAGTTGAGATTGATATGTGATTTGCTTTGTCTAAAGTGATGATTTTGGTTAAGATTGTTGAGGAAAATGGTCTGCTTGCTTTAGCTAACTTTAGTGGCTGTGTTAGTCTGTTTTTGGCTCAAGTGATGACTCTAGTAAGTTAGGGATGTATATAAAGCGCTATCTTGAATACTGAATGCCCCTATATTGCAATGGGGGCTAATTTTCTAGTTGGAATTGCAGAGTGAGTGAATTATGTCTGCATTTGTTGTCATACCCCTTCTCCCTCTGGCCAATTTTCAGTATCTATAAATTCTACAGAGGTAAGTATTAGTAAAGTATATCTCTGTGTTTTGGTCGTCCTTTTGCTTGACGTTTTACTTGTTTGAAGATATTGAACCAGATGAGGTTGTGTCCATGCACTTCTCCTTGTTCATTAAACTGTAGTGTTTTAGCATGTTTTCAATTGGATTGTTTCAATGTCCCATATCACCAAATTGCTCCTGAGATTGATGTCTCAGTGCTAATATGGCAAAGCTCTAATGCACAATCTAAACCTTGCCACTGAAATTTTGATGTGCATGGGAACTTTTCGCATTTATTAGCAACTATGGACAGGCATATCTGGCACTTTAGTTTCATGCTTAACAAATATGCTTTCTATAACATACATATGCTATTTTTTTTGTTTTCTAATTCTGTTGGTTCCACTCTAGTTGCTTCGTCAATGTTGAGAGCTAACCATTAATGGAGTAATCTCCTATATCGTTCTGTGTTTAATTCTGTTTTGTTTAGCTGGTACTATACTTCTACACGTTGTTATTGTCTGTGGGAAAGTGCGTTGCCATCACACTGGATCGTGCGTTATATTTTCATCCTCATCAATTTGGTCACTTTCACCATATGAACAAGATTAGTTACATTATATGTTTACTTTCTTTTGATGCAGGTTTCCTGACGATCTTGGTGATGATGACTGGAGCGAGGTAGGTAACAGTACTTCTTGAATTACGCGTGATTTGGCGTTGGGGTTGTTTTATCAAGGAGTGTGGTCATCGTTGGACTTGTTGAGAGCTGATTGTTGTTTAATGTTTACCAGTCTTGGCACATGGTCTGGAACCCCAAATGTCAGTAGTGAGTAGTAAGTACTGCATCTTTCCCTCGTAGCTTTGTTCCTTTTTTAGATCCATCCTGTTAGTGTTGGCCTTCCTGTATCACACTTGTTAAACCCCTATGTTCGACAGTACTTTAAACGAGAAGAATAAGTTGTCTGAAGATTTTGATTCGGTTATCGGCAACATATGTGATACAACCTGTTAATGCATGTTATTGATTACATCTACCATTCCTCACGGAATAAGCGATAGTGGCTCCCGTCAATAGGAAATGATGGGCAACATATGTTGTTCCATTACAATTTGTTCTCTATTTGAATTGAGAAGAGGGATTCCTGGCTCTGGACTTGTAGGATTTCTAGCTTGTTTCCGAACATGGGTTCGGAAACAAGCTAGAAAGCATATGGCCTTTGAAAGGTAAAAACAAATCTCTGGCTGCTGAACCTTCATATATAAATTATATGTTTCCTGTGAATTTGACCTTTTGCCTGTTTTGTGGTGGATGCATGGTAACTAGATTAAGAGCTCGTTCAGAAGAAGAATGTATCAACTAGACACACGCAACTAGGTTGTATACGGTCCCCTGATACGTCTCAATGACCAAAGACTCCTTTCAAACTTTAACAAAAGAAGTTACATGTGAAGTGTAAACAAGACGTGAAAATGAAACCAGCATTTGCATTATTGAAGAGATTGTAGTGTTTGATTCGGTATAGAAGAGAAGAGACGCCTTTTTTAAGGGTCAATTTCCAACGGTTCCTCAGAGAAATTGTATTCACTAGTTGTTTGTTACTAGACGACATTCGACAAATCTGTCTGGTGGCAACTTTCAATTAGCATTACTTAATGCATACACTCCACAAGTTGGCAAAATAAACGCATGCATGATGACTCTCGGTGTGAACATCGCATTGTCTGGCATTTGTTTATGTGCTCTCTACGCGGGCAATTCAATAAATCAATTAATATTCAAAATTGCGTCCTTGTGTTGGTGCTCAGAAGAGCATGTTAAGCACACACTATTTGTATATACATTTTCCATCAGACTAATGAATGTATAGTTGCGATTAATCAATTCAATCAACATGAGCCACGAAAATATATGTTATAGCGACGACAAAAAGTACATTGACCTGGCGGGAGATGTATAGTTAACTAATGCAATCCGCATTTGTAACTATATGTGTATTTATATAGCGTGCTTGCGGCAGTAACGATCGCAGTCGGAATAGTCTCTGCTAAGAGCATTCATTTGAGTAAAGTAATAAACTTGCTGATCAAAATGTTAGTCCCTCTTGTCAACCTACTCCATATGAGGAGGATACGGTGCTCATTCAAACACGAAGATGAACATCAGCAGCAGCAGCAGCAGCTCCAGGGCGAGAACAATTTGGCAGCAGCAGAAGAAGCAGGTCGTCCTTGGCCTTGGTTGGTACCATTACCATTGCACTGCATAGCTGAATCTGTGAAGAATCAACTGCCAGTGATGCTACACCAGGACTTTGTCACGAAGAAAAAGGGCCAAGCTGCAGAAAGTAGAGGCGCCGATCATGAAGATTCGAATCATAATCATGTGTGTATTGTGTGCTTGAATAGGATGGAAGATGGGGAAGGGGTGAGAGATTTGAGCAATTGCTGCCATGCTTTTCACAAAGAGTGCTTGGATGTTTGGATTGATCAAGGTCGGCTCACTTGTCCCTTGTGTAGATCTAAGCTGCTGCCAGCTGCCATGCCTGCTTCTTCTGGTATGACTCCAAAAGATAATATTCTTGATCAGTATCATGATCAGGCTGGAGAAGGGGGACGAGGAGAAGGCGTAGAAGTAGAAGGCGATCCATGGAGGACCGAGAGAATGATTTACTTGTTTGGCAAGGATCAATTTCCGTATATGTAAGTTGTATGACTATAATTAGCTAGACAACTAGTATCTGTTTCAGAAATCAGAAACAAGATGATGATATAGTAGTTTACGGTTTGGTTTGTTGTCTAATTTCTGGATCAATTCACCTTAAATCTGCATATGAAGAGACTCTGAAATTCATGGCTTTATCTGTTTCAATTGAAAAGATGGAGACTGGAGATCCAACTCTTAGGATGAACAAGATGAATGTTTTTACTTTCTTGGTGTCGATTGAAGTAAAGATAAACTTAACAGATGAAATCGCAATACAACATAAGGTTCGTTAATAATTTACTATGTGGTAAATACTTTTGATTACTTTCAAATGGGGTATGGCACTCTCTTGAAGTGTGCCAAAAGCTGACTTGAAACTCACCACCACATGCTCACTATCAAAAAGTGATGGTGAGCGTTACCACCTCATTTAACACTATCGGATGAAGTAAAATTATTGAAATTCATAAAGTAATCTCACTTATCCAATAATATTAGTTGACGTGGTAATGCTCATTACCACTTTTTGATAGTGAGTAAAAATGAATTCAAATTTGGCTCTTCAATTGAGTCAAAAAAGAAAAATTTAGATAAAAAAGGTTGACGACTCTATATCTTTTGAAAGCTAGTGTAATTAGTTTAGACTTTTCCTTAAGAACAAACTAGTAGCTTTGTTTATTGAAATGGATAGATTGAACAGGTTGGCATGAGAGTTTTTGCATGGACGAGTTTTGAAAAGTGAGGTAGACAACAAACGAGTCAATCATATGTTATTTGTATTTTGAAGATTGAATAGAGTAAAGGGGAGAGCGCAGTGTTTGTCCATTCGAAGGGTGGTGAAAGAATGAGTATGAACGGATATGCATGTATCAATACGTCCACCGACCAAAGACTGTGTGGTTTCAAAGTCGAGTTACGAAACTCGGCACTAAAGTGCAGACAGCAGCTGAAAACGAAGCTTATTAGCAGCGACTAGCAAATGTGCATTATTCTGGGAATCTTGCTGGTCCGGAAAGAGGAGAGATCGCCGACTTCTTACTTGTTAGGTTATTAATATGAGACGGTTCCCAAAATTGCAGTCAAGTAAAGAAATTCATTCCTACGTCGGTGTTGATAAAGTTAAGGTTCATTAGTCATTCCTTTGTGGTAAATACTTTTGATTACATTCAAATAGGGGAAGGCAGACTCTTGTATCAAAAGCTGACATTTAATTTGAGTTAAAAATTTGACACTTGAGTCAAATGAAAAACATTAGATAAAAAGGCTGAAGAATACTTTAGATCCTGGGAAAAATCTAAATTGGATGTACTTAGACTTTTTCGGAAGAATAAACTAATAATTTTGTTAATTGAATGAATCAAGGTTTGTTCATTTTGATTTGACCTTTGTTTGGTTCGGGGTATTATTGAATATAATTTTGTGAGGGTTCTAACGGAGATGACTTTAGTCACTAAGAAAATGAATGAGTCAATCATATTATTTGTATTGTGAAGATTCAAAAGTAACGGTGAACGCAATGTTTGTCCACATGAAGGGTGGATGCAAGTATGCGATAATGGTGATTATGAAAGGAGATCATTTGCATCAATATGACCACCGACCAAAGACGGTGGTTTCAGAGAGTTGCAGACAGCAAATGAAAGCTACTAGCAGCAACTAGCAAATCTGCATTATTTTGGGAATCTTGCTGCTCCCGAATGAGGAGAGCCGGCTTTTTATTTGTTATGTTAAGTTAAGGTTCCCTAAATTCATACATAAGTCTTCCTTTCCGGTGGCGAAAAGCCATTTATTGGATGCGTTCAAAAAGTCTCTGAAACTTGATGCCTACAGCTTACCTGTCATGGACAAGATGGTCCAACCCATAAGCACAGTAATCGCGCGCTGCGTGATCAATGCCAAATGCTCTGTTGATTGTTTCATAATTTCTGACAACTTAAACAATAATGCTGCAATTCTACATTGATTTGAGTCTAGTTAGCGCCCAATCGCAAGGAAGTTGAATCAGTAAGCTTTACGACACCAAGACTTTTGATCAAACAGGATTAGCCTCAGGATGACTAAATTTTATATTGATCTGATATGATATTCAACCCAGCAATTCACTGTCCACGCACATGATTGTCAACTATTAGGTAGATTCTTAAAGGAATGCTTGGTTCTAGTTAAGATATCCACGCTAATTTGTCAACCATTAAGTTTTGCCATGATTTGAATTAACAGTTTGATAATTCAGTAATTGGTAACAGCTAAACAAGTAATGAGAACGAAGTCAAAGAAGATAACTAGCATTTCCGAACCAATTTAAACCAAATCTACTGATCGAAAGTGATCAACCCGCTTAAGGACATAACAGTGAGCTCAATTATCACAACTACCAGCTGCTGTCTGCTGTCACCGTGTCCCTCAAGCTCAAGTAACCCAAAAAAAAAAACTATATTCATGTATATATAGATAGGTAGCTCAAACCTTACCCCTGTATTCAAAACTACTTTCATAGTTAAAGGAGATTTGGTGATCTTTTCGTATCTTTATTCAATCTTCAAGGCTAAAACCTCTCCGACACTAGTCTTTGCGCTCACATAATATTTTTAATGCCGGCATTTTGCCCTCAGAATTACTTTCATCAGATGGATGAAGCAAGATACATGCTGATCAAAATGTTGGTGTTTCTTGTCAATCTTGTTCAGATAAAGTACTACTCATCTAAACGTGATGACGAATCTCAGAAGTGTATTAGTCATGAAATGGAGAATAATTTGGTGCCTGAGACAGCAGTAGCAGCAGCAGCAGCAACAACTCCTTCACCTTGGTTAGTACCACTACCGCTCTATTGTATAGCTGAATCTGTGAAGGACCAGCTACCGATAATGCAATACCGACATTTTGTGAAGAAAACAGGCCAAGATGAGGAATCTACAAGAGGCGAGGACAACGATTCGAATGATGATAAGAAGTGTATTGTGTGCTTGAATATAATGGAGGGTAGGGAAGAGGTGAGAGAGCTGTGCAATTGTTGCCATGCTTTTCATAAGGAGTGCCTAGATACCTGGATTGATGAGGGTCAACTTACTTGCCCTCTGTGTAGAACCAAGCTATTGCCTTGTCCGAAATCAGATTCGGGTACGGGAGAATTTGGAAGGTCAGGGGATCCATGGAGGGCAGAGCGGATGATTTACTTGTTTGGTGAAGACTATCTGATGTCATGAGCTTTGCTTGCTTGCATGGTTATCATATGTTGGCGTGAGTAGTGCTCCTAAGGTGATTCGGAGTTGTAAATAGATGGGAATACTTTGCTAGTGGAACTCCTATATTAATTGTATATTACTTGATTGTAAAGTCTTGTAACTTATATAAGTCCTCCCTTGTGAGAAGAATAAACGTGAAAGTTAAGAGGTTTAACCCTAGATAATTTGACTTGGCACAAGAGCCAGAGATATTAGAGAAGGAAAAACCCTAGTCGCTAGCTTTTTTAGCTGCTCCGAAGGAAGAGGCTCACCGGACCCGATAACATCATGGCAGGAGACGAATCTGTTCTCACACCCCTACCGATGAGAACAAGCGGAACTGGTGAATCCACCATAGCCACCACTGCTACTTCATCGTCGTTTCCACCATCACAAGTGGTGATTAATGGCAATGATAACTTTGCTGCCAGTCTCGTATTCAAGTTGAATGGTGCTAGTAATTATTCAATTTGGGCTTAGATGGTGGAGATGCATGCAATCAGCCAAGACAAGCGTGGTCACCTAACCGGCGCTGTAGAGAAACCTGCTCAGGATGACCCCTGTTATTTGAAGTGGGAGAGAGAGGATACAATCATGAAAGGGTGGATGATCAAAACCATGGAACCTAACCTGATCAGCCTCTTTATCAGGTTACCTACTGCCAAAGCGGTGTGGGATTCTCTTGAGAAGATGTATTATGATGGATTGGGTTTGTCTAAAATCTATGAGTTGCTATGCCAAGCCACAAATATCAAGCAGAGAGGAAGACCTGTGGCTCTTTATTATCAAGAGCTCAAGGAAGTATGTCAAGAGCTTGATTTAAGAAGACCAAATAAGACGCGTGACCCTGATGACATGAAAGAATTCTTTGAAATGGTAGAGATGGATCGAGTTGTTGATTTCCTAGCCGGCCTTGATGATGTGTTTGATAGGATTGGAGGTGATCTTCTCATGATGGCACCTTTCCCACAGACCGATGAAGTCTTTGCTCATGTTCGTAGGGAGGATCAAAGATTGCAGACCATGCGTGGAGTTGGAGGGGGCGATATTGCAGTAGCTATGCGTGGAGGTGGAGATATGGCGACATCTATGACCTCTCGAGTTCCTAATCCTCCTCGCTCACATTCTTCAAGTTCCTCAAATGCAAGTCGCCCCACCTATGTTACTAGTGAAAATAAGGACGACTTGAAGTGCAACTATTGTGGTGGTACAAGACATACCGAGGAGACTTGTTTCCGAAAACATGGGAAGCCACAATGGTTTGTCAAGCTGGGAAAGAAGCTGTGCGCAGAAGACAGAACATGGGATAAGGGGAGAAAAAATGGAAAGGGAGGACGAGGCAGCAGTGGTGCTACTGGACAGGGCAGGGCTGCTGTAGCAGCTGGCAGCAGTGTTGTACCATCCGACAACGGTCATGCAGCCGACGCAAAGACCAACTCAGAAGGCCAGATGCTATCCTTGTTGTCTCGGGTTGGAATTTCAGATTCTTCACATGCAGGTAACCAAGGACGTGCCCTTTTTACCTCCAATGCGGAGCGAGATATAGGTTGGATAATAGACTCGGGTGCAACCGATCACATGACGTATGATGAAAATTTGTTTAATTGCTTGACTACACGAAATAGAACCGAAGTGGCCACCGCTAAAGGTGGTATTGCTCCTGTCATGGGGGTCGGGACCGTCACACTTACTCCTACTCTATCATTAGAACATACTTTATATGTCCCATCTCTCTTGAATAATTTGTTGTCTGTTCCTCAAATTAAGGAACAATTGGAATGTGCAGTACTAAATTACCCTCAATTTGTCTTACTGAGGAGATCATTGAGCATGGAAGTAAGAGGAGGGAGGGGGGGTTGGGGGTTGTACTACGTAGATGATGTCACATTGGGCCGGGTTCATCATGCTCGTGGCAAAGAAGATGAGAAGCACAAGAAGATATGGTTATGGCATCGTTTCACCGTACTTCAAATCCTTAAAGTATGAATAAGAGATCAGTACCTTTTGAATTAGTACACTTTGATGTTTAGGGACCCTCTCCAGTTACAACTGTTGGTGGGATAAGATGTTTTGTTACATTTGTGGATGATTGCACTTGAATGACATGGCTGTATGTGATGAAAAATAAGAGCGATGTTACCTCAATATTTCAGGTGTTCTGTAAGATGGTCAAAACACAGTATTCGTTGGATATCAAGGTACTTCATTCTGATAATGGTGGAGAATATGTTAACTCTAATTTGTCTCAGTTTCTTCAAACACACGGCATTGTCCATGAAATGACTTGTCCTCAGACACCCCAACAAAATGGAGTAGCTGAACGCAAGAATCGTCATATTTTAGAGACCTCTCACGCTCTACTTATTGGTGCATCAGCACCTCAACACTATTGGGTTGATGCAGTTACTTATGTCGTGTACCTAATCAATCGGATGCCTTCCAGAACTCTTGAATTTCGTACACCATTGGCAGCCTTGTCATGGTCTGGAATGGTGAGTTCACATCTTGACCTCACCCCACGGATATTTGGTAGTGTTGTTTATGTTCACTTACAAAAGAATCATAGAAGTAAATTAGATCCTTGCATGATTCGGTGTGTGTTTCTGGGATTTGCTCCGTTTGAGAAGGGATACAGGTGCTATCATCCTTCTACAAAGCGATCATATGTGACTATGGATGTGACCTTTTTAGAGTCAGAGATGTTTTTCTATACAGAAACATCCAACTTTGCCCCTTAGGGGGAGAGAGAATATATTGAAGGCACGTGTTGGATGGAAATTCTGTCAAATGATATTGGAAAGGTGGTTATAAATGAAAGCACCAATACTGATGAGAGAGATGTAACGAGAAGTGTCGAGAATCCTGAGCATGAGCAAGTTACAACCCGGGACAAGGACCCCGAGACCCCCACTCTTGATCTAGCCACCAATGACGCCGAGAATGAAATCCTTGAGGTAAGTAATACTAGTACTGTTGATATTATTCCTAACCAAGTCATTGTGTCTTATCAATTGCTTGATAGAGTAAACAGGGGAAAGCCACCAGAAAGATATACATCACCGGCTGCTATAAAGAAAAGGACAACCAGATATCCCATTACTAATCATGTTTCGTCTCAAAGGTTGTCACATAATTATCAGGCTTTTGTAAACCAAGTTGACTCTATAAAAATCCCACACAGAGTTGAGGAAGCGTTGGCAGATCCGAAGTGGACTGAGGCAATGGATGCTGAAATGGAGGCACTAAAGAAGAATGGGACATGGGAGGTAGTACCATTACCTAAAGGAAAGAGACCAGTTGGCTGTAAGTGGATATTTACTATAAAGAAAAAACCTGATCGTACATTGGATATGTATAAGGCGAGACTGGTTGCTAAAGGGTACACCCAGACATACGACATTGATTACCAAGAGAAATTTGCACATGTTGCAAAGATGAATACTATACGGGTTCTCTTACCCTTGCAGCTAACTTAGATTGGCCTCTAAGACAACTTGATGTGAAAAATGCATTCCTTAATGGTGATCTAGATGAGGAAGTGTATATGGAGTTTCCTCTAGGTTATGGGGTAGCAGGCTAAAGTGATGGAGTATGCAAGTTGCGTAAAGCTCTTTACGGACTTAAACAGTCACCTCAAGCGTGGTTTGGAAGGTTTACATGTGCTATGAAGAAGTATGGATACCACCATAGTAATTCTGACCATACTTTGTTCTTGAAGCATCGGGAAGATAAGGTAACAGCCTTGATAATTTATGTCGATGATATGATTTTTATTGGAAATGATACAGAAGAGATGCGCAAGTTGCAGAAACAGTTGGATACAGAGTTTGAGATGAAGGATTTGTGTAGTTTAAAATATTTCTTGGGGATTGAAGTAGCCCAGTCGGAAAGGGGATCTTTCTGTCGCAAAGTAAGTACGTACTTGATTTGTTGTCCGAAACAGGCATGTTTGATTGTAAACCGGTGGAAACGCCGATTGAGGTAGGGCATAGCTTGGGTTTGTGCCCAGACCAAGTTCTAGTGAACAGGGAGAGATATCAGAGATTGGTTGGGAGGCTGATATACTTGGCGCATACGAGACCTGATATTGCGTATGCAGTTAGTGTAGTTAGTCAGTTTATGCACTCACCAAGTGTGGATCACATGGCTGCAGTTATGCGCATCTTGAGTTATCTTAAGTCAGCACCAAGAAAAGGGTTGTTGTTCGTTAAACATGAGCACCTAGAAATTGAAGGGTATACTGATGTTGATTGGGCAGGAGATCGGTCTGATAGGCGCTCAACATCTGGGTATTTTACGTTTGTTGGAGGAAATTTGGTTACTTGGAGGACCAAGAAACAGAATGTGGTATCCAGATCAGTAGTTGAAGCCGAGTATAGGGGAATGGCACAAGGAATTTGTGAACTTCTGTGGCTACGAATGTTATTGATTGAGATTGGAGTCGGGCCTACATGAGCTATGAGACTGTATTGCGATAATCAGGCAACACGAGATATAGCTGATAATCCTATGAAACATGATAGGACGAAACATGTGGAGGTGGACCGTCATTTTATTAAGGAGAAGTTAGATGGCAAGCTGGTTTCTATTCCGTTCGTGAACTCTGAGAATCTGCTAGCAGATATGTTAACCCATGCGGTCACCAGTAAAGTTTTCTATGACTCACTTGACAAGTTGGACATAGGTGATATCTATCTACGCTCCAACTTGAGGGGAAGTGTTGGCTTGAGTCAGTGCTCCTGAGGTGATTAGGAGTTGTAAATAGATGGGAATACTTTTCTAGTGGAACTCCAATATTAATTGTATATTACTTGGTTGTAAAGTCTTGTAACTTATATAAGTCCTCCCTTGTGAGAAGAATAAACGTGAAAGTTAAGGTTTAACCCTAAAAAATTTGACTTCATATTTACTTGTTTGGTGAATTGCTCTTTTTATTGTCTCTAATTTCATTGGCTGATGATGGCTCAGTCGTACCTGCACAACACTATTTTAAGAAATCAGAAATCTGCATCCTGATTATATTTGAAGATTCAAGCAATCTCATAATGGGGCCATCCATGCACTACAAAGTAGCCTCATGTGACTAATCTAGGTAAGTGTGTGTTTTTCATCATTTTCTTCTATGTACGAATTAAAGTTATTATCTTTTTGATAAGTGTTTCTTATCGGCGGGCAAGACTTAATAGTCGATTTGGCAAGTCCATTCTAGGTGATTCTTACCTGATCAAAAGTGCTCTGGAATAAACTTGAAACACCGAGTAGCTAAGAATTAGAGTCATCGTTTTTGTGTTTCTTACCGGTAAGAATTAGATCTATCATCGAGAAGGGGAACTCCTAATTGGGCCTATCATCCGAGGCCGAAAATAATAAATCAAACTTTGGGCTTAGTACATCATTTCTGGAAGGCCCATCGTCTGGATATCAGATATTTCCCAAGAAAGCCCAACGTTTCCTGCAATTCCCCACCTCATATTTTCCCCTTCTCCCCCATCAAAGTCTCTGTAAACTTTGTCTGCTTTCATCGTCGACTCGCCGGAGAATGGACCCCATCTCCGAAACTCAATTTTTTCTCCGCCAAACAAACCCCAACAACCACTGTAACCTCCACCACCACCGCCGTCATCATCAATCACGCAATTACTGACATGCCACCGCCGCCTCCGCCACAACAACCAATCCGAAACCACCACGCCAACCTCCCCGCCCTCCCCGACCTCCTCATCACCGCCGTCTCCGTCTGCTTACTCTTCTCCTCCTCATCCGCCAGAGCCACCCTCTTCTCCAAGACCGCCCACTTCCCATCCTGCCCTCGCCGCTTCTCCAAAATCCCCACCATGTCCCTCCACCACCACAACCACCGCCGCTTCGCCACCCCTCAGTCCCTCTCCGATTGGCTCAAACCCCGCCTGATCTCCGAGTCCTTCGCCTCCTGGGGCGTCAAGCCCGGCACCAAAAACGTCCACAACCTCTGGCTCGAGCTCGCCGACGGCGAAACCTCCCTCTCCGACTCGACCCCCCCTGTCCGGACCGTCCAAGTCGTCACGGTCCGAATCGTCGACGATAAAGCCCGGGTCTTGGTCGAAAGCCACCAGGAGTTATCTGATGGCAGCGTTAGGACACGTGGCCGGCCCTTATCCGAGAAGATGAAGCCCGGGGAAGACCCGGAAACCGCCGCGAACCGGGCCGTTATGGAAGAACTCGGGTCGATTCTAAACGGGTCTGGTATTGTGAAGATTGTGCCCGGTTCGTATGAGAAGAAGGTGGAGGAGCGGCATTCGTTGTCGTACCCGGGCTTGCCGGCGTGTTATGTTTTGCATTCGTTGGAGGCAACGGTGGAGGGCTTGCCGGACGGCGAGTTTTGCACGGCGGAGGAGAACGAGTATTCGAATTCGGAGGAGATGAGTATTGCTCACGAAGCTGTGTCTGTGAAGAAGCATTTTTGGAAGTGGGTTAGTGTTGATTCTCTTGTTTCTTCTTGATTTCGGGTTTTTCGCAGTTTTTTTAGCTCAATTATAAGAGAAAGTTTCCCGCTTTTCAGAATCAGCTATATAGTATTGGCAAGTTTGTATCAGTTTTTGGATTCGTTTGTTGGTTAGAGTATGATTAATATGGGTGATTAAGATAACTAGACCTTATACAATCTTGTAAGACAATGCTTTGAGTTTTTCGGCTACTGTTTAGTGCAGAAATGCTTGATTCAGTGCTTGGTTGACTCTATTGTATGTATCACTTTTACTTTCAATATTGATGAGAAGATTAGAGATTTTTTCGAATTTCCTGCGATGCTGTGATTATGGTAAAATTTGCTTTAGTTGTGTATCTCATCATGTTTTAATGCCTTGAATTGTCCACAATAATTACGCACGCGCGCACAGGAGGAGAGGGCCTTGAGAGTGAATTAGAATGTATTTCCTGTATGGTGCAATAGGATTAGGGACGACTCTTTACGTGTTAGGTCATGAGGAACGAGTCTAAATTTAATGCTTGGATATGCTTCTAGGTACTTCAGTTCTCTATGTTCCTTCCCATATTGGTTTGGAGTATGCAGAAAATCTTCCTTCCAGTTCATGCTCATCTTTGAAGTTTGACCCCTGGACTGGTTGACCTCTATGGGTTGTTGCTATTTAGGATTGATTAGCTTGTCCTGAACTTGTGTATCTCGTTACAATGGTTGTAGTATTTGTCTTTCTAGCTCAATCGTTTATCGTTTCTTCTTAGGTTTTTTGCATTTCTCTGCAATGAGGTGCCTGCCCAATGCGTTTCATTACTCCATAGCAGGAGAAATCATAGGTTGCAGTTAGGCATTCAAGTCTTGCGGTTCAAATCCCTTGTTCGCTTTTGTATCCATGTCAAATTCTAATTTATGCAGTAGTGCTTAATACCAAAAGAAAGACTGTTTGAGGTGATTAACAACCACAACCTGCATAAAGGGGAACTCCACACTGCTGTTTGTTTGAATATCCGCGTGCGTTTGAAACCCTAAATCTCTTAACCACGGCACATGTTGGAAAGATTGCTTCTTGGCAAATGAGTCTGACCGGGGTGTTGGAAATTATTGAGCTATTTACCTGATTTGGAGTGGAGATTGAATTTGGTACATAGAAATTTAATTATTGCTTTTTTACTTTCCAATGTGAATGGGAATGGTATTGGGGAAAGGGAGTAAGGAATGAGAATGGGATATACCCAAATCCTCTTTGGTTTTAGAATTGGGCAAGTGAGTTATCTTTACCTTTGTCCACTAGGTTTGGGTAGGATTACTTTTCTTACTAAGAATATAACCCACAACCTATCCCTATAAATAGGATTGTTGGGAGATTGTTGGCAATACACAAAGAATTCCAAATAAAAGAGTTACAAGAGTTTACTGTTTTACCCACACCCCCCACCCCCAAATTATTTCTTTCACCATGGAGCCACCCTTCTTTGAGGACTACCGTTTGGACAGCTATCAACGAAGTTCCATATATCCGCCTTTTGGCGTTTTCGTGAAGCGAAGCTCGGAAGATGAGAGCCTGCTGGAGGAGTATTGGCAGAAGAGGGGGATAACCGTCCAAGGCGAAAGGCAACCTGGCTCATCTATTATTCAGCCACCAATCGTCTATCTGAACGACCCCAGACTTTCTGAATTTCCAGCTTCTGTTAAGGCTTCAGTTCCTAGACCTACCCCACTCCAAGCTCAAGTATGGCCCATGGCGTTAATGCACCAGGATCTGATTGGTATTGATAAAACAGGATCGCGGAAGACCCTAGCGTACCTGTGGCCTGCAGCTGCTGCAATTAGTTTTAGCTCAGCAGCTCCTGGAGAAGGAGATGGCCCAATGGTAATAATTTTAGCTCCCAGACGTGAAGAGGTTGAAAAAATCCAACAAGAGTGTGCGGAGTTTGGTCCATCTTCAAGATTTAAAACCTCCACCGTCCATGATTATAGTCCTAGCAATTATCGTCTGGAAAAAGGTGCTCCGATTTTAATTGCTACACCCGGGGGCTTGGAGCTGATGCTAAGATCCGGCCGTGCAAACTTGAGTAGGGTCATCTACCTTGCGTTGGATGATGTTGATCGAATGCTGGACTCCAAGCCTTCTGAGCCTTGGATCAAAAACATTGTTGATAAGGTTAGCCCTGACTGTCAGAAACTATTCTTCAGTGCTACATGGCCGAAGAAGTGTGACGATCTGGCTAGGCTGATTTGCAGCAAACACAAATTTTCAGTTGTAGTTGGTTTGCCAACTTTCCAAGTATGGTTCTGCGGCCCGCAAAAAGTTGAGCTGGTTGCTGAAGATGAAAAACGTATCAAGCTGTTAGATATCATGAAGAATCAGTACTCAAGTTGTAGGGCATTGGTTTTTATGGATGGAAAACGAGGAATGTCATACATTGATGATGTCGCGTCCAGTCTTAACACCCTTGGATCCCGGACCACCTGGATTGATGATAGCAAAAGTCCAGCAGAAGCGATGGAGTTTTTCTCTCAAGGTTGCTTGTTCAGCACGTTGATTGCAACACATGGTCATGCTCATGAACTTCTTAGGCTGTATAGAGATGAAATCAGGAATTCTGCTGGCAAGGATAAGGATGTGAACTTGATTGTTATCAATTACGACTTTCCCCTATCCCTTGATGATTATATATACGTCAATGAGATGACTGGAAAGATGATACCAACGCACACCTTCTTTACAGCTGCTAATGCTAGATTCGCAAAGGAACTTATCAGCATACTGAGGAAATCGGAACATCCAGTTAGTCATGAATTGGTAGCATTGGGGTTGGATGCACCGCATTCAGAAAAAGTCAGGATAGAAAAAACACGTCTCCAGGAGGCCACCATCAGTGCCGATTTGAAAGATCGCTGCGGTGGTGGTCGTTTCCGACCGATTTGTGTGAATTATCCTGAGATTGAAAATGCAGCATGTTTTGTTGTGAAAGAAGTAAACGAGAAAACGAATGCTGAGCTGCATTTGGTGAGAGTGTTGGAGGCATACAACAAATTTTGCTGCGATCGTACTTCCAGACTCTATCTGACTTGTGAGGTCGTCGATGCTAGTAAGGTGAATGAGTGGCAGGTGAAAGCTTGCCTTGCATTACTTGAGATAGATTATAGAAAGCGCAGGGATACCTGCCTGCATCCCCGCATGGAGACCAAGTTGTTTGATCTTGTCAATCATGATGGTGTTTTGTCAACCCTAATTGACATTAAGAAAGGTAATTAATATTATTGCAACTGAAGAGAACGGAGAAGCCACGGAGGGGCCACTTTTCTACTGCAAAGGATAAACTAGACTCGGATTTGGACTTTCAGAACTTACGAGCGTTGTAGTGCTCAATCGGGTAGTAAACATATTATGTAGAAATGGATGGTTGTGTTTGGAAAGAGTTTTGCCTTATCTGTCGAACTAGAATTTGTTTTTGCTTGCTTGTTTTAAGCACAGTGTGCTGCTGTTATGGCGCTTTCTTTCTCTGGGGCAACAAAGTTTGCTGGCTCGTATGGTTTTGAATTGACTCAACAGCGCTAGTCCTTGTAAGTTTTGTGATAAAGTTCATGTTCTTGAAGTCACCTTTTCAAATAGGATTTTCAAATAGGAGACGAGCGTCCATAGAATTACCCTATGGATGTTGAAACCCATTCATAAAAAGTAGCCTTGTCATGGAGTTTGTGTGGTTCTTTCTGCTATTTAGTCATTTTGTGGGGGACATGTAAACACTTTTTCTTTCAGATCATTAGAAAGTAGTGTTGCTTTTGAAACTTGTGGGAGTCTGTTGTCCTCTTATTATTATTTTTTGGCCAGGACTCAGAATTATTTGTTTCCACAGGGAAAGTATTGAAGTGTTTAGGTGTCTGCAATGATGCCATTAGATCTGGTAGTGTTTTTAAGTATTGGGTAAAATACTTTAGCTATAGAATGTCGCTTTCACTGCAGTTTAAGTAGAGGGATTGAACTGTAAATCTGGAACCATAAAGATCATTGAAAGTTAGTCTAACTGGAGGAGGCCGTAAAAGTTGAAATGCTGCAGTATATTCAATTTTGACAAAGCCATTTTCATTCCTGGCCTCCTGGGTGTGGTATATTTACTGAATCAAGCCTCAAGCAAGATACAGTATTTGATACCTCAAATATTCCGTCATGAAATAAGTAAGCATGCTACTTTGAACTGTAAATCTGGAGATTCCTTAATGAAGAAATCAGTGGATTTTCCCTCCTTTTTCTCTTCTTTTTTTTTTCTTTTCTTTTTTCTTGTTGGCATCTCACCTATCATTATTACCACTTTATGTCATTTTCCTTTCAATCCCTTTCCTTTCTCCTGCCCACAAAACAACCACAATCCCCTGAACACTCAGAAAAAAGGAATCTAGCAGAACATGATCCTTTTTTTTTTTTCAAGTTTTCTAATCTAATTGAAGCTGAAGAGGTGAAATTACTCAATTAAGCAAACGTTTCATTCTCACCTGTATATGATTTCAATACTTTCAGTCCTATAATCCACCATATGATTACTAATTTACAGAACAACACGACCGAGAAGATATTAATCAAAGACTAATCGACATATCGCAAAATTAAGAACTCAGTGCAGGCAATGGAGAGGGAGTCATGTTAGTAGTTGCATAGAAGTATAAGCTCTTGATGCTTCACTTTCAGACGGTGGTAGAGCACTGAGTTCCTTGCCGGGAACTTAGTGGACCGGTCGGAAGAGTAGGACCAAAAGGCATAACAGCAACACAGTCCACGTTCACTCTGTACTTCCCGGAGACCCAAGTTCCGACCTTCCATCGAAGCCGTCCGATCACTTTGAGGTTTAAGTACAGCCTACCAGCTGTTTGATCACGTACGACTTCGTAACCAAAGGAAGGAGCCACCGGCAGACCATATCCCATCAGAGAAGCTGTCAAGACATTGCTGTCTTCATGTCCTTGATAAAAAGGAGGAAGAGAAGTGTAGACTGTTATTTGTTGACCTTTGTATACAGCATAGACTTGAAGTTCGTCGTAGTATATGCCGACTTTCTGATTGGGGTTCTTGGAGAGCAAGGTGAGTTGGACAGAGGAGTTGATGAGGTGGTTGCCGGAGAGGTTGAGCAGGTAGATGTCGGCTTCTGTGAGGGAGAACTCTGGTTTGGTAGGGTGGAGGATGAGCCAAGCTAGTAAAATTATGGACAGAATTGTGGTGGAAAATGCAGAGACCACCAAGTATAGCTTCTTGGGAAGCTTGCTAATTTTCAGTCCTTGTTTTTCGCCGCAGTGTTTGGGAGATTTCGATTGGGCTTGAGACATTTGCAGCTGCGAATATCTCGAAATGACAACCTAAAAAGGAAGAGGAAGAAGAGGAGGAGGAGGAGGAGGAGGTTTACAAGGCTAAGCAAGATGGAGTGATGGGGTTAATAAAAGGAGCACTAGGAAGCAGAAAAGCAGCAAAGATTTTGCTTTCACTTGGACTTTTGACTGGCAGCTCCTTCTGGTGGTGGTGGGGGAATTGGCTGTTAGATATTTGCTTGTAAACTACTCGAATGCGCGTCTCTATTTATAAGGTCAATTGCAATGTAGGTAAGGAAAGTGTCATTTTTTTTTTGTGAGAAAAGGAAAGTGTCATTAGACATGTTATGTTACTAGACCGTCGTTTATTGTGAATGTGTAGTGTTGGACAAGAATACAGACTACAGTACATGATTAGGGTAAATCGTGCACCAACCGTTTGATCATGTACCATGATTGATGCGGCTTGTTGTGGTGGATGGATTATACATATCTGATGCTGATAGGGCTGTTATGGCATGATCGATGAATGGACCAAAGTCGGGGTGGGACGAGCTTAGCCTTTTCCCAAAAGTAAACTGAATTGCTATATTCGTCAATTTACTAACTTGCAAATGCTAAAGTTTAGCAACGTTTGAATAGTACACAGGGAAAAGGACATGAAAGCAAAGAAAGTAGTGCTGGTTGAGTAAAGCGTTTTGTGGCTTTAGAGTTGTAAACAAAACAATTAGGACTTAGTAGGAAAACTTCTTATAATTAGGGAAACAGAGCAATCAATTTTCCATCTATGATTTGTCTTGATTCATGAATATTCGAGGTTCTTGTTGAATGTCTCTCTGTCATTTTGGTTAGTTTCACTTTCTTCGGCAGACTGCTGGTGATTACCAGCTGTAATAACAGCAAGAACACTCCTTCGTTTTTGTTCTTTTTCCTTTTTTGGGTTGATCTTGTAGCAAGATTTTTGAAATCTAAAAACAGTGACTATTTAGTGCATGAGATAAATAGAAGTTATAAAACAGTCTATGTATTGTCTATGTTACATGATGTTAGAGTGAAGTCATGCGGTATGTGGAGACATCCATCATTGAGTGGTTCAGAAGAACCTCTTCATGCATCATTATGAATCATGAATATGCATTCTCTGAGAAAAGGCATGCAACCAATTTGAAAACTCAAAGTTAGGTTTGCTTCTGACATCTAATTATGCTTTTGCACGCATTATAATGTAATTTATAGACACCATGATGATCAAAAGCAGAGGAGATACAAGGGATATCTACCGTAGCCAGGATCAGAGATTGGATTGGAAGCACTTTTGGAATAATTGAGAAGGAAAGTGAAGGCTTTTTGAAAGAGTAATTAGAGATAACACAGCCAATAGCTGTTGTTGATTGAAGATGAGTAAGAGATGTTGCATTAACCTAGTGGCTACCCTTCTCCATCTTTTTCCTTGTTCTAGTAGGTGCAAGATTGTCATTAGAAAATTCTGGCTTCAGATTGAAATATGATTAGTTAAAGGGTTTAACCTTGCTTAACTATACAAATTCGGAGCTTTCAAGTTCCAAGTTTTTGTTTTTCATTTATGGAGATGTGCACGTAGAAAGAGTTCAAAAGGAGAGAAGACATGGAGAATCTATAAGCAGGCTTTATGGAAAACAATGGGGAACATCACCAATCATTCATTTTTTTGGATTATTAGGCCTTTGTGCTGTTTACTTTTGTGTTAAGGAAAGGGCATGTCTGGTAGAAGACTGTTAGTTGATGAAGATGAAGCTTCACCGGCCGTTCGATGTGAGATAGCGTTTTTGGCAGGAAAACAAGCCTGATTTTTCTTTGACATTTGATCTGGTTTATTATTTTAAGGGACCCTCCTGCTAGAATCTTGAAGAGAATATTATACATGACTTTGGAGGTTAGAGTCTTGCAATTGCTCAATCTTTTGAAATTAGGGATGTGTTTGGTTTTTGCTTTTCTGAAACTTTCCAGTTATTGAGGCCTTCAATCAAGACTCAACTCAAGGGAACGGAGGACCCCAATAACAACACCCTAGTGATTTCTCATCTACTCCTCTAAGTCTTTCTTTCCTTTAAACTTTGTTTATTTCTTTGATCTGGGACCAAAAAAGTTCCTTCAGGACTTTGATTATAACAGGAGAAAAAAAAAGATATTAGGCTTTTCATTCCATTGACTGTTTAAAGATAGTCATGTTGTTATGGGCTGTAGCGTAGTATGTAGTCCGACTTTGTACAAGATATTTGGTTTTCAATAAATAGCGGACTGTTAATACATCTTGATGCCCTATCGGCCCAACATTTGGTATTTATAAAGAGCAAATGTCCTGGAGAAAAGTTGTGTATAGTAGTAGCAGTTTCAGGTTCCACCACCACCGCATTCAGCCAATCCAGACTTGTGGAGTGTATGTTTTATTACTGTTCATTCAGTACTTAAATCATTGCGTTGGGAAGACAAACCCCTACCCATCAAAGTCTTGATATGCCTGTAAAGTTGCAAAGCACAAACTGCTGGTGGTGATGTGCTTCTGGAGATCGTTGTTCATATGCATTTGTCTTGTTCTGTCCCTAGCATCTGCGAAACCCGCAACATTATATCACCTTCAATGGTACACAATTTTAGCACGGCATGACTTGTATTCTATGATGCATTTACCTGAAGTCTAAAGCCATTTTGTGCCAGAAAAAGGTGGAAGAACGTGCCTTGAGTCGAGTTAGTTGCCTAAAAAAACTAAAACACTTGCTGCTTCAAAACTTTGAATAGGCCTCACTCCTTATGGGAGATTACCTACCACAATTAGTGGGCAGAAGGCATGCTTGTCTTGATGACTGTGACATATCTTTTGTTTGGGACAATAGTCCAGTGCAGCATGTAGGATGTAACCAGACGTATCTATCTGATATTTATGAGCTGAAGTTGCAAATAGAGGATTTGATACTGTGACGGTTTGAAAACGCCACTCATTGAGGATGGTGGAACTGTATCAAGTTACAAGCACAGGTTTTGTTATTGCCTTATCAAATCAAAACACTCCTCCTTTTCGCCATAAAAAATTCTCAGTCTGCTAGAATAGTTGGAGCCAAGAAGACAGTATACATGTTTCGATTCAATTTAGTTTGTACTTTGTATATACCAAATAAGTTTCGAAATTCTGAATTAACAAACCTATATGATAATACAGAAAGAATGACTAAGGCAGCCCTAGGGAAATTTGAAAGAAAAGCCAAAAATAGATAGCCCTATTTTACAAGGAATACAATATGAGCTAATAATACATGGTGTCAGAAGTTTCTTCAGGCCTGTATTTCTCTCATCTTTGAATCTAAGCATCCAAAACTGAAAATGGTGTAAAGAAGCTATACTACTCAATGCCTCCATCTCAGCTTTTAGTACAAGAAACTATGTGGGTTAGCAATCATATGTATTGCCATCAGTTTCTGCAGGTGAGGGATCCGTACTCACTTGACGAACAAACTGTCCTTTTATTCTGGGTCGCTGCTCTGCGAGTTTCTTTCTACTCTCGTAACGAACCTGTAAATGAAATATCTCGTTAATGAACTATAGAATTGCAGCACAGTTGGAAAACTTTTTTGTTCTATCTTGCGGGCTGGGGTGGAAGGGAGACACTAAAGGGGCAAAGTTCATAGTAAATGTAGAGCTAAAGATGACAAAGACAATGATGTACCTTCTTATCATAGCATCTATCTTTCCGCTTCAAGCGGAACTTGTTTAGTGCTGCTTCTCTTTGGATCGATCGATGAGAGTTTCCATGAGAGTTTCCATGCTGATTAAGGAAACTATCTTCATTCTTTCCTTCTGGAGCAGCCATAAAGATAGCTACTTGATCAACATTGCTATTACTTCCACAAGTACTTCCATATCCCATGCTATTAAGATGACCTGCATTTCCATTACAGAAACTACTACTTGCACTCTGATCGGTTGTTTGCCCTTGATCTTCATCTAATCTCTGGTCCTGATTGTGCATAGTTTGGTCCACGGGAACTTTGGCATTTTGATAAAGTGTGCCACAAACTCGCTCGGGTTCATCTCTTTGCAGATTTGTAGGATAAAAGGTATTAATTCGGAACGACGCTTCCTGATGAGGAGCTGAACTTGGCATTGGTGATGGACTTGACTGTGTACAAAACATTGGAGGCTGTGCAGTACCAAACCCATCGCCTAGATTATGAAACCTCATACCTTTCACAGGAACTGGAAGAGGAAACAGTCTCTGCTCAGTACACGATAGTGCGAATTCAGACGGGTTAGATTGACCTGTAGCTAGAGTGATAACACTCCTTGGAATACTTAAAGTTGTAGCAGGAGTATCAACATTAGCATTGGCATTGCAAGATTCCTTCTCAGATTTAGATTCATACACCCTTTGTTGATCGGCCAATGTTGTACTCTGAGGTTGCAATGGCCGATTGATGTATCTGCAATATGGATCGTTGATTGAATCAGAAATGAGTCCAGCGAAAAAGAAAATTGAGGTTCAGAAATCACAAAGTTCAAGCACATTAAATGAAATCTTAACCTCACCTTGAAAAAGCTGATGCATTAGACTGGCCAAGGGTATGCCTTTTCTCAGTAACTTGATTCTCAACGCCACTGGAATCGGATCTCCTTAAGGAGAGATCCAAGTGTGGAGCAGAATCAAATTTGCTAAGCCTATTACTTGAGTAAGAATTTCTTTGGTTATTATCTGGATACTTGTCGAATAGTCCAAAAAAGTCAGTTGCACCTCTGGAAGAATCGACAAGGAGATTGTTATCTTCACAAGCTTCAGTAGCCACATTAGCACCCTGCCTAAGACTTTCCGGCCTGACACCCTCACGGAGTGAAACTGCTGTGTCCATGTCCTCGCAGGCATCTGCTATCGACCCTAATTTTATACGCATTGTATAATGTTAAGAAGCCTTCCTACAAAACCAAACAGACAAGAAGGTACTAATTTGAAAGGTAAAGACATCATACCTCTAGCTGCAGTTTCACGGGCAAGTGATTTCTCAACAACGCTAATATGTACATCATCCTTCTGCAATCTCAAGTCACCTAGTAAATTCTTGCCCTGCATCTTCTGCGAAAACTCCTGCATATCCACAGGGGCACTTTCAGCTTCGAAGTCTGGCTTTGTACAGGAGCTCTGAGAATCGGTCCCTTTTTCCATGTTGTCCTTATTTCGTTGAACGCATGCATTGTCACTTGAATGATTGCTTGCAGTATCATTCTCAGAAGTTGCTTCAATCTTCTTTTGTCCAACACTCTCATCATGGGTGCCATTTCTGATTAACTGATGGCAATTAAGTTCAACCAGGGTTTAATCAGAAACAGTACAACAAGATCTCGGAGCTAAACAAAAGAAAGAACAGAAAGCTGAGCAGGCATACCGATTTTCTCCAGACATGCTGCCATAGATTTGTCAGCTCATTCTTCCTAATAGGCTTAACAAGATAGTCAGATACACCTCTCATCATACATTTGTAAACCGTACTAATTGAATCCTCAGAGGACATCACTGCAACATCACAAAACAAATATGTTAAAACACTACTTTATGGTTTTCCAAGGTCGAAAATCATGTCAGTTGAATATCAAATCCACATTTACTTGTTCTTCAGACATACTTATAACAGGAATGTTTTTGCAAATCTCGTGCTCCATGATTAGTGTAAGCAACGCAAATCCGGATATCGATGGCAGATCCACTTCTGTTAGTATCAGATCTATATTATGCGGTCGGGCCTTCAGTATTTCCCAAGCCTTTAAGCCATCAGGCACAGCAGCAACTGCTCAAACAAAAACAACGAACCTCAATAAGAACAAGCTCAAAAGCTTCATGCTTTAAACAGAAAACATTAACCTTTTTTACAAAATTAAAACTCAAGATTGTCATCCATACCGACAATAAGTAGCAAAGGCCAAACATTAATTCTTTTACTGATCGAACTCAGAACAGATAGAAGTAAAAACTAATCATTCTTTTCCTACAAGTAGAACTATAATTCTTCCTAAACATGGTTATTTCTAAAATTTACCATTTCATAACAGCTTAACAATTTGGTATGAATTTATGTTCCAACTGATCTGAGTAGACTTTACATTCATTTCTATCAGTGGCCTATGTTTCTTGTCATCAACATAAAAACCTACTAATCTACAAAATCACAAGGCTTCAGCTTTATGCAAACTCAACAGCTTAATACAAAAATCCTCATCCTTTATACGAACACCGACAAATTCAGAATCAAAGCTCACCAAAAACACAACAAACCCAGTTCATTATTCACTAAACAAAACTCTAAAAACTCATCAAAATCAAAACTTGAAGCAAAAACTACAACATTTGACCAAAAACAAAACAACCCAACAAACCTCTGTAGCAGCATTTTTTGAGAAGAGCAGCAATTATATGCCTGGTGGAGTCATCAGCTTCGACCAACAGAACCCGCATGTTCATCGTCGGCAACAGCTTGTTCCACTTCATCGTACCACTCGAAGAATCGCACTCTCCACCTCCGTCCTTCATCTTCTCTATTTCCACCCTGTTTTTCCTCGTTCCACCCACCGCTGCTCTCAGCTTCGCCTCCAATTCTTCGGTACTCAAACCCACTTCACCCATTTTTGTCTATTTCCACCTGCTGTTTTGCTCTTTGCACCCACCGGAGCAAAAACAAACAGAGAGAGAAAATTTGGAAATTTACGTTTTGGGAAAAAATTCTGAATATCTTCTCGTACTAAAAGGAGCGACCTTTTTGTCAAGTTGAAGAAAATATCTGAGTTCTTTGCTTCCTGATAATCGGACGGTGGAGATGCCGATTCCCCAATTAATCCAACGGTGAAAAATATCACAACCTACGACGAGAGAGGAAAATATCTCGATTCGCTGTTCATTATCGGGCCCACTTTCGCCACGTCACCAACCCAATCTAAGACAAGGGCCACAGACCGATCTAAAGGGCAGGCGTCATTGGCCATCCACATTTTTGGTGGTTCGGATTTTAAGAAATTTATTTTCTCTTGCCGGGAGATTTTTGGGTGGAGACAGGTGGCAGCGGTGTGGGGCCCGGAAAAGGCTGTTAGATATAATATTTGAGATATTTGAAGATATTTATCAGTGCTTTTGGTGGCGATGGATCTCATGGCTAGGATTGAGCCACTTGGAGGACCTGGTTTGGGGGAGGTTCATATTCATTAGTGGTGGCGTTTAAACTTTGAAGTGGTCAATGAACCAATCGGCTAATCACTTTTTAATCAATTGGGGGACTATCTTTTTTTTTTTTTTTTTGAGCAAGAAATTGGGGGACTATCTGAGGTTGTACTCGCTTGCCTATTGGGGAAGATAATGTGTGGCTCGTGCCCTGATTGGCGGAAAGGCCAGCTATGGAACTCAACTGTCTATTAATCGATAAGCCGGAAAATTTGAGTTCCATAGCATGAGTTTAACAATTGCATGGGATAATGAATCTCAGGGCTACGTCACATAGTACGAGTGTCATAACTACTAATTTGCAGTACTATGAAACGGTTTTGGGAGATTTTATAGAGAGAAACTTTCTATTTTTTCAGAAAAAAAAAACTCATAAAATATTGTCATGTGGCGATATTGCGTCCCGAAGGAATGCGAATTCCTTTTGATAAAAAAAAAACAATAGTATAATTGATGTCTCGAATTTACTTTTGTATTGCCGTTATGTATAACTCAAATGGGTTAATCAGTTAGCTATTCAAGCGGCCATTAGATTGGCTTAATTTACAGTTTTTCTAGTTAACTTTAGTTTCAGGGCATCAGATTCTTTCATCCTTATCTTGGAAAATTGTAAACTTGTGTCGGTTACTTTCAAAACAATAATATTAATATAATTGGAAGGTATGTTTTGCGTGGTGGATGAGGAGACGTGTCGATGGGTTATATGACGATGATGAAACTATTTTAAAAGAGGCATTAGTGGCTCTAATTGTCCACCATAGTGACTAAAATATTTGTAAAATGATGAAAGATAGGGACTGAAAAAAGATCAAAGGACCCGCTAAAAAATATGGCCATTTGTTGATGGTGGACGACATCCAAGAACCGAGTCCTCTTATTCTGAAAAGATTTGTGTGTTTGTGGATCATGCCACATTGCATGGTATCTTTTCAATTTCACTTATTTATTCATTTGTCTCCTGCCACTTCAGTTTCAATTTACCTTCATTGCCTCAATTGCTGCCATTTATTTCCACTTTTTCAGTTCAGCCGCCTTTACATTAGTTAATTATGACTTAACAGATTTTTGGTTGCAGGAGGCAAATTGAGACTGAAATAGAGTGGCTGAGGCAATTGAGACAACTGTAGTTACATGAGGCAAACTGAGGCTGAAGTAGAGTGGCAGGAGGCGAAATTGAGACAACTGAGTTCAGGAGGCGAACCTGAGGTTTAAATAGAGTGGCAGGAGGCAAATTGATATATAAGTGTTTCAATTTTGATGTAACCGCGTTTTTTCTTTTTCTAGAATCGTAGTGTATATTTGTAAGAACAAAGCTTCTCTATTTTAAATAGAGTAGAAACTCATACTTTATTTATTTTATTTTTTCAATTTTACAATGTAATATTTTGATTAGAATCGTTCATCTTGTAAATTATCTATTAACGATCATTTTCATCAAAAAATTAATTAAATCGAAAATCGTTTGACTTTTTAACTATACCAAAATATATAGACGGCTCATTTGATTATGTAATTATATTGTTCAATTAGTTTACGCGATTAAATAACTAAATGATCTGTAATTTAATTGATTTTTTTTAGAAAACTATCCTTACTAAATAATTACAAAATGAACGGGTCCGATCATAGTATAACATCATAATATAGAATAAACTAAAAAAATTGAGTAGGAGCTTCTACTCTATCTAAAATAGACAAACTTTGCCATGTCTATAATGTTTCATCGACATCCCTAGATGGATTTCTAAGGTTTTATTAAGAAATTGTGCAAATTAAAGACTAACTAAACTATAAAACAATGACACTTAGCATGTGGCCAAAGTGATTGCTTATTAGGAGATTGAGTCTACCAAACTCATATAATACTTAACTTCGTTTTGAATCTATTTGATATCACTCTTTGTTTCTCCGAACCAATTGTCACCCTCAAATAAATCATATTGAACCTACTCTATAAACATCCGAATCAAAACTAGATTCTTTCTAAAGTTCGTTGATCCGTTTAACATGTTCATTATCAGTAATGACTTATGAATATTGCTTATGCGATTCTACTTCTTTTAGTACAAATTAGAAGTTTATATAAAATCATAAATCATGTTGAATTCCAAATGTAACTAGACACACTCTCGACATGTGATAATAAACCCGATTGGCAACTTTCACTACACTATTTTTAGATCTTTTTCTTCTCGAAAAACCCGAGTTTACACCTCCTTCCCATTCTTATCTAGCTGGTGTGGCATGTATGTTGGACTCAAAAGTATCTAACTCATTCTTATCCAAAGTGGAAGAATTGGACAAAGTGCAATTAGGCCCCAGACAAATTGGTAGCGATCTAAGATTTTAGGCCCATGACTATATACAACCGAACAGATACGTGTTAACAGTGGGCCCCAGATTGTCCTAGCAAGGCCAACACAAATGCAGCAACCGCACAAAATCTCCACCGTTCATCCAATCACCGGAGATATTAAACGCCTACGATTTCTGCTGTGTTCATAAAGTGGATAACGCATGAAACCGCCACGTGTTTTTCCGACAGTATATCCAATTCTGTCATCTTGTCCGCTAGAACCCGCTTCCACTTCAAAATTCCTAAAACCCCAGATTTTCTCTGCAACTTTTCTATCAATCCAAACAAACCCTAGAAACCCTAATCTCTGCAATTTTGACCAAAATGGCTACTCTGTTTACTTCAATGCAGACGCAAGCAACCTTTCTTCAACCTTTCGCGAAGCCCCAAATCTCCGCTGTGTCTTCTAACTTGTCCAGTTTTTTTAATCCGTCTAAGAATCTGAAGCCCATTTCGATTGCGATTGGGCCCAGGAAGAACAGCAGTGGAAAGTCACTCTCTGTACGGATGAGCTGGGACGGCCCACTTTCATCTGTGAAGCTCATCATACAGGGGAAGAATTTGGAGGTACTTTCATTTTTTTCTAGCTCAACTTGATTGGAATTTGGGTTTTTGTGCATTTTGTGAGGTTTTTCATTGATCTGGTTAATGTATTGCGTTTGGGTATGCTTGGACTTGGACTTAAGTGAGGTTAATAGAGGATTAGACGAGCAAAACTACGGATCAAGTTGATATATACATGTGAAATTATGAATTAATCGATGAATGTGTATCGTGGAAGCACATTTTGTGTCAGGAAAACTAGGAAGTCTAAGGTGCGTGTAATTAATGATGATCACTGTTGGTGGACCTTTAGTCTTGTGCTGTTTTTATCTACATTGTTCATGCTCTAATTACCCAATTTGAATGAGAAGTTGCAATCTCTGAATTTAGTTATCAGAAGCAGTCAAGAAGCATGTGGAAGAAAAGGTTGGGAAGGCAATCGCGAAGCATAGCCATCTAGCGAGGGAGGCGGATGTTCGGTTGTCTGTACGAGGTGGAGAGTTTGGGAAAGGCCAAAAGATTAGGAGATGCGAGGTATTGGCGTATCTGCATTTTTCATAACTAGGTTAGGTTGTATGGCATTGCTCTATACTGTTTGTTCCTATAAAGCATGTTTGTGTATCTGTGTTCATTTAGGTGACTTTGTTCACAAAAAAGCATGGAGTGTTCCGGGCTGAGGAAGAAGGTGAGACACTTTTTGCTAGCATAGATCTAGCATCTTCTATCATCCAGAGGAAGTTGAGGAAAATCAAGGAGAAGGAATCAGACCATGGCAGGCATATGAAAGGTTTCCACAGAGCGGATGTTAGAGATCCAACACAACAACTAGTGGTAGAAGAAGAAGAGGAAGTTCCGCAAGAGGGGGAAAAGGACTTCATTGAGGAGGTAATTACTAACACTGCTACTTTCTCCAAAGACACCGGATTTGCATTTGAAATGTGTTAAACTATGTCTTTAAACAAAGTAAATGTGCTAAGCTACTGCTGACTAAGTATTTGACTGTTTAGCTAACTAGATATCTCATTCTTCTCCATCATTTATTCATTCTTTCGTCCTTTGTTGTAGATTGTTCGTACAAAATACTTCGACATGCCCCCTTTGACTGTCGCTGAAGCAGCTGAGCAGTTGGAAAATATTGATCATGACTTCTATGCTTTTCGTAATGAAGAAACTGGTACAACCTGTTGCCTTCATTTTTCCCTGTATCATTTTGATTTCTATCCTGCGATGGTTGAAATTCTTCTTCCTTCTTGGCTAGGTGAGATTAACATAATATACAAAAGAAAAGAAGGCGGTTATGGGGTCATTGTACCCAAAGGAAATGGCAAATCAGAGAAAGTGGAACATGTGCTGGTAGAAGAGCCATCTAGAGAGCATTTCTTGGCAGAGTAAAGAGGCCTAGCTAAGAGCATCCTTTTGTAGTAATTGTACAGTTATGTGGTCAAGTCATCTGCAGATTCCTGGGGAAAACAGGGTATTTGAAGGCCAAGGTCTGCTGAAATCATCATTGACTCGGATTTTGTAACGTTGAAATGGAAGTTTTTGTGGATATGCATTACTAGATGGATCGTTTCACTGTGTCCAACACATACGGAGCTGGAATTACATGTTTTACTATCTTGTAACATTACATATATACACTTTCCCACTTCCTTTCTTTCCCTCGTCTATTAGTGATTGAGATGCTCCTAGATTTGACATAACATATAAAGGAGAAAAAAGATGAACCAGAAAGAGTGGAGTGCACAAGAAGGTAGTTGAGATTTAACATAACTGAGGAGGCATGACTTATGCCTCATTTGTCTTGGCAACATTCAGTGAAGTTCTTTCGTTGTAAGTTGTACTATACATCCGACATAACTTTCACTTCCTCGATCAGATTATCAACTACATATGTTGGCTTCTTTGTTGAAAATCTCTCAGCCGAAACAGTCAAGAGCTTATTCAGTGACATTCCTTCCCCTAAAACCTTCTTCCTTAGTTCATACCTGGCTTTGATTCTGTCATCAAGTTTGTACCCCAAGAATGCCGGAAAGTTCAGTAACTCCCCGACTTCGCGACCTATCCCGTGTATCAAGTACTCCATCTTCTTCTCCAAAGCACCATGACTATACTGCAGTATCTGCGGATGCTTCGTGCTCATTACAACAATGTCCGCACAAGAAAGCCCGTAGCTCAAGAACAACCCGATTACCTTCTGCAGATTATCACAGCTTGTCCTGGTGGCAGATCCCATTGCTGCTGCCATGTCCTTTGTTCTGTATCTATACCCAATCTTCACCAAAAACACAAGCTTAAACGCAATGTTGTCTTCAAACGACAAGCCTAGAAACAACGGCGCCTTGATCAAGAACTTGTAGATATCATTCGAGCTCAATCCACATTGCTTGAGGAAATGAATCCGCGGACGCAGTTTCCTCTCCCTGCTGGCACTAACCACATTGGGGAAAACCAGCAAGAACCTGAAGATTTGATCATCACTTAGCCCCGCAGACGACCTCAGTAACTCTACATGGCCTCTGGTGTGATCCACAGTGTAGCTCAAAATTGCAGGCAGCTTACCCAACAATGTCCCCGTGGCCTCCCCATCTCCACCACTGAGTTCTTTCAGAAACCCAACTCTAGGAACCAACTGAGTTTCCAGGTCATAATTCAGCAATGTAGGCCGCTTTACGATCAATTCAATACCACCAAATTCGTCGAAAAATGTAATAGTCCGATCGATCTCTTCCACTGACTTCAAACACAATGCCTTGTACAGATTAACCTTGTTCAAAACATCATAAACCTTCTCAACCGGAACTCCTTTATCAAGCAGCAACTTCACTTTCCGATCAAAACCCACCAAGAATCTCGCTTCTGTCGACCCGAAAAGCCGCTTCAGCTGCAAAGCCTCAATCTTTCCCTCCAAATCGTCCACCACAAAACGCAGGAATGCATCAATTTCCTCAGCAACTAACACGGTCGGAGACTTGGCAATCAAATTCGAAAGCACAAGACCATCAATCCCAACGGCTTTAAAGGAAACAACCCGAGCACGTAGCGAATCCAACGGTGCAGATTCCAGCAGAGGGTGCTTGTCCAGAATCACTCGGGTTTCTTCCTCGTCGATTCCAAGCTCTCGGAAGAACGAAATGAGCACCCCTGTATGGATAAAGATACCGCAAATGACATCAAACACGTTGTTTTTGTTGTGCACGCAATGTGTTCGATAGAATGACTCAAAGAGAGCTTTGCTTACCTGTTTCGGCGGGGGAGTTGATGTAGCTGCATTGGGTAAGAAAATGTCGACTGGGTCGAACAGCGAGCTGGGTTAGCAACGGCTTCGGTTCGGTTCGGGAGGCTCTGTTGAGCTTCAGCAGAGAAAACCATTCGGTTGTAAGTGACGGCGGCGAGAAATTTGCGGGCGGCGGAGGAGTTGGTGGAAATGAAAGCAGGGAATCAAATGAAGAAGAAGAGGGTAAAGGGTGTGTGAACGAAGCGTAAACAGCGACCATTTTTCTCGGCTTTTAGAAATGGAGCTATGTTTTTCAGTCTCGTGATAAAGACAAGGGCATGTCCGGGCCATACCTGAATGGGCCTTTTATATTTATAGGCCCGATATTGAACACTAGTTGGCCCATTCGTAGTTCCGTGAGTGCTCGTTTGGAAGTGATTCTGAGGTGCGCTATAAATCGATCAATTCCTAGTTGCATTGGAATGTTCTATCAACAGGTTGGCAAGAAAGGCAACAAGAACAGAAAAAGCCTTTGCAATGGCGAAGGACAGTTGATATACACATTCACTGTTTTACGATATTTTGATTCCTTAGGACAAGTCAGGTGGTGGCGCCGCCGAACCTCATGTACTCTTCTCTAGAGGTGGGGGAAACCAAACGGTTAATCCAATCCACAATGAAGGAAAGGCGGTGTTGCTATCGTCTCAAGTAGGCCGTCTGCATTGCTGATAGCTAGCTCTATTCAGTGCTGCACTCTTCTTTGGGTGCTGTTCAGTCAAGCTTTGTACTGCTGTTGGCTGTCCTTGAGAGACTTCTTATGAAGCTTTCCACCATTTCTATTGTCTGTGCTAATGCCTTTAATAACTACAACAGAGGAGTCACCCTTTTTCAGTTTCCTTGGAGATCTATTCAAACGGAATCTGTAAGACATTCGATTAGAGCAGAATGGATCTTTAGCTACATACAAACAGCAATACAACACCGGAATCAGATAGTACTTGCAAGTCCACTAACCCTTTTCTTATATCTTTGCTTTTGTTTTCATGCATGCGTTTGCCAAATTCTTCCCCTCTGTCATTAAGATTTTTCGGCATGCCCTCCGAGACTTCCTTGTTTGTGTCATTCTGTGATTTCTGTCCCTAGATAATGAAGCAAGGCCACAAGTATGCAATTGTTAGTTTTATATAAACTGTAAGGAACTCTACAATCATGGCATCAAGTGACATGCCGCACTCCCCGAGCTATGATTCATCACTTCATCATGCTAAGCGATGGGCACATACTGAATTCAAAACAGCAACATCATCTCTAATTAATTAATTACTCATCACAACTCTCAACATCCAAAAACAGAAAGTGGAGGCTGCAATATTCAAAGCATTTACAGGGAGAAATGTTAGAAGTATTCAAAGAAGCAAGCATGCGCTCAACATAACTTAGCAGTTTTCTCCTTTACATGGGCATTAATCTGCTTAATCAATTGTTCCCCCCTATACATATGTGTTTTCCCTTCATCTTTAATACTAGTAGTTCTTCATCAATATAAACTAAGAATGAAGAGATGAATTTACTGGAACTCCATATTACGATTGTTAACCATCAAAAGAGTGTTCTGGGGAGTTTAAATTTCAGAAATGCATACCAAACCCAGAGGGGTTATCGTTATACACATCCAACTGGGGACGCAAGCAGGAAAAGGAAACAGCTTATCCAACCAAGGTGTTCGTTTACTCAATGTTAAACTTATCCAACTCAGTGCTCTATGAAAAGGTGTAAAGGATGGAAAAATGAAACAACCATGAGCAGATGAACTAGACTCATATAACTCTATGAACTCCGAAACCAATAGAGGTGAGAAAAATAAACATCAAAACAAGACAGTCCAGCATAGATGTTAGTTAAGTGGAGGAAATGATATTATCGATTCTAAAGACAACCATTGAATCCAAAAAACATGCACTCCCAAGCTAAATAGGTATTATCACATTAGAGATGACATCATATGTGGCATTTCTAAGGTGGCAACGGAGATCTTAACGCCATGTATACATCAGCATTTAAGCATTTTGAGAAGCCCTATTGTAACAACTTACGGCATTGACAACCACTTACATGATCAGGACCAGAAGACCCTTTGAGACATCAACCACTTATATGAAGGTCGCATACTATACCTTCTCCAACAATTTCATTGCCATACCAGACAAATTACAACATGTGATAATGGAAAAACAGAAATCACATAATGGATAATTCAATTATCAGCACATACAGCAGATATACTCATACATGCAGTCAGATAATTAAACAAACAAACTCACAAGCAAAGCACAATCAATCCAATGAAAGACAGAATCTTTATGTTACCTCAGTGGACTTGAGGGCTACACATTCATCATCCCTATGATCAGCTTCCTCCAAACCCGAAACCGAAACCTTAGCTTTCTTCTTGTCAATGTCACCACCATTCACCTCCTCATTACCCACTTTTCTCTTGTGCCTCCAAAAGCTCCTGACTTTGGCCTTCTTCTCCCTCACTTTCCACACATTCTTCCTCCTAAACACCACCTTATCCGTCTTCCAAACCCCGCAGCTGGTGTCTATTACCGTCAATTCGCTCATCGAATACCCTCTCATCTCCTCCTTCTCCTCCTCCTCACATTCCCCACCACCACCACTGCCTCCATTCTCCAATTCCTTCTCATTCTCCACAAAGCTGCTGTTGACATTGTCAATGTCAACACCATTTTCATTATCAGCACCGTCGGCAGCGTCAGCATTGCTGTTGGAATTGACACAAACTCTGGGGTTTGTTTGTTTCCTGGGAATCTTTTTCCCGGAAAGTTTCAAACTTCCGCCGGCGCCGTCCATGAAAAAGAGCTCCGACAGAACATCGCTCATCAGGCCGAGGAATGCCTCCCCCTGGTTGTTGTCCCTGGTCGGCCGAGTCGACTCGGTGGGAGCTGAGGCATTGGCGGCAGGTGGGAGTTCCGAGGAGGAGTTGGTGGGTCGGCTAAGGATGTCGTCGAGGTGGAGATTGTCGGCGGAGGGGAAGCCCTTGTTGGACCGGAGGCGGTCCAGCCAGCTGGAACCGGACTTGGTGGCGGGGACCGAGCAGAGCATTGCGGATGTGGACGGATCTGATTGGCTGGTCGGACTGAGCTCCAGCCGGCGACAATTGCAGTCGGAAGTGGAGGTAAATTAGGGATTTTGTCGGTAGAAAGGTTGCGACTTGAATGTTCGGGTTCTCGAGATTGGGCAGGGGTTCTCGAGATTGTTCATTGAATTCTTGTTGGGGACCCTTCTTCTGCTTTTACTGGAAAGACCCAAAAATTAGGCCCAAACTGTTCAAACATCTCTGAAATTTGCTTATACGACGTCTTGTTCTTGAAGGTACATTACATTACGTGACTAAACTAGGAAAAATGGGGAAGGTTCTTGTTTTACTGCCAAAAAAGGAAAAAACACTTCTAAAATCCCAAAAAAGTGTCCAAATATTTGCTTCTGATGAGTCTCTGATAGTTCCCTAACAACCGTAGTAAATAATATTTGAAAGTTAACAATTTTAAATTTTTATCAAAATCTGTGTGCTATACAGCAAGGGATTTTTGGCAGAATCGACGATTGACCAAGAATCAACCAACATTATGTAAAGAAAAGTGTCTGACACCTTCCTAATGGTACATAACTCTGACAAAATTAAGAAAAATGAGTTTGTTTTTTATCTTTGAATGTTCTTGTTATTCTCCTTAAAAGGCTGAAAAGTGCTCAAATGATCGTAATATTTGCTTTCGGAGGATTCTTGAGAGCACCTAACAACCCTAGTAAATAATATTTGAAAGTTGAAAATTTTAGTGTATCAAAATTTGAGTTGTGTTAGAACATCCTTATGCAACGTGTCTGACTAATTACCTGTTAAGTTTAAAACTCCTTATCTTCTCCCCAAAAGAGTATGCATTGTCAATGACTCAACCAATGTATGTGGGCACTAGTTGATCCTTATCTTGCAAGCAAGTAGAAGTTTGTTTTTCAAATCCCCCTAAATTTTCCCAGCAAGGAATTATCCTCTAAATTTTGGCATCAAATCCAATTGATCTTTAGCTCACATCGCACCATATTTAGAGGACAAGAAGAAGACGAGTGGTCGAGCGTGAATTCTAACACCGCCCACCCAAAATTGGTCAAACAAGATTGATGCTTTAGCCGCAAGCAAAACAAAAATCCCACAGACCAACAAAATTCTAATTTCCCCCCATCAACACAAACACAAAAGACAAGTTTTAAGGTTTTACGCCACCGTGAAAAACAAGAGAACTCAGCCCAACTGCAACCGGAGAACGACAGCGGTCCGATTTTGAATGTTCTGTCGTTTCCCCCTCTTGTCTGCTAAACCTATGGACGTATCAAAGCTTCCTTCTTTGTCGTCCGCTAATCATCCATTTTTGCTTCTGTTCCTCATTTTCCTCCAGCAAGCCCCCATTGAAACTATGCAGTCACGCCAATCCCAAACCGATCAGTAACTTCCACCATTGTCTTTCTTTTCCGGTAATCTTTTCCGGGGTTGATAAAGTTTCAAGCTTTTCATTTATCCTTGCACCCGAGGTCCTGAGTTCGATTCCTCCTTCCCCAATTTTGCTTGCATAAAGAAAAGGGCTGGAGCTTTACCATCTGCTTGACCATTTAGTTCGAGCCTTGTTTCGGGGATACTTATGGTGTTGATAATTTTTTTTCTGGTTTGATAAAGATTCTAGCTTTTTCATTCATCTTTACACCCGAGGTCCGGAGTTTGATTCCTAAAAAGGCTTGAGCTTTACCATCTACTTGACCATTTGGCTTTGAAAGTCATGCTCTTTTGCTGTTGATCATTGCTTTTTTACTTTGGTGCTTTGGGGATTCTTTAGGGTGTTGTTATGTATGGGATTGATTGAAGAGGTGTTGGAAATACCGACACAGAGAATGGAGCACACAGGTTTGATGGTGTTTCTGGGTCCTATATGGTTGGCCTTTCTTATTGGTGTTGTGATTGGATGGTTGTGGAAACCCAAGTGGGCGCCCTTTGGGAATTGCCAGGACAAATTGGGATGTTCTGTTCTTGAAGCCTCTGATTTGTCAATGCCTCCTTCCCCATCTAGCTCGATGATGCCACCATTATTGAGAGGGGTTTCATCAGCTCCAGACTTGGCTTCTTCCGATTCGCAGTCCCAACGCTGTGCCGCTTCTTGGTTTATGGAAAAAGGAGTTGAGGGAAGAACCGAATTCGATGAGGGCAGGTACTTGGTTATGTCAGATTACTCTTGTCTGAATGCAAGTGCAATGGTTGAGTTGTTGATGAATTCCGATTTATGGATATAGGTTTATATTGATTGATAAATTAACCTGCAATATCATGACTTCATTACGCAGTTTCTTCTTACCATTTAACTTAACTTGATTAGTACTTCATAGTGGTATCATGACAATTGGTGGTTAGTAATTCACATGATTACTCTGAGAAATAGTATCTTCAAATCCGAAATGGTGATAGATTTTTATCAAGTTCATATTTCTCACTACTTTGTTGCACTTGAGTAGCACACTGCAGCTCAATGAACAGAAGCTTAGTCTGGTGAGTGCAGAGGATTTAGACTATTTGTGCCAGCTCGTAGATATGGAAGATGGAGGTCCTGCTTGGATACAGATGATGGATCGTTCCACCCCAACAATGGCCTACCAAGGCTGGCGTAGGGATCCCAAGGTAATGTTTTCTCTCGTATTAATTGCTGTGTGGTAGTATTTTTGCTAAACCAGTGCACAGGGCTTCCATTAATACGAAACTGCTAGGGGTTAGGCATGCAGTTACTTTGTTATCGGATAGTTATTTCTCAATTTGAACCAGCAACCAACAGAAATTCTTAAAACCTATAACCGATACTTTTGAGTTATCATTATCTGCTTAGCTCTTGCTATATCAGATTATGCAGGAGTCTCGTAAGTTCTCATTGTACATCTGTCTCATTGTACATCTGTTAGATTGGTCCTCCTGAATACCGTAGCAGAACAGTCTATGAAGATGCAACACCTGAGATAGTGAGGGACTTCTTCTGGGATGATGAGTTTCGATTAAGGTGGGACGACATGCTTAGGCATTCAACAACTATAGAAGAGTGTCCCACTACAGGAACCATGGTGGTACAGTGGATAAAGAAGGTGAAAGTGAGACTTCCCTTTCTATAGTGTAGCTGGTAAAAAAAAGTTTTTCACTTTTGCTGACTGATTCTCCGTTTGCATATTATTAACTCTGCAGTGCTTTCATTTTGCAGTTCCCTTTCTTCTGTAAAGATAGAGAATACATAATAGGTCGTCGAATTTGGGAATCAGGAAGGTTGTATTATTGCGTGACAAAGGTACGAGGAGTGCAACATATGTTTGGCATTCATGGACTCATATAAAAGTGAAAACATAACATGTACATTCTTGTCTTGAGTCCTTCATTGAGTGCTTGGCAATCCCACTTTACATGGAAACACAGTGAATATGTTTAGCAGTCATTGTTTTATGAAATGTATCAACCTTTGTCTTTCCGTTATAGGGAGTGCCATATCCTTCTATTCCAAGGCATGACAAACCAAGACGCGTAGACCTGTATTACTCAAGTTGGTGTATCCAAGCTGGTAAGCTATGTTTGTCTTCTTTTTTCATGACAAGAACATTTATCTTCGGTTTGGTAATCAAGTGACCTTGTCTGTACATAACCAGTGGAATCAAGAAGAGATGATGGACAGCTAACGGCATGTGAGGTTGTACTCTTTCATCATGAAGATATGGGAATCCCTTGGGAACTTGCAAAACTTGGAATACGAAAAGGCATGTGGGATACCGTCAAGAAGATTGAGACTGGCTTACGTGCCTACCAGATAGAAAGAGCATTAGGAAAACCACTTTCTCGGCCAGCCTTTATGGCTCAGATCAACACCAAAATACACCCTGAGTTCCTAAAAGCTTCGGTAGACACCGAGGATTTATCAGAGAATGAGGTGGTAGCGGCAGCTGACAAACCTGCACACAGGCACATACCGAAGCTCCTAATATTAGGTGGGACTTTAGTCCTTGCTTGCACTCTTGATCGGGGACTCTTGATGAAGACAGTAATCTTTGGCGTAGCCAGAAGGTTTGCAAAGGTAGGAAAGAAGTTGCAATTGCAGTGAGTAGATGAACAGATCCCAACTGATCACATTGGCCAGTCTTCGGTATTTCAGATCAGGAATAATGCCTTTATCCATTCTTCAACGGAAGAGAAGTCTACATGAACCCTCATTTCATTCTAGTTTATGAGTAACATGAGAGGTTGTTCTTTCTGTTGAATAAACAATGTGAAAGTTAACCATGGAGTTGTAAACAGAACCAGAATATGGATACATTTTGTTGTTTGTATATAATTAACAGGTTCTTTAAGCTTCACCTTGGCATCGCTTGTTTAATGAACTTTACGCCGTACTGAACAGATGGTTGGTTTCCTTGCTCTATTTATGATCGGTCAACATTGTTTGCCATTTTTCATTCTTGTAGTGGTAATAACATCTCCTATTTCACTCTGGATTTCTTTTTCTTTACTGTTAGAAGATAAGGGAGCTATATAATGGTTACATTCATGCAATATTTGCAGATCGAAGACGTTACAATATCATCTTCTTATTCTAAGAACAACTTCTTTATTTCTGCAAAACACTCCCTTTTAGTACAGAATCAGCTTACAATGCAGGACACTCATTCATGGAGCTAACGACTCACCAAGGTTTCAAAGGAGTCCAATCCATCAAACTGAGGTGCCAACTTTAGCATCTGAGCGGTGTTAACCTTGACCTTCGCTTTTGCGATGACATTTCCAACAGCTGCTCGAATCCGAACCGGGAATTCCTGCTTTAAGATATTTACCAAATACAGTGCCCTGTTAGATGGTTATATAAACCAACAGTCAGGGGAATACTTTCTGTTAGATGCCAACAAACGCATCGAGATGTTAGCAGAGCCGTCGAGGAGGACTTACTACCATGGCCTGGGAATGGCGTATGTCAAGGAAATATATTCCAGCTGCAGCAGAAGTGACAATAGGCAGGGACACATACATTGCCATTAGAGGCTGCAGGGGAGGGGAGCTAACTTAGCTTTGGTTTTGAGAAGAGACAATTTTTGGTCTTTGACAACATATATGTAAATATACAGATAGCTTTGAGTTGGAGTGCAGAAGCAGACAGAGAGAAAGAGAAAGTGAAGCAAAGAAATGTGAGATGCCTTGGTGGTGAAGACAAGTAAGAAAGGCGTGAAAGAATAACCAAAGGAGGAAAAGTAAAGCTAATGCTTTGAGTCTTTGACAATGGTGAATTAGGCAAGCTTAATTGATTAAATCTTTTAGCTTTACATGTATGGAGAGATGAAACGTGATCAGTTCGGCACCGACCAAATCCGCATTTTTCTTTCATATGCAATTTGGAGATGAAACTTTTCCATAAAAGTTTGTTCCCAATTTAACTTTATAATAAGGTTGTCACAAAATTGATTTTGTCCTAAAATTGTCACAAAAATCTTAGTTTTGTAACAAGATTATCACAAAACTATTTTTGTCACAAATTAGTTTTGTAACAAGGTTTTAACAAATTTTCTGACAAGATCATCACAAAATTATGTCCGAAAGAGGTCACAAAATTATTTTTGCGACAAGATTAATATAAAACTAATCGCAAAACTAATTTTCTCGCAAGGTTGTCACAAAATCAATTTTATAACAAGTTTGTAACAAAATTTTGTCACAAGAATGTCACAATATTTTGTCACTAGATTACCACAAAATTAATTGTCACGAGCTTGTCACAAAACTAATTTTGTCATAAGATTGTCATAAAATGAGTTTTGGAATTGGGCCGAGTTAGGCCAACTCGGCCAGGGTTTCTTGAGCTTAATAAAAAAAATCGGATTTATGAATCAGGCCGGGATTTTACAGCAAAATTATATATGTATGCTAAAATAGAAGTGTGCTCATGTTTTTGCCCCTTCTTACATCGTATCCCTTGTGCATCTTACAGTGGTCTGTCGTTTTTGCCCTTAACTGTTGTGTCTTTTTTTTTTACTTTTCTTTGGAGAAATCGCTTAGGTTGGAATCTGTAGCAATTTTGTTGGGTTTCGTGAGAGAGAATGGAAATCAAAGTTTGTGATCGGTTGAAGGGAGAGACTGAGAGATTTTTTTGAGGAGGCAGGATTACTATTTCCTTTTGCGCTGGCTTTCTCCACATCTTTCTTCCCCATTTTTTGTCGTCCTCATCACGTGACTTTGTGCCCTCTTTCGGATAACTCCTCTCTTTTCTTCTCTTTATTTTTCTTTGCTCTCATATTTGGTGTTTCAAATTTTCTGGTTGTGGGTCTGGTGCGCAAAATAATATGTTCTCTTCTTCGAATTTTTACTACTTTTTCTATTTTGAACCTACGCTTACTTAACCCTGTCTTTTTCTTGATGATTTGCAGTTGTTCTTTTATGGTTTGGGAGGCTCTGTCGATTATCTTTGGCAAATGTTGCAACCCTTTATTGAGATAAGTTCGTTTTCCTCTCTCTCTCTCTCTCTCTCTCTCTCTCTCTCTCTCTCTCTCTCTCTCTCTCTCTCTCTCTCTCTCTCTCTCTCATTCATCTCTTATATACGACTTTTCTTTTTCTAGTCGTCGTATTTCTTTGTGCTATATCTAATGATTGCTCGATTTTCAAGTGTTGAGATGGTGAATCTGCAATATCGTCAACGCATTGGAGAGTGTTGAGGTTAGCTTTTGATATTTTGCTTTCTAGATATTTTATCTTCTCAATTTCTCAATCAATTTTATTTCTTTGCTTATCATTTCATTATTTGTATAACATATTCATGAGCCACAACCCGAAAACAATTCTAAGGTGAGCAAATCTCTCACAAAGTTTATTGATTTTTGTTCATACTTCTCTAAATATTCAAATTTTTTCTAAATTTGGAGATGTCTGATACATTTATGAACAAAATCTTTAAATGAGACTTTCGAATTTATCATCCTTTAGTTATTTGATTAATTATGAACAAATTAAAATTCAGATCTTTATGATTTGCGATAAGTAAATGTTTGTATGAGACAACCCGATTTTTTCCTTAGACTGGAAAAGATATTGACAACGTCATACAAATTATGATCACAAGTATGATCACAAGTGAGCCTATTGCTTGAATTCAATCTAGCCACTACTAATGATGTCATTTTGTAGTCACATACTTAATATTTTTATAGTTAAACTTGTAAGTGGATGTAGTTGATATGTGAAATTGACATTAGCAGGTACAATTTGAGGTTATACTACTAGAGGATCAAGATGAGGCACAAATGTTTATCGAGTACGTTCCCCGATATTTTGTCACAAGATTGTGACAAACTTAGTTTTGTAACGATGTGATAAAACAAAATTTTGTCACAAGGTTGTGACAATCAAATTTTGTTACAAACTTATGACCAAGGTTCTAAAAAACGCTAGGCGGAGATTATGCGGCGAGGGAGGGCCTAGCGCCTAGAGGATTAATCGGTGCCTAATTAAAATAGAATATACAAAAATTTGGGTATAATTGGGATTAAATGTTAAATTTTATATGTTTAGATGTAAATATTTGACTACAATATTTATTATTTTATGTATATTATTTAATTAATATTGTTATAATATATAAAATTAGAACAAGACAAAAAAAACCACATTAAAATTGTCAAAGGAAACGGCGCGTTTGCACCCTTTTTCTTCCTCGCGTGATTCCTCACGCCGCCACCGCTGCAAAACAGAAGTTGATGTATATTCCGCTAGTTTTGTTTGGATTTTGACATCGATGATCTATATTCTTCAATTTAGGCCGGATTTCGACATCACCCCTACTACTCAGGGTCGGAATTGTCCCCTTTTTCATCCATTTTTCACCGGAAACGATTTTTGGCCGATTATACCCATAATCGCAGCGGACGGCCGGCGTCTAGCGCCTATACGCCGCCTAGGCGGTCATAGGCGCCGTTTTTTAGAACACTGCTTATGACAAAACCAAATTTGTCATGAGGTTGTGATAAAACTAACTACAACTTTGGGACAAAACTAAATTTTGTCACAAAAATTTGACAAATTCAAATTTTATTAATACGTTGTGACAAAATCAATTTTTATCACAAAGTTGTGACAAAACAAAATTTTATCATAAAGTTGTGACAAAGTCAAATTTTTCATAAAGTCTTGTGACAAAACTACCTTGTGACAAAACCAAGTTTGTCACAAGGTTATGACAAAATTTATCACAGGCTTGTGACAAAATTAATTTTGTCATGAGTTTGTGACAAAACCAATTTTGTCACAAGTTTGAGACAAAACCAATTTTGTCACAAGGTTGTGGCAAACAAATATTTTGTAAAACAATTGTGACAAAATCAAATTTGTCACAAAGTTATGACAAAACTAAATTTTGTCACAAAATTATGACAAACTAAATTTTGTCACAAGGTTATGACAAAACCAATTTTTTCACAAGATTGTGACAAAACCAAATTTTGTCACAAGGTTGTGACAAAACCAAATTTTGTCACAAGGTTATGACAAACCAAATTTTGTCACAAGGTTTCAAATATGGATGGGACAAACCGAGACAAGTGTATGTTTCAGATCGTTCCTAGACTGTTTTATCTAACAGAGATCGGGGACCGGTATTGGGCCAATCCAGACAGTCCCAAATCGTGCCCAACCCTACTCATGTGAGGTGATGGTTTACTTAAAAACTCCGAGTAACCTCTTAGGGGTTAGTGATCTTGTGATCTCTCTTTGATCGATATAACGACAATAGCAGTTCATAAACTCTGTCAAGGATATTCTTAACACAACTTAAACCTTGGCCATTGAATTTGGCTTTAATGGGCTTGGGAGGCCTGCTTTTTTTGAAATGAAGTATAGAAGACTACCTTACATTAAAATTCATGTTCATAAGAATGGAATGTTCAATCTCAAAGCATAAGAGTTTAATGTTCAATCTCCGAAATATAATGTAACAAATAAACAGGGAAGAGTCGCTTCAATGCAAGTCTTCTGAAGACTCCAATTGGATGGTTCTCTGGTGGACACGTAGGGGTCCAGGGTCCTGCCCGCACATAAGGGCCCTGCGGACAAGGCCGAGCCGGGGCCTTATAGAGTTACATGGGGCGGGCCTATAGGCTGGGCCAAGCTTCAAACCACTTTGCATAAATCCAGTACGAGTAATAGTGGACCAAGCCGGCCCATGAAGATATGACGCCTAACCGGGCTTTTATTCGCGGGCCAACAGGCTGTACGCTGGCCCATGGGACCCCGGGTCGAATGGTAACCCTACCAGAGCAAATGCTGTTCCTAAGAATAATACAATTCTCACATCACAGCGTGGTATCGATGAAAAGACCATGTCACTGGCCAACCAAACAAATAGTATAAACAATAACACATCCCCGTGTAAACAGGGACTAAACACACAGCACATAACCAGAGCATAATGCACTTGTAAAAACCACCATACCAAACTAAGGCAATTTAACCAAAATATTAACATAAGATGATTCAAAAAAATAGCTTCCATAATCCAGCTACTTAGCAAGATAAGGTCTTTCAAAAGGTACGTAGACATCCCAGTCAACTTACAAAGCTTGTCCTGATTTCAACATCTTCAACTTAAACAGTTCCTAATTGCCTATACTAAAATACCAAACGACCAAAGACACCCTACTCTTCATCAAACAGGTTCATGGGGGGTTCCTCATCAGACTCGTCCTCTGGTTCCTCCTGCAGAAACACAAAACCAAGAATTATAACAAGGGGTGAAAAGAACAACAGGAGATAGATTCTGTAAATCAAGTCACTACAAGCATCCACATCTCCAGTCAAGTCAAGTTGTACTGCCAAAAGAATCATAGAATACAACATGCACAGCCAACATTACTTTGACTATCTACTACAGAATGCCACAACGGATATCCAAGGCCATCAAGTAACATCAAACTTGAATTTCAGAGAGACTCATATCGAAACTCTCGTGCATCAAAAGTACCATATTCATACACATACAAGACTATACCATTATCTTAACCAGCATAAAGAAACAAGTCAACCAAAAATGCAAGAACTAAATAACTTCTAGCAAAAATAACAGAGAATGGAATCTGAAGAGAAAGCCAACAAGTATTGACATTCTCACCTTTTTCTTCTCATCAGCAGCTGGTGCAGCAGCAGCGGCAGCAGGTGCACCACCTGAAGCGACCGCCACTGGGGCACCACCGCCACCAGCGCACACATTGAGAATGAGATCGCCCAGATTCTTCTTTTCAGCTAGCTTAGCGAAAAGGCCAGGCCAGTAGGACTCAACAGACACATTAGCAGCTTTCACAAGGGTAGCGATCTTCTCAGCCTATTTCAATTAGACAACAACATAAACTCAAATCAGCTTCACGAAATATAAGAAGAAACCATTTTACTGCAAAAGACAAAATAAGTTCCTAAATTGAGTTCAAACAACATAAACATATGGATTATCAAAGACAAAAAAAAAGTATAAATCAGGAAAAATCATATGCATTTAACAGACTCGCATAGATTAATCCTATGGTGTTTTAAACCACATAAACATATAGATTATAAAGACGAATAGATCAGAGAAAACCAAATGCATTTTTACCAAGGTCGAAATATCCGCAAAAAAAGAGTTACTAATATTTGAAAGAGTTATATGAATATTCTAGCGAGCCTTACTCATTTTTTTTTTTTTTTTACACATTTATATTCTACACAAATATCCACCAATATCGAAACTTCAAATCCTTGATTTTTACACAGACTTGCAAAAATCACATACAAACAATTTTTGGCGTAAAATTCCACAACACACAACAAATTCACAGAGACTCAAACGCGCGTTTTGATAGGAAAAACCTAACTTTATATGAACCCATTAAAATAACATGGAGATCTAAATTTTGCTCGAGATCATAAACAGAAATTATTTATTAATTAACATGTGGTATCAGGGCAATTAACCTAATCTAAACACATATTACGAAGTAAAGCATGCAGATCAAGCGATTAGAGAGAACGTAGAGCCGCCGAGCTTACGGTGATCGGAATGCCGTCGTCGTGGAGGATCATGGCGGCGTAGGAGCAAGCGAGCTCGGAGGCGGACGACATCGTCAGCTCTGAAGAAAACACGAAATCGAAATCGACGTTAGATCAAAACGAAAGGAAAGATTTGCGATTTGGAAATAAAAAGGAGAATTCTAGGGTTTGGAGAGACCAACTTCTGGAAGGATCTCTGTGGGGCAGCGCTGAGGCAAATGGACGAATGGACGAGCTTTAGGGTTGCGAGAATGGGACTCTTTATATAGGAAGTTAAGGCGGTTAGGGAAAGTGGAAAGCCCAGTCGGTTGCGTGGCCCTTTATCATATTCGATTTTGGGCCAAGTCAATTTCAGAAAGGCCCAACTTTCCCGTCGAATCTGTTGATACACCGTCGTATTGTAGAATTTTCACACAGCCAATTCAGATTTATTGGCTATATACAGGCAAATTTATAATAAAATGGAATTTTAAAAATACATGGAATATGATAATATAGAGGTTATTTCATTGTAGACTATGCTTATATGGAAGTTTTAATGTACTACTTTTTTAAAAAAAACCATTCGCCAAATTGTCTTCACACTCTATAGGTACAGAAAAGCGTGAAGGAAGTTATTACTCATTCATATTATAACACATTGTTATTAATCATTCATATTATAACACATGCGTAAAATTTATCGCTCCACTTTGATTGGTTACTTAGCTCAACTTTTCTGTTAGAACACTTGCAATAGTATGTTAGCCGATTTGTTTTGGTAATTTACTCGGGATAGTAGTTTACCAGGGGCATTTTTAACTTCACCATCCCCTCTTGTACGGTTAACATGTAAAAGATGTTAGGGTAATGCAAGTGTGTTGCATTCTGGGGGGCCAATTCAGTCAAGGATTGCTCAGAATTCAAAAGCAAGCACAAATGATAAGGCCAGTGCATCTCAGAATTCAAAATCAATACATTCGTAAGCCTAGAAAACAGAATATCTTAGAGTCAGAGTCTTCATACCGATGCGTTTTTTTCTTTTGGCCACATGCAACCAAAAGGCCAAGCCGAAAAGAAAACTAAACCAAACAAACTTAAGGAAAAAATCTTGAGACAGACAAGTACATTTGGGAACATAGCAAACATAATAGACGAAAACAGTCACTGGGCGTTATTTAAAAACCACAACTACTGCCAATAATAAGCCGATCAAGATCTCTTAATATTGACATGCTCAACTTGAAGTCCCTTCAGAAATAACAAATCTTCGCATCTTACACCAAGGACGTCATGCGGATGACTTGCTGGAGAATCAGGCACTACCTGACCTGGCCTGCAAATAGATCAAGTTTGTACTTTGCAGTAAGCAGTGGATAACTTTATCTCGTTTCAGTAAGATGGTATGCTTTTTGAATTCAAGAGGTTTTGTACAATTATAATTTTTTCCTATGTTTAGCTTTTTAAAGACGATAAAGTTAAATTCAAATCACGTAATCACACATGGGGTGATTCCACTTACCGGGCGAGGCGATTCTGACATTGATCTTGATCTTGATCTTGGCCTGCATATTATAGACTTCTATTAAGCATCATAGGAAAGAATAAGAATAGAGAGGACTAGAAGCAGCATCTACTAACCAAGTTTTCAAAGCCAAATACCTGGAAGATTTGATAGGAGATTTGACAGGAGATGCAGACCTAGATCTTGATAGGGATCTGGAAACAGATCGCTCAACCGACTTGCTGCATAAAATAGATGAACACCAAAGATGTAGAAGAACCTAGAAAACCCAAACCAGAATCATGACAAGAGATACAATATTGGGACAGGTTCAGTACCTCCTATTCCTTCTTGGGGGACTTCGGCTTCTGCTACGACTTCTACTTCGGCTCCTTGAGGGACTCCTATCATGCATTCTAACCTGCTCGGTTGATGCACAGACAAACAACAGCACAAAGATCTTAGAGTGAACTCATCAAGTCCAGCTATCAGCATCATTACTTACTGTAAAACTACATGCTACTCTACACCTCCACAGAAACTTTCAAAAGTATATACTACATACCGAAAGTAAGAAAGGGGAAGAGGAGAGAGACAGAGCAGGTAAATAAAGGACAGCATAGCACAGCATAAACAGAGACGTTACCCGAATATAAGTTCTTGCCCAAGGATTTTTAAATTCAGTATCATCAAGTTTCCGGATCTGGAATAAGAAAAAGTAGGTCAGCTAATTAGTAAGTGTGGAGCATAATTGCAGCAAAAGGTGCAGTACTCTAGCCACTTACAGCATATTTCATGTCGTCTTGATTGGTATAATCAACTAAGCCATAGGTCCCTGAATACAAACAGCAAAGTGATTTCAGAGAATACGACTTCTGGGATAAAGATAGCTGCATGCTTCTGTCTAACAACAGCTCAATCAATGCTAAGTTTTTCTTTTCTTTTTCAATGTGTGCTGACAAGGTCATGATGAAATGAAAGCACAAAAAGGAGAAACCAGAGCACAAAGTTCAGAAGTTACCAGAATGTTAAAAGATGAGTTAACTAGTTCAGAAGTTACCAGAATGTTAAAAGATGAGTTAACTTGGTGAACTACAGTGGTATAAGATAAAAAATAAAATCTATACCTTCACTGTCACGAGAAACCTCAGCAAAACACACATCACCAGCTTTCCGCATATGATCCTGATATCATTAAACAATAAGGTTAACCGAATTGTACACGCTATTTAAGTACAAACTTGAAAGTGAAAAATTCCACACCTTCAAGTCTTGCCATGAAGCAGAAGAAGGAAGGCCACGAACAATAACTGCACCAATCCAAATATGCATTATACACTAAAGGAGAACTAAACAAAACGTAATTGAACTTAGTACGACATATCCCAATCTTGTGCAGCAATCCTATAACTGGATCACACACCCCGATATTCAGAATGCCGTGAAACACCAAATCGACCCCCACCGCCACCGCTGCCTCCACCACCGCTCCCCCTGTCATATCCACCACGACGATCACTTGAGGGTTGGCCCCTACCACCATGGGCAAGCTCAACCTGTATAGAGGATAGACAAGAGATCAATGAATGAAACCAAAAAAGTTGACAAAAACAACATAATCCTACTGTATAGAGGAAATTTGTAGTACCCTTAAACGGCAACCATCAAAGTTATACCCATCACGCCCCCTGATTGCATCTTCTGCATCCCGAGAACTCTCAAACTAAAAACCAAGCACACACAATAATCAATAATAGAATGAAGAGGCTTGAATATGCATCTATCACATAAACCATTATAGGTACCTCAACAAAACAGTAACACGGAGGGCGAGGTGGAATCTTCAATTCAATATCCACAATGCGGCCATACTGCAAGCATAAAAAAAATTAGACTGCTTTACTAGCAGAGCATTCATAGAACCGTAAGAGTTTTACTAATTTGGACACGAGAATCATTTCGTTCACTGGAATGCTTATCAGCTTATACAAAGAACTGATATACTACAAAAACTAAAAGACAACCTTGTAGAATATATCTTCAATTTCCCATTCTTTTATATCTTCAGGTAGGTTGCCAACGTAGATTGTGCGAGAAAATCGACCACTCATATTTGATACCAGAAGACTGCGACAGCAAACTTTTTACTGCATTCAAAGAAAGAGTACCTGTAAATACATAGTCCAAAAACTACTGTAATAGAATAATACTGAAACTTTTGTGTCCACTATCATCTGCATGCACTTGGTTGACAACATTAAAAAGAAAAAAAAGCCACAACTATGAAGCAAACCAAGAGAGCAATCCTCGAGGTGAGCCCTGCTCCACAAGCTCCATTGCTCATTTGCTCCAAGTGCTCCAAAGCAATTTCTATATTCAAATAAAATTTGATCTCCTCATCCTCTCCATAATTTAAGCAGATGTATAGATCTTCTGAGAGTGAGCAAGAATCTCCCACAATAAAAAATAATACCCACAACTCCAAAATGTTTCTCCCCATCCCTCTCTATATCCCTATGTACGATTGCAAAGCTCATGTTTGTCCAAGCCCTTGCCATCTATCATAAAGAAAGCATCTGTGTCATGAAATCTATCAAGATTGACAAATATTTATGAATTCACCTTACTCAGCTTTCTTTAGCAGCATTGAAAAATTAAATAAATAACCCTGGATAACAACTTAATATCTCATAGTTAACTTATTTTCACTAATTACTGCAGATTCGATGAATCATGTCCAGGGTAAGAGATGGAGGTAGTCTCCAGGCTCACGAAATTGATAATCTTTAGACACGTCATTTTTTATCATGGGAAAGGTTTCCTCATATTACCTCTAGGACAACAAACGGGTGTAAATCTTCAAATTAAATTGAAACCCACGTCATACTACTTGATGCTCCAATCTAAAAATGCGAAAGAATACATAACCACAGGAACAGAAAATGGGTACAAAATTCGTCGCCTGCATCGCAAGCATGCAGATACTATGATGGGATGAAACTCATCACTTTACCCCTGAAGAAAAACAGCAATTCTCTGCTTTTTACGCGCAAAGAACCCTGCAAACAGAGGATGTTCCCCGAAACCATCACCCATAGCTGATTTCTACACCCATTATTACTGTTTCAAACCAATAAATGGGACAACAATATTAACAATAACTCCTTCCACCCGACATCCAAACATCCTCTGTCTAAACACGAAATCACCGCTATTCCCATTGCCCAGTCTATTCTTAGGTAAGCCATAATATAAACAACATCTATTCAATGATTACGGGAATGAAATTCACTCGAAAACTGTAATAAATAAAAACTACCAAAAAGCACAGATGTTTTTCAATATCCAAATGCAGATATATAATTGTTCTGCTGAAAATTCCACTCAGAACCAAGCTTCTAGTGTCAATCGTATTCCTCCACAAAAGTTATTGATTGCAATACACCCACGTAATTATATTAACTTTAACAAGAGCATAATGAAATTAATTTGAAAGGTAATTAGATTAAACCCCACTGTTGAAACCCAAATCAAACTGATAAATCAACCAAGCGAGAAAAAAAGCCCAAATCAAACAATCTTTGAGCGAAACCGAGGCCCAATTTAACCTAGAAAGCAATACAGATAAATAAAGTAACAAATCGAAACCCTAAATGCAGCGAAACGAATAGAAAGAGATAGCTTTCTAGGGAAAGAAGACGAGGACGAGCATCGCACCGGAAATCAATTGGACGGCGTCGCCGGGCAGTTCCGACCAGGAGACTCGCCGCGCCTGAGACTCGAGCTCTACGGCTTTTTCTGCAAATATGTCCCGCTTTCGCGGCGTCGATAAAATTGGGAACACAAAAGATGGCTTAGGGCAAAAGGATAATGGCCGATTTAAAAGTGCAAGGCGATGGCGATTTGGGCCTTGGGCCCGAAATATCAAACTTATCAAACTCTAATGTCGGTGAAATTTTGCGCAGCCCCTTGGGCCCTAGCTTGTGATGCATTATACTAGTTCACTCACCTTTCTATAATTATATCCGTTGATTTCGTTTTAAATCATTCAATCCAACGGTTAAGATAAAAGAGAAGGTGTGCAAGAAGTCAAAAAAGTGTGTTAAAATCATCTCAATTTCATAATATGACATGTGTATATAAACGCTGATGTCTTATTAATGAACTCGACATATGTTTCGGTTTGTAAATAGATCTCTAATGTATGTACATCATATGCTTACACTCCAGTAATTTTGATGTAAATTCGAGGATGTAAAGTGGGTAATTTGTGAATTGTAATTTTTGGCGGATGAAATATTCACATGTTTCATCCACTCTTCTTTGCTTCTTCATTTGCTCTAGTGGTTGGATGGATGTAGTTTGAGGATGGGAAATGGGTTGAATCCCAATTTTAGGTGTAAAAGCAGAAGAAGCAATCCTACGTTTAATATGCACGCGAAACTCACATACGCAGCTCTGTCTTTCACTGTCAGATACATTCACATGTCTCATGTTTCGCCCTTCTCCTTTGCTTCTTCAGTTTTGGGGCCCACAAACGAGGTGTAGAATAAGGTTGCAAATGTACATAACTTTATATATATTATGATTGGAATGAATCTAGCAGCGTACTATAATATGCGTATGCACATATCCAATTTGTTGACCAAACATAACACGCATAAGTGCTTTTGATTCTTCTTCTTGCGCTTTTGGTCACGTTGGAGGGTTTTTTCAAAGTTTCTGACTTTCAAGGTTTTCCAGAGTCATTCGTTTGATTTGATAACTAAAGTTGACCACCTAAAAGAGCAGAAACCTGAATTCCATTGCTTATTCTTCTTTTGCCAATGTTTCCTCAAATTGTCTCTCTCTCTCTAAACCATCCACGTTGTGTTTGGGTTGGGATTCAATGAGACTTAATTAGTTAGGAGGAGTATACCATCCATCCATGCGTGCAAATTGGATCAGCAATTAGGAGATGTATACGCTGATTAGCCTAACTTGACTAGCTTGGCCCCATCAATAATTTTCTTGAAAATCACCCACATGTATCTGATTGTCTATATTCGCCTTGCTCTTGACAAACTTGAAATACAAGTACTTCCGTTTCTCATTTGCTTACGCTTCTTGTTTGTTTTTTCTCTCTCTGTCTCTTTGTCTTCGGCGAGTTACGTATGTTTTCTTTTGCTTTTATGGTGCAAAACAGAAGCCATCAATGTGTAACTCGTAACGCTCAAAAATTTTGATCCATTTTAAGGTCCCCTACAGAGCCCACTTTTCTGCTATTGTCTCTTTAGCCTAAAAGCCGCATGCATTCGGCATGCTTGCTCGCTCAAAGCCAAAACGGGCCCTGTCTTGCTAGCTGGGAAACATGAATTTGCACACTGCATTTAATAAGAAAACTTTTTCAACATTGTGTATAGAGTCACTGATTTATTGGTTAAATTGATAGATTCCTTGCCTTAGAGAAATAAACAGGAATCATCTGGATTACGTGGCAATAACATAACCACTGACTGATTGATTGAACAAATTTAGGGCACTGATGAAAAATCTTGGCAGAATGGTCCACCTCCAAAACAAATGATTGAGATGACAAGTTGTGATTTAGCAAATTAGCAATGGTGGAGCACTTAAAACGTGTTAAAATTCAGATTATATGAGTTCGTAATGCACTTAAGGTTCTCGACCATTTTCACTTACACCGTTTGAATAAGAAGGAGGACAGGTGATAAAAAGACAAAATCTGTTGTAGTTTTGGGGATGAGTGATAGGTTCATTTCATCTGGTACATAGTAAATGCTACAACGAAGTAAGGACCACTTGGTCCAAAGACGGACAAAATCTGTTGAGTTACCAAAATCTTCTTTTATTTCAACAAATTTTAGGCAAAATAATTTAGTTTCTTTATTCTGTATAATGAATAAATTCGGAGCCTTGTGTGGCAAAGGGAAACAACATTAAACTACAAAGCAGGGATTTCTACAAATTACAACATTGTTTCACCAACAAGCTAGTGACATCACATGATTATAGCCTTGATGGAGCATCCCAATCGGATCAATTTTTGCTTATAGTCATTTTGAAGTTTCTATTCCAAAGATGCCTCTTTTTTAAGTAGTCATGAATTCTTTAATATTTCCAATTTTTTTTTCTTCAGGAACTTCGTACAAATTGAATATTGCCTATCGGGCCGGGCCTAGTTGAATTTTGGGAGGGATCGAAAATTGCATGGTGGTGATCAGGTCTTGGCTGTTGAGTTCCATTCGGACATCCAAGGGCATTGAGTTGAGTTGGATTTTGAGGATCAACATTTTGGGTCCGATTAGGGTTGATCCGGACACTACTAGACCAATTTTGCAATTGTCCATCTCGACAATGATGATGCTACACGACCAATGGACGACGATGACACGAACAGTTGGAACGATGCGACGATCTGGAGACTATGTTGTTGGCGATGACAACGATCTGGATGACTACGCTGCTGATGATGATGATGTTGCTGGACAATGGAGGACGAAGGTGGCATCAATGGAGGAAGGTGTCGATAGGCTTTCTCACAGCCATCCAATCAAATCCAACGACTCAAAATTGATGGTTTCGTAAGTTATATAATACTTAGGTTCTATTGTAACAGAGTGCAACCCATTTTTTAACCAATTAAATATTGAGACATGTAAACAAATAGTTAATATATTCGAGTTTTAACAGGTCGGGCAGAATATGGGAAAATATGGCTCACACATTGGCCGGGTCAAGTTTTTTTACTATTCAGGCAGGGTCAAGTTTTTACTTTTCATGCTGGGTCAACAAACTACAGCCGGCCCATTAAGGTCCTTTGGGCTGGGCTCAGGCCGAGTTTTAGGTTTCGGGATTTCCCACCCCTAGATATATATAGCTAGCTAGTTAAAAGAAATAACTTTCTATCTCTTCATATTAAGGAACTCTTACTTGTTAAGATATTTTTGGAGCAAAATAAACAGCATGCAGCTTGTTGCACATTTGTAAACAATTTTTGTGTATTTTAGCTACCTGTGAGCTAGTGCCTAAGAGATGCTCTTACTATGTATATGATGCGTTTGCTTGCGATGAGGGTAGGTGTTCACAAACTAACTGATCTAACCTGATCTGGCCAAGTTGAGGTAATGTAATTTTGTGGATTGTACTTATTTTCAGTTCCAGGTCTGAGTTTCATTTTTTCTACCGAAACTTGATCTGAAGTACGATTATATTCATTTTCATTACCAATTGACGCGTGTCACTTTTCTTTTTAGGTAAGTTGTTTGGACAATGCACCTCTCGTGTCCGAATGCCTATAAAATGAGATGCAACCCTCTAACCCTAGAAACCAACCTCTGTTCTCTCTTTTGTTTTGCCGCCTCTATGCTCAAGAAGCCATTTATCCTATAGAGCCGATGCTTCCTGTCCTCCCCGAATCCTTGATATCTATGTTCGATTTTCTTTTCCTTATAGAAACTCTCTGAGTTAGTATCTCTTTGTTTTTCAGGTGTTGATGACATCTCGCTCTTTCTCAATATAATCGTTTTGTTTCCATTTTGTTTCCATTGATTAGTAGCATGAACGGATTTGATTAAATGCGCTTTTGAAATGGATTTTCTTGAAGTATTTGTATTTTTTTCATTGAACTTGAGTTTGATCAATTTAAGTTTGTGGTTTTTGTTTGGTATACAGATACACGAATCAAGTAGTGAAGGACGAAAGGCTCGTAGTGCCCTATCCGATATCCAATTTGACCGAACCGACTTCTCGTGAGTCGGTAGGCTCGAATCATACTTTGTGATTGGTCGGCTTCGACTTTGAAATGTTCTCACTCAATGAGGTCGGATCAAATTGGTTTGTGGCTTAATCCACAAGTTGACCCGACCTAATTGAATTTCGAAGCTGAAGCCGACCAACATACAAGGAAGAATTCGAGCCTACCCAACCCACAAGAAGTCGGTCTAGTCAAATCAATCTGACCTAAAATGAGCCGTGATCTTATTTCAGGTAATAATTATCATATTATATCTAAACGGATAATTGAAATGAATAATATTTTATTAGTCTTTTTTATGGATAATTACCTTCTACACATGCATATTAGACTGGCTGGCATGTACACAATTTTTGCCAAATAAAACCGAACATGAGTGAGTCCATAAAATTACTACAAAACCATAGTCAAATTGCACGTCTTTATGTTCAAGCAAAACACACCATATTCAAAGTTTGTTTTGATCACCAATAAATTACAAGACAAAAACTCAAGCAGTCAAAAGACCAGAATTCGTCTATATGTTTCCATTGTCAATGTCAATTGCCTAAGTAGAGAATAACAGCTTCATAACATATATCATATATATAGTTTATTCCAATTCCCAACGAGTCTGTTGCGGGAAGAATACATCGTATATTTGTTACTTTATACTCGAATCCAAAATCTTTTCTTCTCATAATTTACATTATTTGGATAAAACTATTTATTCATTTTTTTTTTGAAACATCAAAATAGGAAAGGGAAAAACAGATAAAGAATACATCACATCACTTCCAAGAGAACTTCCAAATAGAGAATTACTACCTTTCCATTTGTTTTATTTTCAAATGTCTAGTCAACAACCTGTTTTGGATATAACATAACAACCTAAATTCAAAAACAATTTGCTGACCCAAAAATATGCAAAAGCGTTAGATGAGATGCATATCCACAATATTATGGAAAGTAAGTAATATATACAAAAGTTAATTTCCTTCCCATTTTACATTATGGTAAGTAATATAAAGCAAAATTTAATTTTCTTCCCATTTTACACCCTCATCAATTTCATGGCATGCGTGTATGTAGGTCACACATGCCTGATGCATGTACAAGATATAAAGACACACATAGATGTGCACAAGTAGCAGTTCACAAAACAAAACACATGGGCAATTGTGGGAAATTAAAATAAAAGGAAATTGGGTTGGTGGGTTTTTTCCCCTTTTTTATTTTGTTCCTTCCAAATCATCAAATTCATCATCGTCATCATTTTGGTACGTTGTGAAGAACAAGGTCCAAAAAGCAGTGCTCTCTGCGTAAACGGACGATCCCAAGCACAAAAACATACACCCTTTTTCTCCCCCTCTCTTTTTCATCTCTCGACATCACCACTGAAACTCATAAACAAAAATTTTATATATCAGAGAGGAAAAACAAAAACAAAAAAAAGGTAGTAACTTTGTGCTGTTTTTGCTCATTTTCCTTATCAATTTGCAGAATTTTTCCTCTTTTTTCTGCTTTTTTTTCCCTTTTTAATCTGTTATATTCAACCGATCTTGAGGTGGGTTTCATTTCATTTCAATGGAGTTGCTCTAGATAACAACCCAGGTACCATTTTCCCTCTGTTGGGTTGCATATAAAATCATCTGGGTTTTTTCTGGTGGTGTGAAAGTTTGTGTCTTTTCATTGTTTTTGATGGAAATGGATTGTCTCTTTTCCTGATCAGTTTTTTTTGGACGAAATTTCTGCAGATAATTTCGATACGAGAATAAAAATTCAGTCTTTAAATCGAACCAAAGGTGCTGTCTTTGTCTTTGATCAGCCATGGCGGTCGCCGAGAATGCACCGAATTTCGACAACGCAGCAGTGTCGACAGACGCCAATGCGCAGAACGATCTCGAAACCACAAAACCCAGAGTTGATTCCGCCGTGGTCTTGAGTTCCGAGCAGCCCAATTCGGAGCCCAACGGCGACGATCACAACGAGAAAGTGACGGCTTTCTCAGTCCCTGCAGGCAATCACAAGGCCCAAGTGGCCCAGATGCCGAATGGGGTTGATGCCAATGGGGTCGATGACCATCAGACGGCGGCGGTGAAGTCTGGTGGGTATGGTGGTGATCAGGGGTCTAATGGGGAGGAGAGTTTGAATGGTGATATGAGGGATTTGGAGGAGTTGCTGTCCAAGTTGAATCCCATGGCTCAGGAGTTTGTGCCCCCATCACTTGTCAACAACAATTATGGCTTCAATTATGCTGCTGGCTTTGGCTTTACTAACAATTTAGTCATCCAAACTAATGGCAATGCCAATGGATATCTTGCCAGAAGGGTATGTGTGATTGTGTTTAATGTTCGATTTCCTTATCAAAGTTCAAATTTTTCTGTTTGGTTGGTGAGAAATTGTGGAAATTGAAGTGATGGCAAAGTTGAGCTGTTTTACTTTTGTTTGGTTTCTGAAAACTGAGGATACATATGAAGTTTTTGTTTCTTTTGGTTCATTGATTATCCAGCAGTTTCATTGATGGTTACTACCATGTTTTGTTTAATTTTTGTAATGTTTTCTGTTTGGTTGTTCGTATTTTTTCTCTGCAGAGAAAGAATGCCTATAGCCAAGGTCGGCGAAAGAACTATTACAAAATGAGTTTGGCTCAGAGAGAGGAGATGATCAGGAGGACTGTGTATGTATCTGACATTGATCAGCAGGTGAGAGTTATATACTGGTTTGTTGTCACATTTTGATGATTTCGTGTAAGAAATGATGATAGTTGTATGACTGCCAATCTATTTTCTGCATATCAGGTTACGGAAGAGAACTTGGCTGCTCTCTTTCTTAGCTGCGGGCAGGTACGCTAACAAAAGTTTTTACTTTTCTCATTTGTACTCCTTCAGTAATGTGAATGGTTGATTATAAGTCTGAACTTTTCCTCTCTGCTTCCAAAAGGTTGTGGACTGTCGTGTATGCGGTGATCCAAATTCCATCCTCCGATTTGCCTTTATTGAGTTTACAGATGAAGGTATTATTGACAGTTAACACACCGCTGGTCCAGTGATGAATTAATGAATATTTGCTTCTTACGCATATCAACTATTGTATTCTTGCAGAAGGTGCAAGGGCTGCATTGAGTCTGTCAGGAACCATGCTTGGCTATTATCCAGTAAGAGTGCTGCCTTCAAAAACTGCCATTGCACCTGTTAATCCAACATTTTTGCCAAGGGTGAGAACCATATTGACTGTTTTTGATGATGACATGTAAATGTAAAAATGTGTTTAGTTTTAGTGTTTCAAACTGATTCATTATAGAGTTCTGCTGGTTCCACCTGTTTCCTTACTTGGCTTTCTTCGACCTGTTTCCTTACTTGGCTTTCTTCTGTTATTGCACTCAGTCTGATGATGAGCGTGAGATGTGCACTAGGACTATTTACTGTACAAATATTGACAAGAAGGTACTTTTTATACTTACTACTTTTTGTTTGCGTGTTTTAGGACTAGAACTGGTGAGCCTGTTCCTGATTTATTTGTATACTTGATGCAGGTTACTCAAGCTGATGTTAAGCTGTTTTTTGAATCACTCTGTGGAGAGGTTGGTTGTTCTTCCTGTGACAGGTTTCTAGTGTTGGTTATTCTAAAACTGCAATCTTATTGTATGGACTTGTTTTTGGCTTGGGTAGGTTCAACGCCTAAGGCTGCTTGGAGATTATCATCACTCCACTCGCATTGCTTTTGTTGAGTTTACAGTGGTAAGGACGTAGGCTCTTTTAACACTCATAAACCTCACCTTATTATGGACTCTGTGAGTGTGTGTGAGTGTGTTTAACTCTCTTTGGCTGCAACCCTCAGAGAGTTTATGATAGCAAGTGTCTATGTGAACTATGATAGATAATACATATAAAATCTTCCTTGTCATCTCAACCATTTTGGCTCTTTTTTTTTTTGGTCACTCATACTAGTTTGCTGTAATGTGTGATCTACATACAAATAGATATGGATCACAATAGAAACTGATTGGGCTTCTGTTTTCTTATCAGAGTAAATATTTCTTTAATCCATTTCACCTTTGATGCTTCTTGTATTATTCACTAGAAGCTCACAAGTTTCTTATTCCTTCGTTGTCACTCTATTCTTGTTTTGAGATGAAATCTTACCCCTACCATTTAGTTCTGAGTATATCTGGAATCCTGGTCCACTTACATCTGTGCTGAACTTGTAGCTTTTTGTTTCACTATTGTTTCGATAGTGCTGTGCTTATGTATTCTCAATAATTCTGATTCTGTATTTATATTGTCTCAGGCTGAAAGTGCAATTGCAGCGCTGAACTGTAGTGGTGTGGTGTTGGGGGCACTGCCCATAAGGTTTGTTCGACCGACTGTTTAGCTTAAACTGTTTCTCTCTCCAGAACATCCTCCAATGTTCTTTCAAGTAGCAATCATTTTGGAACGCCTCTTCAATTTTATGTACTATTTGTGCAGGGTGAGCCCGTCGAAGACACCTGTTCGCCCTCGTTCTCCCCGTTCTCCAACGAGCTAAATGGGCTTTGCTTGTTTCCTGGACTAGTTTACTGCTGAGAGATACATCGACTCATGCATACACAGAGACATATACTTTGTCGTACTTATCTTTATCTATGCTTTTGTCCTGGTTCCTAGTAGTAGGTTACCTACAAAGATCCGTCCTTTGTGGGTTTGTTAACTTTAAGTTGTAGAGTTGGATGGAATTCTGAGGAGTTAATGGTTTAATTTCTATTTAACTTTATCATGAAATCTGGTGGGTTGTGCCTAAATCTTTACTCTTCTGATGCTTCTCGTGACCAGAAACTCACAAAAATTCTAAGAGTTTGCTGGTTCGTGGTGCTTTTGTTATCTGCCTTTTTCACTTGCTCTCATCTCATCCGGAATGAGTCTTTTAGTTGTTAAGGGTTAGGTGATGTTTAAAATCTCTGATCCCAGATTTCTTCCAACATATTTACTAGTGATTTTCATGAATATTTTTGCATGAAATGGTTGAACAGGGAGTATATAGTGGATTGTATATTGACAGTGAAAGGAAGAATGGACAACTAATCAAGTATGGGAACAGTCTTGGGCTGAGCCTTTTTATTCCGGATTCTGACAAGCAACTTGTTCTGTGCCATACTTTAACCGATGAATTCTTGGGGGAAGTTGTTGGTGTTTTCCGGTGACTGATTCTGCTGCATTGAATATACAGAGGGGTGCACTTTATGAGAAAAATGCAAGTGTATTCTGTTCCATAATAGAAGAGATAGTCAAGTAATAAGTACCTGTGACCGAAATAGGACGAAGTGGCTGCACCGGATAGAAATAAAGTGGATAGTAACTACTGTAGTACACTCCTGCAGGATTAGGAGACCCTATGCTGGCGGCATAATTCGAGTAATGTTGTCCATGCCCCCCACCACCATAAGCATATCCATTGCAGTTCTGCATTATAAGTTTAAACCATCTCGATGTGTTGTCAGCTCGAAAGTTATTACGATAATGAATCAGTTGTGTTCAGATGAACTAAAGAGCATAACTAACTAACCATTGGATATGTGAAGTTGCCCTGCTGGTAATATGGAGACCTGAATGCCAAGAAGTTCAAGATTACCACTTGTTGAAAACAGATACACAATTATGTAACTGTCTCCAATTTCAATTACTTGATCTATAATTACCTGTAAGTCGGATAAGGGAATGAGTGTTGGGGGTTGTATTGTGGCTGTAAATATGTAGAGCTGCTAATGATAGGTCCGGATGATGTTTTGAGTTTTTTCAATCCCTCAAATTCTGAAAGATACACAAGAAACAGGTCAAAATGGACTTCAAAAGATAATCAAACCAGGGGAGCATCAAAACATTTGATCAGAGACCACCTTGAGTTTGAGGAGTTTTAGTAGTATGAGTTTTCTGTACACCAAGTGCTGCAAGATTGCAATTAGCCCTTCTCCCATCAATCACAGGAGAACCATTTTCGCAAGCTGCCGCGGCTGACTCCGGATCCTTGAAAGTCACCTGATAAACAATCAAACGATTCAGTTCATACTCGGCAACTAGTAACTGGACTTACAAGACCAGAGATGTCTAAAAGTAGTGGACTTACAAAACCATATCCCTTTGATCTTCCTGTGACTTTGTCACTGATGACAGCAGCCTCTAAGATCTCTCCGAACTGCTCGAAATAGCGTCTCATGGAGTCTGTTTTCGTCTCCCATGGTAATCCTCCTACGAAAATCTTGGTCTGGCTAGTGTCACCAAATTGTGTACCAATGTTTGAGGCCACCATGTTGAGATAATATGTCAACACCAATAAGTGTGCACCTATATATATGCAAAGCCTAAGTCTAGGAAAACACCAAAGCCCTTTGAAGAGCTTCACCAACTCAATCAACCTTAGGTCCTACCATATTTGTTTTTTCTTCCTCCTTGTAGCAAAACCTAACTAGATCTGCATCGTAACGCCTCAGATTCGTGCAACAAAGATACCCTTAACAAGAAAAACCAATCAATACTCTTTCGAGAAGAGGAAAGGAGAATAACAAGAAAGGTGCAAAGTGGTAAGTGGACAACGGTCAGCAGACACAGCAAAATAATTTCCAGGAAAAGCAAAAAGGGAGACGAAATCTTGGATTTGATTGTCCCATTAATCTTTGCTTTTATTTTTAGTGTTATCAACGGCTCCAAAGGCCTCGTTGTATTCAACTTGCTGGCATCTTCTTCTTAATCTTTCCTATCTGCTCCAACATTCATTTTTTTAGTGTTATATATCGTTTTCTGTAATATCTGTTTGCCGTAAAACTTGTGTATAGTGCCACCTATGGATTTATTAGCCATTTTCAGATAAAAAAATGTGTTTAGCCATTCAAAGATATCACATCATGGTGATCACTACATTCTAGATTTCCATGTACTATAAGTTAACCAAACTGGTATAAGAAAGTTCTGAAAGAACGTGTCCTTTAACTTTCGTCATGCCTAATATCAATTCGTATTTATGAAAAACCGAAGATTCGGAGAATGGTATATTGTGGATAACATAAGGAAGTCAATAGTCAATCCACAGCCTATTCATTCCCTTTCTTATGGCCAAAGGCCTCATAGCCCAGTAGCAGCTATCCATAGAGTGATAAATGAAGTGCTATTTGTCCAACGACCAAAGCTAGAAGGGGTTCGGCTCCTCTGCAGATCTAATGTCTGCAGAGTTGGTGCAGATCTGGCTAAACGGCCACCTTCCACGATGATGAACAGTGATCAGAACAGTTGAGTTTGTAGCTAATATAGTAAAGATCATCTCCACAAAAAATGAATCAATTCCGACATTGTTTGATCACCTAATTGTGTGAATCATACACCGAATATATGAACGGTCCAAATGTGTGACTATACTAGCCGTCCATATATTCGGTATATGTTTCACATAATTAGGGGATCAAACGATGTCGGAATTGATTCATTTTTTGTGGACATGATCTTTACTATGTTAGTTACAAACTCAACGGTTCCAATCATTGTTCATCGCCTGAAAGGTGACCGTTTGGCCGCATCTGCACTGGACCTGCAGAGGCCGAATCTGCAGAGGATCCGGACCCAGCTAGAAGCTTGTTGTGGGGCAGCCATCGCAAACTAAAAGGAAAAGAATGACGAAACAAAACGTCACTAGAGATTATTTCCTTTGTATATATGATTCACATAATAGGATAACTCAAATTCGATTCATTATTAATTTTAATTTATTAAACAATGTGAAAAAGAGTCGGAATTGGAAGGGTGACCACTTGCGATATTTAGGTTCCCACTTTGACCTAGCCACTCGCCATTCCGAAAGAATTATTAACTGTGGTACCCCCTCCAACTTACCCTAGTGGGCTTGCAGCTCATCTCTATCAATTGCCTCCATCGGCAACAAAAGGGTACCTTCAGCAAGCCCCTCCAAACTAAAGTTCTAGAGAATTTCAACCAAATAACTTCACCTTTGAGTCTGTTGAATCAGATCTTCATTGGCCCATACCTCGATGGATAAAACCAATTCATTTGGTCTAAAGTAGTGTGTCCACCCTACAATGCTATGCGACTTGTACAGTCAATATAAACTTCTAGGCATGCAGATGTAAAGATTGTTACAATATTAGGCTTCTTGTAGTACTTGAAATTAAAAATGACAGAAAGCCAGTGATGAATGATGAGCAATGCATCCACTAACCGACCCATCTTTGCATGCGTGTTGACAATTAATTCATCCTTTTCCTTTTCTTCATCCTCCAGTCCAGTCCAGACCAAGATTTGTATGTTTCCTTTTTCATTTTGAGAAACCAATTCCTGCATTTGCATTTGAGATTTATATATTCCTCGTTCCTTCTTCTTTTGGCTCCAAAATCCCAATCCATATTGTCTTTCTCAACTGAAAGATAGTTTTCTATGCTTCTTACTCCACACGAAACAAACTCTTCATTTCTTTTGCCCATTCCCTAATTTTTGCCACCTTAATCTGCTCCTGCTAGCTCACACACTCTTCATGTCACCTTTGCTCTCCTTCACACTCTCAATTCTTGAAGCAATTCCACAGCTATATATCCGTTCGGGTCTAAATTAGTGTCATTGGTGGCACTCTCGCGCAACATACAGAGTTGGGATATACGACAATTATCTCCCAACTGGCTCTTATATCCCAGCAGTACTAGTTCATTACTAGTTCTGAAAAAAGATGGGTAACTGCTTTGCTGTTTCCAAGCAGGAGGAGGGGAAGTTTTCGAGGATTGTCAGGACAGATCGGAAAGTTTCATCCACGGATGCTGTAGAAAAGGTCAGTGTTGCTGCAAGAAGAATTAAGACCGTTATAACAAAGCGACAGCTTGAAGAGCTCTTGACAAGGCAGACTTCACTGAAGGAGCTAATTTCAGCTTCAGGGCTTGAAAAAAATTCAAGTGAATCTGTTGATTCTTCAACAAATTGGAAGCCGAGGCTGGAATCCATCCCCGAGTAATCAAGTAAATGTAGTTTAATCATGCTGTGTCCTCCGATCAATAGACTTGGACAATTTGAGATCAACATAGTTTCATCATCAGTTTAAATCTCTCTTGTAAAACACGTAGTGAATGGCCATTAGTATTTTCCAGCATGATATTTTCTGCACTTGTTGGGTGGGATCTTAGTATTCCCTAGAGAAGACCCAAATCTATGGTTAAAACATTTGTTTACTGAAAAGTGTTTTTGAGACTTTACTTTCTACGAACTTAAAAAATTCAAGTTTTACGTATTTGGTAGTAGAGAATGGATTCATGCTTTCTTGACTCTTCCAAGTGTGTGTACTAATTTGGCTTTCCCCCATTTCGCATGCCAATTGATGTTAGGGCAATCAGTAACTAGCCAAAATGACATAAGACATGGGAATGCTATATGATCCGTTAATATCCATTAAGTTCACACATCTTGCATATAGTCGGCCTGTACAAGAAGAAAGATTACACGGTGCAAGAACGCACAAGAGGGGCTAGCTAAACAACAACAAGAAGCAGCAAAATCAAAATCCACAAAAACTAGACATTTAGGCTATATCACTCAATGGCAACATCTATGACCTTGCGCTCAACTTTAGTCTTGGGAATGGCAATGTAGAGAACACCATTCTTTAGCTCTGCCTTTACCTTGTCCTTCTCAGTATTATCAGGCAGCTGAAGACGAGTGTCGTAGGAACTAACGCTCCTGCTCGACCACGACTCATCGCCGCCGCTTTCTTCCTTCTTTTGTTCTCCCTTGATAACAAGAACATCATCCTCTACAGACACCTTGACATCCTCCTTGGACAGCCCCGGCATGTCGAACCGCATTTTGATTTCGTGTTCATCGTCTTTGATGTCCCAAGGAGCACGCACTTCCCCTGATGCTCTGTTTCTTCCGGGGAATGTCACGGCATCCTCGAAAATCCGGTCCATTGTGTCCAGCATTTGGCGCATAGTCCTCACCGGAGAGATAGGATCCAATAGACCTACAAATTAAAATTGGTAACTTCTACTTTCTATTGTGTCTTATTGATTTTAACTAAGGTACGATTATGGAAAGAGCGTCTATGAAAACTAACCAGATGGTCGATATTGATTCTTTTAATGTAATTATTGAATAAAAATATTTAACAAACTGCAAAACAAAAAGAATATAAGAAAATTTGCTCTAGTGAATGTTGAAAAGGATCAAAACCTTTCTACTTTTGTTCAAGCATGTCGAAATGCAAGTGAAAACAACTGAGTGTGACACTTACCAAAAGGTGAAATGTCCATAGCCAACCTCTTTGGCCTCTTGTCCACTTGAGTCCCTTGGTTGCCCTGATTGACTTGCACATCCAACTTGTCCCCGCCACTGCCCTGAGCTTTCACCACGGGCAGCCTAGTCCTCCGTGAACATAACGGGAAGGTGGCTGAGCACGGTGCAGGACCATTTGCTTTGATTGAAGCCCTGGCTTTGTTTGGTAGCAAAAGTGATGAAGATGACAACGCCAATATTGAAGACATAGTGCTAGCTAGCCTATTCAGAGAGAAAATGAACGAAATTGCAATGAGATTATTTTTGTTGGCGATTAAGATTTGCAGATTGCTTGGTGAGGTGAGTGGTGATCATATTTTGTATATATAGGTAATTGGGTTCTAGGAAGGAAGCTTATAGAACATTTGAGAGAAATGTGATGGTTCTGGACCGGACACTTGTGAATTCTACATTTTTCTTATGTTTTCCGGAAACCCATCATGTCATGACATGAATTTTGCCATCTTATCAAGGAAAGAATGTGACTTTGTAAGTAGAAGACGCATCCACTAAATTTCAATTTGCTAACTCCACAAAAAACGTAGTTATGAACTATGTAATTCTTGAAAGTAAAATTGTAATTTTTAGAAGACTAAAAATGCAACTTTTTACAGTACGAGGAATTTATGATTTTTTGTTCGGATTCGAGGTTTATTGTTGCAATTTGCTCGTTAAGTTCACCAAAGATGTAATAAACTCACCTAGTACCTTGGGGGACCATATAGAAGTGATACATAGCCTTATTTTCCACTTTATTTTTCAGTGGCACCCAAAAAGTGGGATGTCACTGCTCCATTCTTTGTTCTTTCTCTCCTTGTTAATAATGCTTGTGCAGGACTATTTGAAGCAACTGACTTCAAATATTCACCGTGCTTTAAACACACAGAAAGAAACGAACAGACAGTTCAGAGAATCCTAGAAAGTTTTGACTGTTCCACTCAACGCACCATTTCTAGCACTGTACATAAATACAAGGGCACAAAACCTGCCAAACTGCAACGTCACATTAACTCCTACCCAGATATCCCAATCCCCAACCTTTACTTGGTCCAAATGATGATACCTTCTGCATCATCTATATAATACAATACAAATTTTATTAATATACATAGCCTTCTACAGTTATTCAAGTGAATTTAATGTCTATAAAAAGAATTTAGGTGACTTAAATATGATGCTTATAATAATTTTCTCCCACTAGAACTTATAGGTATTAACATCACACTCATGATATTCAAAAATAGACATCACAAATAGAATTCATTGATTTAAACATTATATTTTTCGATCAAGTGTGAAAAAGTGATGTTCAAAAATAGATTTGAACATTATATTTTTCTGCTACCTACCACAAGAGAAAACGTTCTTTTTGTTCACGCTGACGAGTTGTTTATACTCAAATGTAAAGCAAAAGCAAAAGCTAAAAACTCCTCCTCACTATCTTTGCTTCAGCTTTCGGCAGAACCGAGGGTATTCACTCTTTCATGTTTGTCTCGATTCTCTGACACATAACCCCATTAATATCATCCCATGCCACAAGAATACAGCATCATTCATTTCCTTTACCATTATATACTGCTCACTGCTGCAAACATAAACGTTACTTCTAAATGCATGGACTTGCAGCAGCAGACCCACTTGCAGACCACTTAATTTGTTCTTTCCTCACCTCATTTATGTCTCTACACCTTAAGCATTCATTAAAATTCACCAACTTCTCCAACTTCTCAAATAAGAAGATTCTATGTAGAAATCTCCACCCTGCATAACAGGAGCATTTGGCTATACTAGTTTTACTGGTAAGCATTCCCATGGGGAAGTGGTTGACTGTGGTGAAAAGGGCTTTCAGGTCTCCTTCAAAGAGTACTGAAAGAAGCAACACCAGAACGAGAGAAGAGCTGCATGAACAAGATGATCATGAAGAAAAGGTACAAACTTTAGTTAACTTTGCTTTCTTTATGTTAATTTTTGCTATGGCCTTGTAATTTTCTATGAGATCTGTAAATAAGTTGTTAAACAGAGCCGTAGAGGATTAGGTGAGCAGAACTAGGCACATTGTTCACCGAATTTCTGAAAGTGGTTTTATGGGGCCTTTTTTGCAGAAGAGAGGGAAAAGGAGATGGATTTTTAGGAAGCCTGTGAGTCAGGAAACATTTATACATGTACAACATAGTGAAGGAAGAAGCTTGAGTCCCACCTCTGCTAAGGGCAGAGTAACCACTCAAATTGCAACTATGAAAAATCATGAGGCTGCTGATGTTGACCAAAGACAAGTACTTGCGATGGCTGCGGTCGCAAGAGCAGCTAATGAGGCTGTTGTGGCCGCGGTCAAAGCTGTTCGTCTAACAAATTCTAATTGCAGGCCTTCCATTTTCGTTAGAGACTACGCTGCCATTGCTATTCAAACAGCCTTCAGAGGATATCTGGTATTGTAACTAGCACACACAATCGATTAGATAGTTAAGTAGCTGGTATACAAATGAGACTTTCAGTTGGTTGATTTGATTTTGGTTTACAATGTTGAAGGCAAGAAGAGCGCTTCGAGCATTAAAGGGGCTGGTGAAGCTACAAGCACTGGTGAGAGGGCACAATGTGAGGAAAAGGGCAAAGATGACTCTGCAATGCATGCAAGCTCTGGTTCGAGCGCAAGCTCGGGTTGTTGATCAGCGCACGAGGAGGCTTTCGCATGAAGGCACTGCAGATGATTCCTTGTTGTTTGCTGGCCCCAATAGCTTATTGGGTTCACATTTGTCGGACAGGAGGTCCATTAATGTAAGAACTCGATTATTTTGTCCGTCTTTACGAGTGAAAGCTTCAGCTGTCTCTTTTAGTCTGTTTAATTGATTGTGGTTAATTATAATGCAGTCCAAAGAAGAAGATTTGATCCATTGGGAACCAAAACCATTGGAGCAAATTCAAGCCAGGTTGCACAAAACAAAACAAGCTGCACTGAAACGTGAAAGGAGCAGTCTTGCTTATGCCTTCTCTAACCAGGTCTTGATCTACCACATGTTCTCTCTTCAATTAGGCCTCGTTTGGTGGTTCATATAGGACTTCAACTAATTCCTTGAACTTCTTAAATTGGACAGCAGTCCAACATTATGTGTCTTACAAATCCTGCCTAGAGATTTGACTCACAAGGACTGGTTTGGACTTGTTTTTAATCCTGTCCAGACCGAGCCACCAAACAAGGCCTTAATTCTTAGACACATCTACAAAATGCAATCTTCTTATCTAAATTCTATAGTTAACTAGCTCATCGATTGTGTGCATGATTTCACATAAAGAAATGGAATGCGGAGCAAGATGATGTTGGAGAGGAAGAGCTAGAACAGAAATTCAATTTCCTTGATGATTGGACAAGAAGAAAGCAAAGGGACAACATTAATAATGCAGGCAGAGCTTCATGTGATCAAAGAGACCTAGTCAAGACAGTCGAAATGGACACTTCTCGGCCTTATACTTATTCGATTACCCCCAATTTCGAAACCAGAAGATCTGCAGATCAATATCACAGCAATCTGCATTACTACCAACAACAGAGAGTGCTACTACATCAATCATATCCAGTTCCATCTCCTATACATACAGGACAGACCAGTCCCTCCCTCCATTCACCAATCACACCACTAACTCCCATGACAAAAAATCTGCAATTGCAATCAGCTAGTCCTCGTGGCGTTCGAGGAGATCAGAGCAACTTAAGATCAACAAATCATAGCCATGAATTGATGAGAGTAAATGTCAGTGACAATGAAGTTCCGAACTACATGGTTTCTACAGAATCAGCTAAGGCTCGGCTTCGGTCACAAAGCGCACCAAGGCATAGGCCATTATCCCAAGAAAGAGAGAAGCCGGTGTCTGCAAGAAAACGCCTAGTGTTCCCTCCTGACCAATGTGGTGGTGCTAGTGCTGCTGCAGGTAAAGTCAATGCTAATGGCACATCAGATTATAACTTGAAGAGCCCGAGGTATTACAACAAGATGAACAGAGGCCACGCAATTCGAATGGGTCCAAGGCCTAGCATGTCTTCTTGTTTAACAGATGGTGAGACATCTCCAACTTCCATTAGTGATCTCAGAAAGCACTGTTTGAGGTAGTTTGTGAAAGGTTATGCTGTGTTATTGCCGAACACAGAACATATATGACTAGATATCAGATGAACAATTAACTTTGACTCTTTTATGAAGTTTTTCAGTGGATGCTTTATAATATCTGGATCTTGTTTTCGTATATCCAACAAATATGCTGCTATTGAAGCTTTCTATACATATTTCTTCGACGTCATACAGAGACAAACTCGGGGTAACAAAATATTGAAGCCCTAATTTGTCTGCGTATTCCCACAGAGCGTATCAGGCTCTCCACATGCAGCCGGATACTGAACGTAGTTGATGAGATCATTTTATATTTTCTACTAATCATAGCGTTCAAAAGCATCAGCAGTTTATTAGAACCCGTTCAGTTCAGATAATGCGAAAGTTTCATACTTAAATCAGCTTAATGCTTTTCTCCTACAATCCGAAGGTGGTTACATTTCCGACATATCATTGCAACATCTGCATTACGTCTATGGACCTTTCATGACATGAACCATATAACAAAGAGACTTGACCTTCCTCCAGTATCAAACATTCTTCAACAACTACAGGATAACAGCAAGGCTCGGAATATTAAGAGAAATCTGGTTCTCCCCAGCTACAAAAGCAACTTGGAGGATCATCACAAAACTACTCGGTTACACAAATCAATAACAAAATCAAGATCATATTTGTTCTACGCAGAAAGCCAATTAAACAGATAAAACTACCAAACCGAACCAAGCGAACATGTTTGTGTATCAATCAAGGAAAATGGATTATGCTTTGTTGTGATTCAACCACATAGAACCGATCTCGTGTTTTGCCCTTGAACTTGCAAGTGTTGGGCTGCTGTTACCACTGCTATCAGACAACGAAACAAACGTTTTCTGAAGAACCCCAGATGGTGATGATGAAACTGTTGTTGTAGTGGCCAATGGACTACCTAAATCTCCATTAGTATTACCAGTTGTGATGGGAGAGGGAGGATTAGAGGCGGAGCTGGTGGTCGGTTTTAAGACCTCAGCCAATGGACCACCTGGTGCTGAAGCAGGCCAAGATGAAGCAGGGGTGAGCCAGGTCGACTGCCGTGGCTTAACACCATCTTCATTGCTTCCTAAGCTCATCTCTGTCCGCCCCATTCCCTCGTTGATGGAATTGTAGCCACCCATGGACAACGTGAGCGAAGACGGAGATAGATGCCTGCTGGACGGAGTAGAGCTGTTGCTGTCTCGGTTGTTGCCATCATCCACCATTGTCTTGGACCATGCGTCAATGAAACATCTCGGGGTTTCTTCAAGCAGGGGGTTTTCCAAAGACGCCACATCAGGATTGAGAAACAGATTGCAGTCTCCGTCGTGTTGATCATCTCCGGCATTGAAGTTCGTATACGAATTCAGATTGAGGAAACAGTCTTCTTCGGAACGTTGGCTGTAACCAGAAGCATTAGCATCAAAGAAGGGGATCTTGGAGCTTAGCTGGTGCCATTGAGGATCAGAAATTTGAATAGAAGTTGCTTTAGTACCCCACTCCAAATTCCTGCAACAATAACATCCAAAATAATCAATTTATACATTTGTATTTCATCGAAGACTACAACTAGTACTATTTCAAGTTTTCAATACAAACCTTAAAAAGAAACAAAAAAAGCATATCAGATTGAAGAAGATGAAAATGAAAACCCAACAATTTATACCATGAATTGGATGGATCTATTCCTTCCCCACCAAAACCATAGTACAAATGGTACGAATTCCACTCTCCATAAAAGACTACAACTAGTACTACTATTTATTTCCACACAAACCTTATAAAAGGAAAAAACTCATATCAGATTGCAGAATAAAATTGAAAACCCAAACACCAACCTGGGATCTCTGACCGATGAATCAAAAGTTGCAGGGGACTCATGGTATGCTTGAACAGTAGACCCAACAAACTGAGTTGGGCAGACATTTTTATCGATTCTTGTTGTCGGAGTAAAAACCGACACGGCGGTCGGCGGCGGCAGAGGAGGAGGAGGAGGCTGATTGATGTCGTGGCGAGGCCTCTTGGTGGTTGTGGCGGCGGCGGCGGTGGTGATGGTGGTGGTGGTGGTGTTGTTGGCATGGCCTTCCACATGCTTTCTTGAACGGGGACGGCCTCTGTGGAGGTGGCGCTCGCAGTACTTCTGCTCCGGCGCAACGTCTCTCGAGCACCGCCATTTCTTGCCGTCCGTTCTCTTGCACCGCCCCGGCTCCGGATCTCTGCTGTTTGACAACCGCAGATTGAATCCATTGGCCACTGATTGCCCATCAAAACACAACAAACATTAGAAAAGGCCGTTACTTTAGAGCAAAAACAAAGTTTTTAAGCAAAACCCACATCAAAATTGAGCAGATTAACACACAAAAACTTAGTTCAGGTGGACTAATCTGAAGCAGGAATTGTGGGCAAAAATCGAACACTGAAAAGATCGTAGCGTTGAAGGAAAACATAGTTTTAAAGGTAAACCCACATGAAAACAGAGGCTTTGTGGGTTAATTTTGAAGAAGAAATTCAAGCACAACATAGTTTTTAAGCAAATCCCATATCAAAACTGAGCAGATAGCACAAAAAGATCATTGCTTTACAGGAAAAACATATAGTAGTTTATAAGAAAAACAGAACAGATAACATCAGAAAACTGAGACTTTGTGGGTTAGTTTGAAGAAGAAGTGAAATCGGAGGAAAATGTGAAGAACATTACAGGGTGATTGAGAAACAGCTGAGCCTGAAGGAGCTCTGGTGATTGGAAAAAGGAGATCACCAGGTACAGGGAGAGAAGCCACCATGTACTTGTAAATCATAGCTTGTCGCTCAAGCTCCTTCCACTGCGCATTCGTAAAAGGAAAGCCCGCAAATGTCGTCATCCCTCCTGTGTATGCATAAACCCCAAAAATATCAAACATTCCTGACCCAGATGGAAGAACCAGCCTTTTCTCTCCTTTTCATTATTAAAGATTCAATCTTTCAACGAAAAAGCTGTGCATTTTGACTTGAAAGTTGAAAGGAGAAGAATTTCTCGCGAACCTGGGGACCTGAAGGCGGTGATATGATGATGAGCAGCAGCAGCAGCAGAGGCAGAAGTGTCTGTTCTGTTTGAAATGTCAAAAGGCTGCGAATCTCTTAAAACTTCACCGCTAGAACCAGCTGGTGGTGCAGCAGCAGCAGCACCAACAACATCGTATGATGTGGGACCACCTTCACCTCCAGATGATGGAAATGGACGGCGGTGATCATCTCGATGAACCATCATCATCATCTTCTTCCAACACTCAAACCAAGGTCCCAAGAAAATGTATCAAATCTCTCCTATTTCCTCTGGTTCCCTTGTATCAGACGCTAAAAGCTTTTATTTTCAAACTTGCCTTATTTGGGACACTAACTTTCCATCAATCCAGACATAAAAAATTTCAAACTTGCTTCCCAAAATCCTCTGTAGACCAACTTTTCAATCTTTGCTTCTGCTAAAAGCTTTATGGGAATTCTGCAGAAATAGACCCCAATGTATATTATATCTTATCTTTGTGGTTTAGTTGTACTTGGTTTAATGAATTGATTTTTAATAGGGTTGCCGCCATTCTCAGCCTCTGGTCTGCTTCCATGCTTCCAACATTCGCACACCATACTTGCTACTTGACAAAGCTAGTTAAAAAAAGCAACCTTCTCTTCTTTCATCATTATTGAGTGCCATCTATCGTTTTCTGCTACACATGTAAAACTAAACCACGTACAATCCCTCCACCTTTTTATTTCTCATTGCTAATTATTCTTATCCCGAAATTGTTCGTATTATATTAACTTAAAAAAATTAGTATTGATACGTTAAAATATATCATTACTCAACAATACGGAAATTTAAGAATTCAAATTCCTCAGCGGTATATTATGGTTTTTGCTGTCAGTTTTCCAAGGGGAAAGTACCCACCACCTCTTCAGACAGCCCAAATCTCAGTCTGGTTAAAGAAATAATTTTCTGCTTTTATTTAGGGAAAATTCTACAGTTCGTCAGTCAGACCGTCAGACCGGTCCGCCAAGGCTTTTTAAGAGTAATTTGGGAAAACATATGCAAGACACGTGATTTTTTAAACAAAAAAATATATAGGTGGACCAATCCACCTGAACAGTAGAAAGTGCCTTTATTTAGTAACCAATTTAATATGCAAGAGAAGGAAACAGCACGCAAACGGCGTCACATTTGTCGTGATGTGCACCGTTAAGGCATTTTGTTTGCATCGGGAAGCGCAAGGGGCCCGGTAGGCCGAAGACGTGATATACCATAACTAAATGTGAGAAGAAGAGCCCACCTGCCTGTCCAAGCGCGTGGCGCGTGTGGACCTTGTGGTGAAATTTGACTGGTCGGTGCGATCAAGTGCTCATGCGGCGTCGTTTGTATACATGGACACTGATTATGTGCGAAAGGGACTAGACAATAAGTGGGGCTCGTAACTTACGACAGAAGGATAGAATTCTGGGCCACTTTGATTTTGTTGAGATTTTCTTATTTATTTTTATGAAAATATCTTCTCTGTAATAAATTAAGACCAAATAAACGAAGCAACCACCTGTACTTGGGATCTTATTGGGTGAGAAAACGGTATTTTGGTTTAGCATTTAATGCTAGGTTAGTGTAAGTAATTACCTCAAACAAGCCATAACTGCATTTGAAGTCTTGTATTGAACAAAATTTTTTTTATTTTTTTTATCAAAATAATAGTAATTGTATTAATAAGAGAGCCAAAAAATCAAATAAGAAGTACATACATATACAAATTCATCTTGGAGTCTCGTTAAAAACCTTATAATGTGTAAAGAAAAGAGTGCCTTATACTCCTGAGAAACAAACATAGCATCCAACAAAGAGTACAAAGAAGAACCACAAATATCGAGTTCCATACTCCTTTACGGACAATTACATTCAAGTTAACAATTCTAATCCAAAAAGGCCCAACAACAAAATAACACCAAACAAGTTCAAACCCAAAATAAGTGGAGTTGCTACAATAACAAGATTGGTCCAATTCCAATCATGCATGAAAGGTTTTGAATTGGCACTATATACAAGGTGTGTTCGGTTGGGGGAAGTGGAGGTGGGAATGATCTCATTCCGATATTCTTTTGGAGAAAAAAAGTGGGAATGACTTGCCCACCCAAGGGATTGCAATTTTCATTTCATGGGAATGGGGACCATTTTATTAAAATATTCACTAAATCATTTACTGTTAAGAAAATGTAAAAGTATAAACGCAAAATTAATATATTATATTTTATATTTTTATACAAATTTCCATTTATAATCCCATTTTTATTTAATATAATTAAATAACAGAATTAATTTTATTATTCTTATTTCCATCCTTACTCTCAATAATTATGTTCTCACTGATTCTTTTCTACGCACCAAATGGGTCCGGTGACTTTATGAAATTGAGAAATTCTGAACTTATCACAGTTCTATAACATGCAATAGTACGGTGGTAAATCATCGGAACAAGAAAATAACTGGTTGCTAATCTTGTTATAGTGGAAGGTGATGTGGTGGCAGCTCGGGGAGGTTGCATTGAATTGATGGGTTAGGAGGACGGACAGCTGGAGCTTTGGAGTACTGGGGTAGATGAGTTGTCCCATCACTTCTGTTCCAAGCATTGGATGCATATTGTGCAAGGACAAATAACCAAGTCCTTCCCACACTTTTTTCTTTCCTCTTTGTCACCACCTTCCAGTTGGAATCCTCACTTTCTTTTCTTTTACCCACCTACCCACCTATTTTCCAGTAAGTTTTTAATTTTTACTTTACAAAAGAAAAATCACCAAGCAAAACTTGAATTCCATTCCTCGCTTTTTAGTTTATTTGGGAAATAAAAGACAAAAGGTCTTGCTGTAATTGAGATGCCTTGCAAAACTTGAGTTGAGTACAATATTCCCAGACATTTTGAGTAGATGGTGCAGTAAATTATTGTCCTAATTTTCGTTGTGTAGTGCAGAAGCAAGGAGGTAAAACATTATCGTTGACTCATCACACATTGGTGGAGTCCAAAAAATGCATGAAAAGTGACCCAAATGTGCCATCAATTCTCAGGTCAAAATCACCAAACCAGTAAAAAAAAGGGGTGCATGTCTTTCTGTTTTGGTAGAATCTGTTTTGGTAGAATCTCAGTAAGGATTTCTCGTCAGATAATTGATGATACAGATCTGGAAGTCTTACTCATGTTCATGTGCAATGCTTTTTATGTACAATTCCAAAGTGGCAAGTCCAACCTCTCATTATACATTGCTTGAAAGGGTCGTGTCTCCCCGGAAAGGAACAACATAGAAAACAACGGCATGGACCGTTTGCTTCCTAGAAAATGAATGAATGAATAATGAGATGGTGCAATAAGGTTCAATGTTCCATGGTGATGATAACCAAGCAAAAGCTACCACCGCCAAGGAAACACCACACACACTCCTTCAACAGCAAAATTGACACTCTATTTTTATATTCTTGTGGATGTGGTCAGACGAAAGAAACAAACCACCACGAGGACAAGAGCTTTGGTGGATGATTTTTATGATTAGGTACTGCGCGCATTCCAATTTTTATCCTCTAAAGCAGAGCATCCATCTGGCTAGAGATGGGCTTTTTTCTTTCACTCCAGGGACCACGTACATACATAGCATAGCAGTCCTCCCTCCCTTCCCATTTGTGGCTATATGTAGCTTTCCACCATTTTCACTTTTCATTGGAGACCACCTCCCATTTTTCCCATGTTTTTTTTTTCATTTCTTTAGTAGCTATGATCAAATCAATGAACTAGGAATCGAATTCACGTTGAAGAATCCTAGAAACCTTCTCTTTTTTGCCTGGACCATTTTTCTTTAAGGCTTAATTGTTAAAATGCCCCCCCAAACTCACTTTCGGTAAAAATTCGCCCCCCCAAACTCCAAAATGCCATAATTCGCCCCCCCTAACTCAATTCTGTTAAACCGTTGCCCCCTTATGTACTTTTCCGTCTCTTTTTGCTGATGTGGCATTGTAAGTGGGTCTCACTTGCTCACGTGCACTGCCACATATTAAAATGGGCTGCCATGTCATCATCATCTTCCTCCCACCCTTCACGTCAAATTCTTCTTCTCCTATTTCCTGACCCACCGCCCCGCATCGTCACCCTCGTCACCTCCTCCGATTTCGAACCCAAACCGAGATTTTGGGCGGAGGAGATTGGTAAGACCCTAATCTTCAGCCTACACGATCGGAGCAACAAGAACACTAGAGAGAACACAACAACCAACTTTTCATTTACTTTTCAACAACTGATCACAAATCTAGAGAGGAATTCTCCTTCTTATGCAGCTATGGCACGTGCACGTGCCTTGCCTTCTAACTGCTAAACAACCTCAAACAGCTACTAACCCACAATTAATGACATAACCAACTAATTGGTATCCTATCAGAGATGAACAAGCGAGATCTGCGGAGGAGGCGGAGGCGGCGGCTCAGAAATTGAAGGTGAATCAACGGAGATCTCCGGAGAGCCGCCGAGGCCTACTTCAGCCTTCTTCGCGTCCTCAGTAAACAAAAACCGAAAAAATGAGCAAATAAAACCCACATCTGATTTCCTCAACACATCAACAGATACTGAATGAGCACACAAAACAGAACCCATTTTAACAAACCCAGCAATTAACTTCCTCAACTAAATCACATAGATTCAAAACACACCCAAATTCTGATCGAAACCCGAAATCTGGTACCCTCACTCAGATTTAAAACTTCCCAAGAAGTAAAAATCGAATCTTTTTGGTGGGTTTTCGAAATCAATCAAAAAAATGAATTGAATTGGAGAAAAAAATATTGAATCGGAGATGGAGCGTCTTAAAGCCCATCGTCGAAGAGCCGCGCCTTTTCCGCGAGAAATCGCGAAGTTGTAAAACCGATCGGGCTTGAGATTCGCATCGGAGGCGATTTCTGTAAAGCCCATCGTCGGTTAACTTCCCGACGAGCAGGAACGTCGGCGATGTAGTGGTTCCTCCGCCGTCGTAGAGCATCTCGTTGAGGTACGAATAGCTCGGGATGAGGAGGTCGTCCAGCGTGGCCTGGTGGAGCTGGGCCGCGATCTTCTTCTCCTGGGTCGACTTGCAGGCGGTGGAGGCGTTGAGAATGTTGGTGGAACCAGAGATTTCCGGGCGGGGTCGATAGTGCCGTCGGAGGTGGCGACGCCGGTCGAACTGGAGCGGCGGGCTTGGGTCGGGTCTGGAAGTCGACAAAGTTTGATGAGACGGAGCTCGCACGATGTCGTTCTCGAGTCTCCGAACCGAAGCTTGATTTGTTTTTTTTTTTTTTTTTGAGTTTTTTTATTAGTTGGATTTTAATGGGTCCCATTTCTTGACATGTGGCGCTGTGTTGGCTGCCACATCAGCAAAAAGAGACGGAAAAGCACAAAAGGGGGCAACGGTTTAACAGAATTGAGTTAGGGGGGGCGAATTATGGCGTTTTGGAGTTTGGGGGGGCGAATTTTTATCGAAAGTGAGTTTGGAGGGGCATTTTAACAATTAAGCCTTTCTTTAATTGGTGCAAACCCCCAAGTTCTTCTAACCCATTGAAGGTGAGATGTCCAAGCAGAAAATGGGCCTTCCCCTTCTTATTGTCGACAAGCCTGGATTGGCACTCGCGAGGCTGCATGCAACAAACCCATTGAATAGGGCCTTTTTAACATTGAGTCTATGAGGGGAAACCTCATGGGCAGATTACATGACTCAAGTTGGGACGACAATCTTCAACATATACATACAGTTTCCACCTTCAATTATAAAGGACGAAATCATACTTCAAATCAAACCGAAATAACTGATTGTTGATGCATAATTTCTCTCAGAGCTACTGACAGTTTTCAGCCTATTATCACAATTACAAATACTCAAGTCTTGTAGTAAATCACAGATCATTGTGCACACCATACAGACCACCTGGATAAGTCATAGTTATTCTTCAAAGGCAGGGCAAACTACATAGAAACTGTCCAGACCATAAGCAAAAACAAAAAGATATTTGGAGCCACAGGATTGAACTGCAGCATGATTCTCAATGCATCTACTCTGTTGCTTCTGCAGGTTGTGGAGCTTCAGTTTGTTTTAAACTTTCTAGAGTTGAAATTCTTCTATCCAATGACTCATGGAGGCCCTTCACCTGGACAAACAAAGAAAATACAATCAGCATTAATCAATGTTAGTCTTGAACCCCCTGGAAATGCCCACAAATTTAGATACGCTAGGAATTGCAAACATGCAAGAACCTAATAGGCCAGAGATGCATAAGATCCCATCAATGTCAGCGCACGTTTGTAGACCATTAATCAACCACACTTGTATTAAAAACACGCTTAACAAAGGACAAAAGCCAAAGTTTCCTAGACTCCATCCGAGTTGTTCTAAAGACTGACATATAGCCTTGCATCAAAAAGTGCTTCTTTGGTGAAATGAGACAAGCAGGGGACACAAATTTACGGACTCCATGAGATGACCGATTCTGGTAGCATTATAGTTACAACAAGGCATGTTTCATTTAGTCGACACAAAGAACTGACTGGTAAATCTAGGTTTCTGTTCTTACTCTAAAAATTTAGTAAGGAAAGCTTATGTCATCCAGATGCATTTGCATATCCTATAAGCTAATAGCCTACTGCAGCCAATCGCATAGATAGAAGATTGAAACCATATCGAATAGAATTCTTCAAAGTAAAACAAAGAGAAATCAATGTATGAGGTTGGTTCATAACCACAATTGCACCCCATTGCCTCAGTTTAACTGAAACTCCCTCGGCTAGCTAAGCAGAGCGGTTGGAAAAACAAATAGGGTACCCAACTAAAATCAATCCAAATGACTTCACAGCAGTAGAATAATTTCAATCGATAGATAATTGATTGCCCATTGCTCTAAAGAAAACACCATTGCTCGTGACAACTAAGTAGAAGTACAAGATAAGAGCATCGATCGTAAACACTAAACAAAGAAGGAAAATACTTTAGCTGCTTGTTTTTCATTCCTTCTCAATCCAAAGGGGAAGCCTAAAAGACCATTAGTGGCAATTTCTTCCACTGTCGTAAAACCCCCGATATTTTCATTTTCCTCAGCAAAGTAACAAAACCCGAAATCGAACCCGCCAGCAGCCCAATGTCATCAATGCCCTAACCAATTTCATACCAATTTCACACTCCTCCTAAACAAACTAAAATCTTGACCTACTCAGCACCAATTCCAAATACCAAAACAAAACGTTCATTTCGAATATCAAATTAAACGATTCGGCATTCAATTTATACAGAAAAATTTGAAATCAAAACGTGATTGAAGAAAATTACAGAGAGAACCCCAACGATTGGGGGCTTTTGCAAATAGAAGAAGACAACGGACCTGCTGAGAAATGGACTGGTGGGCAACTTTGTAATCATTGTGAAGGATGTAGAGCCCCAGAAACGACGCCACCGCTGCTCCGCCGAAAAACGACGCCAATCTCACTCGCAAAACGTAACCCATCGTCGTCGTCGTCGTCTTCTTCTTCTTCTTCTTCGTTTTTCCTAATTTATTTTTCTGATCTACAATTCTACGTAGCCCTCGAGCTATGCGGCGCCGTTTCGTATGTACCGGGCTTTAAGACGCGCGCTGCTTTCCCACCTTACGCGGGCCATTAGCCCAAATACGTAATGCTCTAGTCCCACGAGGCATTTTAAGCTGAGAAATCAAACTCGAGACATCTTTCAAATTTGGGGATTGGGTGAAAGAAGAACAAACCAATGACTAATTGGCATGGAAAAATGCTAGAAGAAGATTCGAGCTTACGACATCTTCCAAATTTCGAAGATTTTTAAGATTAATAATTCATTGATATTAAAAATGAAAGCAAAAGATTCGAACTTATAGCACCTTTCAAATTTCGAGATTATATGGGAGAAGTACAAGACCAATAGGAAATATACTAGCAGCCACGTTGATTTTTAATTTGGGCCTAATTCCTTCAGCCATTGGATCCCATTTCTTAAACCGGAAACGAAACCACTTGGGCTTCAAAGAGATATAAAGTCAACGGGTAAATAAAGCCCAATCAACCAATAAAGAAAGAGAAAAGAGACTATTTGGTCAGTGATTGAAGATCCAGGAACAAAAGGAGCTGATCATGATCAGATAAGCGCACGGAACCAATTTTGTGCATGAATAAATCATTACTGGAGACAGTTTTGAGTTTGCAGTCTTCGGTTCGTTTCAGTAAATGATAAAAACACGCATAAAGTTGAACATTTCAACCCAAAAAGTGAAACACAATAACAGTCAAACAATTCCAATGATGCGATGAGGAGATTAATGTTGATTCCATCTATTCCGTCTGCATTCTGGTGCACAATACCTACCGATCATGAGATGGTACGATTCCGCACTCTTTCCTGCCAACACCAAATAAAATTAAGGGACATGGCGGTAGGAAAGAAGAAAAGGATTTGCATCTGCTTCCCACCAGAAAAAGTAATTATATTTCAGCGAGTAATCGAACTTACTATCTTCTGGAGGCGAATGCAGGATTGGTCATCCTGTCATAGTAACAGCACAACAAATTCGATTAGCCTTACAAGATAAAGCAGTAGGCATAACTACATGATCCACCATGACATTAAATTGCAGTATATATTTCAGAGGGTTTAAAGAAACACACCTCCCCTGCTGTTTACTGACGAAATTAGAACTCAGCCGGCCATTACTCAAGCCTGTTCCATTTGCACCATTCACATGTACAGATGACTGGGTTGGCTTAGTGTCTGAGCCATTCATTTCCCATGATTCATTAGATTTGCTCAAAATCTTTACATTAGAGAGACCTCCGGGGACACCGAAGGATACACCATTTAATTGCTGATTCTGCTTCACAGAATGCAAGTGATTATCATTTGCACTTGGAGTTGGTATCTTCCTTGAGCGATGAGTCTGTGCCACTGGAGTAACAGCCACAGAAGGTAAACATGAGGAGTAGGGAGATGCTGATGCTGCAGCCGCAGCAACTTTTGCAGCAGCAGCTGTAGCTGCTATCATCTCTTGTGCTCCATCCCTAAGTTGAATGAAGTCACCCTCAATCACAAATAACTGAAAAATACAAATGAAGATCCTCATGAGATAATGTACAACTATACACTACAGCAGAAAAACTTAAAATCCTTTATGATAACTTACTTCACTGTGACCAGCGACAAAATCATCAAGCTTTCCGTACATTTTCTTGTAGTCATGCCAATGTAGAGGTGCAAGCATCTTCCCAAGCCTATTTGGTAGCTGTTAGGGCAAAGAGCATACATTATCAACTAAACTTTAGCCAACAAATGTAAGAAAATGCCATTCTTGCTAAAAAGACTTAGTATCTAATAGGTTCACTCACCGTAGAACTGATACGGATTCTACCACCAGCTGGAATTGTGCGAACCACGCAAGCCAACAATGCCCTTTCATCAAGAAGCGCAGGTTCTGAAGTCTTTCCAATTGCCAACGCATTGGTTTGCCCAGTTGAGACAAATGATTCGAGCAAAACTGCACTGGTGGCATTGTTTATTGCCGTTTCCTGGACAATTACTGAAGGGGCTGAAGTATCAGATTTTGACGAATCAGGAGCAGAACTAGGCTGTTCTCCAGTTAAAACTTGTTCCTCCAAGCCATGACCAGTCGAGTTTTGAACAGTTTGCTCAGATGCCTGTTCAAATTCCAAGTTAGTTTGAAAGACTGAATCTGTTTACTACTTACTATCTGCACCAGAAACCTGTTTACTACTTACTATCTGCACTAGAAACCAGAAGGTTTTACCACATCGGTGCTGCCTGTATAGGAAAATCAAAACAAAACAAAACAAATTTACCTTAGTCTCACTGCTTTGGTCAAGAGAATCCAATATTAGAGAATTGTGGAATTGGGAAGAAATTTGTTGCAAGCTCTCCTCAGGTTGGGGTGAAACCAAGTAACCTCTATCAACTGAATCAAGTACCTGAAACAAAATGACAAAAGTAAGAGCGGTCATTCCAGTCGATTTGCAACTAAAAAAAGGAATATAGCAGCACATCCATGATACAAAAGACAGTACCTGTGCTTCTCCAGTGGATGGTGATATCACAGGATCGGGCTCTACTCCTTGGTTTATTTGAATATCGAGGTAGTCTTGATGAAGTGGTTGTCCATTCACAGATGTTTCATAAGTATACTTTGCATCTGATCTTATTAGGTTTTGATCATTTTGGGAGGATGTAAGTTCATTCTGAGCAGACATCTGCAAACCCTCAGATGGAGCCTAATAAGAAAAAATAAAGAATATAAATCTCCTCTCATTGTTGGATTATCATAATTAAGACAAAAAGGTGTATAATCTGTCACACCTGTTGGTTCTGCCACTGTTGGAGAGATGACATTGCAGGTATTGAGTGAAAATGCCCAACATGAGACTGAGGAACATGTGGTGCCATCGAATGGGTTACCCCTTGTTGATGCATAAGAAATGGATGTAGAGCAGTCATCTGTCCAGGGGGAAGATAGGAAGGCATTCCAAGTAGAGATGATGGAGAAATTGGAAGACCGGCAACATGGTCAATCTGATAACAATCCATAAAAATTCATGTGATGGAAATCATACAAGGGATATATTATGTAGATACCTATACATGAATTTCATTTCACCAAGAAGACTGTTAGCAAAAGTGAACTAATAGTTTGAAAGCTACTGATGCGGTAAATAAATGTCCTGGTTGAGTGAGACTTGTATACGATACGACTTCTTACATACAACATATGAAATATTAGTTTCCTATACTCATCACATGTTATCTATAAGGATGACTCATGCGGTTTATTCTCACAAAGTTGCGCATGTCAACACAATTCCATAATTCACCTTTAACGCCATAGTCAAACTCAGCTTTTAATCTGTCAACGGAGGTTTCATTCCCTTCCTTTACCCGTAACTTAAAAAAAATTCAAAAGAACAGTTCTGGCTTTATTGAATACCAGTACCATCAAACCATAAAAAGAAACAGCTACCTGAGTTGATGCATTGCCAGTTGAATGAAATGATGAAACATCATTTGAATTCCCATTAGGGAGGGACCCTGTATTTCCACTTGATGTATTCATATCTAGGTGGTTTCCATTGTTCTGACCAAATTGAGATGCATCCTTTGAATTTGATTGTGCTATTCGTGATTCATCAGTGTAAGTTCCACTCCTTTCTCTTGCATCAGCCAGCTCAAGTTGAAGCTGTTGTACTGAATGCATATGAAATTTCTCTATCTCCGCAAACTGAAATCAGTGACCCAAACAGAAACTATCAAAGATTTGACCAAACTAAGCAGAAAGAAAAATAAGCTCTGTGATCTATTTCAATTTAATACCAGCTTCGCTTGTGAATTGACACAAGTACTGAAAAATCTTCGGCGCATAAACAAACCTACAATTTGTGTGTCTGTTGCGAAAATGAACGCAAAGAAAAGATCAAACCAACCTGTCTTTGACAACCAAGCCAGAGTTGATTATATTGTTCTGTACGTTCCCTCAATTCAGCTTGTAATGTGTTTGACTGCAAGACATCCATTTCCTGAACACGATTGATCCAAGCTTGGGCTTCCCTCAACTGTTCATCCTTATAAAGAATTGTCTCTTGAGCAAGCCTATGCTGAAATTATGAACAATATCAGGCACTGGCCACCACACTACAATTAAATTGTAACACAACTCCTTACAGAAAGATTATAAATTTGTTCCAATTTGTACGTCACTTACTATTCACAGTGTGACAATATGAAACATCAAAGATTATGTTTAGACAGGGAGAGGGAAATAGTAGACGTGTATTCTATAAATCAATAAATATTCTACATATATGTACAATAACATATTCTTGAAAGCTTGATGTGTTAGCTTCTCCTTCATGGGGGGGTAGACAAGTACGTCATATGGATGCGACCCATACCTGTTCCTGCAATTCAATAAGCTGCCTCTCTTTTTCTTGAATATGCTCTTGAAGGTCATGTAACTGTTGCATATGCTGAGCTCTTTCAGCTTCTGTATGGTCACGTTCTCTTCTGAAATAAATAGTAACCCGTTCAGCTTCTTTTTAAGAACTTCAATCCAACTTGATTCAGCAAAATGAAATATCGAACCTTTAAATGAAATTCCATTGTGAAAACAAAACTTTCTTTACAGTAATTCAAATAAAGTGAGGTAACCTCCATATAAACTTAGGTCATAGCGTATGCAAGTCTTTGTTAAGAGCTTCAAAGTGCAGTACTGAGGTCTTAAAGAAACAGACTAATACCTGAAATTGGCTAATTCCTTGTTTTGTTCTCTTAGAAGGTCCTCTTTAGCCCAGGCCTGACAAAACAATAGAAGATCAAGAATCAGAATTCCCAAACTATCCACCAAACAGCTCAACCAATAGCCAATATAAACGTACAAAAATACATTAAACTTACTGCTTCATTATCTAACTTGATAGCATGCAGCTCTCTATCTTTCTCTTCCATTTTCCGTTCCAGCTCATGTATGGTTTGCTCCCTGTCATGGAGATGCTCCTGCACCGTATGGAAACCCACATTTCACAGTGATAACAGCTGTTAGTAGCTCATTTCATGTATACTACATCTCAAGGCTAGAAGCCAACATTCAACATGCGATTTCAGATTTTCAGCTTAAAATGCCACAAAGTCAAACATAAGGTGATGTGCATGAAATTATAAAATCACAACAAGAACAGTAGCACAACTTCCATAATTATCACATCTCATGAGATTATAGAGATTCCAATCTGTATTATTGAAATAAAGATAAGAAAGTACATATGTATCCATCAATCAAAGCTTTAAAACCTGAATTTGGGAAGCAGCATTTGCATGATCCTTTATTTGAGCCTCAAAGTCATGTTGGAGTTCCATTATCTTAGACCTTGCAATCATTTGAGCTTGAAGCTCAATCTCCTCATCCTGAAGCTCCACTCTTTGCCTAGAGACATGTTCAAACCTTTGCCGCAAGGGGTCATGGTCTGAAATCCCATCCATTGTGATCGAACAGAAGTCCACATCAACTGGATCTCTACCGTGCTGCACCTTGATAAACAACACATCATCTTAGGTTTCATTGAATCTTTCAAAACAAAAGCTAAAATTAATATTGAGATCTTTACCTCATATATTGTTCTCTCATCCTGGCCTAACTTTGATCGCTCCAATTCCTGAGTATTCGAAGACGTCAAATTCATGCACAAACTGGAAAAGGCAACTACAGAAATTCTACTCGATTAGCAATCAATTCCTTCTAATGTAGAATGACGAGAAAGTCCAAACCTTCACTTGACCTAATCCTAATGAGTTTACAAGGTACATTACAAGTGAATACACCAAATTTCGCCTTTCTTCTCATTCAATTCAACATAATCGGGATACGGAACTACTTGTGAAACTCCATTCGAATCAATATTTATTCACATTCACCAAAGTTTCCAGCTTTAAGTATTTATACTTGTAAAAGAGTGAGATTTCTGTGAAGTTAAGAACTACATTTCCCACAATCACCAAATTCAAACTCCTATTATACACATCAGGCAAAATGGAAACCCCCAAAAGGATCAATATAACATGCGAACCCTAAAGGAAGGGTTTTTCAATTTCCAAACCCAATCCCCCAAAGTTCATTTCTTTGCTCTTTAAACCTTATCTACACAATCAATCAAACCCAATGCGAGTGGTTTCCAGCGAATCCCTACCTCATCCCCGACGCTCCGACCCGAGTGATGGTCGGAGACAGCTCGCCACTCTTTCCGCGCCGGCGTCGGCGGCATCGCCATCGCACCACCACCACGCGCAGCGGCGGCCGCAGCCTCCATTTGAATCAGAAGCTACGGTGACAACACTCGCTCCGATTACAGAAAAGAAAAACCCTAGGGTTCGACGAGCTCAACGAAAATGAACAACCATGGAATTGCAGAGGCTGTGGAGACGGGAGGGACGGTGGAGGCAAATGGAGTTGCTCCGCCCGAGACAACGGCGGCGGAGAGGTCCGGATGTGTATCGGGGCGTGGGCGTTTCGGGGGAGGTTTGGGATTGAAGGGTTTTGGAGGGGTCGATTTGTAATTATGGAAGAGTTGACGGAGGAGAGAGAAGAGTCGAGAGTGTGAAACTTTGCAAGTAGGTGAGGCTCCCGCCATTTATAGCGCTATTTCACTGCGATTTCTGACGTTTCACGCGCTCAACAGGCGCGTTGACGCCTAAAGATTTGTTTTCCATTCGAGATATTTTATGGATACATTGGGGTTTTATAAGAGTTGGCCCAAATCAAATCAAGATCTTGGGAGGACTTCATAGTTGGCCCAAATAATAGAAAAGCCCAAGCCTAATAACTCCCTTCAGCTACCACAGATTAAAATGATTCAGAATCCTCTAGCGAAGTCAAACTAATGTGAACATTACCAACTTTCTTTTTCTTCAATGGCAGATAAGAGAAAATGTCCAATTTCAAACTGCAATTTTTGATGATTTTGATTTGGTCACCTGCTCCTTTGATTGGTCAGTTACCCTCTCAACAAGTTTAGTTCACCATGCCATGTGAATGTGACGATATTGAAGCGAAAGTAATAACGATGTTACAGTTAATTATTTGCGCATATGTGATTTGATTCTGACTGTTGATATATTAAGCGATGACGTTAATCATTAGAAACAACAACTTTAACTATACACATGAATGATTAAAGGACAAATTACAATTACGTACACTGTGGTTTAGGTCAAATTTCAAAATGATACCTATACTTTTTTTTTTGCATTTTAGTACCCTGCACTTTTAAATCTTTGCAATTATGTTCTACTATTTGTAGAATCGTCAATTTTTTGTTGTTAAGTGATGTCATGGATGATGTGGAGCCCACATGTTCACTATTCCCTGTCATTTGTGGTCTACATCGGGTGGTACAAGTACATCGAATAGCTTCAAGTCATTGGAGAATGTGGTCTTCAGTAGTTTTGGCACCATGTTTTTGCTGCAGATTCACAATCCATTAACCCAAACACCAATTAATCAAACTCACAGAGTCCACATCATCTCTGAACAGCCGAAAATTGACGAGTCTACAAACTATGAAACACAATTGCAAGGATTTGAAAGTACAGGGTACTAAAATGCAAGAAAAAGAAGTATATGTATCATTTTGAAATTTGACCCAAACAACACGGTACTTAATTGTAATTTGCTCATGATTAAAATAGGGCATCAAATGGAAACAAAACCAGCAGCGTTGTAATCAAAGAAATGTTTTGACAACCTTACAAACTGACGATCTCGAAGTTGAAGGGCGATAACCTGTCTCATATTGGGATCCCAACATAGAATATTTTGGTCCAAGTCCTAAATTGGTATATCAAGAAATATTCTATGAAAACGCGTTTTCTGTGTTTGGATGATTTGATTAATGTGGGTTAATCTTAATCCAATTGTTTGCTTTGTTAATTACCACCCGCAATCTCAACTTGGTATCATACTAACAAGTCAATTACAACAAAAAAATACTATAGTTGTGATCCTAGACACTCTCGTCATAGTAACATTTACATACTATGTTGGATTTTTTGAATTTACACTTGCGTATATGACATGAGTATGATATCAAATATTATATTCTTTTGCTCTTATTAAAAGAGATTTAAACGTAAGACTTTTTATTTTATTCAGATAGTTAGAGTAATATATTTATTATTTTGTATTCTCGCATAGTTTGAATTGAAATTCCTGATCAAAATTCAAAGTTCATTCTTGAAGAATCGATATTGAGAGAAGTAAATACGATCATAGAAACACATTGAGATTATACAAACGCTTTATAATATATTTCTGTTGATCAAAAAGGAAGAACATGCCAGATTTTTTTCCCCAAAATTATTATGGTACTTCGGGAGGGACAAATAAATTTTGAATTATGGATATAAAAAACATTCAAAAGGTGAGTAGATCGGACCCCCACACAATTAAACACGATTAAGATCAACGGCCAGGTATTAACGTTGAACTTAAATGCCGAATGCCCAATGGTTAGCTGTCCAAAAATTAGCATATAACTCCAACTATTCAAAATTAAAGCAAAATAAATACGCGAGCATTACTACGCACCTCCCTTCTCTTCTTCCATTATTCGCTCTTCTTTCCTCCGTCAGTCGTCTGACTTTTCTCCACCGCCGCTCTCCGCCGTCCGATGTGCTGACTTTGACTTCACCGCCCCATAAAACAACCTCTAAATCGAACGATGGGGCTTTGTTGCACCAAGAGCACCGCCGCTTCGGCGGTGGCGGACAACCAGCTCAACGGCGGACAACAACAACATCAGTCAAAACACTCGCCGGTCGCCCCGGTGCCGGCGAGCCCCAGCTCCGGCGACTTTCACTCCGGCAAGACCACTTCGGCCAACTCGTTCGAGGCCAGCCCTTTCCCGAGCCCGCTCCCCGCCGGAGTTGCGCCGTCGCCGGCCAGGACTCCGGGGAGGAAGTTCCGGTGGCCCCTGCCTCCGCCGTCGCCGGCGAAGCCGATCATGGCTGCGCTTCGGAAGCGGCAGTCGAAGCCGAAGGAAGGGCCGATTCCGGAGGAGCAGCAGGGTGGCGGCGACGCGGAGTCCGGCGATAGAGCGCTGGACAAGAGCTTTGGGTACGCGAAGAACATTGGGGCCAAGTTTGAGCTGGGGAAGGAGGTGGGCCGAGGGCATTTTGGTCATACTTGCTGGGCCAAGGGAAAGAAAGGAGAGCTCAAGGGTCAGCCCGTCGCCGTCAAGATCATCACCAAAGCCAAGGTTTTTGCTTACGTAAATTTACGTAATTTTCCATTAATTTACTTGTTTGGTGTTTAAAGATTGTAACTTTGTGAGTTCAAGTAGGAAAATGCCGCATCTGAGTTGAACCCATTAAGGATTTAAAGTATCAAACTTGCTAGTTGTGATTGAAATTGGAGAAACAAGTTTGAGGGATTAAATGTGGCTGGTTTTTGGTTACTAATCTGTATAGCATGCAACTTTTAAGTTGAATGTGGTAGTTAAATGAGGGATTTTTCGCAGATGACAACGGCGATAGCTATTGAAGATGTTCGTAGAGAGGTGAAAATACTGAAAGCATTATCTGGACACAAGAATCTGGTCCGGTTCTACGATGCATTTGAGGATGCTCATAATGTCTACATAGTCATGGAGTATGAACTTCTTATCTTTAGTTTGTAGTTAAATTTCAGCATCTGAATAGTTGCTTAATGGTTCATTTAGTTTTGAATTGATGAAAAGGATGAATCTTTCGTTGGCTAGATTAGCCTCATTTTGAGTTTTCTCATCTTGTTGACTTTTCAGGTTGTGTGAAGGTGGAGAACTACTGGATAAAATTTTGTCAAGGTAAAATTCTTGTTTTGTAGTAGTTGTGATTTGCGCTTTCAGATTTTTGGAGTTCAAGTAGTTATTCTTAATCACTCCTTTGTGGCAGGGGTGGAAGATATACAGAAGAAGATGCTAAAACTATTGTTGTGCAAATTTTAAGTGTTGTTTCCTACTGTCATCTACAGGGTGTTGTGCACCGTGATCTAAAGCCAGAGGTACTACATTTAGAAAGTTTGACCTAACAGTTACACTCTTAGTTTACTAGTTCTTGCATTTGGAACCGAATAGTTTTGAATGTTCATATTTAGTTGAGTTTTACATCTTCAGTTCTCATCCAAACCTGTAAATAACTAATAGGTTCATAATCATGGCTTGGCAGAATTTTCTATTTACGACGAGAGACGAGGATGCTCCATTGAAGGTTATCGATTTTGGTCTCTCTGATTTCATTAGGCCTGGTAATGGTTGCTTTTGACACAGTAACTTTTTTTTTTTGTGGGGGGCTCCAGTAGATATGTATAACTGCAAACTTTTCTCGTGCTATTAACACCTGAAGTTTTTCTAATCTTACTGTGATTATTGCTTCTTATTGGATAGCCGACCTGCATCATCTAACTATCTGTTTCCTTGGAAATTCTTTTGATCTCTTAATCCCCTTTTCAATGTCTTTGTTCTGATTTGTTGGTGTCAATCTTTTGAGAAATCAAACGTACCTTATTAGGAATCAATCTAATTACGAAAACTACAATTCGCTGAAGATTGACATTGTTTTCACACAGAGTTTTGAATGTGCAGATCAACGCCTCAATGATATTGTTGGAAGTGCATACTATGTTGCTCCTGAAGTACTACATAGATCTTACAGTCTTGAAGCAGACATGTGGAGTATTGGTGTCATAACATATATATTGCTATGTGGAAGTAGACCTTTCTGGGCACGGACTGAATCAGGAATCTTTCGTTCAGTGCTAAGAGCTGATCCTAACTTTGATGATACACCTTGGCCTTCAGTATCCCCAGAAGCCAAAGATTTTCTTAAAAGGCTTCTGAACAAGGACCACAGAAAAAGAATGACTGCTGCCCAAGCTTTAAGTAAGTGGTGCACACATACCTTTATGGATTTTAAAGATTCCCTGCCGGTGGCATGTATGGTTATTTGCTTACTTCCTTTTCATGTATGTTGATACTTATCTCCTGTTGTTCACAGCTCACCCATGGTTACGGGATGAAAAACGTGATGTGCCTTTGGATATATTAATCTACAAGTTGGTTAAGTCGTATGTTCGTGCCACACCTTTCAAGCGTGCAGCATTAAAGGTAATATACATTTACAAGAGAAGTGCCTTGCCAATCCTCAAAATTCTAAAAATAAAAAAAAGGATACAAATTAAGATCAAAGATAATAGGGTGGTTTAAATCTGGTGTAAGTTACATACATATACATATTTGAATGGCATTCATTCTAAGTTTACAATATACCTTTTATGCTAATCACCTTCATGTAATTTCAGGCTCTCTCCAAGGCTATTACAGAAGATGAACTCTTCTATCTTAGGGCTCAATTTAGGCTCTTGGACCCAAAACAGGGATATGTCTCCCTTGATAATTTCAGAACGGTTAGTTAGATTCTCATTGCTCTAAGCATCCCTCTTTGGATACGTTTTGCATACGGAAATGTAGACTCTATGCATTATGGATATTGAACATATTCGATAAGTACTATAGGTGGAAAGTTTAGAGTTGTTAATCATTCATTGGTTTCCCATGATCGTTCAACTTATCTTGAAGAATATTGCAGGCCCTCATGAGAAATTCAACTGATGCCATGAAGGAGGCAAGGGTGCATGACATTATAAACCTGGTGCGAGATCTTGATGCCTTTGAGTTCGATTTCTTTGATTTTAACTATGCAATTTTCCCAGTTCTAATTGTCATTTTCACGTATAGTACTTTCCTATAATACATTCAAACTTGAGTAAGTTATTTTTATTGTTTTCTTCTCTAAGACCCCACACTGTTACATAGTTTAGGTAGGTCAGACAGGTTAGCGGCCCGTTTTTGTGAAGGTTGTATTTAATGAATCAATCAAAGAGAAAGTGCCTTCTTTTTCCTTGGTTTTGGAGGCTAGAATTATCCTGTGTTTGTTTTCATCTTTGACTTTTTGGTTGCTGGCTTGTCATTTCTATTGACAATGACCCTCTTGGTCACAGTCGATAGAATTGATAAACAAAGTACTTTCTCTTCGTTTTTGTTTTTCTTTTCTTCTGTCTTTGGCAATTGTCATTCTCATATTCTTACTTGTAATTTAAGATGGAGCCACTATCACACAAGAAACTGGATTTCGAAGAGTTCTGCGTTGCTGCAATAAGTACATATCAGCTAGAAGCTCATGAAGGATGGGAGAAGATTGCAAGTGCAGCTTTTGAGTATTTTGAAAATGAAGGGAACAGGACCATCTCCGTTGAGGAGTTGGCACAGGTACGCACATCTGCTTATCGTATAAATAGCTTATGGAGCAAGTATATCTAATAGTTCCCTTTTCCAAATGATAACTCAGTCACACTGGTTTATTTTGAAAACATCCAAACTGAAGAAACTAAACCATTATGCAGGAAATGAATCTGGGCGCTACATCGTACCATTTACTCACTGAATGGATCCGAACATCCGATAGAAAACTTACCTTCCTCGGATACACCAAATTTTTGCATGGTGTGACAGTGCGTAGTTCCAATACTAGACAGCGATAAATGTAACCAGGGATATAGAATTCTTTACAAAATATTTACTGAAAGCGTTTTCCATTTTTTTAGAAGCTTATGGCTTTGGAGAGTGAAGGTGAAAAATTGTGTCGGGCTGAGATGGGTTTGTTCCAATATCTAGTGACAAATTCATACATCAAGACCCTTGAGCACACATGAAGATCTTTGTAAAAAATAATGCATATATTGTATCAGTTGTGAACGTTGAGATTCTTGGGGCAATACAAATCATGGAAGTTGCTTCATTTATATACAATTTGTAAGAGTTGTTTATCTCTGACTTTCAACGGTGGCGCTAGTTTTTTTTTTTTACAAGAAACATTCATAAAAATCAACAAGGGGGCCAAAACAAGAAGAGGAAAACAGAAATTTAAACTAAAACAAACCTATGTAGGGATATCGACTCAAGCAAAGTGACACATAAACAATTCGTTGGCTGGTCTTCTGTTTTTTATATACCAACGATATGTGGGGAACATACATAGCTTGGAACCTTTTGTACATTTTGAATGCTTTGAATTAGCTATTGAGTTACAAGTAAATGGTCATTCATATTTGGCTTTTTTGTAGCTATAGTCCCTGTGCTCTGTAAAATGTCTAGCTTTAGCCCCTGTGCTCTAGTGTGTCTCACCAGAGGTCCCTGTGCTCTAGTGTGTTCTCACCAGAGGCCCCTGTGCTCTAATGTGTCTCACTAGAGGTCCCTGTGCTCTGTCACTGTTTCACCAGAGGTCCCTGTGCTCTGTCACTGTCTCACCAGAGGTCTCTGAGCACAGGGACCTCTAGTGAGGACAGTGGCAGGAGCGCAGATAGTGAGACAGTGACAGAGCATAGGGACCTCCTGTGAGACATATTAGAGCACAGGGACTAAAGCTAAACATGTGACAGAGCACAGGGACCTCCTGGTGAGACACACTAGAGCACAGAGAGATTAAAGCTAGACAGTGACGGCAAGGAGATGACCTCTGGTGCAAAAAAGCCTTCATATTTTACAATGTTTGCTTACAATCAAGGTTTCGTTGGGGTGGGTTGTATTTGGTCAACATCCAGTTGACATCTCTTTGGCAAACAGAGAGGCAAGTTGAGCAAAAGCGACTAGCTAGATGATTGCTGACCCTAATTTGCGTCCCATTTTGGGTATGGTCCGTCCACATGTGGTAATGTAAGAAAAGAATACAAAACCAGCAACCTTCTGAATTATACCCCAATTGACATATATAAATACGTGGTCATACAGCCAAATCTGAAATGCTAGGTGTTTACTGCGCAATTGCCCTTTGGCCCCTGGACTATATTAAAAATTAAGAAAACCTTCCTCAGGTTGCCCTTCAAAATAAGAGCGTGTTTACATGCCCCATATTATTGAATCACATCATATTGTGGTTACTTCCACAATATGAAGTCGTCCATTGTAAAACCGACATAATTTCCAGTTAACGTTTTCAATCGGGTAAGGATGACTCCACATCCTCATCTATAACTACAGTAGTTTTTCTAGAGTTAAGTCTAAGTAACTCCTAGCAATAGTCAATTGCCCCTTAAGTTAGGAACCACAAGTTCAACGCATCTTGAAGTGTAACTCCTAAAGGTTCATTGCCCCTCCCGAAAGGGTAGGTAGTTCAAAACTTAACAATAACCTCATTCAGAGTAGTTAAGAATATTTAATCCAACAAAACTAGAAGCACAATGGAGACGAATGTGAAAGGCTCGGGGGATTGCGATAATCCAATTCTTGGTATGCTTTACTGGACCAAGACCAATATCATAATCATCATTCTTAATCATGATTGCAGGGAACCAATGCCGGCCACCAAAATACACCATGAAAAAAGAAATATAAGGCATGTAATCTAAGCATTATACCTTGCCCTGCACGTTTATTTCTTATCTCCAACAACCAGCAAGCAAACTTCATCTACACTATTTTGTATCCATTTCACATAAGCAAAGCAACAACAAATTAAAGAAAAAGAAGATGCCACCAAATAAAAAGGCAGAACAGAGGGCAACCCAAAATTGTAAAGTTCATCTTTATTACGTCTCCGAACGAGTAAACCCAAAAATCATACAATACTGAGGATCTTCACCATCATCAAAACCAAGAAATTCCAATGAGGTCCCCAAAGAATTAGAAAAGAATTCAGAGGCCTCGATAGCAATTATACCCAACTAAAAGAAAACCAAGATATTGAAAATCTTGAAAATCAAATTATCTACACAACTGACTCTAACAATGAATCAAATCAAACCCTAAAGCACAAAATATTGTGGTGCTGATGGTGGTGCTGCTGCTGCTGCTGATGGTGGCTGCCTCCGTGGACCGACGACGATGATGAAATCTCCCTATGAATAATGCCTTGAACGGTGCGAAACTGCTCCACGTGGCAGGGAATCGTGATCGGACCCTTCTGATCGAAGCCGTACTCCTCCTCGGCCTCCTTCAGCAACTGCACGAACAGCGGGTGGTTGATGTACATCACCGGAATCACAAACCTCTGCTGCTGGTCCTCCTCTGTCCCCACCATAACCGCCATGCACCCCTTCGGAATATCCTTCGGCTCGTGGTGGTGGTGGTGGTGGAGGTTGGGGAAGTGGATGTGAAAATTCAGGTGGTGGTGGTGGTGGCTGGCACGGTGGTTGTTGCTATCGCCGCCGCCGGAAAACCCCATTCTTCGGAATTTCACGAAAATCTTGATTACCCAGAAACCAAAACACGAAAATCTTGATTACCCAGAAAACCGAAAATCAAAAAGATTGAATCTTGGTGGAGATGGGGCTATAAGAAGACGACAGAAAAAGGCCAGGGATCGGAGGCGGAGATGGCGAGGTTGAAGAGAGTGCGGGCGGCGTCGGTTAGAGAGGTCGGAATATTGCTCATGGTAACCGATGGGATTCAGAAACAAACATATATGATTTGATTTGATCGACAAGAAGTGGCAGGAGATTCGGTATTTATAGGATTAGGGCTTTGCGTAGCTTCTACACAAAGACTGATTACGAAAAAGTCGTAATTGTATTTGTAATTGGAGCTGGACTCTGACTTATGACTCTCAAAACGATTAGGATTAGGATTATAATACTGTTTCCGGAGCTTTCGGTTTATTTTACAGCTGGATAATCCCAAAATTTACAGCTACTAAACGCGCGTTTTCGCGTAATTTGACTTTTTTCTAAAGGTCTTTACTATTCATTCATGGTGTGGTAATTGGTAGTGTCCAAACTTGATTTCTTTCCTTACAAAACGAATTAAAATATATTTTGCGTAATTGGAGCAACAATAACTATTCCTTGTTTGGGAGAAATAGATAACGTTTTAAGAAAATTAGTACTAGTTCGAAATAAAAGATGAAATCCATGTGTTAAAATATGAAATAAAATTTAGTAGGCATCAGTTTTTGAAAATGAATCATACCAAAATAAAACAATTCTTTTTTAAAACATCTTGCTATTTAATCGTGAAACGATACCACGTTGTAATTTCTCTATGTGCAGTGCATCACCAGAGGAGAATTCTTCAAATTTTGCAAAGCGTCTAGCTGGATAAGCCACGTGGACAACGAGTGCGAAACGCTTCTCGTCAACATCAGCAACTGCAGGGTTCGTGACTGGCCCATGGGACAGACAGGCAGTGAAGTGTCATGTGCGTGTCACACCATGTCAAAGTCCGAATTTGAAGAAGCCAACGTCCAGTAATTTGACCAATTGCCCTATTGCATAGGTTACTGATTTAGCGATATTCATGTCAACATCTTAATTTTAACATTCTTGACATTATTTTAATAAATTTACTAAACAATTAGCGGACACCAATTCTTATAAAATCAAGCATCCCGGCATGGGTAGAATCGTGAATGTAATCAGTTCAATTTGATTTAAATTCTTATTAAGCAATTGATCCTTTTTCAAATGTCAATTCATTAGGCATTGATCCAAACAGAGTTAATTAATTAAGTCGCGATAACTTAGAAAATTAGTCCGTTCAGCTCAATTTTAATCACAAATAATAAACACATCATTGATCGTTTGATTAATTGAGCTTCGATTAGTGGAATATTGGTCTGATAACGGACGGAATGACTTTGCTCCCGTTGATATTTTAAGTGGAAGTGGTACTAGAAGTCTAAGACCCCACATGGGGCCCAGACCCAGCTCCATTTTCTGGGACCGGATTCTGTGCCAGATATTGCTGCAAAATCCTTGTGAAGAAAAAGGTCGCATGCGGCATTGTCCACAAAGACGCATCTGGTCCTCACATCTTGGCCCCTCTTAAGTGGGACATTTAGTTTAATCAGTTGGATTTAGCGCTAATGAACCCAATCATGCGTTTGATTGATGTACAAGCCTCATGAATTGGCAATCCTAAAAATGTTGTATCACACCAATTATAGCCTTATAGGCAGAGAAAGATGTGTTTCCCATTGTATGTAAGAATCTCTCTTTATATGAATTTGTAAACAAATAAAATTCTGACTTGCAAAAAAAGGCATTTTCTAGGCGTATCCGCTTAATAATGTCCCACAAAGTGGGAATGGTTAGCTTTATAATTAAAATAGTCAAAAGATCACAAAAGGAATGGTGATTATGTCCAGCATAACCGGGATGAAGTGGAAAGAAAACAACAGTTAATCAAATATAGTAAATAAACACCTATTTATATGCTGATTATTTTGTGGAGTTCCTTTGCACCAAAAAAGATAGTATGTAGAATTAAAATAACGTTTAGAAAAGCTACAATAGCTAAGAAACTAATAACAGAAGTTTACAATAAGAGTAAGACTATATCCGAATTGAGTCCATACATGTGATAATTTGTTATCAGTGGTCAATATATCCGGATTAATTGGGTCTGTTTGCGGAGAAAGAACAACCCTATTACGAATTTCAAATACTAAGATGGAGCTGGTAAAGAAAATCTGGAATTCGATAAAAAAATGAGAATCACTTGAGCTGCCTAATAATGCAAGGCTGCCATAAAACATGAAGCTTAAATTTGTCATCAAAAGCATTTGGAAAGTTGTCTACCCAAATGTTAAAACGCAAAATTATGCGCAATGCATTTGGCAAGCAGTCTCCTGCTGTGAGTACGAACCTTTGAATGTGACGTAGGCGGTGCAGGCACATTCTCCAGCTCTATCAAAACATTAAGCATCCTAAGTACTAAAAGTAGCACAGAATGAAAAATTGGAAATACTATCCAGACAATTTCGACATGGTCAGTGGAGCCAGAAATTGATGATCGACGATCTCAAAAGTTGCTCTCGGAGACAATCTCTCAATTTTGGTGCGGAAATTGAGACAGCGATGAGGCGGCGATCGATTGAGGTTTCCAGGTATTTCAAATTGGTTAGCAACTTATGAGGTCTGGAACTTTGCTCTGGAAATCTGTCGAATGATGGAGAAGAATGAAGCAGTCGATTTAGGGTAGCACAGAAGACCTGAAGCATCAAGGGCAGAGTCATCTTTTCAGGTATCCGGGGGACAAAAACTCTTCTAAAAACTTAAGAGTTTTCGTGATTTTACTGTAGCAAGAACAAGGAAAATTCTACTTGGGAAAGCATGTGCAAGGCACATGATGTTTTTTAACAAAAAATCAAGTGGGCGGATCAGTCCGCCTGACAGACCGTAGAAAGTGCCCAAGAATAGTAACCCCAGTATACTCGCGTTTCATTTCTACTCACGCTTCATGCATAGATATATTTGTAGACAAATAAAATTCTGACTTGTAAAAAAGGAATTTTCTAGGCGTATCCGTTTAATAATGTCCCACAAAGTGGGAATGGTTATCTGTATAATTAAAATAGTCAAAAGATCACAAAAGGAATGGTGATTATGTCCAGCATATAAGGAAACAGTATTGAGTAGTATGCTGTCCTTCGCTTTTATTTATCTTTTCCTTCTTCTCTTTTCGGTTTTGTTTTCTTGACTCTCCATGAGTACAGCAAGTTTAATTTTGAAAATGACAATTAATAAAGCTCCATTTCGGATGAGTATGAATCATAATTTAGTGCCATGCCATCTACCTTGATTATAACAGCCAACCAATTTTGGACTTTCCATTGTATTTTCAGGTGGGTGGTCATTAGTACTGAGGACCTTGTGTATGTGTATCCGCTTCTTTTTTGCATTAACACAATTTCCTCTTCTTTTTTGGTCAAAATTGGCACCAATGTACGTTGTATAGAGTAAATAAGAAACACAAGAACACAAAAAAAACATGAATTGCATGATTAACCATACAAAATTATTAATATTGGGCCATTTGCGACTGATGACCTCAACTCTTGTCTCTTAGCAGACTGAAGCCCATTTCTCATATAGTCACTCCCACCGTGGACGGTGGACCTGTGACCGGTAGCTTGTTGATAAGTGGCACATAAATTTTCATTCAACACTAAGCAATCCAGAATATAGGTTGAGAGTTCGATTCTCTGGAGAAGTCGATCCGAACCTGGATGGCAAACGCATAATTAGGCCCATCTCAGGAACTTCATTGCAATGGGCTTCTACTGGAATTCATGCATATGAGAACACAGCAAATGTAAGAGTTTTAGAACACTGAAATGGGCCGTATAGTACTAGGGAACTGATTCGGCATACCATTTTTAACCTCCGAGATATTCATAGAGAACTGATTTGGCATGCCATTTTTTCCCTCCGGGATATTCATGGTCATTTTCGGCCCTTGTATTGAATGATGAAAGATACTCAACAACTAGAATTAGACAAGGGTGTGAACAAGGTCAAAAAATATATGTGAAATTCACTACTGTTGGATCATGTATATATGGCACATGAATTGTTCTCATTTGATCTCACAACTTCTTGTAAAACGTCAGTAAACAGAAAACCCTATAATATAATCTAGAGAAGAAACGAAAGCACCAAAACATGCATATGTAGAAATATGCTAGCTTCACATTTTCCTCTCTTTTCAGTTCTTCCATGTATATCAGTTATTACTTACCCAAAAAAACAAAAAGAAAAATCTCACATGGTGAAGTGACCCAAAAGGCCCTCACATAATTCTAACTAGAACATCACCAACATCGATTTTACCGCACCAGCACATAAATCCGAAAGAGAGGACGGAGTTGCTCTTCCGATGGTCGAGTAACTTCACCCAACGTCCAATTTTCACTGATGAACGGAGGGATCTCGAGCCTCTACATTTAGAATCTCTGCATTTGATATATATCTGGCAAATTAAATCTGGACCGTTCGAAGAACCCATCACGTTATCAGCTAGGATGATATATGATAATCAGACGGCACTGTTCGCCTTTTCCGCCATGACCACCGCCGGTTTCCTCTCCCCGTCCCAGCGGCAGCAATCCCCTCCGGCATTCAACGAGTCGCCGATGGGTCTAATCACCAAAATGCCCTGCCCCACCGCCGCGCAACAGAGCGTGGAGAGAAACGCGACGAACGAGACGGCGGCAAAGGCCGGGTGCTCGGGCTTCCACAAGACGCTGACCCCCATGAGGACGATCTGCAGCGGCAGCGGCACCAACACGGTGGTGAGGAGGGCGTAGATCCGCGCCCTCAGCCCCTTGTTGATAACCAACGACAGAACCTTCCAGCACGAAAACAAGAACCACAGACAGTAGGCCCCACCGAATGCTCCGAACATTATGGTGTTCAGCAAAGGGTAGGCGCAGGACACCAATGTGGTCCCCAGCTCCCCTTCCTGGAGGACGTCGCTCCGCGTGAAAACCTCTGGCAAGGGGAGGCGGAGCTTCTTAAAAGGGTCGAAGAAGAGAAACAAGACTTGGACCAAAGCCATGGGAAGACACGTGGCGAGGACGAAGGCGAGGGCCCACGAGACATTAGGGGTCTTTTTTTCGATGGAGACGTCGACGAGGAAGAGCAACGTGACGAGGAAGGCCGGCTGTAAGAGGCCCAAAGAGAGCGCCACGTAGATCTTGCACACGTGGGGCTCTTCGAAGGCGGATAAGGAGGTGAAGAAGGGGAAGAGGTAGGCGCGGCGGAGGGTGGGGATGCGGAGGAGCTCGTTTAAGGACCAGAGGATGATGAAGAGGACGAGGAGGAATCGGACGGTCCAGAGGCAGTTGAAGTGCTGGAGGTGGTGGGCCGTGCGGGACTTGAAGCAGAGGTGGAAGATGAAGCACAGGGAGAGGATTGATAGGATGAGGAGGGCGGAGATGAAGAGCAAGGTGGCGAGATCGAAGGCGGAGTCCAGGAATGAGAAGAACATCGAGAGAGAGATTAATTCTTTGATTAATTAATCGACTAATTTATATAACAAATTAATCGATTAATTAATCAAGGAATATACAATGTCAGATCTCTCTCTTTCTCTTCTTTCTCGACCTACAGTTCCAATGTTGTTGTAGATATCGATATATGATATTTTTTAAAAATGATCGAAATGATCGATATCGATATTGAAATATTGCTACCTGGCCAGGGGTTTTAGGATGGTGGGAACAATGTGGTGGTAAAAGAGTAAGGGCGGCAATAAGGATGGCGGCCGTGGCGGGGAGAAAGGCGGAGGGAGGTGGAAGGAGGCGAGATTATGCATAGGAATAATGGGGAATGGTGATCAAATATTGGGAAAAGTAATGTTAGTAAGAAGAACAAATAATAGTAATATGGGTGAACAGAATAGTTGATATCTAGGTCGGAAGAGAATTGGGGGAGGAGGGTGGAGACTTTAATTTCTGTCTCCCCCGAGTCCCGACCGGCGGGAGACAGGCTGGCGGGGGACAGCTGAAGCAGAGGAGGGGAGAACGACGATTAGGGGGGTTTAGAAAGTTTATTTTTATTTTTATTGGTCAATGGTTTGGAAAGTTTTTAGATAGGGGGAGTCAAGAGAGGAGGAGAAATGCGGTGTGATGAGATGGCTCCTTCCTTTTCGGGCTTTTTTACGGTTTTAATTTAGCATTTTAGGACCTTAATTCGTCTGTAATGAGTTGTTAATTTGTTCATAATTTGGGCGTATGAAAACTAGTAACAAATTGATAAGTTCATGCATGTCTAATTGTGAATTGACTGGATTGGAACAAGATTTGATACCTTAGTTAGAACAGATATCCTAGGATTTTGTTTACCTAGGATATCTTTGTTATCCAAATCTCCAGTCAAGCAAGCCTTTGAGTTGATGAGCTGGACTCACAACTTAAATATAGATTGCCTTGTTTGTCAAATTTTGGACAAATAATCAAATCTATCTAGCTTTATTCCTAAATGGAGATGATCACAATGCAAATGTGTATACTATACAGCTATCTAATATCTGTGTTTGACAGAGGAAAACCAAATATGTCCAGATGCATCTTATTGTTGACATTATAAGGGAGAATTTTGGATTGCTTAGCCCTTAGAAGCTCCAAGCTACTTCTTTAATCTTTTTCAACTTTTTCACTGATATATGTTATGATATGAATCATTTATTATATCACTTTTCTCATAAATATCATCATTGTAATAAATCAATTAAATTCGAGATCGTTTAGTTATTTTTGTGAAATATATAGACAACTTGTTTAATGTCTAATTGTATCGTCGATACATTTTACAAAGTTAAATTACAAAATGATCTTGAATTTACTGTTCTTTTTCAGCAGGAGAGTCGAAAAATGTTGAAGGGGTAGCCCAAAATTGTCCTATTATAACCATATCATACCAAAATTGTCCGTGATGTATGTGCATGCACCGAATATATGCTTACAATCGTAATTGCTAAACAAACAAAGGCTGCAAAAGGAAAAAAAAAAGAAGGGCCTGCAGGCGTGACTAATAATTTACTCTTGATTGGCATCTCTTATCGTTGAAATTGCCACAAGTCTTTATTATATAATTGTATTCCCAATGCTATGCGTGTAATGGTCCTAACCGAAATCGGCAAAACATGAAGCTGCTGCTGCTGCTGCTGCATATTTTGTCGGTGGTTGTGGTGTGCAAATGCAAATCAAAAGTGCAAGTGCAATCTGCAGCAATAATCCTTAAAAACATAACCTAGCAGTTTGATTAACTTACACTTTTTCATATATAAAGTGCCGATTAAGAGAAATTAGTTTCTCAGGAAAGCCAATGTCGGGCACAACTCTAAAGGGGAGTGCCAGCAATTCCAAAGGATAGGAACCAACACTAACCGGAACCTCTAAAACCAGAAAACTATTGCTTTCGTTGATCCCAATACAAGTGCAATTATTAACTTGTTTTTGCGTTTTACAAAGTGACATTTCCAGTACGTGCACTTTTGCCATCCCAAGCTTTTCCTTTCGCTTTGGCCTCGCACATTGCACAATGCACACCTGCAACCCACTACACACTACATATAGACAAAATGTACAGTGTAAACTACTATATACACTAATGATACATGTTACTGTTATATATTGTACAAACATTGTAACAATTCCAACTACTTGTACTGGCACTACTAGAAAACTGGGCATTGGCCATGAAGAATCTGTGGCCAATGTTGATGTTGTATATTCAGATTTTTCCGACCAACATGCTGAACTCAGATTAAACAAAGTGAAAAACCATATTTGTCTCATGGGCAATAGCTAGGCAATAACATGAAGAAGGAATCAAGAATTAAGCTGTTCTCTGTAGGTACTATATATATATTCTCTTTCTCATCAAACGAAAGATTTCTAAAAGATGAAAGAAACAGATATATGCTGTCATATAGTAAAGCTGCTGAGTACAGTGAGTATTGTGATACAGTGGACACCACTCCACCACCACCGCCCACTACCGGAAGTACGAATTTGATATCCGTATTTAATTAATTAACAAAACCAAAGATCCATCGATCTACTCATATATAATTATTAATCATACAAACCAATATATGCAATGTCATTGAGATATACGATCCAGGGGTGAAGTTTTGATTCATTTCTCCTCATTAACAAGCCCTAGCTAGCTAATTTTAAGAAGAAGAAGAATAAAAAAATAAAAAGTAAAAAATCATCCATATAAAAGACAGACTCGACAACCATACGATGAACTGACAGTACTGACAGAAATTCGCAATAAGCAGTTAATGAATCCCCGCGTCAAAAGTAAATTATTAAGCTTATCTTTTCTGTACTTGCAGCACTCATATCATATGTATGGACTATGGAGTGATCAAGTTGAAAGACAAAAGAGTACAATCAGATTACGACCTCATCATTACCTGATCAGCATCGATCGATCCGGCTTGCCTGCAGCAGATCGGAGTATTCAGATCGAAGAAGCCGTGATTGAGGGGAATGAAGCCTGGTCCGAAGCCACCAGCATCATCAGCTGATCGATCATATTGAAATCTGAAAAACATCACCGATGGATCGATTTACGTTGGCGGCCTCGGGCCAGACAACATTCCCCTCAAAAGAACAAACCCCAGAGGCAGCAGATAATTTACTTCTTAATCATGGAAATGAAAGATAGGGTTAAGTTAACCAAGAGATATTGGGGGTTTTGTGGTACGTACGTCATAAAACATGATTAACCCTCTTAAAAACCTGATTAGTTTAGGGTGTGAAATGAATCCCCACAAATATAATCATTTCATTTACTTTACGCGGAAGAAGAAGAAAATGAAAGGCGGGCTATAGCCCTATAGTTTGGTATTGTACTTACTCCATGGTGGGCCCGGTAGTAGTTGATGGTGGTGGTCTTTGGTTTCTGGAATTTCCAGCTGTGGGGTTAGGGTGGAATTCCACAGATTGCGAAATCATGGCAGAGCATCATGATGACCTGATATTACCGGTCAAAAAGTTTAGTGGGTGGGTAGGGGGGCTCATTGGTACCCTCGGTGGTCCGTAACGAACCCGGATCCATCATACGACATTGGGCCGAGACTCCGCCCGTTCAATTGGCTTAAATTGAGCCTTTTGGAATAGTTTCTACCCAAATTGTGTGGGCAGATTTTTTATTTTTCAAACGAAGCAGAAGTTTGCTTATTTGATGACCTAGGTCCCTATGAACTATAACTATACTATAAAGATACTATATGGGTATTATAATTACACCATAAATCTATCTCGTATAATATGCATATAGTCCAATATGTAGGTACATAATAGGATCCTTATAGTATAGCTATAGTGACCATTATAGTGTACTCCTCTTTTTGGGCTGAATCTGGCAGAACTTCATCAGCCTTTCAAAATCACCATCTCCGGCCCCGTCCTCCTCCCATTCTCTCTTTCATGGCATATCTCCAAAACCCTAACCGCGACGCTGAAGACAAAGCCTTGCCAATTTTGGGATTTTGATGAAACCACAGGTGATTCTAATGGACCTGATTGACACTGAAGAAGAAGAGGACGAGAACGAAGACGAAGATAATGAGGACGATGCTGCGCGAAGACGAAGACGACGAAGAAGACGACGACCAATACCCACTATCGCCGAGAAGACGAAGACGAAGACGAAGATGACTAGAAGAAGACAAAGACGACGAGGATGACCCACTGGATGCCCGCGAGCTCTCTCTTGTAGACAACCCCCGCGAGCTCTCTCTTGCCGCTGAAGACATCGGGAGGCCGCAGTGATGGTGTGAAGCCTGTCGATTGGTCTGCCGATTTACGTAGGAATTGGACGTGGCAATGGCGTTGTCAGGGTGGATTTAGTTTTCACCGATAAAGTTCAATTCCGACAAAGGAAGGACAAATTTACAAAATAGAACTATTTTCTATCAGGGGCATAATTGCAAAATATCAACTGTAAATTGCTTAGGCTTGAATTGCCCAGTGTTGCCCAAACAATTTGATAAGAAAATGTTAAAATGAACTTAGTTTGGATAATTTCCCTTCTTCTTTTGTTTATCAGCCCAGGAAGGCCCATTGAAACCAGGGCTAGCCTATGTCTTGTTGATGGAGACAGGAAAGTGAAAGGATTGGGCATGGTTCTGCTCGATCAGTTTCACACAAATATCCAAAACCAAGCTGAATAAAATTACTCGTTTTGTTTGTTTTTTTATTCAGACCAAGCGTCTCCATTCGGTTTGGCTTGAAAGCATTTAATTCCTTTCATTTTTCTTTTGTTAGGTTCAGTTTAGGTAGAAATTGAAAACTAGAACTAAAACTGTAGCCAGAATATTATTCAGATCTCATTAAAATAGTCTAATCAAGAACCAAATCATGGAATGAAGTAAGGGCCATTTTGAACTTGCGGGACAATGAATCAAAAGCTTAAATATCAATCTAGATATGACACAAGGAAAATGTGGATAACTTGATGTTGAACCATTCAAGTAACAACAAGGACAGCAATTTCATCTCTTGTTCCCAATGATTAGAGAGCCGCACAAGTCATCACTGTAGAGTTTTAGGCACCAAACTTTGCCGCGCTGGTTGTCGCTGGCAGAGGACGACACTTGGCACGAATGGTTCCCCGAAACGTGTCCTAGCAAAGCACCCCATACACCAAAGACCAAGCACAATGAGAGATGAAATTGGCCAGGACTTACCCCGAACGACAAGAAATGCTAATCATGGTCGTTTAAGACAAAGCACGAGGTCGTTGTCAGAAGAAGAGTTTGGCCACAGCGGGGAATATGCTTTAATCTTTAGCCTATTGTTGACCTCCCCTAAAAAAAATCTCTGTATGCCTATCAATGCCTATCAAGAGTCGTCACACGAAATGCAGCCAAAGTATCCACGACTTGGTCACACCAGTTATAGTCCCAACAACATCCACAATCCTTGGAGGATATGATCACTAGACCGTTTCGTTTTTACAGTTTTGAATAATTCTTCAATGTGACGGTCGTTCTGATAAAAGGCTTCCTCCCGTGATGTAGAAGTGACCAGGCCTTAATAGATTTAGGTGGACAGCGCACCAAACCGTGAAGTAAATGACAATCTGAAAAAGATCGGAGGCAAAGAATGGACGCATCAGCAATTGGTTAAGGCACTAGAAGCCAAAATGGAGGATGAGATGAGTTTGTGCAGAGACCCACTGGTATGATTCGGTTTAACTGAAGAGACGCTGAGCTCTTTGCGAGACGCTGGGCTCTTTGCTTTCTCGTCTGATTTAACTTCACAATTCAACATATTGTTTGTCGGTATTAGGCGGCACAAAGCTTCTGATCCTCATCTTGGGTTTAAGAGTACTCATGAATCATGAGTACCATCATCTTATCCAACGTTTCTCAGTCTTGCCAATTATTACAACGTTAACTTGGAATTTCATGCCAAAACTGAGATGTCAGTGCTCTGTTTGCTACATGATAAAGTTGAGTCATTGAATCAGAAGTTGAGTGCTAGAAGCTAGAAGTTAGAAGTTGAAGTTATACTTAGTATTGGTCATGGACGTCCATTCTTTATTTGGAGGACAATCGTTGTACGGAAAAAAAAATATCAACATTAATGCCAAAATATATTATCGACGTATAATTCAATATTTTCAAAAGACGAACATTTTGCATTGAAATTTATCATTTTCTGGTAGCTATTAGTACACATAAAATCCGGATTTAGATGACCTCACTTCACAACCTCTCAATTGTCGGATGTTTTCTCCTTGCCAAAAAATTTGTATTATAGAATGGCAATTGGGATGGAACATGCAAGGGACTAAAACATGACACCTAAGGTCAAGTTCAAGTTTCTCATTTTCAAACACTATACAACGAGTGTAGGTGTATGTACTTTTTCTTCATTGTTTCCTTCCACCAAAATGACAACAATCACAATGAACCAAACTTCTGTAGCCAAGAAAACATAACACACAATACATTAGACTTATAAAGATGGGAAAGAAAGAAGATAAGTGGTAAGAGAGGTCCACAAGGGATGAATCATGAAATGAATTGGAAAGCGGCTCACGTTTGCTAAAACCATTGGTTAAGATAATACATCAATCAACACTCCCAATTACCCGAAAGCAACCGCGTTTGATCAGATACCTTCTTCAATAATCCGACTATATATTTTCAAGCAAACATCATTAACAAGGTTCTAAACCACATTCACCTAAAACATTTAACAAAATAATATCCTCCCTCCATTTTCATAGAAAACCGAGAAAGTGCTACAGATTGAATCTGTGTATCACTACCTGAAACTAAGTGCTACAGTTTGAATCTGTGTATCACTACCTGAAACTAAGTTGCTATGGAGAGGACAGAGAAATCTGTGGAAGAAGAGAACTTTGATTCTTTGACCATCCTTGAGCAGCAAGGCGGTGCAAAGAGGAAGAAGAACAAGAGCAAGAACAAGAGGAGGTTTACCGATGAACAAATCAGTTTGTTGGAGTCCATATTCGAAGCTGATTCAAAGCTGGAGCCGAAGAAGAAGGTGCAAATTGCAAGAGATCTCGGGCTGCAGCCTCGCCAAGTTGCCATTTGGTTTCAAAACAGGAGAGCTAGATGGAAGTCCAAACAGATTGAGCAAGACTTCAGAAGACTCAGGGCTGATTATGACAGCTTGGCAACTCGGTTTGAGTCTTTGAAGGAGGAGAAGCAGTCCTTGATTATGCAGGTAATTATTAACCATCTATAATTAGTAGTGCTAGTTTAGTCCTCTATTGCACTTGCTATTTTGTTAAAATGTAATTCTTCAACTTCTAATAACTAGCCTTCTGGTTTGCTTTTCAACAGCTGCAGAAACTAAAAGATACTGTGGGAAAACCGACTGATGGAAACACGGAACGAAATCACAAGGCGGATTACAAATATGGAAATTGTGAGAGAAATGAAGTAAGGCCAAGATGCTTACAAGAAGAATTGGAGCAGGGAGGAGTGATGGAGTCGCAAAAGGATAGCTCAAGCAATGATGTCGGGGATGAAGGACATGAGCTTCTGAACATTGGTCACATAGATGCATCTGAGTCACCTCAAGATTGGATGCACAGATTAGATCCGGGGATTCTGTTTGATCCGTCGCGTTGCAGTTCACAATGGTTGAACTTCTGGACTTGAAATGTGCAGATGTAATTAGTTTGAAGATTTTTGCTGATGTCTTGATTAGCCCTTCAATGTAACTTAAGTTACATAACTTAAGATAGAACAAACAGGACTGAGAGCAAAGAACATGACAACAGATAGTTGTTTGGAGAACTTGGTGAAGAAGCAAACACAACTTAATCTGCTACCACTATAGTTTGACCTTTGGCTCTCCAGATCGAAATCAGGCCACCTCTAGAAAGATTAGCAAACTTTGGATTAATGTACAGCGAGTTCTTAACGTTTTATCAGTGGGATTGTTATATGTATTGTGATACTTTTTGTATTGTATGGACTTCCACTGCCATGATTAACGATAGTACTACATTATTATGAAACAAACCATTCACCTTCGGCCTTCCGGCGTATGCTTTTACTGCTTATGTGCAAGAAATTAAGAAAATAAATAGCATAGAGATAAGAAACTCACCACATTCAATCTTCTCAAGTATTTGCGTTTTTTTCCTTTTTTATCCCCGTGATCTCACTTCCCCCCCCCCCCCTCCCCTGCTTTTTTTATCTGTCTCCCCTTTTTGCCTTCTATTTACCCCCCAACATTAACTCTGTTTAAAACTCTGTCAATTTCAGGGGTATAACAGTATTTTGTGAAAACAATTCAACAAAAAAGGGGAAAACTCATCACTTTGTAGAGCTTGAAACCAGGACCGGCAGGAAACCACCCCGACGTCACCCAATCGCTCAAAATCAAAACTTTTTCATCCTATCACTGTCCACCCATCCGATTCAAACAAACCCACAAAAGAGAAAGTGGAGAATTTGCTTTGAAATTTGAATCCAGAATGGAATCACACGGTGCATTTCGTCATCTTCTTCGTTGTCGTTTGTGGATGAATTGGAGTTTCTCCAGTTGTGCAAGAAGACCCTCTTGGAGGATTTGGAGTTGCAAGCAGTAGAAGCTGCTGCTCCGACAGATCTAGCGGCAGCGGCGGCAGAGGAGGGCAGAGGAGATCGCCATGAAGAAGTGGTGCCAGGATCGCGAAGAAGGCGGGCTGCTTTCCGAATCTGAGTGAGCTCCTTCTTCAAGTGAAGCTGGCTTGGATCACAGACGACCCCCATTGCTGCTGCTGATGATGACATTTTTCATTCACATATACAATTGGAATTCGAATTTGGAGCTCAAGAAAAGGCAAGCATTGCAACTTTCATTTCATCCCTGAATCTTCCTACTTCACAAAACGCTTCATTTCAAGATTGGCTACCTGCCATGCCACCGCAACTTGTTTCTAGGAGCTTAAAGAAATTGATGGTCCAGATCTGACGAATGATTGATTGATCGATTGAGACCTCAGCCTTCAATGTGATCCCTTTAAGGAATCCTTAATGAAAATGAAATAATAAATCAATTAATAGGAATAAATAAATAAATAGCTCTACAAAGTGACGAATCGGCGATGGCCATGTGGTGGCCGTCGTGAAGGTGGTTATGGAGATGGTGAGGGCGATAGCGGCGACGTCGGGGTGGTTTCCTGCCAGTCCTGGTTTCAAGCTCTACAAAGTGATGATTTTTCCCTTTTTTTGTTGAATTGTTTTAACAAAATACTGTTATACCCCTGAAATTGACAGAGTTTTAAACAGAGTTAATGTTTGGGTGAAACAAATCATTCACCTTCGGCCTTCCGGCGTATGCTTTTACTGCTTATGTGCAAGAAATTAAGAAAATAAATAGCATAGAGATAAGAAACTCACCACATTCAATCTTCTCAAGTATTTTATCTCTAATCTGCAAACAATATTTGCAAAGAACTGCTCACAGAAAGCATGATTCGGTTTTAGATATAAATAGCTTAATTGGAATTGAAGCAACAGGACAGTTTGGCCGAGTGGTCTAAGGCGCCAGATTTAGGCTCTGGTCCGAAAGGGCGTGGGTTCAAATCCCACAGCTGTCAGGAATTTTTGTTTAATTTTTCATTTGAGCCCATCACTGAAGATCCACTATCCTAAATTCCTAATTCCTTGACCACATATATAAGATAACACATTTTTTGCTCAAAAATCTGCCCCAAGTGAACTCTTTGCAGGATTCAGGAAGAAGAAGAATATAGATACGAGGGAATCAATGGCTTACTTAACATTAAAAGCTACAGCCTATTTCAGCTCTTCCACCATTAGCTCTTCAGGTGATATTTCCGTTCCTTCTTCGCCTTTCCGTCCGTTAAAGCTCCCAGCCTTCTGGCCATGGCAAAAGGTAATCTCTTACCCCATCAATCTCATTACGCGTTTACTTACTTGAAACGGGGAAGTTAGGAGTTGGACAAGTTATGAACATTAGAATCGCATCAACTACTCAGTCTGTTTGCTTAGTTGCTCTGTGATAATCCTAAGGTGCACTACATGTTCAAATCAAATGTATGCATCCATTAGCATGCTTCAGCTTCCACCAGTAACGTATAGTTTGCAGGTGAAGGTGGGACCACTGAGTGTGTCCCCAATGGGGTTTGGCACTTGGGCATGGGGCAACCAACTTCTCTGGGGTTACAAGGAATCTATGGACAATGAGCTTCAGAAGACTTTCAATCTTGCTGTTGACAATGGCATTAACCTTTTCGACACCGCAGACTCCTATGGCACCGGCAGGTTGAATGGCAAGAGCGAACAACTACTTGGAAAGTTCATCCGTGAGTATCAAGGTCAGCTATACATTCTTTCTCAATTTGGTTAATTTCATTTTTGAGGATAAACTTTGTGCCTCTAAGCTGTTAAAACAACTTTATCTTCAGGGCCAAAGAAAGGCATTGCGATTGCTACCAAGTTTGCAGCCTATCCGTGGCGCATAACACCAGGACAGTTTGTGAATGCCTGCAGGTATACTTTTCTCATTTGCACTACAATTTCGCTCCTATAGCCATGCTTCCCCATGTTTACTAGAACTTGATCTTTTCCAGAGCATCATTAGATCGCATGCAGATTGAACAAATTGGAATAGGACAGTTACATTGGTCAACTGCAAACTATGCTCCTTTGCAAGAACAAGCTCTTTGGGATGGGCTAGTTGCAATGTATGACAAGGTAAGCACAACATAACAGTATGTGATCTGGTTTCTAGCACAAAATGATCTGGTTTTCGGTAACCATGTAGGGTCTAGTTCGAGCTGTCGGGGTAAGCAACTATGGACCGAAGCAGCTTCTGAAGATATATGATTACCTCAAAGCCAGAGGAGTCCCCCTATGCTCAGCTCAGGTACAATTTAAGCTGCTGAAGCATGGCTAGCAGAACTGGTTTTAGTAGCAAACCTATTGCACTTGCTGTGCACTGAAAATCTTGATCTTAAATTTAGACAAACAACAATTCTAGGTCCAATTTTCTTTGTTAAGCGTTGGAGAAGATCAGTTGGAGATCAAAAACATATGTGATTCTCTCGGTGTCCGCCTGATTGCTTATAGTCCTTTAGGACTTGGAATGCTTACCGGGAAATATACAACCTCCAATATTCCTCGCGGCCCTCGGTACATGGTTTCTGCATCTATCATTTTACATATAGCAGACGGAGTATGAGAACAGAACACAGGGTTTACAGATTGATTGGGGTTTCTGCAGGGGCCTACTGTTCAGGCAAATTCTTCCAGGACTGGACCCTCTGTTGAGTTCACTTAAGGATATTGCACAGAAAAGGAGCAAAACCATACCACAGGTAATACTTCTGTCTAGTTCTTACAAGAGTAACGTACTACATTACCAACATGTTTTAAGTTTGATTTGTTCTGTTTGCAGGTTGCTATAAATTGGTGCATTTGCAAAGGGACCATTCCTATTCCTGGAGTGAAGACAGTAAAACAGGCGCAAGAAAATTTGGGTGCTCTTGGTTGGCGACTTAGCTCCCAAGAGCTGCTACAGTTAGAACATGCAGCAAGGGAATCACCTAAAAAGATGATTCAAAACGTTTTCCAAACAAGATGAATGCAATTTCGTTTTGTTTCTCAAACAGGAAAAACAGAGTATCACGAATCGAGCATAAGAGGGAAGACAGCATTACACATCAATCACAACAAAGCATTCGCTTGTGAAAGGATCTCGTTTAGCTATCTGCGGCAGAATGAACAAAGGAGACGGAAAAAGAATGCTGCTTGAATGTATGCTTTATTACCATTCAGAGGCATTCGCATTCTAACAATACGGATTGGTCATCATTCATGTATCAATAATTTAAGGTATGCAACAACGATAAGAGGCATGCATTGGTCAATATAGAAACTGGAAAGGTTCAAGCTTCCTGATTACCATTCCTCACAGTAAGAGGTTCAAACCATGTTGAAATAACGCAAAATACAAAACTTAATATCCCCAAATGAGTTTAAACATAAAATATCGATATTTCTAGACCTTCTAACAGAAAACTGCTGGCACTAACAAAGTTATAAATGAAACGGCCAATGACCTAAAGAGATGCAGCAATCCACCATTGAACTTCAGGGTCTACTTGACCTTCTTCTTTGGCCTCAGCTGCATTCAAAGGGAACATAGAATGAATTACGAACAAAACTAAGATACAAGACATCAAATAGGTAAAACGATCATGGTAAAACAATCAAAGTAAAAACCAATCTGCAGTAGGAAATACCTGGTTGCTGTGTCCACACTTCTTCTTCCTGCAATTGACAGCACGAGGGTGGAGACGAGCATAGCACTTACGGCAGATCATCTTATCCTGGTTATACTTCCTAGCCAATGCCATGAGAGACGGCTCAATAATCCCACCACGAAGCCTCAGAACCAAATGCAGAGTGGACTCTGAGACAAAAATTGAAAAAAAATGAAACTCTCAACCAACCAACAAATGCACACAAGTATCGATTACACAAATCGAATACGAAAGCACAAATAAAATAGGCCATCATTGTGTCTAAAAGTAAAACCTAGGTTTGTGTAGCTTCATCAAACTTGCAATAAATCGGATACTGAAGTACGAGGACACATAGCTCAACAACCCATCTGTTCAATTTCTACGGACTATAGCCAAACATAATATGCCACAATCGTACTCGCAATCAAAAGACATAATCTAGACATAATCTAAACAATCAGTTATCTAGGGCTTCTGAGCAACCAAACATTGTACAAGAAAATTATAACCTTTCTGGATGTTGTAGTCGGCGAGGGTACGGCCATCTTCGAGTTGCTTCCCGGCAAAAATGAGCCTCTGCTGGTCCGGTGGAATACCTAAACAAACGGAAAGCATTTAGCCACCGAAATAATCCGCCGCAAAGTCATAATTCATCGAATTTGAACACGCAATTCGATCAGTAAAAAAGAAGAGTAAAACTGGAGAATTTTACCTTCCTTGTCCTGGATCTTAGCCTTGACGTTGTCGATTGTGTCGCTGGACTCGACCTCGAGGGTGATGGTCTTCCCGGTTAGGGTTTTCACGAAGATCTGCATCTTCTCCGGCTGTGGGGCGTCTCTCTCTCTCTCTCTCTCTCTACTCTCTACTCTCTACGGCAACGAAAGGCTGCGTTCTGCTTCAATTTTTGCTACTTATATGATATGAGTATTAGGGTTTTTGGCTGGTTTCTCAAACAATGGGCTTGGGCTTCTTTGGTAGGATACAAATCACTATCTTGGACTAGTGGGGCTTCAATTTCACAGAAACTGTGGTGAGGGCCTAAAATAGAGGCTAATTAGAGAACATATCATGTGTGGACAAAACCCACATCATAGCCCCTGTAAGTTAACACCGTTAAATTGCAACTACTTATTTGAAGGATTACTTTCTGAAACTCTTAAATTGTCTCATTTTCCCATCTAAAACTCACGTCACCCACTTTATCATATTTTAATTAACTCTGTTTAACATCAACTTATGGGATTCATTTTTATCTTTTGACAATGTCCTATGAAACTCTGAAACACCACCAACCCCATAACCATTCCGATTATGAAATACAGTCAAAACATTTTGTATCGATTCATGCTTTTTGTGCAGTGAAAAGAAAATTAAAAAGTATTGATCAGCAAAAAAAATTAACTTAGATAACAAAATTCATAATGTTGAGCTAGTGTTGAGCGAGGTGTTTCGTTGTGTCCTCCATGACTACATAGACGGAAAAGTAAAGCTTATGGCAGATTACTAGTTTTTTTGTGGTGGAAAGGTGGGTAGAAGACAACGATAGGATTGGATTTCGAAACGGTGCTGGATGACTGGATAAGCGAATGGGTGGCGAAAAAAGTATATCCCATATAATTCAAAGTTAATAAAATAAATGAAATTAACCAAAAATAGGTGAAGTGGATGAAGGGTATTCAAGGGGTTAAGTGACCTAGTTTTTGTTTCATGGGAGAAAATGAGACAATTTGAGAGTTTCAGAGAAAAAAGTAAGATAATTATGAAACTTATATGGACTCTATGTATTAGCAAGATCCATACCTATCAGGATTGGTGGAAACCCTAGATTGCTTCACTATATATAAAGACACTATGAAGGAGGATGAGAGCCATTTTTCCTTGAGTTATTCTCTATTTCTCTCTTACTAACCATTCTCTGTCTTCTAAGCCAATGCTTCTATTACTTCTACAACAATTTTGAATTTCAAAGAGAAAAGAGTAGATAAATTTTAGTTTAGGTATTGCCAGAAATAAGAAAAGAACAAAGAATGTCCGAAAGAAAAGATAGTCACTGTCAAGCACCAATTTTGATTTGTAAAGAGGTGGTCCAAAACACAAAATTTCCCAAAAAGAAAACGTGGGCTTGAAGCCCAAAGAGAATATCACCCATGGCGCTTAAGCTTTGGGTTTGCCGCCCAAGTCCATTAAACCACCAATTCTCACCACGCTTATTGCAAGAATACGACCCAACAAACTTCCTCAGCCACCGGTTCACCCGACGGTCATTTCACAGAGTCACTGCACACCTGCTATAATAGGAAAAGGTGCGCACTGCGCATGGCTTCCATTTCCATATGCTGCTCTCCCCGCATTTCTCTCCCCAATCTTGTACCTAAGAATCTGTACTCGTTCCGTACACTCCGCTCTCCGGCGATCTCACCCCTCAGATTTCCATCCCGATCGACTAAACCCCTCCGCTACAATTTGAGCTTTTCAATTTCCGCATCGGCGTCGGAATCAGCTGCGATGGCGGCGAAGAAGATCGAGAAGTTCGACACGGAGGAGCAAGTGGCGGAGCGGCTGGCGCAGTACACCGCCGACCTGTCGGCCAAGTTTGCCAAGGAGAGAGGGGCGTTCACCGTCGTCTTGTCCGGCGGCTCCCTCATCAAAAACCTCCGGTCAGTAGCAGAGAAAAAAAATTTCACAAATGCCCCAAAGATTTAATTTTGAAGATTGATTTAGCTTAATTGACTTATTCGGTATTTTGGGTTCTGTTTGGATTTTGCCAGGAAGTTGACGGAAGCGCCGTATGTGGATTCGGTGGATTGGTCGAAATGGCATGTGTTTTGGGTGGACGAGAGAGTGGTGAAGAAAGATCACGCTGACAGTAACTACAAGCTTGCTTATGATGGTTTCCTCTGTAAGGTATGATATGTTGCATGTGAAAGCTGTGAACTTTATGCTGTGTAGCTCAGAATGTTTGGATAATACTTTTTGTGTTGAGCCTCGTGAATATTCGAAGGATTTTGAGTTGTATGTCAATAAGAGATTTGTGGCTGGTATAGTGTGAATTTGGATATACAGAACTCGATTTTTATTTTTTATTTTTCAGTATTTGTCTTAAAGACGTTGAATTTTGCTGTGTAGTATGTCAAAGTTGTGAACTTTATGTTGTGAAGTTGGCAATATTTGGATTGGATAATACTTTTTTGCGGGAGTTATTGTGTTGCTCCCTTTGAAGATTGATCGGAATGAGAGATTGCTGTGTGTGTAGAATGAATCGGCTTCGTTGTATGTTTTGTTGTAGAACATCAGGTGATGTTAGTGAGTGCATCAGTTAGTTGAAACTGATTACTTCATGGTGTCTAGACTAAATGCTTAGTGTGTGGCTACCGGATTACGCATATTAGGTGCCCTCATGCCTTTCAATTCCACTGTAAGCTGGGTTTTAACAAATTATCAGCTTGCATATGGCCATGGCTATTCTTCTTAAGGCATATTCATTCATCTACTTAATCTTGCTAAACTTGTGTATTTAGGTACCAATTCCCACAGGCCAGGTTTATGCCATTAATGATGCACTTTCACCTGAGGGAGCAGCAGAGGACTATGAAACCTGTATCAAACATTTGGTTCAGCGAAATGTTATAGCCACTTCACAAATTACTGGGTTTCCAAAGTTCGATCTCGAGCTTCTTGGTATGGGCCCGGATGGACATCTCGCTTCTCTATTCCCTGGTCATCCTCTTTGTAATGAGAAGACGAAATGGGTCACTCACATATTGGACTCGCCAAAACCACCTCCAGAGAGGATTACCTTTACATTTCCTGTCATCAACTCTTCTGCATATAATGCAATGGTAGTGACCGGTGAGGGAAAAGCTGATTCCGTCTTCACAGCACTTGGAGAAAGTCAGAATACCAATACCTTGCCTGTTTGTTCGCTTTCAGCTGAAGATGAGTTAACTTGGTTTTTAGACAAGGGTGCAGCTTCTAAGTTGTAGGAGCACACCTCGATGTTTTGTGAGTTGTTGCGCTTGCTTCTGTTATATATGCATGTCGATTTGTCCTATGCTTTAGGCAGGGATCACCTGATCCACTGCTGGCTTTCCTTGTGTAGAATAAGAACTGGTGGCTGTTTTCGGTTTTCTGTGGTCGCAATAAGAACTGAAAGCGTATGTAATCTGATGTATTTTTCTGTCCTGAAACGAGTTTCTTGTCCTTCTCTTCCTTTATGAATTTCGTGTGGTAATATTGCAATGCACAGATTACATGAGTCAGATTACTTGGTTTATATGTTGACGATGCCTTTCCTTGATTTGATCACTCTGTTTTTTATTCTCAGTAAATCTATCCTTCTTTAGAAGAGCTATTTTCTGAATCTGCAAATGAATTCAATGTATGCTGCTTAGTATGTCTTCATTCCAAGTTTCTCAGTTCTTAGGACGTACGTGCCAAGATTTGTATGTTTCTGTTTTCGACATGCGGGTTGAGATTCCTTTGTTTTCTTTTATAAACACTATTTTTTTCTGGGTTCATTACTATAACAACAGTGCCTGACTTAGCACATGACTGGAAAGGAGCACCCTTCTTGCAGACCATCATCCACTTGTCTCATTTGTTTAGTTTAATTGGGTACATTGTATTGCGTTCATCTGGGTGACAACTGACTTGGGTTTCTGAATCTTGCATTCAAATCCTCAAAAGTTTCCTCTTACTCCTCCCTTTCAAGCAATGGATGCAATTGGTTTAAGAAGATACATCATATTTTATGAAAGAATAAGCAGATCTTTTGCTTATGTTCATGTTATTTGCCAAACTAACCTCACTTAATTCTATGGCTGAGAGCAAATTGTGTTTAAATTAAGACCCGTCTCGTTGGGTTTGGCGTCGGTATCTATAAACACGTTGATTCTCCAAGCTACGAAGAGCAAACAGTTAATCACCATGATCAACTAGTTGTTGGCTTATTGATATTTCTCAGCCCATCGTACGTACTAAAGAGTTTTCAAGTTCAATTGATCACAAAGGTATTAGTGGACGCATTATGAACAAAGAAATCAATGCTCTAATTATATTTGCTAAGAATGCCAAAGTAACTTTCCAGGATAGGATTGATATCCAAGCTGCATGACTCATGTGTTAAAGGAGAGGCCAGAGGGGGTTTTGTCATTCTCCCATGGCTTCACTTTTGAGTCTCCTGCAGTCTCTTTCATGATTGTGGTAGGTGATCAAAAGGATTTCAAAGTGTAGGCCATTCAACACACAAGGGCCCTAGCATAACATAAGACCATCATTTTGCATGTTTATATAGCTCGTATATGATTATAGTCATACCAAAAAGTAAAAGTGAAAAGGAAAATTCACTGTAGTAAAAAAAGTTCAAAAGATAGTAAACTGAGAAGAAGAAGAAGAAATTGTTCTCTTTTCCTCTTTGATTTGCTACATGCACAGAAAAGAGCACATTCTCCACTGCCCTTTCCTCTTTTTTTGGCCACTGACCTTTGGTCGTCGAATACGGTATAAATACTCTTCTTTTAACTTTGAAAAAGTCCTCTACAATTCCAATTGAAAAAAAACTTTTTAAGTGTAAGTCTGCGAATGATTATATATGATAAATTGTGTGTTTACCATCATCTTCATGGGGCTTGGTGCTTGCACTCATCGATCTTTTCTTTCACCATCATGTCTAAAAGCACTGCGCCTGATTTTGTTGACCATTTTATACATGTTGATATCACTTTCCTTTCCGCATCCATATTACTGTTGGAGTTTTGAATGTTTTGCCCCCAATTTTAAAAGCAATTATGTTTGTGATTTTTGTTTAGGCTTGATATATTATTAGACTTGGTTTAAGACTAAGTATTATGCTGTTATGTTTAAATATTGTAGGAGTACAACTCTTCAAGGGTAAGGGTGCAACTCTTCAGTTTAAACATAAAGATGCATCATTTGGAAGATACCTCTTTGAAAAGGTATTAGAGTTCCTATAAATAAAGGAAACTCTTAAGCCTAAATTAATGAAGTGAAAAAGAAGAATCACAAACAAATTTGCTTCACATGAAAACGTATCTTTTTCAAACCATTGCATAGTCCATTGGAGAGGAGCACATGGAAGTTCGCTGAGTCCAACGTTTCGGTGCTGGAACCGCGGATAATAGATAGTTGAATCCTGTGAGATGGACGCCCGTAGAACTACAAGCACTGAGTAGGGGCGAAATTCTGTCTTAAGGACAGTGTATTTATACACGCCTCTATTTTCCGTTCAAGTTAGTATGTTTTCTATTATCATATACTTGTCGATTTGTTTTGGTTTGATTTCATGTTATAATATATATTGTTAGTTTGTTAATGTGAATTTGCCTATCTACTTGATTGTTCCCCAACAAACTTAAGACAGAATTGCTATTTTGGAACATTCGGTATGAATGGCAAAGAGTTTGTTGTTTGATGTATATTGAGTAAACTAAACAAACAAAAGAGTAAGGGGATCGTGCACTTATGAATTGAGTGTTGTATCAAAGAAATTTGCAAATGGCAAATTTTAGAGTTCTACATAGTGATCCCGAGGATCTTCAAATCATTGTCCATGATTTGATGATAGAAACATGTCTAGCATTCTTAATCATGCACGGCAAGCCGCCGAACTTATCTCAAAGATAAGAATATGATGAAGGAAGATCTGTTGAGACTCTAAGGTCTAATTTGCGGTACTTGTGCATGATCTGTATGTGTTTTTAGACGCAAATAATACATATACTAGACTGTGATTATTCATGTCAAGTTGTTTAGATTGCTTGATACTACTGTATTTCATATCACGTTTTACAATTTGGATGCATGTAGTTATGAAACTAGAACTGCAAATAAGTTTTGTGGAAGTAAAATGTTGAAAGGTGAATACCTTTTCATGAAGAGTTGCTTCCTTTCGAATGGAAAAACATTGAGTGTTTTTTAACCGGAAATTGGTGTGGTACATGGGTGGGCAGAACACCGAACCTGCCTCTTCGTTTATATGGATTAGTTTGTTCAATATAACCATGCGCCAAGCACCACTGCGAAATTGGTGGTAAGTCCAGACCTGTTGGGATATGTATACTTGAATCTTTGTCAAGAATTTACAATATTTTGAAATTAATATCCGTTGATGATTACAGTGATCACATAGTGAATATAGATTCTGGATATATCAATTTGCAGATCTATGGATAAAACATCATTTGGAATACCTTCATTTTGGAAGGATCAATAAGATGAATTGTGGGGTCATTACCCTCTTGCAATTAAAGTTTGTGGTGGCAGGATTATATATGATACTTGAAAAATGTCAAGTATAATGAATATAGATTTTGGATATTAGTGCAATCAAATTGGATTGCTTCTGTTAAAATTGGAAAATCATACTTCCAATTTAACTCAAGTGTCTCTTCGAGGAAGAGTTCTTTGCTACTAGAATTTTGTAGTTAAATTACAACTGTTGTCACCATTTAAAATTGAACCGATGCATCTTTTAGGATCTTAATTAAGTTAAGAGCAAAATATGATGCAGGCTGCTATGAAAAACCCGAAGGATACAATTCCTTAAGAGTGATGAATACAATTGAAACAGCTGTAAGGCAGCGCACAAATTGTAGTGGGCACAACGCCAAGCTTGATATACAAGTGCAGGATATATTGATATCAAACTTGAATAATTGGTTTGTGTGGTAAGGTTATTGACCTTCCGTATCGAAGAAGACATAAACTAAATCTATTGGAAAAAGAGTTTGCAAGGGTCTGAGAGAACCGTGCATATTGATCGCGGTAAGAATATTAGACCATAAGTATTTGTTTTAAACAAATTTTAGTTAATATGGTAGAATGATTATGAGTCATTGCATGCCATACTAATTGCAGAGACTTTCTGTAATGATCATGATATAAGATTATAAATTTGACTTCGACTTGATGGTCTAGTCAAGTGGCAAGCGTTGTATTCATTTTAGATGAATTAACTTTATCTTGGTACGTAAGACAATGGTTAAGAGACTTTAGAGCATTTGCACCCATAGGTTCAGGTGCAAGGGTGCAAAGGGCAAGGGTGCAACCCAAAAGATGGATACTATTCACGCAGGCCCCACCCGAATTGCCCCTGCTTTTCATTTTTCGTTCCACCCACACAAGGGCAGGGGCAAAGGGCAAGGAATCACTATTTACGGACAAACATCAATAAAATTTCAACCGATATGATTTTGAACCGTTGTTATTTATAATACATATCGATTTAATTGTACAATAATTTAATTGGGTATTTATAGAAAAAATTTCACATTTTTTGCAAATTTTTTATTATTATTTTCACATTTTTTGGTACTAAGGTACTAAAAATAATACAACTTCTTTTATTTTAAAACTCAAGCAAAATATTACATAATGCCTTTCATTTTTTTCATAATTTTTTTGCATAATTTTCTGTTTTTTTTTCTCATTTTGTTTGGTATTTTTGGCCCAAGAGAGGGAAAGAAAAGAGGAAAGAAAGGAAAAGGAGCCCCGGCCCGCCGGCCGCCGCGCCGCCCCAGCGCCGCAGGGGCGGGCGGCGCCGCGCCCGCGCACCGGGGGGGGGGAGGGGCGGCGCCCCCCCCCCCCCCCCCTCCCGGAGGTGTTGCCCGCGGGGGGGGGGGAAGGAGAGGGGGGGGGGGGGGGGGGGGGGGGGGGGGGGCCCCCCCCTCCCCCCCCCTCCACCCTCCGCGGTGCAAATGCTCTTAAGGTCAAAGAAGTTATTCATTCAAACAATGAATGATACTTGGATTTGTGACAATTGTGGGGTGGTCCGGCCACACCTTAAGGTTGGAAGCCACACCCTAAGGTTGGAAATGTTAATGATTTTCCCTTAAGTACACAAATGTGGGGTGTCTAAGTAAGTATAACTTAGTTAACACATATGGTAAGTCTTAACACATACAAGAGGACTTAACCATGAACAACAACTCTCAAATGAAGTATAACTTCATAAGATGGAATACAGTTTCATATATTGTAGATAGTCAACCTAGTGGTACCATTATTAAAGGTGACTATGAGAGTAAGTTGACATCGAGGGGAATGAGGTTAAAGCCAACATAACTAATGAATCAGCCGGGCGGAAACCTAACCTAGTTGATTGGAGATCCCATGGTCTAGGTTCAATAGGCAAACTGGTTGGGCATGATTCAAAGATGTTAACACACTATATACCTCACTCCTATGATGGAAAGAAGTGTGTTGTCTGCTGTAAGTAAAAAGGTTACGTTCTTACGTTTAATGGTAAATGATATCCTTTCTTAAAGGAGGAATAGAGCAGACTATTCTTAATCAGAAAGACCACCTATGTGAGAGTAAATGTGGATCGCATTTATAAGAATTGATATGGCTAAATTCTCTAAAGCTCTCATGAAAACGGGATTTGTCCAGGACCAAAATGGACACAACCGTAAGAATGAAAGTGTGTATAGATATGCTGTATGTGAGGCTTGTTGTCTCAGTTTACATAAACGGTGAACAGTTCAATGATCTTCTATATCCACTGCTTCACCAGTAAACTCGATAAGTCTTCACTAGGGAAAGTTCAAGTCCAAAAGACACTTATCCTGATGTGCATCATGTCTAGTTTCTCTCCAATTTTTTAGAGTCAACATAGCTTTTAAAATTGCATTCAAAATGTGGGGTATTGTTGGAGTTTTGAATGTTTTGCCCCCAATTTTAAAAGCAATTATGTTTGTGATTTTTGTTTAGGCTTGATATATTATTAGACTTGGTTTAAGACTAAGTATTATGCTGTTATGTTTAAATATTGTAGGAGTACAACTCTTCAAGGGTAAGGGTGCAACTCTTCAGTTTAAACATAAAGATGCATCATTTGGAAGATACCTCTTTGAAAAGGTATTAGAGTTCCTATAAATAAAGGAAACTCTTAAGCCTAAATTAATGAAGTGAAAAAGAAGAATCACAAACAAATTTGCTTCACATGAAAACGTATCTTTTTCAAACCATTGCATAGTCCATTGGAGAGGAGCACATGGAAGTTCGCTGAGTCCAACGTTTCGGTGCTGGAACCGCGGATAATAGATAGTTGAATCCTGTAAGATGGACGCCCGTAGAACTACAAGCACTGAGTAGGGGCGAAATTCTGTCTTAAGGACAGTGTATTTATACACGCCTCTATTTTCCGTTCAAGTTAGTATGTTTTCTATTATCATATACTTGTCGATTTGTTTTGGTTTGATTTCATGTTATAATATATATTGTTAGTTTGTTAATGTGAATTTGCCTATCTACTTGACTGTTGGAGTTTTGAATGTTTTGCCCCCAATTTTAAAAGCAATTATGTTTGGGATTTTTGTTTAGGCTTGATATATTATTAGACTTGGTTTAAGACTAAGTATTATGCAATTATATTTAAATAAAGTAGGGGTACAACTCTTCAAGTGTAGGGGTACAACTCTTCAATTTAAACATATAGATGCATCACTTGGAAGATACCTCTTTGAAAAGGTGTTAGAGTTTCTATAAATAGAAGAAACTCTTAAGTCTAAATGATTAAGAAAAGAGAAAAATCACAAACAGATTTGCTTCACGTGCAAACGTATCTTTTTCAAACCATTGCATAGTCCATTGGAGAGGAGCACATGGAAGTTCGCTGAGTCCAACGTTTCGGTGCTGGAACCGCGGATAATAGATAGTTGAATCCTGTGAGATGGACGCCCGTAGAACTACAAGCACTGAGTAGGGGCGAAATTCTGTCTTAAGTTTGTTGGAGAACAGTCAAGTAGATAGGCAAATTCACATTAACAAACTAACAATATATATTATAACATGAAATCAAACCAAAACAAATCGACAAGTATATGATAATAGAAAACATACTAACTTGAACGGAAAATAGAGGCGTGTATAAATGCACTGTCCTTAAGACAGAATTTCGCCCATACTCAGTGCTTGTAGTTCTACGGGCGTCCATCTCACAGGATTCAACTATCTATTATCCGCGGTTCCAGCACCGAAACGTTGGACTCAGCGAACTTCCATGTGCTCCTCTCCAATGGACTATGCAATGGTTTGAAAAAGATACGTTTTCATGTGAAGCAAATTTGTTTGTGATTCTTCTTTTTCACTTCATTAATTTAGGCTTAAGAGTTTCCTTTATTTATAGGAACTCTAATACCTTTTCAAAGAGGTATCTTCCAAATGATGCATCTTTATGTTTAAACTGAAAAGTTGCACCCTTACCCTTGAAGAGTTGTACTCCTACAATATTTAAACATAACAGCATAATACTTAGTCTTAAACCAAGTCTAATAATATATCAAGCCTAAACAAAAATCACAAACATAATTGCTTTTAAAATTGGGGGCAAAACATTCAAAACTCCAACAATTACTTCTTAGTTTAGTTAGCAATTGCCCAAATTTTTGCACAAACACCCACATTAGCAGCGATGAAGATTAAAGTGTCACGCCACTACATCTTAATTGTTAATTTAAGCAAATCATGTCTAAAATCAACCCAGTTTGACTGGGTTGGACCCTCTATAATACTTTAAGTTTAGAGCTCAAGGAAAATAGGATTTGTGTTTGAGAAATCTGATGATTAAGCTATGACTGATTTGACTTCAAAATGTGATATCGATGGTGTTAGGCCTGCGTAATTCTTAACTAATTCTTTATAATTAGCATGGAAGTAATAATACGTTAGGCATGCTCTGGTATGGAGAGTAATTACTTGAAGGAAAATTTTGGGCTGCTCAAGGTTGAGCAGCCAAGGCTGCTTCACAGTCTATTTTCCTACTTTCTCTCAAATTGTTTTCATGATCGGAACCGTTCACTTTATTCATTAACATGTCAAGATCATTCCTACAAAAATTCAATCAAAACGGAGATCGTTTGGTGATCTAACTGTATGAACTATATGAACGATATAATTAGACATTAAATGAACTGTCGATTGTTTTACAAAGTTACATAACCAAACGATCTCCGTTTTGATTAAATTTTTGTAGGAATGATCTTGACATGTTAATGAATAAAGTGAACGGATCCGATCATGAAGAAAATTTGAGAGAAAGTGGGAAAATGGACTGTGAAGCAGCCTTAGCTGCTCAACCTTGAGCAGTCCAAAATTGTCCTTACTTGAAGAAACTGTATTAGTATAATAATGAAGGATGTGGTTAATAATAATGAGAGAGGAGGAAAGAAGCAACCACTCAATGAGAAATGGCAGTGGGTTTGGTGAACTTTTACCAACTACAAGACTCTGGTTAAATCTGTATGAAGCTAGAAAGTGTCTCCAGGCCTACCAAACTTCTGATTTTCCTTTTGTCTTTTTGGTTCAAAGAGTTTGAGGAGCGAAGTTTTACTTATAACGGAGAAATCACTGCAACATTGTTATAATTTCTCAAATTAATTATATGTTTGAATTGTTTTACATGACAATATGTGATTAATTTTAACTTTTAAAATATTATTATGGTGACATTTCATTAGGGGTGCAAGTTGGATTGGAAATTCCAATCCGAACGGAAAAATTCCGATCCAATGCCAAAAAATTCCGAATTCGAAGAATTCTGAAAGAAGTTGGACAGAAAGTGGAACGTGCCTTTTCAATCCGAAAGTTCCGACTTTCCGATCCGACTTATTTCCGAAGATTTCTGAACCTATTCCGATAAAAAAATAGAATGCATAGTTCATAATATATTTTAGAATAAATAATATTTACTTCAACTATGCTTATTTTTACTCGTAGACACATTTATTACTTGCTTTAGACTATGTATTCATCTCGTAAGCGTAGTTTGTATATTATTTTATCTTATTTCATCTTGAGAACCTAACAATTCCGAATTATTTCCGAAATTTCCGATATAATTCCGATCCGAAAAATTTCGAATTTTTTCCGATTTCCAAAGATTCCGAATTTGGAACTAAAATTTCATTCCGAACTTTTTTGGAACGGAAGTTGGAACCCTTGTTTCCGATCCGATCCGTCCGAAAATCACCCCTACATTTCATTGCTTGAATTTTATCAAACATTGTATTTTATTCCTTAATTGCGAATCTCGTATAATGCATCACCATGCATTTTCAATTTTCTCATGCAGTTAACCGCGATTGGTTTTGAAATACATTTACACGGATATTTTTCGTTGCATGAAAATTCTTCCACCCTTGCATCCGATTTCTTGACTAATTGCAATCACACATGATTGGGCTATTAGTCATATAATCCACAAATTTAATAAACTAACAAGAGATGTAAATATTAAACAAAACAGACTGGGTTGATTATAGAATGCAACACCTAGGTAATCAAAGAAGAAGACTGCAAATTCTTGACCTATATGGCTAAATTACTACCATTGGGGGATGAATTTAGGGATTTTTTTATTTAACTCTTCCCCACTTGACTGACTTCCCCTTCTTCTCCACCATTGCTCTATATAATAAAATGGGGTCTACTCTCCATCCCAATAGAAGTCTCTATCTAGCCTCTAGAGAGAGACACAGAGAAAGACTTTCAAAGTAACAAAAAACAAAGTAAACCAAAGCTGTTGGCTTTCCTTTCAATTTTCATTCATTCACACTTCCATGATCAGTGTGATTCAGTTGGGTAAATAATTAATCCTCCGTTAAAACCCCAGCCCACCCCTTCTGCATTCCAGCTCCACCACCACCACCACCACCACCACCACAGATCAACAAAAAGGGGCATTCTTGTCATTCTCTCTACCAGCCTCCGATGTTCCCCTCCGGCTCCGCCGGCGGAGGAAGGTTCTGGTCGGAGGCGCCGACCACCGTGGCCGTCGCCGTCACGACCTTGGCCGGGCTTGCTGTGGTCGTGGCTTTCTTCTGCACTGCTGCCACTAGGTAAAAAAAAGCTGCAAACTTTTTCAAACCAAAACCCTAGAAGAAGATCAATTGATTTCAAAAAAGCAAAAATTACTCCATAGATGAGAGCTCTACGACGAAGTCACACTTCGTCGTCGTCGCCTTCGAATTCGAATTCGAATTCATCCCCTTCTTCGTCGTCGTCTTCGTCGTCGTCGTCGTCGTCTTCGTGGGTTCATTTGCGTTCGGTTCTGTTAGTCGTAGCCTCTTCCTCACCAGCTCATTGTTCTTCCTCTGATCGGTGAGTCTCTCTTTCCCTATAAAGCTTTTACCTTTTTCGGGTTTTCGGGTCGTAGATCCAATCTTGGGTAACTGCAAGTTCGTGTTTTTAGTCCCAATTTTAGCTCATTTTCACTGTTTTACTATGTCTTTCACTTCCATCTCTCTTCTGGGTCGCCTTCTTCACTTGCATTCTGGTCCTCTTTGGAATCAAGTTTACTTCTTTTTCACTTCTTACTACTTGGGTCTGGGATTTTCATGTTCTATTGAGATAAATGTGGAGAGTAATGGTCTTTTTTTAGTTTTCAATGAGCTACAATGCCAGTGGTTTAACAAGTCAAACATTGATAAATCTATCTGTTTTACTTCATATTCTCGATAGCTAGGTGGATTATAATGTTTAGGAAATTCAATGGTAGTCAATTAAGCTGCAAAGCTCTTACATTACCAGCATTAAAGTCCTTGATGGTTTTTCTGTCTGGTCCTGCTGCCTGGATATCGTGTCGAAGAAAAACATAGGAGATCATTTGTAGAGCGTGTGCATCTGGAACTAGTAGCTTGCTCTAGCTGGTTGATTTGTTTAGATTGGCGCTTCAAATGGCTTGCTTCTGTACACCGTCCATAGTTTTAAAGCAATCTCTTTTTGTTTTCACTCATAACAAGAATGTGCTTTTTCATGACCGGTTCAAATTAGAGGATGATCTATAAAGTCCGCTCCTTTTTGCTAGGCTACAGTTTTCATCCATAGATTGATGGTTCTCATTGACCGTTGCTGATTGTTCTTATTCTTTCATTTGCAGGGGTCGTCTTAAGTCACCTTGGTCCCGCAGGAAAAGAAAACATGCTCTCTCAGTTCAACAGTGGAGGCAGCTCTTTACACCAGATGGAAAGCTTCGGGATGGTGGAGCTAAATTGGTGAAAAAAGTTCGGAGTGGAGTGAGTTACTATCGCAATTGTTTTATGTATTTGCTGATATAAATACTAGCAAATCTATTATTTCATGTATTCATGATACCATCAGGGACACTATTTATCTTAAAGATTTCTGAATGCAGGGTGTTGATCCAAGTATTAGGGCAGAGGTTTGGCCGTTCCTCCTAGGAGTGTAAGCATGCTCAACCCTTCTTTTAAGTTTAACCTCTAAAGCATTGCTGCATTAATGCCTTGCATCTCTGAGGTAGACCACATTATTTGATACTCTGGCTCACCATCAGGTGCCTTTGATGTAGCATACCTAGGAAAGATTGGATGTTTTTCTCTCCTAGGAGTTTGAATGATTGCTTCTGGACATGTACTTATCTCCGTAGGTGAAGCTTAATTTAGGCATGAGGTTTGACACTTCTGTTTACAAACCCTTAGTGATGTATTTCATGTGGAATTCAAACAAGTGCATTTTTCTTTTCCAAAGTGATATAGCATGGGTTTTGGAAATAAAGTTTTCTAGTATACCTTGGTCAAAATTTAAATTTTCTGTGATAATATATGTAATTTGCCATTGTCATATATGATCATTATACTTAGTTCTGCATGGACAGTGAAATTGTGTATTGTTTTACTTAGTTATCTAGCAAGCCTTTCAAAACATATCTAGATTGTATTTGGGGCCAAACAGTACTTGCATACGCTGACTCATTTCTATTTCTGAACAGCTATGACTTCGACAGTTCAAAAGAAGAAAGGGACATAGTAAGATCTCAGAAAAGGTACTAGTGCCGAGTTCATTTATAGCGTTTCTTCTGTAATATCACTTATTGCAAAAGTTGAGTGCAAGTTATTTCCAGTTTGTGTTATTCTGTGTCTCAGATGTATTCTCGTTACTAATTTAATGGTACATTGGGCGAACTTGCAGGAAGGAATATGAGAAACTTCGCAGACAGTGTCGCCGTCTCATAAAGCGCATAAATGCGAGTTCTAAGTTGGATGGAGACAGTTGTTTCACACATGATACAAATTCTCCCAGCTCTGATGATGTGGTTAGTGCCAGGGAGTCCCTTTCTAGTGAAGATAAGATACAAGATATTGAATGCTCAGATGACCCTTCCAGTGCATTGGTGGATGGAGATGAAGGTTCAAAAGAAAACACAAATTCTGATGCAAAAACAGTTAACTCTGACTCATCTGACTCCGAGTCCTCTGAAGGATCTGAGGTGATTCAGGCTTTCCCGTCATGTGATGGAAAGGAAGAAAATGATCCTGACTTGGCCTCCAAGGATGAATCTTCTCCCTTGAGGACACGAGTCCAGTCAAAAGTAAACAGTGAGGATTTTGTCACGTGGCAGAGGATCATACGCCTTGATGCAGTACGAACTAATTCAGATTGGATTCCACACTCCCCATCTCAAGCTGACGTGTCACAAGATAGGGCATGCCGTTCTGCTGAGGCTGTTGGGTTGAAGGATTACAGTCACTTGGAGCCTTGCAGAATTTTTCATGCTGCTAGACTGGTTGCTATTCTTGAAGCATATGCACTCTATGACCCAGAAATCGGTTACTGTCAGGGCATGAGTGATCTACTTTCTCCTATAATTGCTATAATAACAGAGGATTGCGAGGCTTTCTGGTGTTTTGTGGGTTTCATGAAGAAAGCGCGACATAATTTTAGGCTTGATGAGGTAGGAATCCGAAGGCAGTTGGGTATTGTGTCTAGAATTATTAAATGTAAGGACTCCCACTTTTATAGACACTTGGAGAAGCTCCAAGCGGAGGATTGCTTTTTTGTTTATAGGATGGTGGTTGTTCTATTTAGGAGGGAGTTGACATTTGAACAGACGATATGCCTATGGGAGGTAATGTGGGCTGATCAAGCCGCCATAAGGGCAGGGATTGGGAAATCTGCATGGAGCCGCATAAGGCAACGAGCTCCACCAACAGACGATCTGTTACTTTTTGCCATTGCAGCTTCAGTATTGCAGAAGAGAAAGTTGATAATAGAGAGGTATTGCAGCATGGACGAAATTATTAGGGAGTGCAACAGCATGTCCGGGCAACTTGATATATGGAAGCTCCTCGATGATGCACATGACTTGGTGGTAAACCTCCATGACAAGATACAAACATCCTTCTGTTGACTGCATGTTTTGCTAGATAGTTTACTGTTACAGTTCTTTCTTGAATCGTGTTCTATGTAGCAACCATCCAATGTCCTCTTTCTTGCAAGCAAGCACTTCCGGAGCTTATTCCGATCAGAGTCCTGCTGCTTAATTTTCCTTTTGCCTTTGACTAGAAGCTTGCTTCAGCGGAGGTGGCAAACATTCAAAAGATTTATTATTTAGATTTATCTGCATTGTATTCTGTTCCTTCAAACCTGATCCGCGGTTTGCAGGGAGAACTCTTGTATAAGTTGCAGGTAGAACTCTTGTATAAGTACTACGATTAATGTTATCATACTACTGCCGTACACTGGATGAGGAATGCTTTTCATGTGTTTCAAAATTGTAGTTCTTCGCTTCAGGCAACCATCAATTGCCAAGAGCCTTGAAAGGGGTTCTGGGTCTGGCACGATACATCACGGCAGTGCCACCTTCAAGATCTCTCACATCATGGCTGGAGTATCACCGTCAATCTCTCTTATCACATGATCGGCCATAAGAGTGACATGCAGTACAGAGATAGAGAAAGGGTGCATTGAGATAGCGAAAGGGTGGCATTTCACCTGACCCGGCACAGTATCTCTTCGGGCAATGTCCTGAGTTTTCTGAAGTAATCAATGAAATTCATGCGCAACGAAAGTGAAACGTTGACTAGGAAATCAGCAACATATGATAAAGAACACAAAAGGAATAGTAAAAGGAAATATGCTGCTCGTTCATAATCCTTTAAGATTGTACAGCCACCTTAACCAAAATGACACAAGACAGCGTCCGACTCTCCTACAAATTGTCATGGGAACCAAGAACAACATAACTGAAACAAGTAATTTGAGTTTCAACTAATCAATATGATAAGATAACAGGCCCTCATAACGGGATTGAATGGAACAGCAGACATTAGTCTTTCTTGGTAAAGTGGCGGACAGCGAAGGCTAAACCCAAGATTAGAAGGGGCACCAAGAACTGCAAAAACTTAATCACAAATTCGGACATCTTATCAGGATTGTAGTTAGTTTGCGGCGGTGGAATGTAGGTTCGCTTCACCGGGACAGTTGATGGATCGACCTCTCCAATGTAGTACTTCTCCATCATATCCCTGGCTGAATCACTATGACCAACATCTTCAAAATCATTTGTCGCATCTTTCCCTACACTCATCAAACGAAATCAAACCCATGAGACATAGTCTTGAAGCTTGAGAAAAAGCAAATAGGTAATTCACAGATGACTTACCGGTTGCAGATAGGAGAACTTCATCACCTCCAGGATGATCTTCCATGAATGGTGTTACATCATACACCTAAAATAGACATTCCAAACTATATATAAGAATGTTATTGTATATCTATCGAATTTTCGGTGCAGTTAGCAGAAAATTTTAAGTATAAGATCTAATCTCCACACAATTGTCAACCTGAAAATTTTATGGCTTTTAAATGGAGACAAATGAGATTCTCAACAAGCCGCTGAACTCAAAATAACAATCATCTGGTTGGTTCTTAAAGATTCTACCAACACTTATCATCATCGGTTTTATCAGCAACCAAACAGAGGAGCAAATCAAACAACTGGGAAAATTTCAAAATGACAAAAAACAAGCATCCAATTGAGAAAGATCCGACCTTTCCAGAAATTACAAGCCAGCAATCTTTGGTCTTGTTGTGCTTCGCTATGTCTTCAAAAGTATGAACCTTTGGATCTGAAGCCATTTCTCACTACCACCAAAACAAAAAATCGCATCAAACACTAAAACCCACAAAAACTAACACACCAAACCGTTGAATTTCATTACAAAGATCAAAACTTTAGACATAACAATCAAAACCCATCAAGGTTTAAGCACCAAAATCTGAATTTTTTCGGATCATAAAGAAGAGAAATTCACAATTAAGACCAAATAAAGATTAAAACTTTGGACTTACCCACGAGGGAGAAGTGCCGGATTTGGGAGATGGAAGATTGAGCTGGGCGTTCTCTCCTCTATTTATCAGAGAGTGGTCAGCGACGGCCTTGCCGGCCATTTGCGCTGTTATATAATAAGATCTTAGAGCACTTGAATATGCCCTTTGAATCTGATAAAAATATGGATTTCGTTAAGCCTCTGTAGGGGTTAAACTGTCTAATTCTTCAAGGGTACATGCGTCTTTAATGCCGCGGATTGCTAATGCCACCAATATCAACAAATTAGCAAAACCACAAGAAACAAATTGCAAGACGTTTTTTTCTTCTTCTGGTGGTTGGAAAAGTCTAGTCGACAACCAAGATAAGTAATATATCCTTAAAAATACGTTTTAGACAACTACCTCAATAATACGTTACCAACAATATTAGTTTATCTTATTTTTGGTTGAAACTTGAAACAAGTACAATATTCTCATTGTGTTTTGCTACAGTCTGCAGCAAATAAAGATTTTGCAGGTTGAGACTTGCATTTTGCTAGTTCCTACAATCAAACCAGAGTGTATGCAGTTTTGAAGGAGGAAGGTGCAAGAGCAGTTGTTTTCTTATTCTCTTGTAGTGTGTAGATTAGTCTCGATTCATTCATTTAGATTGTGTTTGTACTGATCTGGATTTCTGACATACATATATGCTCTAAGTTCTGGTAATAAAATGTACACGAGTTGAAGGTAAAACAAAGCATAAAACGATCAAGATCGGCTGTGTCATTGTCATTGATACACGAGGGTGGTCCAAAAACAAGATTTGACTGGCATGTTCACAAATGGATCTCTGCCATGCACTGAATACTGAAATATTCAGAGTTTTACCTGCATTCATCTATGGCAAGCGGAACTTTGATCTTAGCTTTCTAGATCCTAACAAACCGTTTCATTCAATATAAGCTGTCAGATCATTCACTCCGATGCCCCAACTTATATGCATTGAGCATCTCTATGGGAGCTACAGGACCACTGCTCGATCATATCGGTTGTCTTCATCTTGATAGCATCTTTTATTATGTCTGTCTGGTATGTGCTTCTTCAAAACACGCACCGTTGATCTCATCAGTGCCACAAATCACTCTACACACAGACAAAAGGCTAGCTTAAGCTGCAAGGCAATCAATCTAAAACCAGATCTCCACAAAACCAACAGACAACACTATACGCTCAAATTTCTATGTATAAAGGTGTTAAAAACCATATATTTCATTCCACTGAATGTGATACAACTTTGCTTGTACTCGTATAGGATACAAAATCTCAGCATCTAATCATCTACAATGCTGTGTTGTGATATACCAGTCGAAAATATATATTATGGAACTTCTCTATTGTCCCCCATTACCCTATACTTGCCTGAAACTGCATCTGTGGATTATACCTACTTTAAATATACTAGTAAACAAACATAACTACATTCTTCTACACGAACTTTACTTGGTTGCAAGGAAGTTCATGCAGATGGGAGGGCGAACCTTGGCCAATGCAAGAATTGATGCAGGGAGAATCCACAACCCATCTCCACAAATTAAACCAGAAGCAACTGCAGGAACCATTAATGCTGCGTCTTTTTTTTTCATTTTGTGCCAGACAAACACAACCAAACTGCCCATGCACATATCGATTGCAAAGTAAGCTCCAACTAAGAAAGGAACAGCCATCGCCATGGGAAGTGGAACCCATTTACCGATTTTCTTTGGAGTAAGATCTCTCAGCAGATTAGTTGCTATGGCGAAGGCGAAAAAACCATAACAAAGCTGTAAGCAATGCTGGGGCAGGGCAGAGAAGCCTTCGACTCCAAGAATTGCCATGTTTCTGTAAATGATGGCATAAGGAGCTTTGTATTCACCATTTGGGTCCCCAACTTTAAAAGCTGTGTAGAAGAGAAAGAATGTCAGAGGAGCCACCACACAGCCTATAGCTGTCCCAATAGCCTGACTTAAAAGCATCGATCGAGGAGAGGTGAGAGTGAGATGGCTAGTCTTTAAATCATGCATCAGGTCCGAAGAGATGGAAACTATGGATTTGATAAGACCACAACCCACAAGTCCTGCAACAACACCATCATTTTTCCCAGCCACAGCAGCAAGCACAAAGAGAGCCACTTTCCCATAGTTATAGGCCATGTTCATGTCAGTTAGACCCGCACCATAAGCATTACAGAAGCTTAGAGAAGGTGCAAGAATATAGGCTACAAGTACGTAATACCATTTTAGCTGAGGGAACATGAGTGGGATAATGATAATGGAGACGATGGAGAAGAAGGAGTAGCCAACGCATGCTAACCAAACGGGAATGCTGTCTCTTATGAAGACCTCATTTCGTCGAAGATCATCAATACCCTGATTCTTGCTATCTGAAACTGCAGCAGAAAGATAATCTAGTGAGATTACTGAATTTAAATGCTTCTTGAGAATCAGTATCTAGCTTTCTGGATATCTGCATCACCTACTGCAGGCTGCAGTCAACTAGATATAAGCTGATAGATGCCTACCCCAGAAAAAAAAATGTTGTTCTGGTGCATCTTGGTTTACCATAGGGATTAGGGAAGCCGTAAAAGATGCTTATGATTATTGGCTTATATGATAAGCTAGACAGTGAGCACAAACACAAAAGGAGATATCATGAAAAGACACCCGTTACCTGTTTTGATGTTCTTGTTGTTCATTTTGGTATGGATGCTCGAGCCAGTAAAGTATAGTATCTTCAGAAAATTGTATAGCCCATCTCCTAGTATCAGGGCAATGGAAATGAAAACCTGCAAAGCAACATGAAAATACATGAGACTCAATTGCGTATACACTTGGATTCAGTTGGATTCAAAATCTATGACTAAATCAGTAAGATTTGGTTAAAAAATGGACTTGAAAGTCTATTTCACACCTTGTAACCATTTAGACTCTTCATACTGCTTTCTGATAAAGTTGCAGGGAACCACTCTCCTTTAAGACCCCTTATTAATGGCCACATTATCCCCCAAGAGAGCACGGCCCCAAGAAGCAAAGACAAGTTCACAAGATGCGAACAGATCATTCCGGCTCCTATGTAAGTCATACTAAAATCAAAGTAGAATCTGCAAAAGTGAGCTACTGTGATCAATTACGAGAGAATGATAAGTCATGAAAAAGGGAAGGAAAAGGCAAGGCAAAGAGCAAGCACGAATTTTTCCAAGCTTTCAATCCAAATGTTGGAAACTGAACGAACCCACATTGCTCTCCGCCAGAATAAAACCACTGAAAAAATCCCCAAAAGAAACTGAGCGAAAAGAATTTCATGAACCCATGAACCTGCTTCCTGCAAGAAACTCAACATGTTAAGATCTTTCAATCTTAGATTCTGCTTGATTGTAAACTGAAGGTTTAGAGAAACAGATGCCTACTTAGCCATCTTGTCTCCTTTTGGTGTATGGAACCCATTAATAAGAACAGCAGTAGCAGTTCCACTTGGGTAACTTAACTTATAGTCTATTATCATGATCTGCAAAACAACCAAAAATTCCATCACCAAACAGATTCTAAACTTCATTGGGAGTCAATAACTAAATAATTTTCTATTACATAAGCAATGACGGTTTCTCCAAAAGTAAATAGGATAGAAGAACATACCTTTCTGAGAGGAACCAAAGCCAGCAGCCCAACAAAACTACTAACAAAGAGGAAACCAGTCATCCAACCAATCCCAGGTTCTTTTGTGCTCCCGGGAGTGTTACCCTCAGTATCAACACCTGCTTGCTCATAAGTCCTCCTGTTCAAACCCAACAGGTAAGACCCAAAACCTCCTGCAATGCCACAAATTCAGCGAAAACCGAATGTTTAAACATTTTCAAACAGGCAACACCAAAATGCACCTAACACAGAAACAAAACACCAAAGAAGACAGCTTCAAGCTCAAATATTGACAAAAAAAGTTTTTCCTGACCTCCATAAGCAATGCTATAACATGCAACTGCACATGTCTGAATGATAGTATTCTCCTGCCTTGTGAAGGGTTTTGATACAAAGCCAGCTTTCTCCAGCAGCTCAGTCCATGTCCGGATAAACACAAAAGCGAGGAGAGCAGCCGAGACATTGAGATTAGGGACCAAACCAGTTGTGAGGTTCAACTTGGTCACTATCACACTGTAGATGATCCCAATGACTATGCTTGCTACAAGTCCCCTAACCGTAAACTGTTTAGTCCATGGAGCTATTCTGTTCAAGTCCTCTCTTCCACCACCATTGTCTTCAACTCCATTTAGGCTTTCGAATTCCAACGTCTCAATCTCTCCATTCTCGTCATTTTTTGTGTTCCCCATTTGGTTGTTCATAAGCCAGCACCTTTCCTGAACAAATTCACATGAAAACCAAAAAGCACCAAACTTTATACATTCTGATGAAACCCAAAAACATGATTAATTAACCCAACTCCATTTCAGTCCAACACATTCAAAAAACCAATTCGATCAACTGAAATGACAGAAACTCAGAAACCAAACAACCATCTTACCTCAACTCTCTCTTCTTCCTCGAGAGATTCAAACTTTGGCAGCAGACAAATCAGAGAATCGGAAAATGGGAAATTTCAGAAGCCCCCGGATTGCATTGACAATCTTTTAACAATTGGAAGAGTAGTGTGTGTGGGTTTTCTGCAGCGTTGACTCCTCAGAACTGCAAGAAAAAAGGCCCACATGCCCCAATGGAGTTCTGAAGAAAATAAAAGGGAATCCCAGAAATCTACTTAAACTATATATATTGCTCAACGTTTTTGGCGTGGTTGCCACATGCCATTGAACTCTCGTAAAAGTCCAATATTTAAGCTTTAATTAACAGACGACGAAAGAAAGGAAGAAAGTCTCTGCATGTACTACAAATACACAAATGAAAGTACAAAACAGGGGTTTTGTAGTACAATGAAATCGACTTTCAACTCCATAAACAAAAACAGCGATGCATTTTCAGACACGTTAGGCTAAGGCCACCTAAAGAGTCAATTAAGAGCAATATCTGAGGTGGGTAATAATCGATGGAGGTGTTGGTGGAACTGGTACAAAGCGGTTCATTCCCTTCAAAGGATGCTTACTTTTTTGCGTGTGGCTTAAACATGGCGCACTCTGGGTTCTTGGAAAAGACAGAGCTTTTGGTTAGGCCTCCCAAAAACAAAATTGAATAAAGGTGAAAACAAAAAGGATGGACCTTAAGGTCGGGTCAACAACCCCAACAGGCGCACGAGGACAAATGGAACACAGTTTCGGTGATGTTGATAGTTAGTCCTTGGGGTAAGTTAGTGGTAGTGGGCGATTGAATGTGACATTCTTCATATTTTGATTCTTTGTATTTTGATTTAAAAGTGTGCAACTAAATTAGGAGTTGGTAGTACACATTCCTCTTGTGGAAGGTACTTGTTAGAATTTCATGTACTTTCAAAAATGTGTAAGGATGATGTAATTTACCATAATCTAAACAGATATTTATTTCCCTTTTATGCCAAGAACTGTGTTAGTTTTTGTTACATATATTAAATATATCATGCGTTCGTGATTGCCACATAAGTTGGTGTTTCAGATTTCCATTAGCGCATTAAACATTAGAGTCATTATTGGTTCTTGATATACCTCTTGGATATTTTCTTAATGAACTTATCTGATTGAGTGCTAGTTTGGTATGGCTTTTAGGTAAAAAAAAAGTAAGCCAAATTGTGATTTTGTGTTTGGTAACGAAAAAAGAGGAGACTTTTTATTTAAGTAGCTTTGAATAAAAGCCACTTAACAATGGCAAACTTACTTGAATCCATACAAAATGACATTTACTTTTCTTTTATTTATATTGCATGTCCACATATTTATATTGCACACATATTTTGTATTATGACATTTTTAGTCATTATACACATTCATAAAAGGTTTAAATAAAAATTTATCAAATAATTCACAACTTTTTTCTGAAGCAACTTATTCTCAAAATACAATCAACTTATTCTTAAAACTACTTTAAAAATAAATTCAACTATACCAAATTAGCCCTGAGGTAGCTAATCGTTGAACACCATTTAATGTGAGTTTGGGCATATATGGCACAACGAGGGATGCCAATGATACATATTCTCCCCTTTTCTTGCTCTTTTCACTTTTTTATTTGTTAATTTAATTCTTTCACAATCACTGATTCATTGATGGTGATTTTTTTTTTCTTTTTAACTCAAAAGATTCGAAAATCTGACGACACTACTCTAGTCTCCGATGGTCCATTGGTCTTCTTTATCTAGCCTTTTAATTTTTTTTTTAAGTTTATTTGGGATACATTTACAAAAGTCTTCAAATCCATAGGCTGTGCAATTTGGACCATACCCCAGCTCAATCAAAAAAGTCTCTAAAAAAAAAAAATCCATACATTCTAAAAAAAGTAGAAAATCCATATCACATTCAAGGAATATAATAAGAGAATTTTTGGGACCACGATCAATAAATTACGTCTTCCAGAAGACAAAGTACCCATACATTGTATATAATAGTTCGGATGAATCCTCCTAGTCTTAGCTACCATCCAAATTAAAACGTGAACCAAAATAAATACATTATGAGATGCCCTTTATTTCGTCTACCTTTTGAATACTCCTCTACTTGGAAAGTTTGGAATCTTCATGTAGAACTCGTTTATTTATGTAATTTCCTAGCACGAAATAGACTGATGCAGTGCTTTCCTTCTATGTTGAAATGAATCTATCCCACATTGGCCTATTAAGATAAAATTCAACATTTGAACTCGACAATTGATAAAAGTGGGAAGAATATCGATGATAGATCCACTTCTCTGGTCTCGCCGGTGTTCACCCGATCCAACTTGTATCATATTTTTGGGCCTGTCCAAAATGTATTTTTCTATACTTTTAAGTAGTCGTGGGCCTAATTGAAGCTGTGCCTGTTTGACTACTGAAGCAGGAGCCCAAATTCAACAGTCGGTGCAAGAAGCTGCCCGATTTCCCACGAAAAAACCAATGGCGATTAACAAACCGAATACCTTGTTAACCAAGTAGGCCAATACCCAAAGGCAAAATCTCTCTTTTAAATTCCTTTTTTTTATCCCAAAAACGAAGATAGCATTTTGAAAAAAACCCCTGGTTCATAAAACCAAACCCTAATTTTCCAGTTTGCAATTCGATTTGGAAATTCAATTCGATTTCTGTTCGAATACAAATTTCGGAATGGGTGGTTCATCGGAGAGGGAGACCAAGTTCTTGCAGGAGCTCATATTGTACGCGGCCAGTGCGGCGCTGAGTTGCCTGGTTCTGTTCGCGGGGCTCCGGCATCTCGACCCGAACCGAGAGGCAGCGAAGAAGGCTATGGAGCACAAGAAGGAAATCGCCAAGCGCCTTGGTCGCCCTCTTATTCAGACCAATCCTTATGAGGTAAAAATTTCCCACCTTTTTTACTTTTTAGCGTCTGGGTTTTTCGTTACTTGATGTTTGCTGTAATTTTTTGGGTTGGGAACATAGATTTTGATTGTTAATCATGGTTAAAGTAATGGGTTACTCTTAAAGTTTGGAACTTGGTGATATTTTTTCCTGTTTTCAGCTGGGCATTTTCTGTTGAGTTGTTTTCTTTGGTTGTAATCGGCCTTAGGTTACCTACTTGTTGATACTATTGCATAGGACCTGTAATCTGATGCTTTTTTACCTATCAATTTGAAAGTTTTCGCCTTTTTGGTTGATGGCGTTCTTTCATCTTCCCTACTTAAATTGCTCCACACTATCTAAATAGACTAATTCTAATGTAGTATTTCGTTTTATCAGGATGTAATTGCCTGTGATGTTATCAACCCTGACCACATTGAAGTGGAATTTGGGTCTATTGGAGGGCTGGATGGTATTAAGGAAGCTTTGTATGAGCTAGTGATTCTTCCGCTAAGGAGGCCTGATCTGTTTTCCCATGGGAAACTCCTTGGCCCGCAAAAAGGGGTCTTATTGTACGGACCACCTGGTACTGGAAAGACTATGCTTGCAAAAGCGATCGCAAAAGAGTCTGGAGCTGTTTTCATCAATGTCAGGGTATCAAATCTGATGAGCAAATGGTTTGGTGATGCACAAAAACTTGGTAAGTAAGTATGATCATGTTACAACACACTTTTTTATATTTCTGGTTTTTCTACTGATACACTGCTTAAATCAGTTACTCCTGGTGAATCTTATTGGTGATGTGTTGAAAAGTTGTCCTTCCACTAGTAGGAGTTTATCAAGTTGATTTTATAATCTCTTGAAAGTTCGTTTGAGAAATCGTGTTTTGTAGATCATTGACTTCAGTAATTTGGGTAATCTTCAAGGTTTGGGTACTTACCGTTGTACTGTACTTCATAGAGAGACTATGGTTATATGAATCAAACCTGTTGTTTAACATCATCCATACTTGTTTTAAGTGCTTGTTGCAACTTACAGAACTAATGGACCAAGGAAACAAGTAGTTTCCTATTCATTTTATTAGGACTTGATGTGCGTTATATGTGCCCAGTATGTGCGCTGGATACTGTTCTACAATGCTTTTTATAACCTAGTAGACTAACAAATCAAGGAAGTCAACTACTTAATACTTGTGTCATTGGGATTGAAATGGTCTGTATATAAGAGATGATTAGACCGTATTCCTCTGGAGGTTCAGGTCATACTTAGTTTTTGGTTTTACGTGAAGGGATAAATTTATGCTGATGCTCTACAAGGATTTTGAAGTTTTCTTATTGTGCAGTTGCTGCTGTGTTTAGTTTGGCTTATAAGCTCCAGCCTGCTATCATATTTATTGATGAGGTTGATAGTTTCTTGGGTCAGCGCCGCACTACAGATCATGAGGCATTAACAAACATGAAAACGGAGTTCATGGCTCTATGGGATGGCTTTACTACAGATCGTAAGTTTTCATCTATTGAGCTTTAAATAGCAATTTTATTGGGTCAGATATCATAATTTTAGAAGGAGATGAATACTTGGAGTTTCTCTTGTCAAATATACCTCCCGGATTAGGCATTTGGTTTAATAGTTTCGAGTTGCTGATGTCTGATGTAGAGAATGCTCGAGTTATGGTTCTTGCTGCTACTAATCGTCCATCAGAACTTGATGAAGCAATCCTTCGGCGTCTTCCTCAAGCCTTTGAGATTGGGATTCCTGATGAAAAAGAGAGAGCCGAAATATTAAAGGTGATTTTGAAGGGTGAGAAAGTTGAAGACAATATCGATTATGATTATTTGGCTGGCTTGTCTGAGGGTTACACAGGTTCCGATTTACTTGAACTTTGCAAGAAAGCAGCCTATTTCCCTATCAGAGACCTACTAGATGAAGAAAAGAAGGGAAAAAGATCTTCGGTGAGTATGCATTAAATTTTCAATTGTTATTCAGGCATGTATGGTTTTGGATGGTACTAAAAGTATTGGTGTATGTGCTTCTGTTTTCAGTCACCACGACCATTATCACAGACGGATTTAGAGAATGTGCTTGCAACCACCCGACATACAAAGGTTGCTGCAAGTGACTACATTGGATTGAACCACTCACAATCGTCTACTTGGTCGACAAACAGGGAGCCTGGTGAATCTCCAGCTGATGCTGCAATGAACGAGTTCTCTAAGCTTGTGATTTCCAAAATCTTTAATATTCAGCCCGAGGCCAGGGACCCGTGAGATCTGAGCCTCCACCACAGCCACAAGTCTCCAGAGGTGACATATTCTATTCAACAATGTCAGAGTTGTGGTAGTAACCTCTCCAATCATCTTCTATGGGGTTCATGAAACATATTCTGAGTATTCAAAAGGTGCATGTTTTTGAAGGCCTTAATTCATAGTTTTATTTAGTAACACAGTGATTCGATATTAAAGAGCTGTATTCTTGCTAAGCTTTAGATGTTTGGAACTGAAGCTACTTAACCATTGGCTATTGTAAACCTTTCTCGACTTTGTAACGCTGTTTATAGTAGTACTTCTGTTCGCCGCAAACATGTCATCTCTCTAGTTATTTTGTCGTTCCTATCTTCCTCCTGGGGCTTCATACAAGTTGGCCAAGGCTTGAATGCATATTTCCCACATGGTGATGAGCAAGTTGCTTTTGAGCAATGATTAAGACCATCACGATCTGCTCATCTAGGTTGTAGGGTGTAGCTGGCAGCAGTAGTGCAGTCTCATTTCGGTATTGCAGTCTATCCCACGCAATAAAGGGGGGGCTTATCATTTCCTTCGAAGGTGTAAAGCCCTAGCACAAGCTTTTTCTCCAAATGCAGGACCACATTTTGAGTACAAAAGCTGCAAGATGTTAAGCTCTATAGGAGTAAACGGAGGAAAAACAAGAAGAAGAGGCCGAATTGGTAAAGTAGATTCCACAACGTGTAATTAGAGTTACATCGCTCTCTTCCAATCTCACTCATCATTTCCCGAATACGGAAATATGTCCAGCATAGTTTCATATCATACATGTGACAAGGAAACAAAACAATCTCCTCTCCAGAGAAGCCCTGTGGAACTCAGTCTCAGACCACTGATTACTTGATTGACACAAATCAGACCACCACATGTAAGGTAGGCCAATTATCACCTGATATCCCTGTGGTGGCAGAGGACTATCAATTTCACCCCGTGGTGGAAAAACTCTCAACCAAGCCCCCGTGGTGGAGCTCCGTTAGCAATTCAACCCAATTTGAGATTTCTGTTTAAATTCCGTCAAACAATAAGGGTAAAAATGTAATTTCATGGTTATTACTTAATGACAAATTGGAAAAAAAAAAAAGAAAAAAAAAATTCATCGCCCCAATTACGCTGATGATGACCACCCCCACCACCACCTCCATATGCAGCAGCTCGCCGGGTTGGTCAAGGAAGCTGGGGTTCGGCCTTTCCGGTACATCGTGAAAGCTCACTAGCCTCCGCCGCCGAACCGTCTTCTCCCACTTCGACGAGTCCGACTCGGACCCGCTCCATTCCAGGTCGACGCAGCGCATCCCCTGCTGGATTCTTGGCTGTCTACGCCGGCCGGAGTTGGACTGGAAAAAAGCCGAGGAGGATTTCGGGTTCGGGTGCAGCGGGGACCTAATCTTGCCCTATGAGGTCGGGTTTTCAAGGAGATGCTGAGGAATCTTGAGAAAGACGAACTGAGATTTGGATGGCTAGGATTGGATGAGCTTTTGAATATTGTTTCTGACGTTGGATTTGATTCCTGTAAGGAATATGTCTCCAATTTGGCGAGTTTGTTCACTCTGCTTCTGCAGAAAGCAAAGAGATGATGAAATTTTTAGGTGCGAAATCGGAAATTTTCTACTTTTCTAATACCTTTTGGGTTTTTAGTGGCAGGTTTTTTAGATTAGTTGTGATTAGGGGAATTGTAAAATTAACAGATCATGAGTTACTCATTCATGATGATGAATGCTGATGCTCTGTCTCGAAGGGCGAGACTGGATCTGGTTTCGGTTTGCACAAAAGCTTCCTCCATGTCGCAATTTTTTTTTTGCAGGTTGAAATAAGGTGTGGTTTATGCAATTTGAACTGCCCAGGACCAGTCTCAATGCCCCATCCTCCAAGATATACTAGAAAAGCCGAACCCCAGCTTCCTTGACCAGCGCGACGAGCTGCTGCATATGGAGCTGGTGGTGGGGGCGGTCGTCATCAGCGTAATTGGGGCGCTGCAAATTTTTTATTTTTTTTCTTTCCAATTTGTCATTAAGGAATAACCATGAAATTACATTCTTACCCTTATTGTTTGACGGAATTTAAACAGAATTCTCAAATTGGGTTGAATTGCTAACGGAGCTCCACCACGGGGGCTTGGTTGAGAGTTTTTCCACCACGGGGTGAAATTGATAGTCCTCTGCCACCACAGGGATATCAGGTGATAATTGGCCTGTAAGGTATGGTTTTGAAGTGCCATCAAACTATACGGCTATCCGAACTGTTGCTGTAGACTGTGGTGCCCACAATTTGTAGGAGAGTTTGAGATGTCCAAATCAAGAATTTGTTGCATTGTCAGCAGCTCAAGTCAAATCAATTTGTGCAAAAACAATGTTCTTCTACAAATTCAAAAACCTAATTTATAGGTTTTATTTTTTTTTTCAGTACCAAAAAAACCTAATTTATAACTTCATATTTTTCATGTAGGTATATATTTACATACAAGAAATGAAAATGAATAAAACAAGAAATTACTTTTCCTTCTCTTCCTTCCCCTCCCCCCCCCCCCCCCCCTTTTCCCTTTTTTTTTTTTTTTTTTTTTTTTTTTTAGGTGGGAAAAAGAAGAGGCGGGGCTATATTTCTATACAAAAAAAATCCCCCCCCCCAACAGACATTTGCGGCGGGCGGCGCCCTTTTTTATATTTTTTGGCCGCTCTCTTCTTCCCCCCCCCCTTTTTTTGTGGTGGTGGGTTTTTTCCTTCCCCGGGCCTTGCTCCCCTTACCTCTTAATTTTTTTTTATTCTTATTTAAGGATTTCATTTTGTTGTTTTGGTTGGAGGATAAAGAAAAACGGCGTAGGCGGGGGGGGGAACCCCATCGTAATTTGACTGGTTGTGCTCGCTGAAGACATATGTGTGCTTGACATACCTAGGGATGGTCATTTTGACCATGGGTATGGATATCCAATGGATTTTAACCATTTAGCCCATGTGGTTTTGGTTTTTGGATATCCATTTATACTATGGATATGGATATGGTTATATCCATTAGCTAAATGGATGGACATATATTTGGTTATGTCCATTAATTAAATGGATGGACATGGATATAACCGGTTAAGTGTAAAATATCCATTTATCCACCAAATCCTATTTTATCTCTTTTTCTCCTCGTTCTCTCTCTACCAGCGCCATGTCAGTGCCAAAGTGCTGATGTCAATCTTACCGTTGACCGTCAGTCAACGCCATTAATCGACGTTGACCAAGGTTGATCGGTGTTGACCAAGGTTGATTGCATTGACTAATGTGACTATCGTTGACAAAGGTTGCCCATGTTGACCAAGGTTGACCGTTGACCAAAATTGACCAGTGTTGACCAACGTTGACCGTTGACTAAAGTTGACTGTTGACCAAGGTTGACCAAAGTTGACCAATGTTGACCAAAGTTGACCAATGTTGACCGGTTGACCGTTGTGTTGACCGTTGCAATTCTTCAGTATATTTCAGTGTTTCGTTTGTCTTATAATAATTAGGAAATTATAGCTGGAAAATGATTGAAAAAGAGGATGACAAAAAACAATTAAAAAAATATATTAAAAAAATTGACAATGGATATTGGATATCCATTGGATATCCAATATCTAATGGATATGGTTATGGATATAACCATTTAAGTAATGGTTATTATTTCATGGTTATGGATATGGACATATACTAAATGGTTATGGATAAATAACCATGGATAATATCCAATGGTCAAAATGGCCATCCCTAGACATACCCGTCTCAGGGAAAGCATTGAAAGGTCAGTTTTTACCACTTCAAAAGCCGCTTCAAAGCACAAGTCGAAAAAACGTGTGTATGAATATGTGACATTACATAAGGGTGCTGTGTTGCGATGTTAAAGTAATATACTAATTAAGTCCTACGGGTAAGAAATAATTAATCTCCTAATATTTTTTGATCAACAGAAATATAAATTAATCTCCTCATATAAATGGTCATTACACACACATAATATTTAAATATTACGTAGCAATATTATGATCGCACCGACCAGACCTTTTTGATGTGAGGTCAGACATCAATGAAACAGGTTCTTTTCCAATCTTTTCCCTTCTCATGTATGTGCTACACAAGTGAGCACCGCGACGGAAAGTTCAGTCTGTAACAAGCCGATTTCGCGTTTTCTATTCATCAAAGGCTGCACACACACAGCTAGGGCTGGCATTTTAATCCCGAAATCCCGATCCCGCCCGGTTCAGTCCCGATCCCGTCCCGGAAATCCCGTCCCGAAGCTATCCCGTCCCGAAAAACCGGGATTGTTGTCCCGTCCCGGAAATCCGGGATCGGGATCGGGATTCATTTTGAAAAAATCCGGGATCCCAGAATCCCGGAAGTAGAAATCACATCACATGTTGCTTCCTTGAATTGGAAGGGAGTGAATTTGTATATATAAACTTGGAAACACCGCAGCAATTATGACAGTACTGAGTATTCTCATAAAAAAAGAACAAATGATTCTGACAAAATTTGTGAATGCCATTTTGGTGGACTTGAAGACAAAGTGACGAGCTGGGATGATCGGCTGCAGTTGGACCATCCAATCCACTTATGAGAACAATGGGGCTAAAGCTCTCTGTCATTGTAAGAATAAATCTCTCAAGCAGCCCTAGCCACCAATCATTGTAACCACAAATCCCACTGGGTTTATATAGATAAAAGCTGAATGGTCAAGTGTACATTACTACCTTGAATGACAAGGTCAAGGCCACACTAGAGTCAGCAGGCCAAGTCTGCATACGTGAAGAGAAACTACAAAACTACAATAAAGTTCAGAAACAGTATACATGATTGCCAAACTGAAATAGGTGTTGTGTTTGAATGCATCCTGTTTCACTTGAACGAAAAGACCTCAATGTTTCAGCTTGAAATCCATCTCTGCAGGAAACACTCTGGCACGAGGATTGAAGATCATAAAGTCTGGGTTGTCTGGTAGAGAAATTATCCTGCATTCCCATAGAATTCATGTCAATCATTTTTTTTTAATCCAAACAACAAAAGACATTCATTAATTTCTCCAGAGATACAGTAGACCAATTATCACATGACTCATCTTCCTAGTGAATTTTAACAAGTTTATAACCCTAACAATTCACTAAAATTCAGCTTAACAAAGTACGGAGATCAAAACTTAATGTAAAAACTCCCCATTTTGATAGCTTCGACATGTCATTTCTTTGTCGGAGAAAAATCTAATGCAAGGAAGATAAACTTGAAAATTTAGACCATATAAGGTTAACCCACTTTCTACCTAGCACTACCCATTTCGGGATAAATTCGGGATCCCGGTCCCGATCCCGTAAAACCGGGATCCCGACACTCCGGGATCCCGGTTTTCCGGGATCGGGATCGGGACCAAAAATACCTCAAAATCGGGATTGGGACGGGACCGGGACGGGACCGGGATTGGCCGGGATTGTCCTGAACCCAGCCCTACACACAGCAACTAATAACTGTGCCTTTGCAGCTGCTCACTCATTCTGACTATTCCGTGTTGGTGAGGCAGCTGAGTTTTAATAAAGAAAGGGCATTTCTTCCTAACCACCTAGACCTGTGTGGGACCGGAAATATTATTATTAATTAATGTATTTCCCCCTTAAAATGGACGATCAAATTAATATAATTCGTGATTTACAGCACGACCATTTTATCATTAAACAAAGGAATGCCTTGGAATTCCCAGCAAATCCAGCGCCGTTTGTCAAAGTTTAGTGGCCAATGGTTTAGTTGGTCAATAGACGAATTGAACAATTTGTTGGTTTAGTTGGTTTACTTATTCAATAATATTATTCTACTTCATAAGAGGAGAAACGTATAGAGTTCGTGAAATTACACATTTTGATTCACTTATTTTTAATACATTTATTTATCCAAAGTTAAATCTCACATAATCATAAAATCAGATCAATTTAATGGAGTAGTTCATTGATCAAATGCATAATTACTGGATGAATAATGATCGATTTCTCCATTCCAAATATGTGAACATATATTTATTTATATTACAATAAATGAACATGAATGAATTACATCGCGTGGTTGCAGTATACTAAATAGATCACTCTGCTTTGTGAGAAAACAAGAAACTACTTAAGAATGGGTCCAGGGTCATTGGTCATAGATTCACAGCCAACACAGACAAACTACATTTCTCCAATGCCCCCTTCCTTCCCTCTACGTACTCGCCCCTTTCTAATGCATTTCTTTTTGACCCTTTAATATGCCGGCTTGAGCCGTCCCTATTGGCCATTAAAACCAAGAAACCCCCACCTCATTTCATTTCTCCTCCAATGTGCCCTCCATGCTCCATCTTTGTTTTCATCAAACCACATAAATAAACCCCAAAACCCAACATCATGAGGACAACCCAACACCACTTTATCCTCCTCCTACCCAACAAATTCTAGCAACCCTACAGATTCAATCTCCGTGGTTTCAATTTTGGGTTCATTTCATTCTCCATGGCCGGGTTCGTCGGAGTTGTTTATTTCTTCTTTATCTTCATTGTTACTGCTCTCGTTCTCAGATTCCTGTCCAAGACTTCTCTGCTGCACATTTTGGTAAAATCATCGCAGTCGCTGATCGACCGCCTCCACGTGTACCAATTCTACAAAGTCCCTCAATTCAACGCAAATTACCAAGAGAACCAGCTCTACCGGAAAATCGCCGTCTACCTCAACTCCCTCCCGGCGATCGAGGACTCCGACTTCACCAACCTCTTCTCCGGCCCCAAATCCAACGACATCTTCTTCCACTACGACGCCGACCACTCCGTCGTCCGCGACGCCTTCTTCGGCGCCCACGTCTCATGGGCCAACCACAAGTCGGGTCAGCCCGACGGAATCCGGAGCTTCGTTTTGAGGATTCGAAAGTCCGATAAGCGGCGAGTTTTTCGGCAGTACTTCCAGCATATTCTAACCGTCGCCGACGAGATCGAGCAGCAGAGTAAGGAGATTAAGCTGTACATGAACCTCGCCGGCGGCGAGAACGGACGGTGGAGATCGGTTCCGTTCACTCACCCGGCGACATTCGACACCGTCGTGATGGACGCCGAATTGAAGGCCAAAGTGCGCACCGACCTCGAGAATTTCTCGAAATCGAAGCAGTATTACCACCGGTTGGGCCGCGTTTGGAGGCGGAGCTACCTGCTCTACGGCGGCTCCGGCACCGGAAAAACCAGCTTCGTCGCCGCCATGGCGAGGCTGCTTTCATACGACGTGTACGACGTCGACATGTCGAAAGTCGCCGACGACGCCGATCTGAAATTGCTCCTCCTCCAGACAACGGCGAGGTCGCTGATCGTGGTGGAGGACCTCGACCGGTTCTTGGCAGCGGAGAAATCGGCGGCGGCGGCGGTGAGCTTGTCGGGGCTGTTGAACTTCATGGACGGGATCGTGTCCAGCTGCGGAGAAGAGAGGATTCTGGTGTTCACGATGAACGGTAAAGATCATGTGGACCCGCAGGTTTTGCGGCCGGGTCGGGTCGACGTCCACATTCACTTTCCGGGTTGCGATTTTTCCGCGTTCAAGAGCTTGGCGAGTAGTTACTTGGGGGTCAAAGAGCACAAGCTGTTCCCTCAGGTGGAGGAGGTTTTTCAAAACGGCGGGAGCTTGAGTCCGGCCGAGATCGGCGAGATTATGATTTCGAATCGGAGCTCGCCGAGTCGGGCGTTGAAATCGGTTATTTCGGCGTTGCAGACGAATGCGGAGATTGTTAGGGGCGCGAAGGGGTTAACGAATAGTTCGTCGGGTCGGTCTTCGGACGAGTCGGGTGAGCCCGCGACGGTGTTTTGCCGGGAGAGTATACATACGGTGAGGGAGTTTAGGAAGCTGTACGGGCTTTTGAGACTGGGGAGTCGGAGGAAGGAAGAGCCACCGTTGCCGCCGTTGGATTTGGCGTCCGTGGCGGCTGCGGAAAAGGACGGTTCCCGCCATGAAAGGGTGAATCTGTAAATTTCAATTACCATTCTTTTTGTTTTACTTTGAAGATCAATTTTTTTATCAATCAAAGTCGTAATGAGTAGCGGACTTTTAGCATTTGAGCTTGACAAATCAGATTGTGAAATTTCATTTGACTTGCCCCTTAGTGCATTTTTGACCTTCTTTATGGGCAGCGTGCGCCAAATTCTTGGCGCGCCAAACTATTTTGACAAATACGAAACGAAACAACCGTTCGTTATATGTAAATACTATATATATGGATTCTGATCTCGACCTATGCCCTATTTTATATGCATGAAAACAATCTAGTATTAATAAATAACAAATATCCCATAGATATGGTCAAAGTAACTCATGTAAGTATAAATAATCTCCAATGAATTTTAAGGTAAAATCACAAGTTGCAATTAGTCCATGTGAATTTTAAGGTAAAAGTGAAGATCTTGAAACAAAATTGCATTAGCTAATTGTAATTGGTAAGTACATTTTGACTTAAATTTGAATCAAGAAAGATATAGGCTATAGATGCTGTAAAAGAATAGCAGTGGCATTACAAGAGCAGACGATTTTCATCTCCGAAAAATTTGCAGTAACTAATTCACTAGCGTGGCGACTTGACAGCCGAAAACAATTACAGAAGTTGAACCGACATTTTCTCCCTATCCCATCTTTGCTGGGCAGACCACTGTTTTTTCTTTGTAGATTGCAAGCTTCAATTCTTTAAAATGGAATACACACCCTTAGTTAAAAGGAACTTTACCAGTATAGTGAACAAATCAGATGGTGTTTCAACCCCTTAAAGAGGTCAGGTGGTCCGTCAGTTCAACATCATTTAAAGGTTTAATGGCTCTGCCTCGGTGTCCCTTTCCTTCATTGATACCCAATCTTCATGCTCTGTTGACACAAGCAAATAATTCCGGCCATGAGCAAAAAGACGTAAGGTATTGGATGATCCAAGTAATATATGTTGGAGAATGGGGTAGGGGCAGGTTACATGTTGCCATGGATTCAGATTGTATGATCATTTTGTTGCCAGTACAGTAAAAATCAACCGAACTAGAGGCGGCAAAAATTATGAAGGGAATATTGGACTTACTAGGCTTGTCTGCAATGGCCATGAGGCGCCTCTGCAAGAAACATGCTACAAAGAGGAAAATCGAGCACATACCAAACATGACAGTCATCGGGAATGCATCAACCTTCAAACGCAAGAAAAAATAACTTGGTCATATCAGCACAAGACAATACTGGTGAATCAAAGGTCAGTTTGTCTACCTCACCCCACGTTTGGGAGGGTTAAGTCAATTTCAAGGTCAGGAATTGTAACATACATTATAAAGCACAATGCAGACAAAGATGTTGAGAGGAATGCGGAAGAAGTTCATGATGGTGCTCCTTGCCTCCTCAGGAACATACTGGGACCTCATCTTCATAATAGATGGCCAGAACAGTCCTACACAAGCCTCAAAGGCACAGAATCCAATAAGCTGGATACAACCTGCAAAAGAGATGCTCCCTCCTTTCACGCCGGAAGGTGCTACCAAGAACTGTTGAAATTAGAAAAATTAGAGAACAGTACAAGACCATAAGATAATTAAAGTAAGCAATACATTGGGATCGACAACATACGCTGGTCACGATGGGAAGCAGGAGAGAGGCTGCTGAGACAGCAAAGACAATCTGCATATAGCTCTCAACTTTGGGTGATTGGCGAGCCATCAACCTCGATGCAAGGGAACTTCCAAGCATCGAAGACAACATGAAGGTAGCAAAAATAAAACCATGCGGAATGTCCTCATCATTTGGGCTTAAAGCAGGAGTCCAGAGGAACACAAAGGTGTACATAGAACCTTCAAACAGAGACTGAATGGCACCCAGTAATGCAATTTTCTCATCTGAACCACACAAAAGATACTATTAAATGAGGGGAAAACATAACTGAAGGGAGAAAAAAAGAAGGAAAAAACAACAAATACAAATACTTTCTAGGTAACAGAAATATTGACCAAGAGGTTAAAAAATAATAAGAAATGGTATGAACTGATCTTGATGAGTTAGAAGATACTGATATTTATGTATCTTTTCATTGGGAAGAAGGGTCGGAAAGGATTTATTATAGAGTTCAGATAGCACGATCAAAAGAAATAGTTCACTGAAACCAACAAAATGTTGAACAACAAAATAAATGCAACCATGAGATGAAGCCAGACCCGGAACCCAATGACCGTTAAGCGTACATTATCAAACATTAAAGAGTGTGATCTTAAGTTTCAACTATATAGTTAAAGACTCTTACCAGAAGCAATAGCCACAGCAGCACCTCTGAATTGAGTAAGCAAGTCCTTGCTCTCGGAAGGATCTCCATAATTCTCTGACCATGTGCATATAATTACAAACATTCCGATTGTAAGAAAGCACGACGCAGCGTCGAAGGGTGCCACAGGCCCAAGAGCCAGTGTATCAACAAGCGCATTTCCAAGCAACCCAGCCAAGATAGCAACAACACCATTGCCAAGAAATATTGCCTTCGAGAATGTTATTGACAACCATTGTTGTTCAAAGCCTCTCTGCAAAGTCAAGAGGAACATCACATACATGATTTATTGATATGAGCAGGTAGCATTCCAGTAATAAATCAATTCTACACAGCGCACACCCTAAACCAGGTGAACAGCACCTAGCATTATCAAAGTCGAAACCTATGCGAAAAAAAGACTCCTTACCTTGTTGTGCTCTGCAACAAGCCATGACTCAAATGCAGAAAATAGAAGTGAAGTCGCAATACCTCCCAAAATACGTCCCAACATCAAAACATTGTAATGAGGAGAATGCTTGGTGATGCAGCTCAATATGTAAGTGATACAATAAGTCACACAAGCCCTCTTTCGACCCCTAAATTAAAACGCGGAATCAGCAAAAAAATGCTATCGATATCTAAGAAGCACAAAACCATTAAACATAGTAAACGGGGGCCGAGGGAAATCTCACTGTTTATCAGCCAGGGATCCAACAATTGTTCCAAACAACATGGAGGACCCAAAACCAGCTATAAAAAGATGCCCGATATCGCCTTTTCCATATCCGTACGTAGTGTACAGGTAGTAGACATAAGGCCCCTGCAACCAATCACCGGCTTTCGCCACATAAACACTAACCATGTCAGTACTCTCCACCACATTCTCACTCAATTAGAGAAATCTCAAACATAATCAGCAAATCAGCACCACTAAACATCTATACAAAATGATTAACAAACAGATCCAAATTTGATAATTCAATTCAAGCTGTCAAATCCTGTGCCCTAAATCAATCGATCAATCACCAAATTAAACACACAGATCTAGCTACTTCAAATTCCAATTTCCACTAAAAACACCAGATCGGATCCAAATTCGACAAATCCGAGCACACACATTTGCATTTCAAACGAAGAGAGATGGAGATCTAATGGGGGGCGTACCCATCATGAGGGAGTAGACGAAGAGGTAGTTGTTCTTGAAGGAGGAGAAAGCGGAGGAGGTGTTGATTCGGTCCTTGTTGCTCTTGCTGAGCTCCGCCGCGGCCACCACCGCCGCGAGTACGCCGAACACCATGTAGTAGAAGACCTCCATTGCTGCGTGACGTCACTGCACTGACCAAGCGGAGAGAGGGAGCGAGTTAGATTTCGAGGTACGTCCGGAGAGAGATGGAATTTCTGTTGTATATAACAGCAAAAGGAAAGGAAATTGAAGGAGGAGGTGGAGGTTAGATCCGCTGTTTCGACTTGTCTTTCTACAGTTTGGGGAACGGTGCATGATGGGGTTGTACGTTCGAATATTTTGTGATGGGAATGGGAAGGTGGCAATGACTTTGGAGATTGGCGGATGGGGGGAGCGGGTGTAGGATTAACGGGATGGGCGGAAGCGTAGAGCAGAGAAGCTATGATGCCGCGTATTGTGTTTTATAAGGGGCCAAGTGGGGTGTGTGACACGTGGCGACATCTAACTGCGTGGAGAGCTTGTTGGTGTCGGTCTCGTCGGTGGGTACGTACGAGCTTGGGAGTGAGTGATTAAACAAAGTGTATAAACATCACCCAAATCCAAATCAAAATTAATTATCAAACTGTTAGATGTTGGATCTGGTCGGGGCTTGTTGGGGGAAGACTTCTACGATGTATTGGATGAGGAAGCTAAGAGCATCTTCAATGGAGATGTCAATTCTTATGTGGAGTGCTGAGTGGGATAAAAATGATATTGAAACTCCTCCAACCGATGCTTCAAAAGTCTACGTGGAATAACTTGATGCCAAAATTGACATCAACTAAAAGAGATGTTATTTTCCATTTTTGTTTGTGGGCCCTACAATATTACTATATGTTTGTGTTGATTGCATTTAATTATTTACCAAAAGTAGAAATTTTTTTGGCATATCGGTTGGGGCAAAAAATTTAAAAAATTGTCATATTGCCATATCAACATAACATTGAAATTTGACTTAAAAAATTTGACATCTCCATTGGAGATGCTCTAATATTACTCCTGATTGGGGTTAAATTTCTCGAATTAATTGTTCTGTTTATAATAATTTGTTCTTATTGATATTCTTATTTCGAGATTACAAATCACGTGATTAATGAATCAATACTTGAATATAAGAAATGGGGATGCCTTAAAACATTTGCAAACGAGAGTGCTGCCTTAGTATCAAGCATTCAATATCAAGCATGGAGGCCTTGCCGAATGCTTGATATTGAATCTTATGTGTAAGAGAATTGAATGCATCTCATGAGTCTACTTCACTACTCACATGCCCCCCTTTGCATGTGTCAAGGACACCAGTCACTTTCAAAGTTAATGTGCTGTACTTTAAAGGTAAGAAACTATTTTCGTGTGGTTCCTTTATGATAAACTTTCATATTTGGTGTAATATACAAGTTAAAGACAATATTAGTGAAAAAAAAGAATAAAAGGGAACGAGAGCCAGGTAAGGGACATGTGTCATTTTGGGTTGTATGGTCCTACTTCTCCTCCAACTCGAAGACGACAAATGGAAGAGGATGAAAGAAAGGCTAATGCAGCAATAGGCCCATAGAAATATCCACCACAAGCTCAGATTCTGGGAGGAGATGGATAAAACTCCCTGATATCCATGGCCCAGTTATTTTCAAATCAACAACTCCAAAAGGATCTCAAACCAATCAAATAAATGCAAAACAAGATTGTTTCTTGATCCAGATTTGTCATGAGCATTCAATTCAGTTGAATAGCTAGCTTGTAGATAGCTGATCAAAATTTATTGTTGCCGGAGCATAGATTGATTGATTAAACATAGTTGATAAATGGCTTGTCTTACTTCAATCATTCTGCAGTGCTCATCTTCATCTTCTCCATTGGGGTTGTCATCAAAACATTGTCAACACAATCAGAGCTCCTGCTGGCTCACACTCAATCCAGTAAGATCATTATCCTCCACGAGGGGACGGCTGTCATCACAAGGCCTCAAAATCCATTGTGCAGCAACAAAACAAGCCAAAACTCCAGGTATATGCTTAATTCAACTTTGTATCAGTCAGTTTTTCTCTATACAGGACATCCAACTATATATCGAAAATGCGGTCTTTAATCTTATTGAACCCACCCTCAACTTGGTTTCTTTTGAGATTTTAGCTGAAGAAGACTGGAAGACAAAGAGAGAACTTCTCCTACAGAAAAAGGTGCACCTTTTACTACTTTGCCTTTTCTGTTTAGTAACAAGTACTGTAAGGATATTAAGAAACTAAATATGCAGGTAAGGAGTGTGGACGTGAAAGAAGCTCTGCGACTTCAGAAAGAGAACAAATTCGTGATTCTCGATGTACGGCCTGAAGCAGAGTTTAAGGAGGTTATTTGCTCACCAAGTCATTGCATTCTGATTTGCATTATTGCCAGAAATTAAGCGTGATTTTGTGGTGCATTGCATGATGTAGGCTCATCCACCGGACGCTATAAACGTGCAAATCTATCGGCTTATAAAGGAGTGGACCGCCTGGGACATTGCTAGGCGTGCTGCATTTGCATTTTTCGGCATCTTTGCTGGAACTGAAGAGAACCCCGAGTTCATACAAAGTATAAATCAATCCCCAATTTAGCATTCAGTTGTTGCATTGTCTATAGACAGACTATAATCAACAGATTTTGGAAGACCAAATGTTTGGTGATATGTGATAACAGGTGTGGAATCACAACTAGATAAAAACGCAAAGATAATTGTGGCTTGTGCAGCCGGGGGCACAATGAGACCAACCCAAAATCTCCCTGATGGCCAGCAGTCAAGGTAATGATACAGTTTATACTGTTTTTACCTCGAGACTTCATTGAGTTTAAATTACGATTGATGGCTTTCGCTACTGCCTACAGATCGCTGATTGCTGCTTACTTGCTCGTCCTCAACGGTTATACCAACGTCTTCCACTTAGAAGGCGGCCTTTACTCATGGTTCAAAGAGGGACTGCCAGTAGTTGGAGAAGAGTGAAAGTATACTCGACATGTTTTGGCCCCTGAATGAGTGAGTTCTGCCGAAGAATTCTTAGCTTAACTAACAGCAGTTGTGAATTCTGTTGCAAATCTCTTAACTGAAAAGGTTTCCATCTGGAATGTGAATGTTCTTGTAATGAAAATACAGTACCTGTCCTGGACTATAACGAAGATCGGACAAGTCCATCCGGAATCTTTCCATAAGGATTGGTAAACTTTCTCACCAGAGATGCATTTGATTTGCTATGAGTATAAGCATAAGATAATGGAATCCTTTTCTAAACAAAACCCAAACAGAAGTTTACGTTGATGCTCTTTTTTCAAGGAATTGACAAACAGAACTGCATCAAAGAAATAAGACCAATAAAAACAGCAGCCCATAGTTTCATACTTCACACATAGCATGGAGAATCTTTCTCAAGCTAAAGGGTTTATTTTCTCCAATGGTAATTCACAAAGATACAGGATGATTGTTACATGATGCATCATCACAGCAACCGGAGATCTCGTTTTTTCCATCGCCCATGAACATAACGTGCGACAATCCCCGTATCAAATTTGCAACTCAGCAAGTTCACAGTAAGATCATAAACTTCTAAGCATTCACAAGGTGCCATGAGAACAATTTCCTTTTTCCACATTAAATGGATCAAATGGAGATAGCATGGAAGATGAGTGAACATGAAGTGTCTTGAAGCCTGTATATAGTGATTTCTTGCTGCTTGAAGTACCGCCGGTCCTCTTCGTCTAGAAGGCAGGTAATAGAGAATGTTGTTGGAGCTCTTTACCATTTCACAGTCCCAACACACAAGGAATGGCAAAAAAAAAGAAGCTGAAGCCGGCAAAATCCCGGTGCTGGTACAGCTACTGGCTTCCGGAACTTCTTTGACAGAGCAAAATGCTGCTATTTCACCTAAACAGCTATCAGAAAGCTCCAGAAATTTGAGCAAGCCGATAAAGAAGCGTGGGATTCTGTTGTGATTCTTCTCTGCACCCCAAGTAGGCTGCCCTGCACACCTAGGCATTTGTACAGTTGAATCATCATTCTGCATAGTAGGACAGCAAAGCATTCGAAGCTTCTCTTGATGCACTTTTGACGTTGATTGATGAACAAGGAGGAAAGCAAGGCGGAAAGGTACTTGGTCAAGCAAAAGCAATCCCTCCAAACATAAAACTTCCGAGTTCACAATCTGCTGGGTTGCAAGGAAAATCTCCCAAAGCTTTGGAAAGAAAATATGGAACTTCAGCTCATATGGCATTGGTGGACATTGCTCAGAAGAAAACTAGTGATTTGAAGTCTCTGGCTGCAAAGGTTCGTAGACAACACCTCTGGTCACCAGAAAGGACATAATTATTGCATGACCACACCTCTGGTCGGTATCTGTAGACAACATACCTAGAAAGAACCCAGCAATGATCCAACTGGTAAAGTTTACAGCGCTAGCCGGGGGCATCATGGATGTTACTCCCAACAAGACAGGGATGTTGATAAGCCGAATCCAATTCTGGTTCCAAGACAGGCATCATTTGTTTCTGTATTTTGTTGAATAGCTATTTGTGCAAGTATTTTACAATTAAGAAGCACCTTCGGAATTCCCAAAAAGGCTTTGCCGGACAGCCTTCTGTGCAAGTCCACCAAGGAAGAACGTTACTACGAGGAAGAATTGAGTACGAGACATGCCACTTTTGGCCTTTTCTCCTTCTCATTCAGAGCTCTGCAACCACAAGATTGACTTCTGTTAATACCGCTAAATGGGTCATAAAACCTGAATAAAGAAACCTGAACCAAATTAGAGGGTCACCACATTGTTTCCGAATCAACCAGAACTTTCCGAAACATCCCAGCCCAACCATACCCTAGGACCTAAATTCAAACACAGAAATTACAAATCAGATGTCACTGGTAATAATCTGGTGTGCCACCTCAATGATTCTTGATCAACTAAACTGTGGTTTAGCAAAGTATAGGAAACAAATAACTTTCCATTCTCTCGGTAAACTTATAATCACAAAAAAAGGGATAAAGTTTAAACTTTCCTATCAGTAAACATGAATAGATTTGAAATTTAAAGGAGGAGAAGTTAAGAACCTGAGTGGTGAGCATGACAAGAAAGGCAGGGAAAAAACTGAGCTTCCTTTTATACAAGAGCTTAACAGCAGACCAGATATGGGTAGCGTTAACGCTGTCAGCACCAGAGTTTTCAAATATGGTGATCAAGACATGTTCCTTGATATTGAAAGGCCCCGGGTTCATAGTGAACTCCATGCAAAGTTCCCTTGAAAAAGGGGCGCGTAGGGAGCGTCCTCGGCATGAAGCGTATGATTGGCACCACAACAATCTTCACAGCAATGGAAGAGACGGACAATGGCTGTGTCCCATACCAGAAGAACTGGTTGACAAAAGAGAGCAAGATGCATGAAAACAAACCAAGAAGCCACATTCTGAATGCGAGCACTGGCATGATTAAGTGCACTTGCTTAATAATGAGGGAGTCATCTTCTTCCTCCTTCTCCTCCAAGGCATCCTTCTTTACAACCTCTATCTCAGCCATGAAAACACTACTGCACTAACAAACCAGAGAGAAGCAAAGGAGCTAACCTAGCAAATATCAAGCATGAGTTCAACAATGAACTGCATTTATATATAATTTCATACAAAGAAAAAGGAGAGTGACTAGGACTGTTAGGGAGGGTTGGCTTCAAAGCTTGATCCTTTGCAGTATTAGAATAATGACATTAAAGTAGGGTACATACATCCAATTTGATAAAGAGGTTGAGTAGCTATAGGAATAAGCAGGAAAGATTCCAATGCATGTGAATATCCTACAGGAATCAGGAAATAAGTATGATTCTCATGCCTAATGTAGAATCATACCCCGCTACATAAAAAAGAGACCGAATTCAAACACGCATATATGCATATGTGCAGCTGTTGTAAAAAGCTGCCCAGAAATAAAATCCTCCCAACTCTCCGCCTCATCTACGACTACTATTCAGCCAATCATATCAAACTAACAATTCTCTCAAAAAAAAAAAAATCAAAATCAAAATCAAAATCAAAATCAAACTAACAAGATTAATAATTCAGGTCAAATAGGTAGTAATCTTCTTGAGGGAAGGTGCCAGCCAAATCAACGAGTTCAACAACTCAGGATTAATGATTTCAGTAGAGCAGTTGAGCAAGTCAATGTCTATCTCCTGTGTGGGATTTTTCTGCCTTACTCTCCGAAGATGGAAGGAAATAAATGGCGCTCGGAGTGGAGGATTGGCAACCTCGAGCCTTACCGACTCAAGTCTAGGAAATATTGGCCCAGGAAAGGCAATTCTGAAGTCTTGAGGAAAGATGAGAGCCTGCCCAAAAAAAGTAAAATTCAGTATTGTAATTTGTATAGCAACAACTAACTCACAATGTAAAACGGGCAAGGAACAACGATTAGCGGTTTCATACCTGGTGATCGCGGATACAAAAGGTGAGTGCTCGAGCGCAGCTAAAATGTTTAAAAAAGTTCCTCACTTGGCTGAAATGTTCCCAAGTAGCAGTACTAGTGCCCCAAAGTTCCCAAAGCACAATCTCAACGGACTTTATTTCTCTTGGACCTTTCAGATGAAATTGGGAGTAGTTCCTGAGAAGAACACCACCCACACGACAAACATCTAGATTTGGAGTATCGAGTATGGCCTCGAGATTCTCATGGTATTCAAAAAGAGAGAGCTCCTTTAGCCGATGAGCACGAATGCTAACATGTTTCAATTTCATACATTGTGAAATGTCTATAAGAGGAAGGAGGACAGAATCTCCGGAAACAAATGTGAAGGATTCAAGATAGCGCAAATGGCAAATCTTAAGTTGATGGAGATTCTTGCAATGCTCAATCTTCAAGGTTTTCAGACTGTAATCTAGATATAAACCAACTTGTTCACATTCAAAAGAACACGAAGATAACGACAAATGCTTAATGCGGGAGAGCCCTCGTACTAGGTAGGTGAGACCAGCCTCCCTGAAGTAGACGTCTTTTAAAGACACGGTTTCCACATTAGGAAGAAGCACTACAGGTGGGTAACGAAACCTCAGGTGTATACTAACATGGTCGAGCTTTAGACTAGTTAATGAGCTAGCATTGAGAAAAGTTTTGTCGGACAAGGGGTGGTAGAATTCGACCCTATCGTCATCATCCGAAATTCTAAGGCTGATATCTAACTTTTTAACCCTTCTCTGAAAGCAAAAGGCCAACCACTCATCCACAATAGTAGCGTCTTTTCCAGGTACGTACCTCAACATTCGAAGCCTGAACCTGCGCAAGACATCATGCTTCTGCCTCACTTGTTTCTCGCGGTATTCCAAGTACCTTTTCAAGGTGTTGACGAACTTTCTGTGCTGATCAAGGCCGTCCTCATAAGCCTCGTCAACGTCATCGGGTGGAGGCTCCACGAAATTTATCGAGGGCCGAAACACCCGGGCACCTTCACATTGCTTGGAAAGAAAGCTCATACGAAGGGCGGAGTTCGTTGTGGCAAGAGAGTTGAGAATTTGGTGGACAAAAGGGTCAGGTAAGGGACGAGAGGGAAAAGGCGGGGCTTCTGAACTGCTGGCGCCGGCGGCCATTGCGTTTTTCGCCTCCTTTCTTTTTCTCTTTTTTTTTTTTTTTGTTGATCAAACCTTTCTTATTCTCTTCATTCTCATTATACATATACACTTATATATATATATATATATATATATATATATATATATATATATATATATATATATATATATGCTGCAAACCTCCATTTTGAATCCTTTACGCAATAGGAACCCTACATTGAATTTGGGAGGGAATAGGAAACATAATATGTATATACCGCAAACCTCCTTTTATGAAACCTTCAAGCAATAGGGAACCCTACATTCAATTTGGAAGGGACTAGGAAACATCCATTGGATTCCTACTGCAGCTAGTTGTGTTGCAAAATCAGTTTTGCCGTAAATTATTTTTGGCACAAAAAGAATGGCTTTAGCCAAGATGTTAAGACCCTCAATCGCAGCAAGAATACTTGAGAGAAACAGAACAATGAACTACAATTTATTTTCCAAAAACTGAATACAACTCTGGGCAACGCCCCTTTTTCTATGAAGAGAACATTCAAAAGCACGTGCCACTAACAACCTTCTAACAACTCCTTAACAAATCTGTTAACAACTAAACAACAGTAATCATCTGTCAAACACTATCACAACTAACAAGAAATCAACCCTAACACAAGATAACAACATGTGCCCAGAATTGATCCTACGTTTTCATATCATATCCTGCAAGTCAAAAAAATTGTGATATTTTCAAAATCGAATTCAAATTTGCATTTGATTTACGTTGTTGTGTTCTTCAAATTGATACAGTACACAAGAAAAATCCACAGCTTTGCAAGATTTATGTGGAAATATAACATACATCTCCAAACCCAGACAGATCGTTTCATGTAATTCCTGTACTGCCAATTAATGTATTGGAACAACATGCTTTGTTTCAAAATCCATCCGCTTTCGCCACTTGCCTCTGAAGCAGTTTGAGCACCTTCCTGCACCGTGCACTCCTTAGCCTGTTTACTGCTACTTGCCTCTGCTTTACCTTTCAGCTGCTGAGGTCTCTTTGCCTGTGCAGCCTTCAAGAGGATGTCAGCATTGCGCACCTCGTTGATAAATTCTTCAGAGTATAAAACATTTTTGAAGACCCTCTCATGAGGAGCCTTATTTGCCATGGTTGCCAAGGTACGCCATTTATCCTAATAAACCAATTAAAATAATTAAAAAACAACTAACAACAGTATTTATGTAGGACGAAATAATATATTGGAGATTACCTTAAAACGGATTGTGTTGCGGTTAATTTCGTCTTTGAACGAGTTAGTTTCACGAACTTTCGTCCACTGTCTAGGGAATTTTATTACACACTTCATTATGTCGACTGCTTGCTCTTGTGTATACCAATTGTAGATCCTTGGTGTTGCAGCTTGAGACTTTTTGGTTTTCAGGTTTGGCATTTTTGCAGCTTGATATCCCTTACCTTCGGGGTCAGATTCCAATTGATGATTTCCACTTGGTTCAGTGGTCAAAGGCGTTGCAACTTGAAACTTTTTGGCTTTCAAGTTTGGCTTTTTTGTAGCTTGCGACCCCTTACCTTCGGGGTCAGAGAGAGGTTATGCCAATTACACTAACAATTGGAGCTCCAATTTATGTTGATCATCAACGTGCAACGAGCAACAACTTGCAATCTTGAGATCATGGGTTTTGATTGGGAAAACTTGCTTAGAGATTTTCTGAATTCAATTTTAGACAGGCTGGGATCGAGATAATTCAAAGTTTCTTAACTGATTTAGTATGTAAGGCATGATATTGTTTGGCAAAGGATAAGCTACAAGCTTTTTAACATGGTCCTCCAATGGTCTTGGTCCCTATTGGTCAAAATGGTATTTGGAAGTTATACAATGTCATGGATGATAAGCTCCTTAGAGTACAACTAGATCTCTCCAAGAAGCAGTTATGTGGGTCTTAAAAGGGATGATTAATACCAATGAATGATAATTTTGAGGTAAAATTAATAAATTCGTCATTATGGTTAAAAGGAAACAAAAAGGAAGAAGATTTAATCATTACCCTTTCCTCCACTTTTGGACAAAGATAGTTACTAGTTCTGGGTTTTGAGATGTAACTATTACGTCTTCAAGGCTACACTCTCAACAAACCCAATTCTAGATCCAAACAATTGAGTCTTTTGGTCGTAGATGAAGAATTATGTCAATTTGCCTTTTTTTTTTTTTACTTAACAAAGACCAAAAATAGACATATCTTTTCTCATTCACGAAGTTGTGGCTACTCAAGATAAATTTTTTGTTGTTGGTTATTGGAGCATGCTTTTATCTTTTGATATTACTTCTAAGTCAAGCTTAGAAGTAAAGCTGTCGATATGCGCAAAAAAGATAAAACCAAACAAGAAATCGTTCCTCATGAGCTTAAATGAGAAGGACTTGTTGATAATTCGTAGGTATATTCATCATGATGAGAAATGTCAAAATGTGAGACATACAAAAGTTTTTTAATTGGATTGTGAAATGTGTGAATGGATTAAGAAATACTGCTTTCAGCAACAAGATACTGATACATCCAAGAACAATGATGCTCTTGATTGGATTTGTTGTTGAACATTTTGAAATAATTGAACACAAACAAATAAGAAACATTAACCAAGTAAGCAGAACATAATGGTAAAACTTTGAAGCCGATGTCTCATTTTTCTCACCTTCCAGCAGAAAAAAAAAAAAGAAAAATAGTTGTGGTGTACCAGTAGTTTCAAGTGCACAGTTCTATGGTGAGGATCATGAGCTTGAAAGCCTCTAACGATGGTCGTTTGTAGAATCGACAATTGTGCGTTATGACAAAATGCTTGATCTTCAAAGTAAATAAATTCCTTCTCCTTTAAGCCCACAAGATATGATTTCTTTTTCAGTTTTTTTTTTCTTTTGCACATGTCAACAACTTTACCTCTATGCTTAACTTAGCATTAATATGAAAATATAAACGAAGGATCAAATAACCAGGAACTTAGAACTTAATTCAAATGATAATCCCTTCGTGAATGCAGTTTAGCCTATCATAATCCTCAAGATGTGTCGAATTTATGTCTTTATTATGTTTAAAGAAAGCCACTTGAGCAAAAAATAAACAAAAAAATTGAGCATGCACAAAAAAAAAAATAGGACATTGAGAAAGTGTACGTCATTTTTCCTTTCAATGAGCTTTAAATAATAAATTTAACTCAATCAGATTATGCATCCAAACAGTAAACTTAATTCAAAGAGATCAATTGTTCGAACAATTCGTTGTTGCAGATTGTGCAATAGACTTAGCCATACAACAAAACTTCTCTCAACTATAGTAATCATGTAAATTATGATGAGCTTCAATCAATATACTTAACTCAAATAGATCAATCATCAAAAAAGTCAAATAAACTCACCAGCTTGTTGCTACAAATTGTGCATACACTCAGTCAAACATCAAAACTTAACTCAACGAGATCAATCAAGTAAATTGCAGATGACCTTGAAATTTGAAATCAAAACTAAGCCAAAAACAAACTTAACTCCACAATTACAATGACAAATCAAACTCAAAATTAAGAATTTAAATTTTGAATTTTGGAAAATTCAAAAGATAGGAGTAGGCTCAAATAACCAACATCGTAAAATTTATCCTGAATAGAAACTACTTCATGCATGCAATTCCACCTATCGTGATCCTCAAGATGTGTTCACAATGTATTTTTATTATGACAAAAAAAACCACTTGACATGCATCCTCATATATGACCGTAACAATGAAATCGTTTGCATTTAGATTAAGTTAGCTGAACGAGTAGCCTTCAAAACCATATAGTTACATCTCGAAACTCAAGGCTAACACCTATCTTTGTCCCAAAGTTGAGGAAGAGAATTAATTGAATTTTCTTTCCTTCTCTTGCCTTTAAACCTTAATAACGTATTTAATATGGTTACTTCAAAATTTCTCACTCATTGGTACGAAGCGGGCGTCATTTTGAGGATAAAAACTGCTTCATGAAGTGATCTAATTGCACTTTAAGGAGCTTTTTATCCATGATAGTGTCTAACTTCCATATACCATTTTGACCAATAGGGATCAAGAGCATTGGAGGACGATGACGAAAAGTTTGTAGCGTATCTTTCCATGGAGGTCCTTAGTAGAAACCACAACCCTATACTATGACAAAATGACTTATCTCAAAAGTGAGTTTCATTAGTCATAAGCATACACAAGTTTTTTTATTGCCTCATATTTGAGTTTGAATCTCCTTTGAGTCCATAACTCATTTAAGTTGTAAAAAGATTAGGGGGTCTTAACATTTATTATTTTGCATGGATATTGCTTGATTTTGCAGGTACAGGGGTCGCGTTTTGTTATTGGTTCAAGGAAAATGAGGCAAGAAGTGGTTATGATATACGCTAATCACGACTAGGCAATAACAACATGAAGAAAAGCTGTTCAAAGTGCAATTTGAACATCAAGACAAACCCTGAGTTCACTCAACATAAGGCTCACAATAAGTTCTTGTTGGGTTTCCTAGATCCGCATTTCTTGTTGACTGTAATCTGCTCTTTCCTATGCTTCTGAAATCCTATTGCTTGAGGGAGTTCTTTTCTATTGCTTGATAGACTAGTAATTAGTAAATTGGGTAAAATTAGGGGAGCCAGAGAGAGGTTATGCCAATTACACTAACTATTGGAGCTCCAATTTGTGTTGATCAGCAACGAGCAACAACTTGCAATCTTGAGATCATGGGTTTTGATTGGGAAAACTTGCTTAGAGATTTTCTGGATTCAATTTTAGACAGGCTAGGATCGAGATAATTAAAAGTTTCTTAACTAAGTTTAGTATGTAAGGCATGATATTGTTTGGCAAAGGATAAGCTACAAGCTTTTTAACATGGTCCTCCAATGGTCTTGGTCCCTATTGGTCTAAATGGTATTTGGAAGTTATATGATGTCATGGATGATAAGGTCTTTAGAGTGCAACTAGATCTCTCCAAGAAACAGTTTTGTGGATCTTCAAAGGAATGATTAATACCAATGAACGATAATTTTGAGGTAAAATTAATAAATTTGTCATTATGGTTAAAAGGCAAGAGAAAGAAAGAAAATTCAATCATTACCCTTCCTCCACTTTTGGACAAAGCCAGTTACTGGTTCTGGGTTTTGAGATGTAAATATTATGTCTTCAAGGCTACACTCTCAACAAACCCAATTCTAGATCCAAACAATTGAGTTCTTTTGGCCGTAGATGAAGAATTATGTCAAGTGGCCTTTTTTTTTTTACTTAACAAAGACCAAAAATGGACATATCTCAAGGATTTTGACAAGTATTTTCTCATTCACAAAGTTGTGGCCACTCAAGATAAATTTTGTTATCTTTTGATATTACTTCTAAGTCAAGCTTAGATGTGAAGTTGTTGATATGCGCAAAAAAAGATAAAACCAAACAAGAAATCGTTTCTCGTGAGCTTAAATGAGAAGGACTTGTTGACAATTCGTAGGTATATTCATCACGATGAGAAATGTCAAAACTTGAGACATACAAAAGTTTTTGAATTGGATTGGGAAACTTGTGAATGGATTAAGAAATACTACTTTCAGCAACAAGATACTGATACATCCAAGAACAATTTCTACCGCTAAATGAAAGAAAATCTACAAATGTATACCTCATAAGCTTCAAAATCCGAATTTGTAGTTCCTATTATCCTCTAATGTCACGTTCTTTATGGAATCCAATCTTTCACATTCAAATTGGCTAATCCCATTCATTAGAGACAATTTGATGGACCGTAAAAACACATTCTGAGTTCTAAAGGATCTTAACTAATTAATTTTCTTAGACTGCCCTGAATGAAAAATATATATTTCCTATAATATTCAGGCTGCAGGGCCAGCAACCGATGAGAGTTCTAGCCCTCTCTGGGATTGAGAATTGAAATGCAGTTCGATTACAGCTAAGAGTCTAACTTCAAAGTTTTTCTCTCATGTAAAGATGGCAAATGATATCATAGTTACTACATCAATTGTTGCACTGTACTCTCTGAGACTGTCCTTGTTGCCAAAGAAGTCCTGATTCAGAGGAAAAATTTAATTTTTTTCTCAAGTTACTTAGAGAAGACCTCTTCTATCTTGAAAGAGTTGTAAAATCAACAATTGAAGATTGAGAAAGCCTAAATGATGCCTTGAAGAAGATTGAGAAAGCCTAAATGATGCCTTGAAGATTCTCAATCAAGAGGTTGGAAAGAAATAGGATTTTAATCACTTGCCGGAAGATTGTTAAGGCCCTAAGTCTAATCCCACTGGCATCTTTGGATGGTTCATCTGGTATAGCTAAACAGATTAGCAAGCTATGCAAGAGTATGTTGGAAGCTGAATATCGAGCATCTAGGTCATAGGATGATGTCTTGGCTAAGATTGAGATAGCAATACAGCAACAAAATGCTTCACTTGTTTGTGTTTCTCACGCTCTTGGCATCTCCAATGACCAGCCTGCATTGGAAAAGGAAAAGGCTAATCACTCATCACAATAGTAGCGTCTTTTCCATGTATGTACCTCAACAGTCGAAGCCTGAACCTAAGCAAGCCATCGTGCTTCCGCCTCACTTGCTTCTCATGGTATTCCAAGTACCTTTTCAAGGTGTTGACGAACTTTCTGTGCTGATCAAGGTCGTCCTCGTAAGCCTCGTCAACGTCATCGGGTGGAGGCTCCACGAAATTTATCGAGGGCCGGAACACCCGGGCACCTTCACATTGCTTGGAAAGAAAGCTCATGCGAAGGGCGGAGTTCGTTGTGGCAAGAGAGTTGAGAATTTGGTGGACAAAAGGGTCAGGTAAGGGACAAGAGGGAAAAGGCGGGGCTTCTGAACTGCTGGCGGCAGCGGCCATCGCGTTTTTCGCCTCCTTTCTTTTTCTCTCTTTTTTTTTTTTTTGGATCAAACCTTTCTTTTTTCTCTTCATTCTCATTATATATATATATATATATATATATATATATATATATATATATATATATATATATATATATATATATGTACTGCAAAACCTTCCTCCTTTTTGAATCCTTTACGCAATAGGAACCCTACATTGAATTTGGGAGGGAGTAGGAACAAAATTTCGACCGAAACATCGAAATTTCGGTAAATTTCAGAGACCGAAACTATCGAAATTCACCGAAAAATTTACCTATCGAAACCAAAACTTTAATCCTTGCCGCAAACCTCCTTTTTGAATCCTTCAAGCAATAGGGAACCTACATTCAATTTGGAAGGGACCAGGAAACATCCATTGGATTCCTACTGCAGCTAGTTGTGTTGCAAAATTAGTTTTGCCGTAAAATTATTTTTGGCACAGAAAGAGTGGCTTTAGCCAAGATGTTAAAACCCTCAATCGTAGCAAGAATACTTGAGAGAAACAGAACAATGAACTTCAATTTATTTTCCAAAAACTGAATACAATTCTGGGCAACGCCCCTTTTTCTATGAAGAGAACATTCAAAAGCACGTGCCACTAACAACCTTCTAACAACTCCTTAACAAATCTGTTAACAACTAAACAACAGTAATCATCTGTCAAACACTATCACAACTAACAAGAAATCAACCCTAACACAAGATAACAACACGTGCCTAGAATTGATCCTACGTTTTCATATCATATCCTGCAAGTCAAAAAAATTGTGATATTTTCAAAATCGAATTCAAATTTGCATTTGATTTACGTTGTTGTGTTCTTCAAATTGATACAGTACACAAGAAAAATCCACAGCGTTGCAAGATTTATGTGGAAATATAACATACATATCCAAACCCAGACAGATCGTTTCATGTATTTCCTGTACTGCCAATGTACTTTGCATTCTGTGATTATAATATAGACAAAATCCCTGCACTTCCACCTACCACCTAACAGACACCAGTAACATAATACACCCTGTGCTTCTAACCCAGTTACCTGACTCTGAGAATGCAAAGAAAAAGAGTTAACAGGTACACTCATCTAACATTCGTTGAAACCAATGACGACGCACCCCGGATCAAGCTTTCCAACTTCCCTCTCAAACTAGATATAGTGTTGTTCAGTGCTTCCTCTGTACGTGTTTCATCAAGGGGGTCATGTAGTACATGGAGCTGCACCTCTAGAAACCGACCAAGACTTGCATCGGCAACATTGACAAGCCTAAGTGATGTAGTTGTGTGCATAAACTTTGTAACAATGAGTCCTGCAAGAAGTTGCTGATCTGCCTTCACAAGCTCTGCAACAAAGTATGGGAAGAGTATTCTTCTAAAAAGCCACAACCAGTTTTTGTTCTCTTCACCTATTCGTTTCTGAACAATCCTCTCGGTTTGTAACTGAGCAGCTTGAAATTTGTGGGATAAGTTGCCAACCAAATAGCAGATACAAGAGAACGTGTTACCATAGGTAGAATTTGAGATAATCGTGGACAAAACCCCAGAGAATAATACCAGCATCAATAACTCATGGTCTGCACCAATTGAGTCGGAAATGCCTCCTTGCTTCAACTTTTCTTCAACGGCAGCCAAACACTGCATCTGCAGTGTTTCAAAAGGCAGTAATAGCACCAGCTTTAAAGCCATGAAACAATCTTCTTCCGCAACAATTTGGCTCAAGCTTCTAGCCCCATCTTCATCAAGCAATATGCCATTGGATTTCAGTAAGGACTGATCAATCAGTCTCAGAACATCTTTAAACCGGGAGAGCATTACAAGTTTCTTCAAAATCTCCAACCAACACACATGCAAAGGGTGAATGGTAAAGGAACTCTCCTTTCCTTTAACAGGAGGTTCTGTTTCCTGGAAACTCTCCCATCCTTCATCCCAGTTATCATCCCAGTCATTTCCAGCATCCTTTTCTTCCACAGCGGCTTCCTTTTCTTCCTTCACCGAGAAAAACCCTTCCCACTCTCCCAACATGACTAGCAAGGAATCAACATGGGAATATGTCTGAGCAACATCACAAACCTTTAGGAAGCAAGAAACAGCTGTCTCTACATTCAAGAGATCATCGGGAGTAATTTCCACAGCCGGCGATATGGTAGCCACAAGCTGTGATGACTTGAGGGCAACCAACGTACTTGTAAACCTGTTAGATGTATCATTGTGATCTGCCAATCCCTCATTACTAGTCTCAGCTTTCTTACTTGTAGATTGCACATCGTCCCATCCTTCCCATGGTGTAACATTAGATTGTATACTAGCAGCCAAACCCTTGATACTTTTACCAGTGAGAAATTGCATAAGCTCTAAAGTATAAACTCGAATTGAACCCGGTAGCTGCAGGTCATCTGAGAACTTGGCCAATCTTTCCCAAACTAAATGCCTGGCCTTATCCAGATCCTTTAAATTACCTTCTAATTTACTCAAAGATGATAGAAGCTGATATAAGTTCTCAGAACCCCGGGATTCAAGGGCAGCCACATCCTGTAAAATGTGTTCCAAAATATTTAAGTAGAGAAGGGGAAGTTCCTGGATTTCAATGTCAGCTGCCAAACAGGAACCAGTTGGACCCCCCAATACTCCTTGGGAATATACTTCAGCCACAGCTCCGAACCCACAACCAGAAAATATCAAGGCTCTACAGAATATATAAGGTTCAGAAGCAGATTCACCAATCAAACCATGATTGACAAAACTGACAATTGTACCCCAGCCCTGACTTGGTGAGACAGTGTCTTCTATTACCAACCTCATCAAAACCTTTAAACAGCAAGCTAAGCAATCAAGATTGAGCCTGAGACTTTCTCCGGCATCCCCAGGGAACACAATTTCCTTCATATCATCAACCAATCGTACCCAAAAGTTCAATAGAATAATAAGACACTCTTGCCAAGTTGAGTTATCTGGTACAGTTCCATAGGACCCCAAAAGAGGTACAATGATTGTGAAATACCGCTTCATAATGTTCAAAGAATCTAAATGTGCCAGGAGCCTAATATGTTTTCTGCAACATTCGTAGCTCTGCTCAAGCTGACTTACTAAGGCTTGAAGGTTCTCTGTGCTTTGGACAGTCGAAAAAGTTCCAGCTTTAGTCTCCAAAGTTGCCAACAAACTCAAAACATAATGTTTGTAGACATCCTGCCACGTTATGAGACCCTCCGACAATGGCACAGAATATATACTGGCAAGGTTCTCCACCATCTTTGCCAAGGGTTCCAAGCTACTATCATGTATGTGCATGCAGACTTCATGGCTTAAGCACTTAAAGTTCAAACCACCTAATCCAGCAACATTTTTGAAGTTAAGGTTCGGAAGAAAGGAAACTCTTCGGCACTCTTGCTCCATTAACTTGTAAAAACGAGATAATCCAAATTCAGTTAGATGCGCTTGATCAGGATGTATAAGTGGTAATTCTTTTCTGGTTTCTTCCAGTTGCAAGTAGCAGTCAGAGAGCAGACCAAACATGTAAGCAAGTCGCAGCTTGTTGCATCCATCAATTGCGGGGTATACAACAGACGAAACTGCTTTGATGATTTCCACAGCATAGACAACTATTTCTCGTTTAGATTCTGAAAGTTCATAAGTAATATCATCATTGGTCCAAACCTCAGAAACAAGGACAGAATTCAAATAACGTGTAAATACCTGCAAGAAACAGTAGAACAGCATCACTCAATGGGAAAAAATTTATCATTTATAGTACAACTTTGAGAGATATATGTTAACAAAAAAATGCCTACCTCAGCTCGATTCAAGCCATACTCATCAGCTAATTTCAAAACGTCCTTTAAAATGTGCTTCTTCTCTAACTTTACTGAATCAATCAGGGGAAGCAAAACACTCCCAATGTAATTAAAGTCTCGAGACAAAAAGCGTGCCGTGTCAACACCAGGAATTACTTTCTCTAAAGCTCTACAGCGATCTGCAACTCGCTTTTGGTCTTCTAATTTCAGCTTCCACTCTCTCCAAAAGGTAGACTGTACCTTGTCAAATTTGTCCATTTCATCTGAAACCAATAAATTAAAATAAGAAACAATTAGCACCCCATTATAGGAAAGATGTTGAAAAGAAAGGTGCATGGAATGATAAACAAGTATTCTTGGCAATTTTGGGTTTAATCAATGGAGCTTTTACATAGAATACCAAAATTAACCTGTACTAGGTGGTGTGTGCTTTTCTTTAAACTTCCGCAATAGCAGCTCCCTTCTTTGCATAGGATCTTCACACTCAATTGCTGAACTATATAACAAGCTATATGTCATCCCAACATTCATGATGCTACAAATTTCCTGGTAATCCTTCCTTGTTCTAAGCTGTTCCTCTATGATTTCAACCCCATTAACGGCATCTCCCAAATTCAAGAGAAAGGAGCAACCCAATATGTCTTCCTCTTCAGTAACAGGTGGTTCAATAATTGATTTTGCCAGAGAGGCAATTGCATTGTCTGTTGGAGCAAAACCATTTCTCGCCAACCAGGACAGAATGGTCACTAAAGCCTGTGTTCTTACGCTCACATATTCCTTACGAGGCAGGTTACTAATTGACTTCTTGTTGTGTTCCGTATTCTGACTTAGTTTAAGCAACCATGGAAGCTGTAGGGCACCAAAAGACAATAGTTTTCCATTTTCTCTCAAAGTAGATTCCCAATTGGTTCCATTCTCTGCAGGTAAGTTTTTAGCAACGACAGAGAGTAAGTTTTGAATGTTGCTAAGATGCACATCTTGATCGTCACAGCTAACTCCCTCAACCTTTTCCAAACAACCTTTCAGGTTGATTATATCTTGAATACCATGGTCCGGACCTGTAATGACTGAGGAGCCTTGAATTGAGAAATCTGGACATTGTGTCCCTGTCAACATCACTAGTGTCTCACATTGACCTTGAAAATCCAGATCTTTCCATGCATGGAGCAACTCACTAATAGATTCCTCATCACAGTTGCTCAAAGCAAAACCCAGTAACTGCTTTCGAGAATTTATATCCATGTTTTCAAGGGGAGGACCCCTAGCTATTGCAGCACATAAGTCCCAAATGTGACCGTGCCCTTTCTTAGCCAAAACAAGACACAAATCAAGGGCCAATTGGAGATCACCAGCAACTGCAGCTTCTCTGGCGATAGCTTCCTGTACAGAAGATACATTGTCTGGAGAGTTCAGTCCAAGAAGTTTGGCAATCTCAACGAGTTCATCAACGTGTAAATATGCACCAGTTTGACAAGTGATTGCCATTTTGATTATTTCCATTGGATCTTTTATTTGCCTAAATTGCATGGGTAAGAGATGCACTCCAAGTTCTGGAAGTCTAACTGTAAGTGCATCAATAATATCAGACTCTACTTTGACAATTCTGCTGCTCGGATATAAATTGAGGCATTCCTTAGCCTTCCAGATCTGAAAAAGTTGTGCAAAGATTAGTAAATGCACATAGTAAGTTGGATGTGCTACTGTGTCATCAAAAAACATAACCATCCTCATACTTACTTCGGGACAAGATAAACTAGAAGCTGAGAAGAAATACTCTCTTGCAGCTTGTATAACAAGATTCTCAGCCTTCTCTGACGCCAAAGCAACAGAACTTGTACCCTTTAGATAATTCCTGGCAAGAGAAAACTTCCCAGCTTTCAGAAGCCCTCTACAAAATTCCATCAACATGTACTCCAGATCCAGAAAAGGGAAGGCTTTTTCCCTTATGCATTGCATATCACGCCACATGCTTGCCCAATCAGTATCTGATCGACCAGGCTGTCGACGTATAAATTTTGAAAGTATAAGGCGAAGAATTTGCTTTACACCTTTTCCATCCGTATGAGACTCGAGGAAAAAATTCAGTGGTTTTGGTACCTGAAAAAACATCAAAGCTGATTCAATGCATCAACCATAAAAACAAAGTTGATTCAATGCATCAACCATGGAATGTGAAATTCTAGTCTCAATAAAAATTCGTAGAACAATTAGATGCCAAGATTTTAGGATATGCTCTCAGAATTATAATGAGTATATATGTTATATCATTCCTTCTTACTCCGTCCAACAGATCACTAGCATCTATACCTGCCGAGTGCATTTTTTTTTCACTTTGGTTGAGCAAGGTAGTATAATGCAAAATTGGAAAAGGCAATAAGCTTTCTTATCATGAAAGAATATAAACCTGATAAAATGCCAGGAGCCTCCCTACTTCAATGTGCCCCTCTGCCACTTTCAATCTTCTCTCCAGCCCATCAACAAACATTTCACTACCTACTAAGTCAGAAAAAAGAGAAGAAAACCCAACGCTTAAGCATTCTGTAAGAGAAAATCTCATTATCACACAGACCAGACTTCTAAAGAAGCAATTACCTTGGGTTTGTGGAAGTTTTGACAATATGGCTGCCATGGTAGTCCACTTATCAGTAGATGTGCACAAATAAATGCACTGCAGAGCGCAGTCTATTAATTCAACCTCATCCTTGAATAGGCTGTTACTTTCGAAATCACTGCACCCCTCTCCAATTACCTGCAAGCAGATGTCCAATTTGTTCTCGGAAGCAGTTTCTTTCAGCCACCTAACTAGAAATGATTCAACCTTGTTATGATCTGGATGGTTATCTGCCACCTCACCCTGTGAACCTGACATTGTATAATGAAACCTATCTTGCATAAACGGTACTGCCATATTACGCAATCGGGCAATGATATTTTCTTCTTTAACTCCTTTAAGCATCGTTCCAAACTTCTCATAGTCAGATAATTTTTCCCACGCAACAAGACTCAGAGTGGAATTTATTTCAATACTGTCATCAGAATAAATAAGTTGGTGCAAGTATGAGATGTCATCATGGAATTGTTGCAACCCATCAACACCTTTGCGATTAGCAAACTCAAGCAAGCAAAGGCAATTGTCTAGCTGTCCACAACAACTATCAATATCTCTAGCCCTCTTCTTGTACCATATTAAAAGTTCATCAGGTGATGGCCAAACTGGTCCTAGGCACTGCTTGAGCATCGGCTCTGTCTCGATCTGGATACTAGTCTCATGGTCCTTGGGTGATTTGTTAATAAAGATTATCATTTTCTCACATTCAACCCAATCTTCATCTCTCACTGCTACACTTTTAGGAGGAGACCTCCCTGGAAGAAGCTGCCCATAAGTTTGTACAGGAACTGTTTCAGGTATAGCAGCCAAAATCTCCAAAACGAAAGGAGCCAGTGAGTAAGGATGACGCTTGAACAGAAGATTTAAGGCCCCAATTTTCCCACTTTCAGCAATTTTTACAGCAGCTTTATTTATGGGCATAGCTCGAAATTTTCTATATTCCTGCACAGAAAACCTGCAGAAAACTATGTCATTCAAGTGCAGGTTAGTAGCAATTGCGAAGGAACTCATTATTCATAATCAGACAGGGACACCAAATACACATCCAATCAGCACCGACTACTAATAACAGAGAGATCTAACAACCAAAGAAAAGACAAAAGATTTTAAATCATAATAAAAAGTGCAAGTACCAATTAAAGTATGAAAAGTTTAACAGTTTTGTATGCATAGATAAACTACAATAGCAATTTTTGCAAATGAGTGCATAAGTTGTAAGAGAAACTATGACTCAAAGTTGGGATTTAACAGACAAGGGGGTCTTCAAAGCATAGTATTTGGCTAAAAACATAGATTCTGCAGGGTATCATACCTGCCCATATTTATCCCAAGAAACGTCTCTAACCAGTCTCTGAATTTCAGTAATTGAAGCCTAGCCATGCGAAACTCCCAAATTTTGCTACATGAAGCATTTTCCAGTTCAGAGAATTTATACTGGTTAGTGAGGTGCAGCCCAAGTGAAAGCAAGGCCCTCACAGCATCTTCTGTTGGACCAACTTTGTCCACACATTCGGAAAGTACAAAAGTTTTATCCTTAATTTTTGATAGAAGCGTACTTATTTCATTTGTTCCTTGACTTGAATGCAACCACTGTGATTTTATGACTTCATCTTTCTCCAACCCATGACAATCAGCGAAATCCAAGGCAGCCTGATACTTTTCACTTCTGATCAAAATATTGTACATTTCTAGGATGGTTCTCTCAGAAAATGATACAAGGCTCCAATTCAAAGAAGAAATGTCAATCTGGTCAGGGCTTTCCAGCGTAATATTCTCCATGCTATGGAACTCATTAGTTTTCTTAGAGTTAGATATCTCTTCAGATGACACAGTCTCCAAAATAAACAGGTTTCCTTGAAACAGATTTATTCTTTCTATAACTGGCTTAGAAAATACAGTTCCATTTTCCTGAACCTTCAAACCACTAAAGATGTCAAGCATGGTAACAATGCCACTCTTTTTTGCAAAAGTAAGGATGTGGTCAGACCACCAAGTAAAATCCACAATGTCACTTAAATGTTCTCCCATTCCACTTGACAAACTACGGGTCACTTGTGACTCGCATCTCTCTCTGCATGTAAAATTTGAAAGTGAAAAGCATTCTCTATCCAACTTAAAAATGTGGATGCATCCTGTGACATCTAAAGTAGCAACAAATTTGGCTTGTGGTGAGATTAGCACCTTTGGATATGCTAGCTGACTTCTATGATCTTTTGTTTTCGAATAAAAACCCTCAAACTGAACCGTAACAAGTTGCTCCAGATCAATATTCCTACTTCTACGCCAAAGAGAAAGATGACAAGATCCTGGAGGAAATCACATAACTAATTAATATGTAAACTAATCCAAGTAATCAACAATGATAATCGCCAAACCAAAAAGGATGCACGAACCCATACAGACGGATATCTTGATGCATAACCATAATAAATCAAATGGTAAGTACAAGTTAGAAAAATAACAAACTTTCAACCTGAAGTTAGTGTGACACCAGCAAGTACAGAAAGCTCTGGGTGGTAGTCAACGCAGACAACAATGTGAGGGAATTGTCCCTTTGCAGTTATTCCATTACGTGAGGTGCGCGCTGAAAATATAGAGGAACTTGGATCCTGACTGATCTCAACCTGATGAAGGGAACCATCAGATGCAACCACAATAAAGGTACACCTGGAAACATTTCATTAATGTCAACAAGTGAATCCTCAACTTACTCCAACAACGAACTAGAACCTCAAACAACAGAATCAAGGTGCAGACAGGAAGAAATCATCACAATTTTTTTTATAAAATTTCATGTATCATTCTTGCACAGGCTAAAGGAAGGACAAGAAAATACTTACAGACAAGATTTCTGTACATCAGAATCATCATGCACAATGAGGCCAATTACTGGTAAAGATACTTTTAAATGCCTCTTTGCAATCCTCGTTATCTCGTCACCGTTTGCTTTGATGAAATACAATGTATCGGTGTCATCAGCAACTCCAAGAACATCATGATTTTCTGACCAAGTTCCTGTTGTAAATGAAGCAAGGCTCCCACCTGATGTATTGTGCACGAAATAAATCACAACGAAAACAGAAACCGATGATTCAACAATATAAGCAAGTATTTCGTACTTGTGAAAGTGCCACACGGCTTCGAATAGTTGTCTTCCTTCTGCAAAATCGTTATCTGATTCCAAGAAGCCACGGCTACACGCTCACCTCTTGGAGATATAAACAGGGATGCCAATTTTCTCAGTTTTGGTGGCTGTTTGTATTCGTTCCACTTCCCTCGCAGCTGGCTCACACCTTCACAGATCAATTTGAAAGACAACTCAATCAATAAAACCATCAAAAACCCGGAAACTACTATCATCTAATTAAGGGAAATGTGATGAACCTGGAAGGGAAAAAAGTGATTGAAAGCTCCCTTTACTAACGCCATTAGCCTGAACTCCGAAAAATGAAAATCAATCAATCAACAAATTGGTTAATTGAGTAATCAAGAAAGCAGCATGAAATCGAAGAAAAGCAGAGTATTTAAGAACCTGTTGGGGAGGGTAATTGGGAGTATAGGGCCTTGTAGTGTGACGTTTAGTCTCAAAAAACAGTGCAGGAGGTGCTGTTGTTTCTTCCATGGTTCAACCTCGGAGATCTCACTGAACAAACCTGCAAATATCAAAGTGAAAAATTTCATGTCCGAAAACACATTTCAATGGCCTACTCTCTTGCCAGTCTTCCACAATACCAAAAACCCAATTATTATTTTCCTCCAAAACCCACAAATTCCAACTAAAACAAACTTTAAACCTAACAGTTGTGAACTTCAACACCCATGCTCTGTACTCATCATAGATAAAGACCTACGTGTTAATGCACTCAAAAATTTGTTCTAAGCTAGTTAATTCATTAGTGGCCAACTTAACTTTAACACTATAAATTGCTAAAACGCCAATGCTAAAAATGCATAACCCCCCAAAAATACTTCAAAGCTCGAATCTTTCATACCCTACGTCTCCCATACAAAACTATTATCCAATCCAACTGCACAAATACATAATCGGCTCTATATAGGCATAGAATGGAGAGCAATTGAGATCAAATTCAATCGAAAATCAGCTGAAATCAGAGAAAAGTTGTAAACTTTGAAACGAAAGATTTCGAAAACCCAGCTAGAGATTCACGAATTTCTCGTACCTTGTGACGACGAGCACAGCGATCGGCGAGGAGCTCTGAATTGGGGGATTAAAGGCCGAACAGAAGAGAAGAGAAGAAGAGCAAACCCTAGACCTCAAAAACCATAACCGCATCGGATTCTGATTTTGATTTTGATTTTGATTTGCTACTGAATAGAGAAGGAAAGAGTAGACAGCAAACGCACCACCATTTTTCTTCTGCTTTCTTTCTTCTTCTTTCTTCGGTCCTGATGAAACCGCACCAGACTCTATTGGGCCGCCACCGCCATGTAAGCTCAGCCCGCCAAAAAGGATAGTTTGGGCTTGAAGTGAAGCGGCCTCAAACAGATAATTTTGAGTTGTGAAACAAGCCCAAAATCGCCTCCAAAACTGCTGGGGGACATCTTGATTTTTGAAGGATAGCAATGCAGTTAAGGATTACACCATTAACACCTGTAACGCGCGCACATGTACGTACATATGGCCATAGGCATTGGAATTTGGAAGTGGGGTGTCAAAATCAGCATTCTCGGTTTGCTTAGAACGATTAGAGGCAATCTAGCCCAAAAAAAGCCATTGTCCTATCAAAAATTGTTATTATTCTGATACTCTCTTACAGAATCGAAACTTTCATGTGTGTGACGGACATATCATGTCCATACTTGTTTCACACTTGAGAAGGTGAAGGTGGGGGTGAAAGGAGGATAATATTCTTGATTGATAGATATTAGAGAACATATCTGTTGGGCTTGTAGCTATCTAGGATCAAGTTCTTGAAGTCAACTGTTACTACTAGTACTAGTACTATTGCTTGTAGCTCATGGCAAAACACAAGTTCATGTATTCGATATGTTGCAAGATATATTCTCTTGCCAAAAGTGGGCATTGAAACGAAAGTAAACTCTCAAGACTGGTCATCTTCAACACTGAGAGAACACCTGCATATATAGCAGTGAACAAGGAATATATGCAATGTGAGAATCTATGTATAGTAATCTAGCTATAATGGGATAATTAACAAATCTCAAAAGAGATCGCAAAGGCTTTAATAATGTATTAGCACCGTCCCAACTCCATAATACTGTCCCGGTGGCTGCTGCTTAAAGCCTTCCACTCCCACAATAAAAAAAATGATCACGAAGATTGAATATTATTATTGGAATTCAAAACTAGTACGAAAAGAGCACGATCTGATCAAAGTTTCCCTTTCTTGGAACATATCGATTCTGTTATCTTTACTAGCTTTATGTTAGTGGATTTCAGGGGGGGCTTTATCATAGGTTAGGTGGCTGCAAATTAATGCTGATATGCATTCTCCTGCTGAACACATACACACAGATATGCCCTAGCTAGTTAGGCCTAAGGCAATCTTGATGGAAGACAATCGTTATTAGAAATGCGGTTTGACTAATTAATATATTCTTATCTTATCTTCCAGTTCAAACTTCAAACAAATGAATCTACTTTAGATCTCTGCCTCTTCGTATGGTCGTTTCTACTTCACAAACGTTCTACATACAGAAAACAATAAGACGAGTAACAAAATACAAGGAGAGTTACACTCAGAAGAGTTACAAAATGAGAAGAGTTACAATTCAGCACATCACTTTGCAAAAGATGCTGAAGCAAAGTAGAAGTAGAACCATATCAGAATACTCTAGGTAGCTGCAGACGGACCAGACCAGGTGCGTTTTAGCTCTTAGCACCATGACGCGCAAAATTGACGACATTGGTGATGTGGCATGTTATTCATCATAGTAGATCACGTGCCAGAATTGCACGAATTATCCCTCCATTATGCCGTACGCAGGGGTTTTAACTATAATTGATGAAAGAGATTGGATAAAAAGGATGGGCAGTAGTGGGATTCTCAACCTTGGTTGAATTTAAATTCTTGGTCATTAGAAATGTTCCTTCCTTATCTTAATAATTAATTCATAATGCTTGGTTGTGACCTTCTGAAACCCTATATATAGAGGTGGAAGCTCCAATATCTATTAAGCTCTCAAGGCAGCTGGCTGAATGTCCACAGCAGTTAATCTTAATATATTTCTGCAGAAGTAGACATGGCGTGATATTGGTCCGGCTCTTCTTCCATAATCAATCTTTGTTCGTCTCGTACATTCACAACAAAGACTAGTGCGTTCTGAGATGAGCCGAACCAATATCACTCTTGTATGCTTCTTTGCATAGAGTAGCCTGGCGTTTTGAGTGCATTGGCAATCTCATACCATCACAAAGGCTCAATGCTTCACCATCAGTAGCTATCTGTTTATTCTTCGATTCCCTTACCTTGATATTCTTTATGTGTATATGTTTTCGCTATCTGTTTATTCTTTCGATTCCCTTACCTTGATATTCTTTATGTGTATATGTTTTCGCTATATATGTATCTCTGGTTCTGTGTTGCAGATCTCTGGAATGAAGGAAAATGGCTTCTGTTACACACCTCCTCCTTGCAGTTATGACAGTGTGTCATGCGAGTTTTCGTCCAGAGTTTCAGTTCGATCTTCAACGTCAAGTATGCTAACTTAGGCTGCTGATGAATCTGTACATGTATGACTATCAGTCTTGTCTATTGGTAGTTTAGTACTACCACGCCTTGTTTAATTTGAACAAGCCAGTTTCTTTTATCCATTTTGAAATAGTGCTCTCCGTGTGATGATCTGATGATGAGGACGATGTTCATTGCTACCAAACTAGAATTGGGCATTTACTATTTGTTGATGATAAGTCTCCATAATATATCATATTCGTATATTATATTGTTTGCTTTCAAAATTACTTATCTGTCTTGGATTTTTTTTTCCAGATAATGTGCTCGCTTTACGTTATCATTTCCATATTCTTGTTTTGATTTTACTTTCAATTGCAATAATCTATCAGAGAAACACACACCTCGTCAGCTCCTTTTCCTCATCTCAGTTTCTCACTTTTCACCTTGTGGTAGAGTTGTGATGCTTTCTAGCTAGTTTGTTGGAGCACTTTTTTTCTATCCAAACAGAGAGTTAAAAGAGCTACTAATTACTGCTTAGGTTTACCATTCATTTGCATCAGTGGGTATTTCAAGCCTTGAGGAGTAATGCATATGTAAGAATAGAATAGAGTTTATCAAAACCGGGTGCGCATATCATTATAAACTTACGACATTGGCTTTCTATGTGCCTAAGCATAAACATAAATTATCATTCTGACCATGTTAAGGAAACCTCATTGGCCCGACCTAAATATAAACAGATAAAACAAGTAGGAAACATGTTACTTTAACTTAAATTGCACATGTGTTAACCAATTATAATGATAATAGCCACCTCGTTATCTTTTGGCTATGTTCCCCTGGAACCAACTTGTAGATTCACGCCCCAGGTGCATTTTGTTTTAATCAAGGTTGTTGTTTTGTGCCTAAGTAGATCGACCGGTGTTTATGTGCATATTAGGAAAGGTTTAAGGTCTTCAATTGGTGAGTCAGTGGAGCTGACACACCCTTTAAACTTAACTTGCAAGTTGCAACAGAAACCAGCAGTTTCAGTCAAACATAGCTGATTGTTTCGTAGGCAAAGTTCAAGAGAATGATCCTAATTGTTTTCATTCTGCCGGGAAAAATTCCACGACCATCAGCGAAAAACAAACAGAATCCCCTCCCCCCCCAAAGCACACAAAGCAACAATTTTTATCAGCAGCCCTAGTTGGATGCATTATTTTATGCTTGACAGATCGATGAAGACTAAGTTAACAACTGATTATGAGAAACATAAATGTCATGTAAATTATATGGTACCTTACTGTGCAGTGCTTCTGTTGGCACTAATATTGGTCTTTAAAACTGATACGCACCAGTACTACACTTGATCGTAGCCAAAAGGCCGAGAAATGTTTAGTAATTCCCAGTTATGAAGACAAGATTATTAACAAATTGACCATGAAAATATTCTCAAAAGTGAATATGTTCTGCAATACAGTTATACTAGCTGCGCAGAAGAAGCAGGCCATGTTTCCCGTTCAGATGTTTCTATGATCAATGTAGACTCCAAATGTACGCTCCATGAGAGTTGCAACATCTTTAGGTGTTAGGACAACTTGAACCTCACATTCTGCATGTATTCAAAATCAGCCCAAGTATATTGTAGATCACTAACACGAATATTACACATATTACGTATAATTGATTATGGCTATCCAAAATCACTACAAGCGTATTTGGTCACTTGGATGAGCGACTCAGCGACCCGGAATCTGCAACTTAGGCCCCAAGGTGAATGATGATCGTGAGGCTTTGGCGACGCGGCATAATATGTGGCTCTAGACACGTAACGAATAAACAGTGTTGACTTGGTCCTCGGCTACCAGGGTCCTGCTTGGAAAAACACAAACACAAACCAAACTACACTTCAACAAATTAATGAAAAAATTGATCAACTCATTATACAATTCATTCTTTTACTTTCTGGGTTCAGAGAAAGACTCCATGAAAGTGAGAGATTGGCTAGCTCTTCAAAGCCGTATGCTTGTATTCTGGTTTTCTGGGTTGGGTTTTCACTGGAACTTTTGCTTGCGATCAACCAAAGTCAACACATTTGTTGACTTGTAATGTCAGGTCATTCCTCTCTGTCTTTCTCTTTGTTTGATTGAGAAGCATTATTACTTCTATGTTTGGTTGCTGAGAAAATAAGGAAACAGGATATAAAATGGAATTTTGCATTCAGGGCAGTATGTACTGTCCATCAAATTGTCTGTAATGGGATTAACAATTTGAATGTGAAAGATTGGATTTTCGTAATCTGGTAAAGATATGCCTGGTGTACTTGGATATTCCATGAAAAACTTGACTTGAGAGGATAAAATGAACTAAAAGTTTAGATTTTGAAGCTAATGAAGTATGTATTTGTAGATTTTCTTTGACTTAGCAGTGCTGAATTGTCTGATTTATCAATATAAATTGTTCTTGGATGTGAGTATAAGTAACTTATTGCTGCTAATGCAGTTCATAACTTGAAAAAATGGTTATTGTTGAGAAAAGGACCAACTTCTATGTCAATGTTGTTGTTTTACAGAATCAGGCTGCAGCTGCCAGCAAAGGGAGAGGGTTGTTCCCCTTTCAGATTGAGAATTAAAATGCGATTCGATTACAGCTGAGAGTCTAACTTCATAGTTTTTCTCTCATATAAAGATGGCAAAAGATATCATGGTTACTGATTCAATTGTTCCACTGTCTGAATTACTTTCTGAGACTGTCCTTGCTGCCAAGGAAGTCCTAATTCAGAAAGAAAATTTTAAAGTTTTCTCAAGGTACTTGGAGAAGACCTCTTCTATCTTGAAAGAGCTGTCTAATAAAAATATTGAAGATTCAGAAACCCTAAATAATGCCCTGAAGATTCTAAGCCAAGAGGTTGGAGTTTCTAAGAAGCTAGCTCTAGATTGTAGCAAAAGAAATAGGATTTATCTCTTAATCACTTGCCGGAAGATTGTTAAGGCCCTAGAGAGCAGTACGAGGGAGATCGGTAGAGCACTTAGTCTAATCCCACTGCAATCTTTGGATGTATCATCTGGTATAGCTAACCAGATTAGCAAGCTATGCAAGAGTATGTTGGATGCTGAATATCGAGCATCTGCATCAGAGGAAGAGGTTTTGGCTAAGATTGAGCTCGGAATACAAGAACAAAATGCTTCACTTGTTCGTGTTTTTGAGGCTTTTGGGATCTCTAATGACCAGTCTGCACTGGAAAAGGAATTCAAGGAGTTCAAGTGCGAAATGGATACTAATATGAGAAAAGACCTGGAAGAAGATTCACAAATGGAACAAATTAGAGCATTGCTGGAGAAGACTAGTGTGAATGCCACTACATCTGCTAGGGACAAAGAGAATGAGTATTTTGAAAAGAAAAGTTCTTTGGGCAGGCAACCATTGGAACCTCTTGAGAAATTTTACTGCACCTTCACTCATGAGATCATGGTGGACCCTGTGGAAACTTCCTCTGGTCAGACATTTGAGAGAAGCGCAATAGAGAAGTGGTTTGCGGAAGGTAAAACTTGTTGTCCTTTGACCGATATTCCCTTGGACCCTTCGGTTCTACGGCCCAACAGAGCTCTTAAACGATCAATCGAAGAATGGAAAGATAGGAATAGCATCCTTTCAGTTGTCTCTATAAAGTCCAAACTCCAGTCAAATGAAGAGCAAGAAGTGCTTGAATCCTTAAAAAAGCTCCAGAGTCTATGTATGGAAAGAGAGTTGCACAGGGAATGGGTGACAATGGAGGACTACATTCCGGTCCTTATTGGACTTCTTGGTCTGAAAAATCGAGAAATAAGAATGGATACTCTTGCCATCCTATTGATCCTTGTAAAAGATGGTGAAGAAAATAAGGTACATTACCTCCTAGTACCATGTTCTATTATGATTGATGTAGCTAAGCAGATATATCTATTTGTCATAAAGTATTACCTTGCTGGTGACGGGATGCATAGGCTTCGATGTTGTCTGCATTCTCTTGAAAGCTTTTACTGTCGGGTTAATAGTGCTTATTGTGTGTAGTACTTACCACCAATTGGCCTATCATGACATCTTTCTGTAGCATTTTATGATACATGGATAATACTTTATTAAAGCTAGAATCGGCATTTCTGATTTCCATCTATTTCATCTAGTTCATTACACTTTTGACAGGTGAGACTCATAAAAGTGGACACTGCACTTGAATCCATTGTCCGATCACTTGCACGCCAAAGTGGGGAAAGAAAGTTAGCATTGCAGTTGTTACTGGAACTATCTCACAGTAGGGCTCCACGAGATTTGATGGGAAATGTTCAGGGATGCATACTTCTCCTAGTAACAATGCTAAGTAGTGAAGATGATCAAGTCACTACGGATGCAACCGAGCTTCTGCAGAACCTGTCTTTTGTTGATGAGAATGTTATACAGATGGCAAAAGCAAATTATTTTAAACCATTGTTGAAACTTCTTTCTTCAGGTATGCTTTGGGGTACAAAATTTTGTCAGCATCGCATCCATTTGTTATCTGATAGAACATTCTTCTAGATTGTGCTGACAACTTAAATTTGATGCAGGACCAGAAGATGTTAAAATGCTTATGGCTGGAACTTTGTCGGAACTTGAATTGACGGATCATAACAAACTTTCCATAGTCAAAGATGGGGCACTAGTGCCACTTCTTGCATTGCTTTTACATAGTGATCTAGAAAAGCGGAAAGCGGGTGCCAAAGCTCTTCTACACCTCTCCAAATTACCAGAAAACGGCATGCAGATGATTAGAGAAGGTGCAGCTGCACCACTCTTTGAACTTCTCTATTGTCACAGCCTATTATCGCCAACCTTGCGTGAGCAGGTAGCTGAGACAATTATGCACCTTGCCATATCAACCACCAGTCAAGAAGCTGCTCAGGAACAGGTCTCTTTGTTAGACTCCGAAGAAGATATTTTTAAGCTCTTTTCCCTAATATCTTTAACAGGACCTGACATACAAAGAAGCATTCTCAAAACCTTCCATGCATTGTGCCAATCTTCTTCGGGTTTAGAGATCAGACAAAAGCTGAGACAGGTAACGAAACAGACACAGCACAACAGAGTTCATAATACTGCACGTTTTTATTGAACAAAAGTTCTATACATTGGATTCTCATGCTCTTAATCAATATCCCAATTCCACAAGAATTTTGGATGTTGAAGTTTAAAGAACGTTTTTCTGGTGTGTGATTATGTATGTACTAACAGCTAATGTTGTGTTTCATGTGATTCACAGCTATCTGCTGTCCAAGTGTTGGTTCAACTGTGTGAGGCTGATAACCTTCCTGTTAGAGCAAATGCCATGAAGTTGTTCTTTTGCTTGACAGAAGATTGTGTTGACAGCACTTTTCTGGAGCATATAAGTCAAAGGTGCATCCAGAACTTGCTAAGGGTTATAAGAAGTTCAAACGATGTAGGGGAGATAGCTGCTGCAATGGGTATTATTGCTAATCTTCCAAATGACCCGGAGAGGACTCGTTGGCTTCTTGATGCTGAGGCACTTGAAATAATCTGCAGTTATTTAAGTGAAGGGACTAAAGATGCCTCATATAGAAGGCAGGTAATAGAGAACGCTGTTGGAGCTCTTGGCCATTTCACAGTTCCAACAAACCAGGAATGGCAGAAACAAGTAGCTGAAGCTGGTACTATCCCAGTGCTGGTACAGCTACTGGCTTCCGGAACTTCTTTGACAAAGAAAAATGCTGCTATTTCACTTAAACAGCTATCAGAAAGCTCCAAAAGCTTGAGCAAGCCGATAAAGAAGCGTGGGATTCTGTTGTGCTGCTTGTCTGCACCCGAAGTAGGCTGCCCTGCCCACCTAGGCATTTGTACTGTTGAATCATCATTCTGCATAGTAAAGGCCAATGCTCTGGAACCCCTTGTGAGAATGCTCGAGGAGGCAGATGTCGAAGCCTGCAAAGCTTCTCTCGATGCACTTTTGACGTTGATTGATGAACAAGGAGGAGAACAAGGCGGAAAGGTGCTTGATCAAGCAAAAGCAATCCCTCCAATCATAAAACTTCTGAGTTCACAATCTGCCGGGTTGCAAGGAAAATCTCTCAAAGCTTTGGAAAAGATTTTTCAAGTAAATGAGTTGAATCTGAAATATGGAACTTCAGCTCATATGGCATTGGTGGACATTGCTCAGAAGAAAGATAGTGATTTGAAGTCTCTGGCTGCAAAGGTCCTTGCTCAGTTGGGTGTGCTTGGTATACAATCATCTTATTTTTAATTGATTTTGTTATACAATACAGAATACGCAGCTGTTGTCCATAGGATACTTACACACTCATTTGGCGATGTAAACATCTCATTTTTCCATATATGCAAATTAGGCATTCGTTTATATCATGTCTAGAAACGAAGTTACAACGAACGATGTTACGAACTCAACAAAGCGGCTTAAACTAAATGAAAATGATAATGTGGGAGAGATCATGCTGTGGGGAGAGAGATTTCTCTGCGAACAATAGAAACTTAGTTAATCTAGACTATTGAATCAGAAAAGCAATGTTCTACTATATCCAACTAAACGCTAACTAAAGAATCCTTGATAAACTATTTACAAACAGAAAGGTAAAGATGGTGCTGCTTCTAAAAGACATAACATTAGGGGTTTATTATGAAAAACAATCAGAAAACTGGGCAGCCATCAACTACAACCCCTTTGGCAGTAGGGCAAGCAGCCAACGGGCAGCCCTCTCCTCTGTTCCCCCACCAGTCAAGACCAATGTTCCGTGACTGCAGCGTAAGGAACATCAATATCGTGACAAAGGCAGTTCCAGCATCGAGACCACCAGAGAGGACATAATTATAGCGTGACCACGCCTCTGGTCGGTATCTGTAGACAACATACCCAGAAAGAAACCCAACGATGATCCAACTGGTAAAGTTTACAGCACTGGCTGGGGGCATCATGGATGTTGCTCCCAACAAGACAGGCATGTTAATGAGCCGAATCCAATTCTGTTTCGGGAAAGCCATGTGTGCAAGCTTAACGAGCACTGGGGCAATGGCTCCACCAAGGAAGAACCAGTTGACATTCATGTATTCACCCAGGTTTCCAAAGATTCTGCGCGGCCCAACAAGGCCCCAGATAACAGATGCATCAAAGAATACACGGTCCATTGGACATTTCCACGGACTGTCATGTGGTAGCTTGGTGGTATCACAAAGGTTGGGAATATCTCCCATCAGCCACCATGCTGTTACTAGGTATACAAACACAGCCACTATTGTTCCTACCACCTGCAAATCATTCCACTAGTTTAGGTCTCGAAGATTCCAATCCAACCATGTGAGATTCAATAAATTCAGAAATGAAACTGACCTGTGCCATGAACATTGCCCTCGGTGGAATTTTCATGTAGTGACCAAGCTTAAAATCTGCCATAAATGTTAGTGCTTGAGTCATACTGATGTAACCATACACTTTAAAACACATGTTAGCAACAGGGTGCTCCGGGTATAAGTACCCAATCACATACTCCGTAATGATGTTTAAACCTGGTTGCTGTTAACATGAAAAGACAGAACAAACACCTTACATTAGAGCATGGATTTAGACTGGTGGTTTCCAACTTACAGTTGAGACATTAACTTACGAATGAAAGGTTTAATTCTGTTACCTGGTTTGTTGTGGCTGTGATGATACCGATTGGACCTGTGTACGCAATGGCAATGGCACAAGCAAGCAATACACCCCACCAAGGTAATTGAAGTGACCCACTGTAATACTGAACGGCAAAGAGAATAAGAGCAATGTTTGCCACAAGGATGACGAGAAACCACCAAATTGGCACTGATTTGTAATGCTTCATAAGTTTGGCATGGATGTCCAATTTTCTTGGTTTTCGAAATGCACTTTTAAGATCACTGCATCAAAGGTATGATGAACTTCAGTTCAAATACACAGAAATGCGACTTCTTTTTCTGCATTGACTGAGCTTATATTTTGTAATTGCTCACAAGCAAGGATGCAGTACATTAAATGGTTTAAGTGTAATTACCTGAAATTGAAAAGTAGAACATGCACAAGTGTCGCGGGAAGTGTAGCAAATCCAAGACCATAAGTCATAGCAAAGAAGGTGCTCAAATTTACAGGCCCGGTCTTCACATATGTACCACGGTCAAGCGCAAACTTGGAGTCAATGATGCTCAGAACGTCATAAGTTGAACCATTAGACATGAAAAGGTCATTCGAATATATGGGAAATTTCTTGGCATTGTACAAATCAAGGAAGTAACTGATGGGTGTCATCACGTACATAACGAGGCCAAATCCAATGGCAACATTGGCAGTGGCAAACCATGGGCTAGCTAGTGGACTACCAAGATAAGATGCAATTGTTGACCAGTCAACCCCGAAAGAACCAATACCAAGGCCTTGCATGCCAGAACCCAGTTGCTGGACTAGAATAGACTTAGGAGCAAGCCAGCAGACCCAAGAGAAGGAAGTCAACATAATAAAAAGATAGCCAGGAAAGATATAGTAACCAAAACCGCAGATCATTACTACGAGGAAGAATTGAGTACGAGACATGCCGCCTTTTGGCCTTTTCTCCTTCTCATTCAGAGCTCTGCAACCACAAGATTGACTCAGTTAGCACTGTTAGATAGGTTATAAAATCATTGATTGGCTGATTAGTGAACTAAGATATCTTTACCTGAACAAAGAAACCTGAACCAAATTAGCGGGCCACCACATAGTTTCTGAATCAACCAAAACTTTCCGAAATATTCCAGCCCAACCAAACCCTAGGATCTAATTTTCAAACACAGAAACTACAGCATCAGATTCATTGGTAGTAATCCGGTGTTACAGGCACCCAAATAATTCTTAATCTAGTAAACTGTGGTTTAGTAAAGTATAGGAAACAAATAACTTCTCATTCTCTTGGCAAACTTTCCTATCAGTAAACATGAATTAGATTTGAAATCCAAAGGAGGAGGAGAAGGAAAAGACCTGAGTGGTTAACATGACAAGCAAGGCAGGGAAAAAACCAAGCGTCCTCTTATACAAGAGCTTAACAGCAGACAAGATATGGGTCGCGTAAACGCTGCCAGCGCCGGAGTTTGCAAATATGGTGATCAAGACATGTTCCTTGATATTGAAAGGCCCCGGGTTCATAGTGAACTCTAAGCAAGTACCCTTGAAAAAGGGGCGCGTAGGGAGTGTCCTCGCCATGAGATGTCCGATTGGCACCACGGCAATCTGGGCAGCAATGGAAGAGATGGACAATGGCTGTGTCCTATACCAGAAGAACTGGTTGACAAAAGAGAGCAAGATGCACGAAACCAAACCAAGAACCCACATTCTGAATGTGAGCACCGGCATAGTGGGATCATCGGTCTTGGGCACAGTTAAGTCCACTTGCTTAATGATAGGGCGGTCATCGTCTTCCTCCTCCAAGGCATCTTTCTTTACAACTTCTATCTCAGCCATGAAAACACTACTGCACTAACAAACCAGAGAGAAACAAATAAGCCAACCTACAAAATATCAATTATGAGTTCAATGAACTGCACTTATATATAATCACATCAAAGAAAAAGGAGAGTGACTAGGAGTGTTAGGGAGTGTTGGCATCAGAGTTTGGTCATTTGTAGGATTACAATAATTACTGTAAAATAGGATACGTACATCTAATTTAATAAGGAGGTTGAGTAGTTATAGGAGTACGAAGGAAAGATTCCAATGCATGTGAGACTCCTATAGGATTTAGGAAGGTTGACACCAACTTGTGCACTCCGGTTTGAATCTCATCTGGATTATGTCCCTTATATATAGATTACATGAGGTGGGTTTATCATTGTGATGGTGGCTCCTAACAACTATCGGGTTGATTTATGATTAGATAATTACTTTTGGGATGATAACTGATAGATAAAGAATCAAGGATGGTGACAGTAGAATCCCTAGATAAACTGAGGCAAGGAAAGATTCCTTGTCTTCTTTTGCTACACAAATTTCGGGGATTCTAATCTCCTGCCATTCGGATTCTCTATTTAGTCCATAAAAACGGCACCGTTGCGGCCCCGGCGAAAAGTCAGCTGAGTATCTGGAGAACCAACCTTTCCCTTCGGAACTGATTCTTTCTAATTTTTCGAGCAATGTCTGTTGTGTATTAGTGAATTTTAATTAATAAGTAAGACCATTTGTTGCTTATTAAAAAAAAAAAAAAAAAAAAAACCTGATCATCGTTCGTCATAATACTCTTCCTATTTCGTGAGTTTGTTGTCTACGAATAGTGAATGGCCATTACATAACTTCCCAAAGTCGTCTTGCTGCTCTTTGAGGAGATGCACTATTTACGTTGTGAATTCTCTGTTCTATTCAAACTGGAAAAGAAACAATAGTTGAAAACGACCATATGCCTACCAGTGATTGAAAACTGCTCTTTAGTAATAAGTTCACTCTAAGACTTTTCCGCTTCTAGAAGATGGTCAAAACTAATCTGATTAGGTCGGGGGCATGGTCAAACCTAATGGCTCCGATAAAGTTTGATGAGGCCCCTCTTACCCCACAACCAATGACACCCACTTGTCTGCACCAGCAGTCGAGCAATGTTGTATCCATGGAAAAAGAAAAAGATCCCAGGATTGCCATTCTTTTCTTCTACGTACAGAGGGCAATAAATGGAAGAGATAGGGGCAGGATAATGACCACATTAATGATGAGTTTACCAGTAGGACAAGCGCAGAAAAACATGCCCACATGATAGCGACACATAATGAATGCTAATTCTATGTGGGGTACGAGACCCACTTAACGAAAAACAAAACTATTGGAACCAAAGAGAATCGACTCAGCAGATCAGCCCCTCACACCACCAGCTCAATGCTGGGCAGGCTATAATACAAATCCTGCGGGACTAAATCAATGGACATGACAATTCATTTGAAGAACCATTGTTCTGAACCTCTAAGAAATCTCCCTAAAGGGGAACCACACGCAAATGAAATAAATATGTATATGATATAGGCTGCTATAACAGATTCTATTTGGAGTTTAAATCTTCATCAGACAAACTGCATACTATCTTGAGCAATGCCATGCAAAAAAAGGCTAGTTATTTTCGATATATATGATGCCTATAGCAGTTACCACACTTCATCACTACGTAAACATCACATGCTATACCCTAATCCCACAACAAATGCAAATGCAGAGAGACTTCAGCATGTTATACTTAAATAAGTTTACATTTTCCAGCGAAACGCGTATCGCAAGGTAGTCAGTAAGGAACCATGCTGATACCGAAACAGAACAATTCGAAATGAATCAACGATAATAGTCTGCAGTAGTATGAACATAAAATTACTCTAGCAATTGCCCCACAATACGTGAACCACCCAATCGAGTTGGTCCTAACTACACGCCTTTAATTCTCAAGACTGCAAGTTTTGTCGTATGGCCCCTCATTATCACAACCTCTCAAAATCAAGCAGTCCTACACAGAAGATTCGTTCCACGATTTAGGGCGATTGTTTAATTTGTACTCAGTACCTAACGGCCATGCATAATAAAGGGTCGTACGGATCGATAAATTGTGTTAATCACCTGGAAAACCGCATAACTCAACGCTTCCCTCGGTTCCCACCTGACCTTGCACCAGGATAGCGAGCGAATTGCAACCTTAAATTGTTCGAGTCACGGTCATGCTCATCGAATTTATAACCTGCAAAATCGAGCTCGACTATTTACGGAGTAACAACTGGGGTACGTTGTCATTGGCGAATCAGGGAATCAGCAGATAGATGTTATAAGACGCGAAACTGTTATTTTAAATAAAGAAAATAGCTATCTTTTCTCAACACACGTAAGTAGGAAATGTAGGTTCCCCCTCCAATATTGAACAGATTCCTCTCTCAGACAAATCTCATCAGAATGAGATTTCAACTTGTGAAAATGAAAGAGGAACACGAGATGTATTGCGATCACCAATGTTACCAGAAACATTGTTAGACTGAACTACAAGTGTGATAATGCATTAGGGCTTCTCTAACCAGTATTGATATCCTAACTGACTAACTGAGCTTAAGTCCCATGACAACAACCAGATTTAATGCAATCGTCAGAATCCTGGTAAGTGAAATGAGCCAAAAAGGAAACCCCTTTCTTTGTTTGGAGGCATTTACAAAGTCTGAATCACGTCAAAAGTTGCGTCATTCTTCAAAAAGAGAAGTCCCACGCCTTGACTGGTGCCATCTCACTTTAAACGCGAAATAAATGCATAAAACAAAGGAATGGGAAGCTTTCTGAAATTGTTGACAATGTCAGGCAGCCTTGGAAGTTAAAAGGGTTAAAAGTCAGAAGTCCAGTGTCCAGTTTCCATATGAACAGTATCTGAAATCACTAGAGGATACCCTTACCTTTTCACACTGTATACCATATACTGTTAATTTGGAAAACTAATTAGCCTTTTTCTTTATCATTTCATGATTCATTTGGCATTTCTTTAATTGAAAATTGAAAAAAAGTTTTGGGAAATGAAACTCCCCCAAAAATGGCATAAGAATCAGCAACACACTATAAAAAAGAACTTGAGGCCAACAAAACTATAGGGTTGTGATTACAAGATATGAAGGAAAACAGTAAGCTTACCTTGCAACGCATCCATAGCTGTGGCTGCATGGGCCGGGCTCACAAAATCAACAAAACAAAGTACCAAAGGATCTCCGCCAGGCTGAACATATTTATTATTAGTGAATTCGTCAATCACTAAATATTTACTCTACCCTTGGTAAAGAAACACTTACATGTCTCGATTCCTTGCTTACAAGTCTCACTTCCTTGTAGCCAACGAAAGGGCGAAAGATATCTTGAAATCCAAATGAAGGGAAACTCTAACCAGGTAAAGTGCAAGTGATAATACTAAAGTGAAAAAAACTGCAAGCCCTTAGAAAAATTGAAGGATACGAGCTACTTCACGTCGTGTACAGAAAGGCGGCAATCCTTCCACAAACAGCGTACTGGTAGCACCAGGAGGAAGGGGAGCTTCAGGTCGCCCACCTCCCAATCCCATGACCCTCTCCTTTGACCCTGGGTCAACACCCCCCATTCCCATCATGCGTGGATCGTCAACAGAACGACCAGGTGGTCCCCCAGTCATAGTTCTACCAGACTGTCCCCCACCGTATGATGATATTTGCTGAAAGATTACTTGCTAGATCAGCCCCCAAAAACAAAACCGATTGTGAAAAATGCTAGAGTTCCAAATAGAAAAAGATACGTACCGCACTGCGCAGGAAGCGATCATATGATGCATTAATGGACTCAGTGTCTCTGACACGGATCGGACCTCTTTCTTCTTCATGAGGATAATAATTAGGCATGTCGTGGCCACCATGGGGTTCTAAAAGAGTAAGGAAGCACTTCAGAAAATACCAAAACAGAAAGAAACAATACTCGAATGCATATGATTCCAAGGCAAAGTGTGCCTTTGTGAAGAAAACCAAACCACTATAATCAAAAGATATCACGATGGATCGAAACATCCTCTCATAACGAGATTACTTAATACTCATTCACTCTAAAATATACATGCTTTAAACAGGAACTACACTAAGTAACAAACAGCAAACACAGCACACCAAGCTACCAAAAATGCAAATACTCGGTATAATCTAAGCAAGTGCATCTTAGAAACAACCATGGGAGCACTATTCAATGAGCTGATTCACATACACATGAACACTGATCCAACCATATAGCACAGATCAAAGGAACCCAATCTCACCAGCATTTCAGAAACTTTATGGGTTGTTTAGAAAGAATCGCACCACAAAATTCAACTTCCACAGCCCAATGAAAACCTAGTTCGACTGATTGCAAAGTCAGCTGAAATCTCAATTTGCTGTTTACGAAACAAAAGCTTCCAACTTTTGGCTTTTCTATTCAGAATTCAGCTTCCCCAGCAACCAAGCAGAGATTAAGATCCCAAAAGAACCCTAATTTCACCAACCACCAAACACACAAAACCTAAAACCATGGAAAGTTGGGGGCTTTTTCACATACCGTAATCGGAGCGAGGGCGCTTTCCGCCGACGGAATTCATCGCCGGCGGCGCCGGTTGCTGCCGGGCGTCGCTGTACCTCCAGTAGCCGTCCGCCATGTTTGGTGCTTCAGAGCGAGCGCGGGGCGAACTATAAAGAACGGTTCTCGTCTGCTTAGAATCAATGGCGATGATGAGCTGAGGAGATCAAAGATTGGATCTTTCTCTCGATGGAGATTAGAGAATACTTGATCTGCGGCGAACTGAGCACAAAGAAATGGTGAGGCTTTGCAGTTACTTCTAATTGTGTTCTTTACACTTTTGTTGTCTTTTTCCCTCTTTTTCTCTCTTCTTGTGTCTTAGGCTCAGTTCGACTTCGAGGTCGGCTTTCGGGCCTAGGCTTGTTTTTGTTTAGTTTTAGTTCGGTACTTTAGTGCGAATGTTAACGAGAAAGCATAAGGCATCATTTGGTTGGACTCAACTTATAATTACAGTTATTTCGAGAATAAGAAAATCGTATCAAAATCACATACATATGTGTGTGTTTGGTTTAGTAGAATAATGACCCATAAAATGGAAGGAATGTTCCTTTTAAATGGTGGTCATTTCATTGCTTGGTTGCGGTACTTCACAATGACCTCTGCAACTGTGCAAGGACTTAATTTTCGTATTGGAGAATAAAAAACAGAAACTTCCATGGTCTTGAAAGGAGAAGACTAATGAGTTTGTTGGAATGAATTTTAAGCACTTGTAATAATTTTCATCAACCCGTCAAATACCATTTGCTCTAGAATCTTCGATTGTTCCAGTTAATTATTGTTTATGTTCATTGTTTTATCCTTTTAGTCCTCTTCATCAACTAAAAGCCTTGTCATTTTTACCGACCTCATCCAATTTTTCCTAGTCTGACATTGTTAACAGTCAACACTCTGAGATCATTACCCTTAGATAAGTATGTCCTTCTTGTGCTATTGATTCTTGTCTTCAGGCATTGAGAGCATAACACCTTGATCCTCCTGCATATCTCAGGTATTAAGTTCTAGATCTCCTTTTTCCAGTTTAATCTTTCAGATTAGCTCATAACTTTCTTAAACTGATTGTGATGTACAAATTACTTGGTGTTCTAAGATTCCAGTTTAATGGCGGAATCTGGTGGTAATCCCTTCTTCAGCTGCAGAAGTTGCCAGAATCCTCTTGCTCTGCGTAATGACCTCCTGTCTAAAAAGTATCTGGTAAAAACTGAAAATCTATCATTATCAGAGATTTCTGGGAAATTCATGATGTCCATATGCAATTGCAATTCTTAAACTTGAGTCTTCTTAATTTGTTTTTCAGACAAAAACTGGGCCAGGATATATGTTCACTCATGCGATGAACATCATTGTGGGACAAAAAGAGGACAGGAAGCTCATGACTGGTGTGTTCTCTGTTGCTGACATCTTTTGCAGCAACTGTGGTCAAGTCTTAGGTTGGAAGTACCTTCGAGTTTACGATCCAATGCAGATATACAAAGAAGGGAAGTTTGTGATTGAGAGAGCAAAGATTGCCAAGCAGTACTAGAAATTATCCATCACATGACACTACTGATAATAATTCATCAGAAACTGATGTGTGTATATGCAAATGTGGGAATGTTATGTTGTACTTTGTATTTATGTTCATATGCTTCATGCTATCAATCAATAATTTCAGCAATGAGATTAAGGGTAAAGGAAATATTTCCCGCTTTGTTTTAGTTATCTCTGTTTCTGATTGGCATTCTGCTTCCACATCAGAATCTCTTGTTTTCCTTTCCTTTTTCGTTGAAAAAGAATCTTACATAGGCTAGACCAGGATGAAATTTATCGTTTACCAGGATCAAAAAACACTAACGCCATGCTTTTCGCGTTGGGAATTTTTTTTTGGGACTTTTGTGGTCCAAAAATAATGTCATCACCAAAGCACTACGCCGCTATTAAATTCTTTTAACCACTAATTTGTCGTTGCAAAATGGATTTTGCGGATTTGTAAAACCACGATTTAACTTTTCTTGACGAGTATGCGCTATCAAAACGTATCCTTTACCAGCTGCTATCTTGCCACTTTTTACCCCTTGGCGGGAGAAGTCGCAGCTAAAGGTTCCTATCTGAAAAGATTCTATGTGGGGCCCTGCCGGCTTCTATTCTAGTGTGCAAAGTCATGATAGCTGATCATGTGGAGGCGCCGCCAACACATGCCAGTACCGCCACCCCTTGGGCTGCGCGTGTTAATTCTCCATTTTGGCGCGCGTGAGTCGGCTACTGATGACAACCAAGTCACCAAACTCAAACCACTGCAGAACAAGAACAACACAACCTCGAAGTACCATTGGTCAGAGACGAAGAAAAAACTCAAGGTAAACATTTTCTTCTCAAACCCAAATGCGATTTCTCCATCAATTTCACATCTTTGAATCTTTTGATTGGTGTGCTTAACTGTTAATAATCCACTAGATTGATTAGTTTCGTTCTTATCATTTTGTAGATAGTTTTTTATTGTGATGGGGATTTACAGCTCAGATCCTCATTCATTTCCATTCTAATACGCATTTAATTAATGGGTTTTGTTCCCTTGCTTATTTCCTCCATGAATTTCCTTCAAAGGTTCCAACTTTATTCATTATTTTACATTCAGTTGTTAGCATTTATCTCCAAAGTGATGTTGTAGCTTACCCTTTATTGCAAATCCTGTCTCTTTCAAGAATTTAATATTTTACTTTTGGAAATTTGGAATATTTGCTCAAGTTTTGTGAAACCATTTTGGTCTAATCTTGTACGCTAACTCGGGTTGGTGGTCTTATCTTTTGGCTGCAGGCTTCTGGGTGACAATTGGTCTTGTTGCTGGTAAATAAAGTTTTGTTCTTGCCCTTCATTTGTTGTTCATGTTCTGATTCTGCAGAGTTTACGGAATTTTTAGTTGGTAATTGTCTCTGTTTCTTTTGCTTCCGGCACCGGCGTGCAGTGAGGTGTTTGGAGCTGAATTTGGTAGTCGATGGCGGATTTGGTAGGGCCTAGATTGTACAGCTGCTGTAATTGCCGGAACCATGTTGCGCTTCATGATGATATCATTTCTAAGGCTTTTCAGGTGAGGCATCCATAGCGGTTTCTTCAACTTTACTTTGTTATGTTTTGTTGAGATTGTAGAACTGAAATGTTTTGTTTGGAGTTTGAATTAGTTCTTGCCAAATGATCATTGACTGCTGTAGAACTTTGGATTGATAGCGGTAGGAATCAGGTTGTATTATAGTACCAACTCCATCTTTGTAGGTTCTTTGCTTTTCGGCTAATCATCAGGGTTCTTTAGTTGTGATCAATATAAGGACATGATGAAGCAAACCGGTGTAAGATGTGTACAGATCCATAAATCTGAATTAGATTGAATTGAAACCTCAGTTTGATCTTTTCTCTTGATCATGTAACTCTAATGTAGACTGCGGTCATCTGTTTAGAAAATCTGAATGTTTGGTTTCCTTTCATTTTGGTTGGCTGTGTGTGATGAAAGAACCTGAGCAGATTCTGTTTATCCACTATCTATTATAGGGAAGACATGGCCGAGCATTTCTGTTCTCCCATGCTATGAATGTTGTTGTAGGGGCAAAAGAAGACAGACATCTGTTGACTGGTCTCCATACGGTTGCTGATGTCTACTGCAGTGATTGCCGTCAGGTGTTGGGGTGGAAGTATGAACGAGCCTTCGAGGCTTCACAGAAGTACAAGGAAGGGAAGTTCATATTTGAGAAGTCGAAAATTGTGAAGGAGGATTGGTAGCAAAGGGTCCTGCCATTCATTATTCTACTTCACCTACTGATGTAGCTAAGTGTACCAATATCCAGTCCTGTGTAGTATTCGTGTTTGTACAGAAACTCAGCATTGCTTAAAAAATGTCATTGTTTCCTGCCATATGCTTTGTTTAAACAGTGTAGATTGAAATTTACGTGCTAATAAAACTGTGGAATTTCTCAAGTATGGAACTGATTTCCCAATCAAGGAAAAGTTTTGGTTTGAAAAGGAACTGACTTTCCTTGTATTGAAAAGTCATGACCAGTTCATTGATATCCTTATAGAGAGCAATACAGTTATATGAAATTACCTTGATTTGGAAGTTGGAGGGGAAGTCAGGAACCGAACGCATTAAATAAACTCTTTTGTGCACATTGTGAATCCAGCATATTTAATCAGTGGGATGAGCTTGAATAACCTGTTTCTGGTCTTAAATTTGAGCAGTTATTTTTGTAATTCAGCCTCTGCATATGGGTTCTGGGTTCATCTGTCACGGATTATGAGCTTTCTTCTTATGCTCCAATATGTGCCATGGATCATTAGCATTCACCAACTCATGAACACACTTGAGAAGAATCCCTACGGAAAGACTAGAAAAATATGGATTGGAGGTGTTTCCATATTAATTTTTTTCATCCTTGCCAGTCATGTAAGTTTCAATTTTCAGCTATATTTCCAGATTTTTCTCAAATCAAAAGCTCATTGATTGGTTAAATTGCTGGTCCTTTATTTTACTTGGAGCTCTTTGGTACTTTTTTTCCTTTCAGCTGGACATAGATTGCTGGCATTAGTTTGGACTGTAATACCTCCAAGAATATCAAGCTCTTCGATTTTGGTATATTTCTGGATGCCCTTCAATCTGGTATCTTGAGCTCAACAGATTTTCAACAAAAGATGCAAGAAGCAGCGCAACCTTGAGCTTCAGATGGGATATTTCTTTCCTTGAAATCGATGTTGTAGATGCAGAGCAGTGACAAACTTGCAATAGAGTAGGCGCAATTGAAACTTTTTATATGCTAAATGCCAAGACATGTGAAAACAAAATAAACAATTAAGAGAATACGAAATAAAGTAGACATCATATATCACTCGAATAAAAGAGTCTCATGAACTTCTTGTAGTTACAACCAAGGAATAAAATTTCAGTTTCGATGGAAATTTCGATAGCCAAAATTATGGAAATTTCAATGGAAATTTCGGTATATTTCGGTATATTTCAATAGTTTCAGACCTCTAAAATTATGGAAATTTCGATGTTTCGATGAAAATTTTGTTCCTTGGTTACAACGTTTATATGTATTGTGCATTAGCAGCATTACTCAACTTGATTAAGACGATTTAAAGAGAATTTTACCCATACGCCAGTACTTTCTTCCACCCCAGTGTCGTTGGACGTAAACGTTTACTAACTATACACAAAATAGTTACCTCGCATCCCTGTGGTAAGTATTTTTTCGATCAAGATCCCAACCCAATTGCAACAATAGTTTGTAAGCAGCTATGAATTCAGATCCGGCCCAAATTGATTACTGGAGTGGGCTCCTAGCGTTACCAATAGGAAGCCAACAAAATAGCTTGCGACGTCGTTTCAGCAATGGTGGGCTTTCATTAGAGAGGAAAGAGACGGGGGGACATCGGACCGAAATCAGAATTAGAGAGCTTTGAAGGTTTGAATCAATAGCCGTTGAGCTTTCCTTCGGGTAAGTACCCACCAATCTTCTCAACCTAATTTCGAATTTTTACAGGTTTCTGATTTTAGGGTTCTTCTGGGTTTTTGCAGTTGAAGGAGAAAGAGGATGAAAGTCAACATCTTGCGTATCCTTCTCATTGTGTTCTTGATAATTCCACTCACTTCTTTCATACGCACAATTGATAGATAATTGTATAATCTGTCTTTTGACTTGTATTTACACCTTTTCGTTTACTTTTACGGTGTTCACTGGGTTGAATTTCATCATGGTAGAATCTCTTTTGAGTTGATGGTATTGAATTAATCGAAAAATGGAACTTCCTACTTAAAGACTGAATTTTTTTTGGTGCAATTGATTGAAGACTAGATTTTTCACTTCGTAAGAAACTAATCAGAAATAGTAGCCTTGATAGACGAACCTTGTGCTATGTTCTTGTTTTTTTGGTGGGTCGCTGCTGAGTATTCTGATGTATGGCAATCCCATTTGCTACTTTTTGTGTGAACTGTACATATTGTATGCATATTCTGATGTATGGCAATCCCATTTCCCTTGACCGGAATCTCTTTGCGAATATGCGCTGGGATTTCGAAAAGAGTAAGTTTCTGTTTATCCATTGTCTTGATGTTTCATTCGTTGATCGATTGGGAATGGGAACTAATCAACGAGTTGATCAGTGTTTACATGTGTAACGTTTATCCCCGTTTTACGCGTAGGTGGCATGCAGTTGCTTCCTGGACATGGGATGCACAGGATGAAACATGTGGGATTTGTAGGATGGCGTTTGATGGCTGCTGCCCTGATTGTAAACTCCCTGGGGATGACTGCCCTCTAAGTAAGTCATTAGCATTATTGGCTTGATACCTTGCCTATTCTTTTCATGTTTCATCAAACTTTCACGCTGCTTCTGTTGTTTAAGATATAAGTCCACAAGAAAAGTTTCATATTGCTCATTCTCCTACTCCTAAGATGGCATCAATTTAGAGCTCTGTGGCAAAGCATAGTATACAGTTCATTGTTAGTTTAGAGGTATCATCATTTAGATTTTCTTTCTTGCTCGCCTATAAACTACCCAAATATTGTTTGGATACCTGACATTCGATCTTATACTGACAACTTAGAACATCATGCTACAAATGGTTTGAGATGCACAGCTACCATGATATGCTCGCAAACTAACAGTCAAACCTTATTTTTTTTGCTCTATCATCAAGAAAGTGAATCAAATTGTTTATAGGACATACATTTAGGTGGAGAGCCTTCATTACTTTGTGCATTCAACCAATTAGATCCTGATATTTCGCATTTTGCATAAGTAGTCTGATTTGTCGAGACTAATGGTTTCGTCCGTTTATTGGCCAACTTGATCATCAGTAAATTGTTCTTTTACCTTGCAGTTTGGGGAGCATGCAACCATGCCTTCCATCTTCATTGCATCTTAAAATGGGTAAACTCGCAGACTTCTCAAGCACACTGCCCCATGTGCCGCAGGGAGTGGCATTTCAAAGGTTGAGAGAAGAACTGGAATCGCTTTTGAAGACTGCCAGTGCAGGATTGCAGCAATTTTATAGAAACTGAAGGGCGGCAATTCCTCACTTATTTGTTGAATTCCTTGGTTTAACTGATGTTTTTAATCTCTATACCCCTCGCTTATTTGTTGAAATTCTTGATTTAACTGATGTTTGTGGTCTCTATTTACGAGAAAGTAGAATTTATAGAAGTCTGGAACTGATCTTTAGTGATCTCCACGTATTGCAAACGGGGAAGGGCGGAACTCAAATTTAGCTGTCCGATTTTTAGCGGCGAAACCTGTATTCGCGCCTAAAAGAAGTTTTAGCTCCACCTAGCAGCATAATCAGCCGTCGCTAATGTTTTCTCTCAGATTTTGGAGCCTGAGCTTCGTCAAGAAAGATAGAAAAGGCACCCGTAGTCGCTACTCAAACTGTACAGCAGCGGAACTTCTACGGCGTAAAAGACTATTAGTAGCCATTTTCAGATATTCTATTTTTATAGCGAACTTGGCAGAATTTCGACTGCTTTCCCTCGGAATTACGAACGCAATGTAGTAAACAACGAAATAGCAATTTATTTACCCTTTTTCCAATCTATTATCATATAAAATATAAGCAATGCGCAATGAATTGAACTCATCTACTCGAACAAAACATAGCAACCATCAAGAATGTGCTTGAAACGATTTGAAAGGGGGGGGGGGGGGGGGGGGGGGGGCGGCGGGGGTAGAGATGGTGGTGACGCGAAATTAAAATAATATCATCTTGTGCTTTATCTTATGTTCTATATACGGTAGAATTGCAACTTGTAAGAATAAGTTCTTTGATTTTGTTTTTTGGTGATTTGGTGTAGTAGATTGTAGATCCCTAAGGTGGAGCTCATGGTGGGTGTGGATGGTGCATCTCCACCTACAACAACAAAACAAAACAGAAACTACTGCTAGTAGCTAGTGCACCACCATATATAGACAAATGATATTTAAGTTTACCAGTAATATATTGAAAAAACAAGGTCTAATATTTCTTTAACCGTATTTACGTTCATGGATCGAGGAGGGTCTACATCTGGAAGATTTTGTAGAGTTGGGGGAAAGATTTATTCCAAGCATGGTAACCGAGGGGAATGTCTGTGGACCCCACCTCCCCTTCTTATCCCAACCGAAGAAAATATGCAAGTCAAGAGTAAGAGTCCTTTGTCTTTGAACATAGGAAACAAACACATGGGTTACAAGAGGTTTCCGATCGATTTTCGGGAGGTGACCTCCCTTATAAATTCATGGCAAGTTCAGGCAGAGACTCCCAACAAGCCAAAAGATGCTCGAGAAAGAAAATTGAACAAATTTAATTGCCTAGCAATGTTATGATAATAGTTCATGAAGTTCTTCTCTAAAAAAAAAAAAAAAGTTCACGAAGTTCTTGAAAGACCCAGATGGCAGATATTGGTACTGACTGCTCAGTACCAGACCTTTGTGACCTGTTTCCAAGCTAAAAGATGCACAAAAGCAGGAACTTTTGCTAAATAAAGGATTGAGAAGAAACCCCATCATTCCCAACTCAACTCACTTCCTTTTTTTGCTTCAAACCAATAAACAATCTCATCCTAGTACTAATTAATACTCTAAAACCTACACAATCAACCCACAAATATCCAATTCAGTACTGCGTACATACTGAAAACATTAATTCAGTAGGAAATCCAAAAAATATTGAAAACATGTCAAGCCAAGGCCAATGAAAGTAGCTCATGACACACCATTTTGAAGCTAATCAAAAATAAAGCTCCAAACATGCACATTGATTAAAGAGTAATAAAGAAAAAGGACCAAACCAAAAAGAGAATTAAGTACAGTTAACACTAGTGAAATAGGAAGAAATTCATGTACCCTATTTTACTTTCTCCTTTTCATCAACTCCCAAACAAACCACAACAACAATCCCAGGTACGAAGAAGAACAAAAACCAAAAAATACCTTTTTTTTCTTTTTCTTGGGTGCTTAATTGAATTACCCAATTTACCATGATCCACCACCTAGCATTCCATTCCAATACCCACCACCACCAGAATCCCTTTCCTGATCTCCTCCATTTTGCTGATCAAATTCGCTACTAGTAGTAGTAGCAATCTCTGCGCTCGGAATCTGCTGCTTCAAATCTTGATCACTAGGAAACAAAAGCCTTGCATGACTACTACTATTATTACCACTAGTCTCAAAACCACCACTTTGATCAAACCCACCCAGTGAAAAGCCAAGCCCACCACCACCAACTGCCTTGAATTCTTGCATGGTACCAAACCCACCAGAAAACATTGTGACATTACCCGAATGATCCCCCGGCACCGACGCCATCGGAACGAAGGAAGTCAATCCCCTTGAAGCCATCCCACTCTTGAGCAACTCCATAGCTGACGAGAAATTATGATGTTGAGATGAAGCCAAAGAGCTAGGGTTTTGGTGATGGTGGTAATTACTTTTGTTGTCAATGGTAAATGGCACATTAGTAATATTGTTCTCATAGTCCTGATCACCTGGTGGGTATGCCAAGTTGAGATCTTGCCCTTGGAAGTTGATCTTAGGGCTTTCAGAAGTAGCAAAATGACCAATTTGACCATGATGAGCAAGAGCGACCTTTTTATTTGCTGAAGATGAAGACGGAGATGTTGAAGAATGATCAGATGATGGTCTCTTGTTGTTCTTCCTTGAGCCTCCACCCACAGGAACATTCCTGAGGGACCCACCTTCAGTCCAGTACCTCCTACAGGTCTTGCAGAAGTACCTGGGTTGTGACAGGCTGTAATTGTTGTAGTAACAGAATTTGGTGGTGGTTGAATTGCACCTTGGGCAGTTCAAAGCTTGGTCTTTTTGAGGTCTTGCTTTTCTCTCCAAAACATTAATAGCCCCTCTTGAAGCAGCAGATATCGAAGAATCTTCCATGTTGGTTTTATTATCAATATCAACCACTCCAATTCCAATCCCCTGAAAAATAAAATACAAAAATATAAAAAGTGACGATCACAGAAAAAGTCCATAACTTTGGTGATGAAAAGAAAACCAACAAAACACCCACAAAAGAAATTTGAGACAAAGATTGAGCGGAAGAAAGTAAAGGGAAGAAAACAAAGAGGAAAGTTGCTTTTTTTTTTTTTTTTTTTGCGACTGAAAAACAGCCAACTTTATCAGATGAAATGAAAAGAACAAGAAAAGAAAGGGAATTAAAGGAAGAATTAATGGACTGCAAAAGTAAAGTGCAATACTTTCAAGTCTCCAATTTTCAAGACCAAAATGAAAGAACTTTTGAAGATTTCAGTAATATAAATTTCTGAGGATGATATTAGTGGATTTGAGAAAAGTAAAGTATGAAACTTTAGAACCAACTAGCAAGAATTAAAGATGATTATTATGCAAAAACCAAAGCAAAACTTTGAAGAGAAAACCAAACCCTAGAAGATATAGAATTTCATGATTTCATGGATGAAAAAAGAGAAGAGAAAAGGGGGAGTTGCTTTACCTGTGGCCAGTGAGCTGTGTCCATGGAAGATTGAAAAGGGGGGTGATGAGAGAAAAAAGCAAAGCTCAACAACAAGGTATTAGAGAGAGAAAGAAGAGAGAGAGAAAGGGAAAAACTTTTGAAGTTCAGATGGTCTGGAAAGCAAACAAGCACTTTGGGAGATGGTGGTATATGGTATATGTGATTGTTGGTTCCATGTGTTGGCCAACTATATGAGAGAAAGCATGGGGTACTCTTGTCTTTCCTGCTTTCATTATCAATAATATAAACATATCTTAATTTCTACTATAGATATTCTTGGACATATATTTTTGGGTATAATGTGCATATATTCTTCTTCTCTCTTTGGTCAATGCCTAGTGCGTATCTCTGTAGAATTTGGTGGATTTTTTCTCATTCACCAGAGAATAAGGAAGGTGATGATGAATTTTCTTGTTGTAAATTGGCTAAATAATGTAATCAGAAATACCACCTGTAATAAACGAAGCTAAACTCTTTGTACTTTCCATCTTTTTACCTTTCTTTCTAGAGGGGCAAGTGGGAACAGTAACGGAGGCAGCGTTGGAGGGATTTGTATTTGTAGTGTTGTGAAATGTTCTCTCCTATATGCGTACAAACTGAATTTTTAACTATGATCTATTATTGGATCAACTAACATGTGTATATTGATTTTGGTTAGATCTTTAGTCCAATTCCTATGTCCTTTTTTGGATAAAAGACAAAGCAGCAGATAGTCACCAAATTTTAATCTCGAGTATGTCACTCCAAAACCAATTATATGCTGCACCTACACTACATTAATATTAATATGCTACTCTAGCTATAGCAACTCCATGTCCAATTAGGTTTACCACTAGTAAATTATGAGCCCTAGGAGTTAGGACAGGAAAATGAAATGTAATAGGCGTTGAGATAACATCTCTAATCGAGCTGCTCATTCAATTATCATTTTTGTGATGTGACATTCATATAACAGGGTTTGGGACTAAAACTTTCGTATTTGAATATTTGATGTGTTGGCAGAAAGTATTAAAATTTCTATTTAGCTTTAAGTCATATAAAATTTTGCTACCATTTGTTAAAACAAACTAATGAATTTTCTTGTCTGGCCGAACAAAATGATGAATTCACTTGTTTGATCAATTATATTCGGAAATACATGTTCGTATTAAATACGAATTCGTAGTAAACAGTTAAAAGTGCAAGAAGGAAGAAATACCACTTGTCGCGCCACACGTAATATATCTCGAGGAAATGAAGGAAATTTTTGTTTTCGAGGGAAGGAAATGAAGGAAAATGGTGTAGCGGGTGACAATTGGCGGTGAGCTAAGAATGGTGACGGCGGCGAGGCGAGTGGTGGAAGGAGTGGAGGCGGAGGGTGGGACACGCGGCGGAAGAGGGTGGAGGGCCCACCAGAGAAGAGGTGATATGGTGGCGAAACGTGTCGGCCAAAGTGCAGAATATTTGGGGCTCCGCGCCCGGGTTATCCAAACCTCCGTCACATCGGGTGAAGAATGGGAACAGCAACAATAATTTGATCAAAAAGTTAAAGCAAGTGTTTATATGGGAACGTGCGCATGTGGCGGTGCCTGTATCTCTCTGTTAACCGCCGTACGATCAACTGACCAAAAGGAAGACTTGAGTCAAGACCAAAAGGAAGACTTTAGTCAAGCCCCCGTACGTCACGCGTTGCTGCTTTACGAATTTGTCCCATTGTCCTGCCTCCCATGTCCCACTTTGTGGCTGTTTGGAGCAAGCCAGCCCATTCGCTTCATACGAATTGTCGTTCGTTGGTTTTGCCTCATTGCATCATTGCACTTAGCACTTTGCAATACAATGCAATATTGGACGATCAATATGTTGTCGACGTTGTTTCGTGTATATATTTATTGAAATTGTGTCAATATCTGTGAATGTTTAGTTAGAATAAAACTTGTAAAGCGAATTCGTTGTATTATGAACAAATTCGTTCTGATTTCTTATGTTATTATAGGCCTATATACTTGTTCTTCTTTGTTACTAGGCTGGATCAATTGTATTGTGTTCGGATTAGAAGACTTGATAGACACAAAGTGACAAAAGAGGAGGACATTTTTGTGCTCACATCAAGAAGGCGTTCCTAATTATGCCAAAAAATGTTACTAAAAGAAGAAAATATCGCATTCCATTTTTGGGTCTTCACCATACGGAGCAAGGTGGTGAAGAACCTGTTTGGTTGGTCCAACTTTTAAGGTGGGTCCACCCCCACAAAAGCACAAACAAAACGTGTGGGACCCATTGGTCATTCAGAAAAAAATCAACCCACTGAACCATAAGCTCTGAGGCGGCAATGAAGGTTTACCATATCTTCATCTAAATCATGTTGTGCCTAGAACCTAATTATCACTTAATTAATCTAATATCACTGAACCAATCATAACAACTCTTGGTGCCTTTGGTTACCCATCCCAAAAGCTACATTAATCCTTGTTTAATGGGTTACTTGAGGGCCTAAACAAGAGTAGTTTAACACAAGTAATGCTTAGCAAGCTAGATGCCCTTATGATGCTTCACATTCTTGTACAACACAGAAGAAGAAATTTGAAAAGTCTGGCTAAGCAATATGGTAATCATTCTCAACATTCCCTACTCGAAAGTGAAAACGATTACTACGATCAGAGCCCTTTAACCTGGAGAATCTGTCCCCCTATTTTCACCAAACCATCCAACACACTCTTTATATTATTAACAGCTATTTTGTTGACCAAGCTGGCTTAATATCAACTGTGGGACATTAGACAATACTTTCACCAAGGGAGAAGTTGAAAGTTGAAACCAAAAGGAGGGAAAAGGAGGGCAAAAATCACCAAATTGAACATAAAGAAGTGAAAGCGATTATCCACCCTCTATCAACTTGAATCTGTCTATAAACTTTCTGTATCGTTTTCTCGAATTCCAGCCGACAGTGTTTCTGTTCCCAGGCGAAAAGGTCCAAACAATTTGACGGGCATCATCATCAATCACCAAAACAGAGTGGGGGGCATGTTTTGTTAGGGTATTGACATTGATGACAACATAGATTACTTAAAACAGTACAACATCAGTATATTACAGGAAAGGACTAGAAAAAAACCGAAAATTCTGAGTGGCAACATATGGGCCACTACCTCACTAGTGCAGAATGATGACCAGCTTTCAATGAGAAACACTTTCATGGACTTACTATTCATTTTTTCAGCCAATCAAATATTGCCACATAAGCATAAATTGCACACGGCGATACCCGATTGGCCGAAAATGTGAAAGTTAGTCCATGGAAGTGTTTCTCGCTTTCAATTCACTCATTCAACTTGCAAACATCAATGAACTTCTGGATCGCATTGTGGTATTGAGTTCCCTGTAACAACAACAAACATGATATTAAAGATTGCCTAACAACACTATTCCAGCCGGTAAACTGTCATATTATATATTAAAAAAAGGAAGTACTACCGATAGCCTCATAGTGGTTTTTCCTAACAAATAGAGGACTACATAGTATAGTTTTCTAAGCACTGGATTGAATATAGATTACAACTCAAAAGACTGTCTATAACAGACGAGATAAACATAATCTCTCTAATTTGAGGACCCAAGAATGGACATTTAGCTCTCATCCATCGATAGTCAGATTTGCGTATCGGTCAACTATATGATCAGTTCAGCGTCATTTGGTCTTTTGTATAAATGGAATGCACATGGTTGCTTTTTGGGGATTTACTTGCATTGCAAAATGACCTGACATGAAGAACTGTATAGCCCCATAATCAATGGCCCCTATGAACCCAATAAACTAAAAACAATTTCTACTATCGTTCATGCTCCAGGAAACAATGCTAAAACATACCTCCCAATAAAGTTGGTTGCACTCCATACACTGCCAAAACAGCACATTCTTATCAAACAAGCAGCTAGGAATTCTTTGGAAACCTTTCGCAGCTTCAACAGCCTCTTCAACCGTCAAGGGTTTTTGAATAAACTGACCATTACACTTGGGGCATCTTGTCAACAGCTGATCCTCTCTAACTTTCAGTTGGAAAGCATCGATTACCTGCAAGAATGCTTCAGGATCAGATTCATCAAGGGCCAACATTTCATTTTTTTAATAGTTATGAACATCCAAAACTAAACACACAACATACCTATATATAACTTAATCATATAACTAACTGATCGTAATTCTCAAGTTTCTTAATAGTTGGTAGAATCTTTAAATAAGTTGAGCTTATTTCACCACACACATTATGATCATTATTTTTAAATTCATGATTTTTAAATCGTAAACAAGTCCATACATGGTATGTTTTGTAGGAAGGAGCAGACCTTTCAAAATGAACACACGCATACCTCAAGTAGCTGTTCATTCTTCAGAAGATTTTTCACCATAAAGATTTGATTGTTTATGAGATAACCATGTCTCAGTAGCTTGGCATCCCGTGTCAACAACACTCTCTTCTCATTCTTCGCTTGATCTATCAACTCCCTGCATAAAAGGAAACCAGAATTATCATCGACATATTCAAATTCTATAACATTTAGACTCCAGTATATAAGGGCATAATTAAGAGTATACCTCGGTTGAGGCTTTTTTGAATATGGAACTGCAGCATTAATTCCAACACATCTTAAATGTTTGGCTAAGCCTGCAATCTGAATAAGAATGAGGAAGCAAGTAGTATATCATATTCCAGTATTGGAGACAATTTGTTCTTAAAATAACCCTAATAGAGCAAAAAAGAAAGAGGAGGATGGAGAGTTCAATTGCTGATCATTGATCAGTACTAAACCAACTATACAACCTTCTTTTTCTAGGTAATTGGCATCAGAGCCTTGCACGCAAAGGCATAAGTTAAACATATAACACCAAAGAAAGTGGAAAATAAACAGATCAGATAGAACTTACCATCACGTCGCATAGAAATTTCGGGTCTCCATCACCTCCCAGAGTCATATCCCATGGTGGGGGGCCTTGCCTATCTTCAAAACTCTGTTCTTCCTTTTCTTTACAAATCAAACCTGCGGATGATCGTCTTTTTGTTTTTCTTTTGCTAGTTTTGGCCTCTTTGTCAGAGTCTTTTAACAAAACTTTCTCCCCATATTTGTTCGCAACCTTCAGGAGGAATTCATCCATGGGCAGGGTATTCCTACGTGTTGTCCTCAAAGCCATTCCCTCTTCCGAAGCTATATTAGGAGAGATATAAGAAGCAGTAGCGCGGACTATATCTACAGCTTCATGGAATTTCATCCTCACAATTTTATTACATATATCAAGCTTTTCAAGAACCTCTTTCAACCCAATATTTGCATTTGGGGCATGTGACTCAATGGTATGATGAATTAAATTCCCTGCAATAGAGAGTCCAACAATATTCAATCACCAACACCATTTAACAAAAGACAAGATTTCAAAACCCGTCACTCAAAAAGAAAGAGCAAGCTATCAAGAGTCTCTGAAGATGTAACAGCAATGCATCTCGATAATTTTCTACATTATGTGTTCAACAGGACAATGTACAACAAATACATTCGCACTAGTTTTTCAAGGCACTCAGTGTGCTTAATATCTAGTATGACTGACCTTCCTTGATGACCTTGGCTTGGAAGACATTAAAAATTTCAATCAAGCACTGTGCATCCATGGCTGCATATGTTTTCTGCTCTTCTGTAAGAGGACGACATGACCAATCACTACATTGAAGTTCCTAGAGAAGAGATATGTCGCATTAAAAATTTTGTTGTATGAACTAAGAATGCCCATCTCCTCACTCCATCACGCAGTTAGAGGTCCAATCTCACAATGCAGACAAATATAGGAACTAGACTTCATGCTCAAATGGACATGACAATGTTTTTCAAAAAAATCAAACCTTCGAGATAGTAATGCCAAGCACTTCTTTGCAGATAGTTGCTAAACTCTTAATATTCTTCGACTTCTTCCTTGCAGGTTGCTTATGTTGCAGATGATCGTATATGCTCGTAATGTCCAAAAAGGGTTCCACCTGTTCACCATAAATTTGTTAACTGTTTAACAGAATGCTCTTACAAAGTACATAAACTTCGCCTCTACAAACAAATCTGTTCTAAGCTAACAATGGGAATAACGAAAGTTTCATGCTTGATCAACCTTCACCAATCCACACCAAGGTCACAATTCTAAATAAGCTCAAGTTACTACATTGAGATAATACCTATGCACTTACAATAAACAAATCAATACCGAAAGTTTCATGCTTGATCAAAATTTCACAACTACTACCATAATAACAAATTTAATCACCCAAGCATGAACTTTAAAGGTTTGATTATTTCCATTAATGGGTAGTCAAAATGTTTTTTAAAAAAAATACTTGGAGATTGTTTGGGAGGCTATCCACTAAGGACTTCTTTATAAGACTAAGTTCAAGACTTCAAACATAGACAACTGGGACGGGCGAACATAGCACCTGGTACTGAACAACAGAACAAAGACAACCAATGTTCCAAGACAACACAACAATGACTATTAGCTGACGTGCCTCTGATGACTACAAAACTTCAAATTTATTACCCTATCAAACCCAGCTTCACAGCCATGGGAGCTGAAGGTGGACGACAAGTACTTCAAATCCTGCTTAAATCGAAAACCCAGCTTCAGAATATCGGGGGAAACAAATGCATCCCTCAGAGGTTCCCAGACTGAAGGTAGGTGAATGGAGGACAGGTCGAGCAAGAAAACAACCGGGTAGTCGGCTGACTCGGCCGAGTCGCCGCCGAGGCGGGAACCGGGTTGGCAGGCGAGTTGGAGGAGGGAGACATTTGGGAAGGACGGCTGGCGGGTGCGGATGGGCTTCCACTCGGCGTCGAGGGCAATGATTCCGGAGCGAGTCAGGGCCCGAGTCAGGTGAGTGAACTCGGGAGAATCGCTGGATGAAACCAGGTGGATTTTGAGGGGCCTTGGGTTTTGGGGATCCATAGCGAAAAGTGACAATATGTTCATTCGTTGGAATTGGGGGTGGGGTTTTTGGGGTTGGGGCTTTTTTCTTTTGGGGGGGGTGGGGGGGCTGTTTTTGCAAGATGTCTTTTTTGCATGGATGATTCCACTGTGCGATGTTATTAATTGGCGTAGTATAATCTGATGAAAGCTTAGCAACGCCTTTTTTTGGACAAAGGAAAAATCATTGTTGTATCTTGCTTAATCATGAATGTGTTGACAAACCATGGTACTATACTGTTGAAATTTTCTTGGTGAGATCTTCAGATCATTTTTATTTCAAACTTTCACTATACGCATTAGTTAGGCATGTTCAACTACCGTTTCATCTACGTATTGACTATTATTGTATTCTTTTTTGGGAAGTTTGGTTTAGTGTCTCCTTATGCTAATTTTGCTTTTAGGTATTAAATTATGATGAGTTTGTGGTGTTTTGGATGGACATCGGGTGTTTGCTTGGAGTTAGAGCATTTCCACCCATGCAGGCGCAGGCGCAGGCGCGAAGTGGGTTGTTGCCCTCCTCAGGCGAGCAGGCGATGAATAGTGATCGGGCAAGCCTTCCGTCAAAAAAACAGCGCACACCCATGTAGGCGTAGGCGCAGGCGATAACTTTTTTTAATTTTTTTTTTTTTTCAAAAACATGTATAAAAATTATACCAACATTATATTCAAGTAATCAACACATAAAATTTGAACATCTAAATTTTCGAATAAATTTTACATACAAATAATTATTATAAAAAACATGTAGAATTATCATATGTTAAATTTTATTCGCTCTTAAAATTTAATATTACATTCTTAAAAAAAATTTGATATAAAAAAAATTGTATATAAAAAAAATTGTGAGTTTTTGTAAAAGAAAATGTTGATTTTATATAAAAAATTTTTAAAAAAAAGTTTTGGAGTGTTTGGCGGCCACGCCGAACACAAAAAGCCGCCCAACACCCCCGTTCGGACGCCACTACCGAACACGCCACCCACCCACTCTCCCTCACGCGCGCGTGCAATGCACGCGCCAGGAATAAAAAAAAAATTGAGTGCGCTTCCGCGTCGCTGGGGCCCACTCCCCTCACCGCCCGCGGGCGCGGGCGCGAGCGAGCGTCGCGGCCCGCCCGCCTTCTCCGTCAAGCCCGCCACTCGCCCTCCCCGTTTCTCCCGCTGGCGTGACAGCGCCGCGCGCAGGCGACCCGCGCCCACGCCCGAGCGCTCGCCTGCCCGGTGGAGTTGCTCTTAGTGGTGAACAGTAGGGTGAACATCATGTTGAACACTATGGTGAACATTATGGTGAATAGTATGGTGAACAACATGGTCAACACTATGGTAAAAATCAATTAGCAAGGGCGGGTATACCAATTTGGTAATTTTATGACTAAACCAATAGTTTAGGTTGGTAATTCTGCACATTTAAGCCTTTATTGTTTTCACTATTATAGTTCAGAAAAGGAAACGAGAAGTTTTGACTTGTATATTAGTTGGCCATGCTCAACTACCGTTTCATCTAAGTATTGACTATTATTGTATTTCTTTTTGTGAAGTTTGGCTTCGTGTCTCCTTATGCTAATTTTGCTTTTAGGTATTAAATTAGGACGAGTTTGTGGTGTTTTGGATGGACATAGGACGCTTGCTCGGAGTTAATGATGAACACCATAGTGAACAACAGGATGAGCATTCTATTGAACATTATGGTAAGGTGAACAACATGGTCAACATTATGGTGAATACCAGGTTGAACAATATGGTAAACATGATGGCAAACACTATAATAAAAACCAATTAGCAAGGGGTGGGTATACCAATTGTTTAGGTTTGTAGTTATGCACATCTAAGCATCTATTGTTCTCACTATTATAGTTGAGAAAAGGAAATGAGAGGTTTTTGACTTGTGTGTGTTGTAAAGCACAGAAGAATAAGAGAGATAAAGTCATTGGGAGAATTGAGTATCGATTTCCATTGATATTGATCTCTATTTATACAAAATACATGAAGAGTGTAGATGGCAACAAAGGTAATTGACCATCTAGTCAAGCAATCACATAACTTGTCCTTCATATGATGAAATTCCGTAATTACTAACTTGATTTACGACATTCATCATAATTACAACAGTTTGTTTATTGTCCTCAAATTTATGGGCTCAATTATTTTAGCCCACAACCAATCCTTCACATGCTCATTTGGACTAAAGAACCCAACCCAGTCCATTCAGCAAAAACTATGGCGCCAAAAAATGGAACCAAAACAACCCAAGGTGGCGCGAAGCGTCAATTTCCCGCGAAACCCAAATTAGCGCGCGAAAATGGCCCATTGGTTAAATAGAACAGTCACACGGCCGCAGCGAAACACACGAACCAAATTGAGAAAGAGGCAAAAAAAAAAAAAAAAAAAAAGTCACGACAGCCAAAAATGGTGGTGCCGCGGAGGAGAACTCAAGCCCCGAAGCCTCTCTCCCCTTCTCAGGTCGTCGACATTGCATCCGATTCCGACTCGGAAAGCGACGACGACGTCTTGTGCGAGGAATGTGGGTCCGGCGACTCCCCGGCGGAGCTGCTTCTGTGCGACGGCGGCGGATGCAACAGAGGGTACCATTTGTTTTGCTTGCGGCCAATCCTCGTCAATGTGCCAAAAGGAAAGTGGGTTGGGCCTTGTTGCTCCAAGGACAAAAAACCCAAGTGTGAGTTCATCGATTTTTGATCCGCATTTTCGATATTAGTTGAATCTAGATTCATCAGATAAATATATCTGTTGGTTTTGTGTTGAGCTGACGTTAATGGGTTATCTACATGATTTGCAATGGTTGACCTAATGTTTGTGGGTTATTTGCATTTTGGGTTGTATGTTTCCAATTTTGGATTGAAGCTGAAATGTTCAGATTTGATTGATTTAGTTTGTTGATTCTATTGCATTTCTCTTTGTATTATTACAGCATTCCCTCTCGTTCAGACCAAAATTATCGATTTTTTTAGGATTCAAAGGTCCGCAGAATCAACCCAAAAGATGAATCAAGGTACACAACAACTAAAATCTTTCCTGTTTGAGATGTTCTGAAAATTTTGGCTATGTACGTGTCTTTGTTGGTACATATTTTTGTAGCATTTGGGTCTTATACGTGTTGCTGCTGTTTATAGATAATCGAAAGAGGCGAAGGCGGGCAAGCAGCCTGGTGTTATCCAAAAAGAAGAGGAGGCTATTGCCATTTAGTCCCAGTGAGGATCATGCAAGGAGATTGAAACAAATGGCTTCACTAGCAACAGCATTGACTGCTACCGGGACTCAGTTCACTAACAAGCTAACTTATTGCCCTGGAATGGCACGCAGGCTGGCCAATTGTGCAGCTCTTGAGCAGGGAGGAATGCAGGTAATTTGTTTGCATGGACTTTATGAGAATGTACCAACTAACAACAATCTTTGGTTCACTGTCCATATAATTGATAACTAATTTTTTGAAATACTGTTATCTAGGTTTTGTCTAAAGAAGATATTGAAACCTTGAATTTGTGCAAAAGTATGATGGAGAAAGGAGAATGTCCACCCCTCATGGTTGTTTTTGATCCTCTAGAAGGGTGAGTTTATGAAACATAAGCAGTCTTTTTTCCTCTTGATAATTGTTAAAATTGGACTCCCTGGTTGATGAGTATTTTTAATTGACTTTCACAGGTTCACAGTTGAGGCCGATAAATATATAAAGGACTTGACAATAATTACTGAATATACCGGAGATGTTGATTACTTGAAGAACCGTCAAAACGATGCTGGAGATAGCATGATGACATTGCTTTCGGCAGCTAACCCTTCAAAAAGCCTTGTCATATGTCCTTACAAGCACGGCAACATTGCCCGCTTCATCAATGGCATCAACAATCACACACCGTAAGCTCATCTGCCTTTTTAGTGTCTTAGATGATTGCAACATCTTCCGTAGCCTTGTGGGACTTCATAATACGTTGATCATCTTTCGACTAATCTAGTGATAACTGTGTGCGTGATAGAATCTTGGTAACCTAGTAAGATTTGAAGGCAATGCAAATGTTGATTTGAAACGAAACAATAGTCTATCACCCGAAAGCAGTCTTAGGAGATAGGTTGTTTGAGGAAAGGTAGCTACTTGGTGGAGCAGTGCTGAGTGCCTAATAGATTTGTTGATGTAAATTGCCACAAATTTGTTGATCATGATGTTTACAGACCATAAGGATTGTTTCTATGCCAATTTGCTCATGGTTCTTATGACTTTGTGCAGGGATGGGAGAAAGAAGCAGAACCTAAAATGTGTAAGATATGACGTCAATGGCGAGTCCCGGGTTTTGTTGATTGCCAACAGAGATATACCGAAAGGGGAAAGATTGTATTATGATTACAATGGATATGAGAATGAGTATCCAACTGAGCATTTTGTGTAGCGGCCTTGTTTTAGGTAGTTGATTCCTCACACCAAAGCTGAATGAAAAGCTTCTCTTTTTTGTACTTGACAAGCTAAATGAAGCTAATGTGCCCCTAACCGGCTAATTGGAAATTCATGAGTCTTGTTTGCATGGCATTCTAATTCACCAAAAAATTCATGACATATTCGGGATCAGAACCTTGTGTCTTCCCTAGCTATTTGAAAACATCCAAAGCTGTGGGTACTGCCTGCGCAATGAGCTAACAACATGAGTGTAAAATCTTCATAATCTTCTTTATAGTAGATATTCATTTCGACTCCTATTCACTTTCATCTTTAAGAGAAGAGCCTATGCCAAAAATTGTTCTGGGATTTTGTAGGCCTCCGAAGTGAGCGCGCAACTAAGCTCGTTTTGGATCATTCATCGTATATAACTTCAAGCCCATATAAGGGTGAAGCTTGTAGGTCGAAGGAGCTTTCACTTCAGATGGCGTATATTTACTAAACTACAACCGTTCAAAGCAACAAGGATCTGTGGCGCAATGGTAGCGCGTCTGACTCCAGATCAGAAGGTTGCGTGTTCGATTCACGTCAGGTTCATATTTTTTTGGGACAATTATTATTATTATTATTTTTTTTAGGTTTTATTTTCCTTCTTTCCAAAAGTACCGTAAAAAATGAGAAAGAAAACCAGTTTCCCACTGTATATCACTCTTTAATTTCTCCACTGAAAAACATGTACTTGTTGTCCGGCAAAAACAACCGCTTTAGAAAGACCTGAAAAGGTTCAAATGGCTTTTGCCTTTTGGCACCACAATGCAGTGCCCACTTTTAATTATATGGGTTGCCGTTGCGAGTAAAGAAGCTCAGGGACCGTCAGAACACGCACAACACTTGCCTCCAGCACTTGTGAGTTGCGCAGTTTGCTAATCAAGTTCTTAATTAGGACCACACTCGTACACGTCTGAGACAAAATCACAGTTCTATAGCTACCATTTTGATCAGCTATAGGCTGGTCCAGAATTGAAACTAGTAGCCAGCAGCTGGCAAATCCATCAGATTTAGATCAGATGCATCCCCACAATTGTGGTCCTACGCAGTACACTTATTTCTTTTCTAGCTAGCAACAAAATTAGTGTGACTGCTGCCCTCCTAATTAGATGATGCTCGTAGTCCTTGAAGAAATTTAGTGGTCCAATCAGGATTTGAGAACACAACTATCTATGAAAACTGAATTTTGTTCACTTTTTAGTTTGTGTTAAGGTCCCCCAGCCAACAGGTAGTATCTGTTACCAGAGATTTTTCATCATTCAATCCTAATGGTCCCGATTTCATTTAATTCAAAATTTTCTATGTTCTGCACAAACTAAAATAACTTGAAAAATATTATTTACAGCTTCTCGACAATAATATTAATAAAATACAAAAACAGTGATAATTCTATCGTATCAATAAGGAGTGCTAGGGTCAATCAATAATTCGCTTATAAAATAATAATGACCGTTGATGTTTTGTGAGTTCCATGGGCTGCATAACCAAAATCAGTTTACACGCTTGCATCGGTATTATAAGTTTTAACAATGCGTAGAGATTAATGATTTTTGGACCATCCCAAAAATAGATATTAATTGTGACTTGTCCCTAAAGTTGTTGTTTTGGTGTCAAACAAAATGTGGGCAGAAAAATAGGTCCAAAAATAGGTGATCAAAAAGAGTCGAGGATGGGATTGTGGGTACCCATCCAAATTTACAATACACAAACTACAAGCTATGCATAGAAATGGAAACACAATGATAGACCCCAACCACCCTTGTTTGGTGGAAAACTGTCCACACTCGATCCACAATTTACATGCACATTCTGCACCACTGCCCACAACCATACATTCATAAAATTATATCTACAAAATTGCTATACAACTCTGAGTTTTTATTCTTCTTCAAAATATCATTGCCGTGGTACTATGAATGGTCAGCCCCATCACCATAAATATTTCGACATCAAAATCTAAACATTTCAATCTTACAATCCCACTCGTGACTCACGAGTCGTGAGTTGTACTTTTCCATTTACTTTTTCGATCGTGCTGCTTTTCTCATTTCTTGAAAGATAGTTAAGCTTGGGATAGACGATCAAACATCAGAGGATATTGCTTGGTTCCTGCATCTCTCGTTTGGTTCTTTGTGCTCGATATAGATTTGTGTCTTATTTCATCAAAAGTCAACTAATTGATAAATTCTGATCGAGTATTCCATGCATCTGATGCCCGCCGAGTGGGCACAAACTATCTTTGCCTCTTGTTTCCACTAAGCTAATTTTTCCGACTACTACTCACGAACAGATTCAATACTTGATTCAATGCAATCTCGATTCATATTTCTCCAAGAATTCTTATTCAAAATTAGATAATACAGACATGTTTAATTACGAAAGTTAATTAATTGGGAAAAGGAATTAAGAAAGAGAATCAGATAGTATACCCGACTCCTTTTAAAAATGAAGTTCCCTTTCCTTGGGGAGAAAATTGTCCCTAAATTATGATAATGCCTACTAAATTTTGATTACTAAATAAATTAATAAATATAAAGAAATAATGGATAATGAACTCTAAGGACAAAATAATGGGAACCACTTCTGCCAAATAAAACCCAAGCGTGATACCCCCTTTTTAAAAATCACTAGCACATAAACAGTTTATGCTACACAAGAATAGTTTGTGTCAACACAAAAATAGTTTATGCTACACAAACAATTCGTCCCTACACACAAATAGTTGATGCTAACACAAATAGTTCATGCCAACACAGATTAGTTGTGACGGCACCATTAAGGTTCAATGGTGGTCCAAATGAGTTTTACAAATGCTTAATCAAAACTGAAAACAAATTGTAGACATTGTAAATCTTGAAGAAACAAGAAAATTGACACCTTACTTGACCTTGGGGTGGTCCGATTTGGCCAGAAAATACCAAGAGTATTGATGTCTCGTTTTCCTCCTATACTAATTTTCAGGTTGCGATCTTATTATCAATAAAAATGGAGATCAATACGAGTCTAATGCCACTAACCTCGCATCAATTGAACTCTGACTGAAAGAGTTATGATTAAAACAATTTTGTGGAAGTTTTTAGAAGAAAATTGAAGAGCAACGAGTGGGAAGGAAGTGGTTACGCGTGTGAAAAAAAAATTGCCAATGTAATTATACCACATATCTTTTTATCCATGTATAAAATGCTTTGAATTTCATATTATATGATAAAAATAGAAGTTATTTTATGAATTATGAGATCATTAATTCAAGAAAGAATATAAATAAAATTATTTTATTTCCTTGCATTCAGTAAACATGCCCACATCACTCATTCTTGGAAATCAAGAAAACCAGATCAATTGACGGGAAGACTATTATCATCTATTCTTTCAACAAAATTATGTCAAATATCTTATCTAATCCATGTCGGCTACCAAATTACGGACTAAATGTAAGATACCTGTTCAATATTATACAAAGTTGCCACATAGGTGGTCATTTTTTAATTGGACAGAACCACGTTGCTGCGCACCCAAAGTGACAAGTATTTGAATATGATCCATGCATGCAATCCCGAAGATCCTAAAAAAGTTATTGAATTTGGGTCATTTGGGTCAACTGTTGAGAAAATCGCAACCTACAAGGAGAAACCATCATGCCATACCACGGACTATAATCTAATACAATAATTAAGGGCAAGAATCTTGGGTGGTCATTGGGATCTTTCTAGAGAAAATTATTAATTTGTTGCTTAATCCAGAGGACACTCCCCAATTCCATGAACACAAGTACAATATTCAGCTACATTCAAGTAATGTGCTGACAAATGACCTGTTATTTGTTAGGTGAATACTGATTATCTGTGATACAAAATTAACTTTAAATGTATTTTTCTTTTATTGCTGGTCATTTGTAGTCGAATTATCAATCTTATTAAAAGAGAAATTGTGCATCTTGGAAAATTGGGTTTATAACAACTCATCAAATTGCAGGCTAACCGATATATCTTGAATCTCCTATTATTCATTACAATATTGGGGTTGCACCGTTGGCTGAGCAATAAAACCCCAAATTCACACTTTTGTGGTTAGTACACCAACTTTCAATGCACCCTATTATTTGTGAGCTGGCCATAATTATGTCTTACGTGGCACTCTGTGGTTGGTTATGGTCCCACCCTCCATGTGAGGAACATAATATGAACAATGGCAATGCTGTCGAAATTCCCAAAATGAACCGCAAAATTTCTCTATGTGCACTGCATATATCCAAGGAATGTTTTGTACTCATTAAGCACATTGGTATATAAATATGCTATAATTCGTTCAATTATATTAGATTTAAAAACAAAGCGTTATGTCGAGGCAACTATTTGGTCATGCATGATGCATATGTTACTTTGGTATCAACTTCCTAATGAGTACACTTTTCTTGATCCTAGCACCAAAAAGACTAGCCTTAATAAACAAATGCCCAATTGTCTCATCTAGGTTCATGGTATTAGAATAATATCATATTAAATCACCAAGCTTAATGGTCTAATTTTGTATGTCCCTATCGCATTAAAGTCATGGAAGCAAAAGATGAGTTTACATGTTTCACTTTTGTTGTGCATAAAAAGCTAGAGTGTCTAGTGTAACTTTTGCATATCACCATCCTAGATAAAAGAAGCCTGACTTGATACGATGAATAAGATAAATTTATTAAATAAATTTATAATTTGATGATTAATGTGATATATCAAATGATAATTATAATGATACTACTTAAGAAATAAAATGTTTAAAAAGTTTATGGCAAATTAAACATTACAAAATAATACTATCTTGATACATGACATAATCTAATTAATCAGAGCCTTTTAACTCATTAACGATGTTAACTAACGGTCAGCTGTAGTGGGTGGTATAAAAGCACGCTAGAAATTTGAAGGAACACCTTATTCAATTGAAAGAACAGATCCTTCAATTTGAAGGAACATATCCTTTAAATTTAAAGGAACAAGTTCTTCAAATTGAAGGAACACTTTTAAATTTGAAGGAAAAGTATACGCGAGCCACTAGATTTTTCAAATTTGATTGCAAACTAGAGGGGTAGGGTATTGATGGGTTTTTAGTGAGCTTTTGAAAAAGTAGTATGATATGGTAATAAAATTGATGAGACACTGTTTTTGGGCATAATAAAAGGGGCATAAGCCAAAATGAATAAGGTAAATGTTATAAACTGTGTTTAGTTATGACTGTGTAAACCTAGAAGTAGGAATCCTATTTGGATTATATGTATTAATGAGGCCCATTAGGGTTTCCTAACCCTGGGAAACCTCCTCTATAAATACAAGCATAAAAGGGGACTGAAAACAACTTCAAGAATCAAGCCTCCATATTCTGATATCTCTCATTCTCTCTACAACACGTTCTCAGCACGCTCTAATAAGCGCTGAAGGTTTTCTGAAAAAAAAAGAAACAAAAGAGAAAAAAAAAAAAAAGCGAGAAGTTTTCCGGAGGGGAGCCACGCTCCGGCCAGAGGGGCGGCTCACGGCCGGCCGCCGCGGCCGGCCAGGGCGGCCAGCTGCGGCTCAATACAAAAACGACGACGTTTGGATCGTCTTCCCAGGACGCCGACGCCTTCCGCCGCAGGAACCCTCGCGGCCAAGGAGAAGCGGGCGCGCTCTTCCGCCGCCATCTCCTGCCGCTCGCGCACACCGTCGACATCGCCGCCGATCGCGGCGTCTCCGCGGGCCTCTCAGCACCATCGTTGCCGACATTCGCGGCGGATCTCACGCTGGATCTCAGCGTCGCCGTGGCAGCCACGGCCACGCACCGCCGCGGGTGCCCCCTCAGCACGCCCGCGCCCACCGCACCGGCGCCATGCCCCTCCAGGCTCCCTCCCGCTCCACCGGGCGCTCGCACCCGCTCCAGCTCCCATTGTGATTGTTCGGAGGCATCGCCGAACGAGCACCTGGGTTGCCACTTTTTGTTCGGAGCAGCACACCGAACGCGTAATTTGCAAATTTAACAAGATTTGCGGATATGTCAACTTTGGCAGATTTGCAGATGTAGCCTGTTTTTAGATTTGCCTAATTTGGGCAGATTTGGGCCATTTTTCACATCGGGCCGGGTCATGAAGGAAAAACACCAGTCGTGGACCATAGTCACGGCTCGTATACAGGGGTCCTGTTGGGACTCCACAAAATCGGTTTCTGATGGGAGCCAAGAAAAAAATGCAAAACACCAGTCGTGTACAATAGTCACGGCTCGTAAACGGGTCCTTCCTAGGACTCCACCAAAGAAACATTGTTCCTGAGGGGAGCAAAAACGGGGTCCTGCTGGGACTCCACCAAGCTGTACGTGCAGCTTCAAGGTTCCTGTGAGAGCCGAGCCGACATCCAGCCGCGCAAGCCGCGGCTCGAATTGAAACAAAACCCAGGGGGTCCTGCGGGGACTCCATGTGAGCCGGTGGGTCGGCCGTCGCGCTGAAGCCCAGCGCCGCAGCGTCTGCCCAGGCTCAGCAAACGCTCGAACGGGCTCCCCCTGTTGTTCGGATGTTCTTCCCTAACGCACGCGAACAAGGCTTCCCAAGCTGTTCGGATGTCTTCCCCGAACGCGCGCGCAGAGGCCCTTCAAGCCGTTCGGATGTCTTCCCCGAACACGCGCGGGCAGCCTTTCGCCGTTCGGATGTCTTCCCCGAACGCCAGGGCATCGCACATTGGGCCAAATATGGATTGGGCCAGTGCCAATTTTGTGCCTCTGTTTGGGCCATTTGCACACATGTTCGGAGCCCCTTACCGAACAGTACCCATGGGCTGCGCAATCGTTCGGAAGCCCAAACCGAACGCGCGCATGGGCTAGTGCCACTTGGGCCAATTGGGCCGGAATTCCCCAAGAACCCTAAATGGATTTTCCCAATTAATTTTGGGCCAACTATGTGTGGGTTGTAATGGGCCCTTGTTTTTGGGCTAGATTATCGTTTCCCAACAATAGTAAATTGGGCCTTGAGGATGTATTTCCCCTCATTCCTTTCAATTGGATTTCATTCCAATTTGAAACCAAATGGCTCCACACAACGCATGCGGATTTGAAGGACCAAATCGCATGACTTTTGCGTTAAACTCGCGCACTTTGGCAATGCGCTTGAGTACGCAAATATTATGAACTGATTGTTCATACAAAGTCTCGAATTGAAGTTTCGAGCATAGAAACATGATGTTTCCTAAACCTCACCACGCATGGTGAAACTTGAAGTTTCCATGCCTAAATCCGAGAGAAATCTTCCGTCGCAGAGATTTTAATCTCGCCGGATTCATGGCAGTAAGGACCTTGAGCTCTCAGCTAAGACCTTTGAGACCGCGCCCACCAAATGGTTTCCCCCATTGGCGCCGTCAATGCCAGTATTGTCAGTTGTTTTGTTTATGAACAAAACTGACACTCGTCTCTTGTTCAGAGATCACGAGACGCATGATCTCTTGATCTACTTGCCTAAAGCAAGACATGATTGACAAAACTTATGTTTCAAGACTCGAAGTCTGTGAGTAAACATACGTTTGAAGTTTGTAGAATCTGATCCCTCATTGGGCTGTGCAAGCCGGACTTGACCTAGAATGATCTTCTGTAGTAGATCTCCTCGACTTTCTATACTCCTAATGTGCTCATGAAGCAGCAATATAGCGAGTGAAAGTTCATCAAGTCCCTGGATCCGATTAGTGCTTTGTTGTTCGCTGAAAAGCACAACAGCTCGCGTCCCATTAGCTCGAACCGCTCCCTTGCCTAGAGCAAGCATAAGCGTTTTCTGGTAGCTCAAACCGCGATTCTTTGGCACCAAACTTCAAGATTTGGGAAATGTTCATCCTTCCCAATCACAAAATAGCCAATCATATGCCATCGTGGTAGTGGTACATCCATTAGTTGCGCACTCATAGCGTCCCTACTAATGTTGATTATGAATACAACTCCGATATGCAACCAAGAGAGACATGGAACGGCCTTGTTGGCCGATGATTATGTAGCAAACTGAGATTTTACTCTCTCATTCGGATTTAGTTCAGTATTTGGTGCTTGTTTTAGTACTTGTATATTGTTCTCGAATATCAATTAATTGAATCAATTGGAACTAGAAGTTTCCTCAATCATGTGACCGATTCAATTAATTCATGTTGAGGTATGTCTAGTGGGACATTAGATGTCTGGCTGACAGCGCGATTGCGCATGATACTCTCCCTGCCTGGAGATATACATCTAACTTCATACCTCCATGTAGACCTACAAAGGCCTTCTACTCACCCTGTTCCGAAAGAACATTATTGAGCTATAAGGATATCCGATTGAACAATTACCATGATGTAACCGCTAAAGAAAATGGTAAGGAATATCTTTGCATTACCTCCTACGTATACAGCCATGAGCGTATATTGGAGAAGATGGCACGCCTTTCGCATGAGTTGTGTTACACAATCATTCGCTCGATTGAGGCGCATTGCGTCGCTAGCATGAAGCTAGGTCGCACCATGTAGCTAGCTTGAAGCTAGCCAACTCGAGCACTTATTTGCTTTGGCATGACCGTTTGGGACATCCCGGTCAAGATGTGATGCGCCATATCCTCGATGGGCATCCCCGTGTAAGACCTCGTGTCTTTAAATACACTTTGCCAAGCATGCTCGTTGGGAACGAGGTATACTCTACCTTCCCATGCAAAGATACTTAATGTTATCCTTCTTTTCTTCAGCGGATTTTAGGGGAAGTTTGTGGACAAATCCAACCAATCCGCGGACCATTTAAAGATTTTATGGTTTTGGTTGATGCACCGACTCGCTGGTCACATGTCTATAGTCCACCTGAAATGCTACTTTGCTAAACTCCTGGCCCATATTGAGGGCTCACCACCCCGGTTATCCATTGGAGTCTAGAGGACTGGATAACGCCGAAGAGTTTATATCGAAGATTTTCGATGATTATTGCACGTCTCTTGTGATTGTGGTTGAACATCTGGTTCCCCATGTTCCCACACTCTCGCAGAAGCGTTCTCAAAGCGCCTTTCATTGATCGTAAGGACCTTGGTTATGCATACCAAGCTTCCTGTTTCTGCGTGGGGCTCTGTAATTCTGCAAGTAGCTATGTTGGTCCGCTTGAGGCCCACCTCCACCCAACCCTTTTTGGCGTTACAGCTGGTTCCTGGGTACGAATCTGCAATTTCGTATTTACGCATTCTTGGGTGTGTAGCTTATGTGCCCATTGCGCCGCCGCAACGTCCGAATTGGGTCCTCAACGAGAGGCTGGGAATCTCTGTCGGTTATGAATCCCCCTCTATTATGTGCTTTTACAAGCCATTTACAGGCGATCTCTTTCTCGCATATTTGCGAATGGTCACTTTGATGAGACAGTATTCCCGCCGTTAGGGGGAGATAAGAACGTCAATGTTCCAAATGAACGACGCGAATTGACGTGGTCTATGCCCACTCTGTCTCATCCTAATCCCCATACCGCGCAGTATGATAAGCAAGTGCGATGTATTTTAGATCTTCAAGTGTTGCGCATACATGCTAGACGCCTTCTGTAATCTAACTAAAGTGACGAGATCATATACCTGCTGCAAACATGCACTGTAAATATGAACGTCCATGAGGGACGTGCCGTCCTAGAAAGACAGCATACCTCGGCGGCTAGCCAATCATCTGTCGTCGGGCCAGAGGCGAGGCAGAGATCAATCGGTTCGAAGGATTCACTCCCTAGAAGAGGAGAAGTATGGCACAACCGAATCCTATCGCTATCTCAACCGATCCAACTCATGAAATTGATGAGGATTATGGAAGTGTCCTGGGAGACGTCCAGGGGAGACCCCAGATCCTACTCCCGAGAATCAGAAGATTTCGGTCCATTATACTAGTTGGATGAGTTGTGGAATCGAAATGAGATAATCATCGATGATACATTCGCATATGCGGTGGCCACTGATATAACAAAATGCGACAATATCGAACCGTGTTCCGTTGATGAATGTCGACGTAAAACTGATTGGTCAAAATGGAAATAAACAATGCAGGTCGAAGTAGATTCCTTACCAAAGAGAAAGGTGGTTGAACAGTAGTTTCCACACCTCCCAATGTGAACCATGTAGGTTACATGTGGACATTCGTAAGGAAGCGTAATGAGAAGAATGAAAGAGTGCGATATAATGCACGCCTCGTAGCGCAAGGCTTCTCTCATTAGCCCTGGCATTGATTACGATGAGACGTATTCTCTCGTAATGGACTTAAAAAACGTTCCGCTACCTTGTCAGTTCGGTAGTTTCCCAAGAACTGAATATGCAGCTTATGAATGTGGTTACAGTTTATCTCTATGGGATCTTGATAGAGATATAGATGAGAGTCCTAGAAAGACTCCATCTGACTGAGTCAAATAGTTCTGAACCACGGAACACCCTCTTTATCCGATAGAGGCGTTCACTTTACGGATTGAATCAATCCGGACGGATGTGGTATAACCGTCTAAGTGAATATTTGATCAGTAAGGGATATGTGAATAACGATCTATGCCCTTGCGTGTTTATCTAGAAAGCACATTCCGGATTTGCGATAGTTGCAGTCTATGTCGATGACATGAATCTCATTGGTACTCTAGAAGAGGTTGAGATTCCTGCCTCGCACTTGAAATCGGAATTTGAGATGAAGGACCTAGGGAAAACTCGATTATGTCTCGCCTTAAGCTTGAGCACTGCACTGATGGTATTCTGGTTCATCGGTCCAACTACACCCACAAGGTGTTGCGACGCTTTAGTGAGGATAAAGCGAAGCCTTCGAGTACACCCATGGTCGTCCAAACGCTAGATGCTAAAACGAGACTCATGCCGTCCTAAAGAGGATGATGAAGAGTTATTGGAACCAGAAGTTCCATATCTAAGTGCAGTTTTGGGTTGGTGGTTTTTTTTTTGTTGTTGTGTTTTTTTGTTTTTTTTGGTTGTTTTTTTGGTTTTAGTTTTTTTGTTGTTTTTTTTTTTTTTTTGTTTTTTTTTAATCGGCACTAGATTTTTCAAATTTGATTGCAAGACTAGTTTTTTTTTTTTTTTTTTTTTAATGAAATATTAAATAGATATACCTCCTTGCTATTCTATCAGAAGCTCGTTGTATAATTGGATAGTTCTATGTTAGAATTGTATGAGTGTACAGGGGGAGGTGGGTGTGTGGTGAAGGAAAGGAACTTTATTGTTTGTCTTTTTGTTGTAGTTTTGTTTTGGGTTGTTCGTTGGTAAGGATTTAACCAGGCATCGGTGTGTGGTCTTGTCTCTACTTCGTATTGATGCGATCCTTCCTTCGCTTTGGCTTTGTTTGTTCCTTATTTCGTTTCAGTAGGATATCATTTTGATCCATTGTATCTGTGGTGTGCCTTATTTATAAGAAGCCTTAAAGTATGAAGGACTTCTATTTTTAATTAAGGGGTAGGGTATTGATTTTCTGGGTTTTTAGTGAGCTTTTGAAAGACTAGTAGTATGATATTTGGTAATAAATGTATTGATGAGGCACTGTTTCTTGGGAAACCTCTATAATAAAAGGGGCATAAGCCAAAATGTTTAATATAGTATTAGTAAAATTATTAAATATATTATTATTTTATTACTTGATATATTAAAATATTCACAGATGCTAAACAAATTATTTTAATTGTGATGTTTAATTAGACAAATAGTATCATTATAATTTTTTCACTACCAAAAAATAAATTCATCACCGACACTTTTTTTTTACCTATTGATTTCACTAATTAACCTAATTTTACCACCTATTTAGTTATTTCGTTCAATTAGTTGTGAAACTTATATATTTAATTTTGCTTGTTTTTTTTTATTAATTTAATTTTGCTTGTTGAGATATAATCTCTAATTAATTAGAAAAAATATTGAAAAAGAAATTACGTGTAGAAAGTAAAATATTAAATAATAATTTAAATATATTTTTTAATCATACAAAAATATTTACCTTATGTAGATAGATAACACAAAACTAATTCAGTATTTACCTTATTCATTGTAGATAATTTTGCCGAAGTGGCATAAAAAAAAATCTATTGTATTATTTTTTTATCTACTGTAAGTACTAAGAAAGTATACACCTCATTAAAGTACTTAGTTAAAATAATCGCGTAATAATTATGCAGAGTTGTAAACACTGGAAGGGTAATTCTCTCTCTACGTTGTTTAAAAAGGTTGCGTTTGCAGTTATGGTATACTGTATTTGGTCTGAGCTTAATGCTCGTATGTTCAAGAATCTTCGGATGTCTCCTTATACCATTTTGCAGAGTATCATCAATATGATCTGTTGCCTCTTGTGTTCTATGAAGATCAATCATACCTATATTGCTCGTCACTGGAATGTCACTTGACTTAGGTCTTTGTTTTTTCTGCTACCCTGCGTGGTTAGCTTGTTCTTGCCTTTTTGGCCTTCTTGTTTGGAGAATGTGGTCTCTCTGTGGCGTTCTGTGCCTGGAGGTTTCTTGTCTCCTTGTTGCCTTGATTGTTTTTTTTTTTTAATTGATTCATTTACCCAAAAGAAAAAAAAAAAAAAAAAAGGTATTGAGAAGAGACACACGGCTGGGATAGCCAGGAACAGAGTGTTGTGTTTGCTAATTAATTACTTGTTTAAACTTTAAACAAATGTCCTTTTGCACGATAATTAAGACAATAATAGCCAATGGGGCGCATAGTCGGAAAGTTGGTGATATCGATGCAAGCAAAACAAAGGCTGACGAAGTAGCTTCCGACTACTAACTAGGGAGTAAAACACATCAAAGTAAACTGCCCGGTTTAACGGAAACAAACCGACTTTTACTTTTCTGACTTTTAAGGCTTTGTTTGGCTTTAATGGTGACACAAACCTAATCAAAAGTAGTAAGCTACCTAATTGTACTACTTACTAATCACTTCACTCTCCTTATTATAGTAATTTTTCAATAAGAATGTTGCATTGTATATGATGATGTTTTTGACTTTTAATGCTAGTTAATAAGATTACATTTTTATAAACTACTTAATTGTACTATTTACTAATTTTTCAATAAGAATGTTGCATTGTATATGATGATTTTTTTGACTTTTAATGCTAGCTAATAATTTTATTTATCTAACCTCAATTAATATTTTAACGATACTTTGAAATAATCATTACATTAGTTAGGATGTTTTTAAACACTAACGATACTATACCAATAGGGCATATATACTTACTTGGTTATTTGAAATGCTTGTATCTTTCTATAGTTGAAATCAATCTAAATTGACTATTAGTATTATTAGAACTAGTTTTTTTTTTTGGGACAAATTGCACCGATAACTATCAGTATCATCAACTCAATCATTATCAAATGTTTCGATAGATTACATCTGTGCAATACAAAGTAACAAATTAATCATGTAAGCCACCTGCAATTATCAATTAGACCAACCAATAATCTTCGAGCGTGCATGCAATGGATACTAAAGTATTTTCACAACTTTTGATAAAAATGCAGTAAATCCAAAGTAATTAATGTAGTAATGGAGTGAATTTTTTGTCTTAAAAACCGTTGAAAATCCGCAGACAAAACATTGATTCGACGGAAGCATTTCATGGAACCCGGGCATAAGTTAACCCATGCCCTATACCCACAGCTGACATCCAGCTTTGACCTTGTCAGCGGCTCTAATTCGGTGTAGCTGCAACCATCATAACTTCCGATGCCCATGCCTTTTGTTGTAATTTCATCTAGTAAAAGACTTTGATTAAGAAAACCTAACATTATTCAAAGTTTATTTTTCAATTCTAATTCCAATTCTTCATTTCATTGTCGCTATGTAAAACCCAAATGCTTTTTTATGTTATCATAAAATGGAGTCATCCATTAGAATTACAAGTCAAAAATATATGGCATTGACCACCCATACAAGTGGAAAGTGACCTACCGAATCCTTGCCACTATGCCTAATTGATGCTCTAAGCAAGTAATTAAATCTAATCAAATCTAATTCCATTTGATATAGGATTTTCTTTTCATTATCGACCCTTGAAAATGAATATACCATTGAAATTGAAACAAAAAATCATCGCTTGATCAAGCTAATGTATTCTCTTCAATATGGGTGCAAATCATTAAAGATTTCGCATGTTTATAATATATAAAAGTGCCATTTCCATTCCATGTACAATGGGATGCAATTTACTTTCTTAAATGTGGTTTATGAATTGAAAATTGTAGCATTGGTGTCTCAATCATGCGGTGTGTCTGTGCGTGATTGTAGGAATAATATCATGAGCACAATTTCCTTTTCGAATATATATGAAAACTAATAATTCACTTTGGTATATACATTTATCCGGAACTAGACATACTGAATTTGATTTTTTTTGCTTTCCCCGACGTTCAGATAGTTAACAACTTTTCCATTGTATTAAACGTCCATTTTCATGCACCTTATCCCTTTGAATCAATATAAACACACAGATTGAAGTACTTGAAAATTTTATGTACTAAATAAAAAAAAGAAAAAAAGAGGGAAATTACCATTTTCTTTTGTAGACAGAGAGAGAGAGGAGCAAACACAAACATAAACACAACACAAGCACAAAGCCTACTCTCGAAATCTCGTTTCTCGGGCCATCGTTCACGAATATCAAGGTACTCGTTCTTCTTTCCTGTTTTACCCCCGCCTATTTGTCTACTTCTTTTTCTTCTTAATTTCCAAAATAAATACCAAAATTTTTGCTGGTTATTTTATTTCGCTTTTCTTTTGTATAGAGAGAGTGCTTGTTTGCTTCATCGAGAAAGCGAGAGCGAGTCCCCAGAGCTCCAAATATGGCTGCTTCTTCGATCCATGGCCTCCTCAGTTGCAGGCAATTCTCCTAGAAGCAAACCCATGTAATCAAAATTTAAACTTTGGTTTAATTCAGTGCTTTTTTGGGTAATCATTTGCTGGTTCATTCATCCAATTGTGAATCATAATTTTGATCATAAATTTCTGCCAAATGGGTTTTTATCTGGGGTCTGAGAAGTGTGTTTTTGGAAAATTTGGGTTCATTTTAATTTCATCTGAGTATGGTTTTTCCATATTAAATTGTGGTTGTTTATTGTGTGGAAGACCAGGTTCAATGGTTGTGGATTGGGATCCATGTTGGATCTCTTGGGTTTTGTTTTATTGTTATTATTACCATTTGGGTTTGCTTTAACAAGTGTTTCTGTTAAACTGATCTTGGATTCTGTGTTTTTTGTGTTTGTTTATCTTAATTTTGTAGCTGCACTTAGTCAATTGGGTTGCTTGTGTGGAGGGGGATTGAATATTTAGCACGTTGCCTGGGGCTTAAAATGCTGGTTTCTTGATGTTGAATCTCATGGGTTGAACTCAAAGCATAATGGGCAGCTTTAGTGAAGAGGAATATGGTTATTTTGATGCCCAAGAGGAAATTGCATCAACATCTGATGCAGGCTCTGATAACATTGAGGTATTCGATCCGAGTACTTCCTTCACCAGTGAGTTTCCCGCTAGTTTGCCATATGATGTATGGATTCAGAGCCCGCGAGCCGTTAAGGAGCGCCGGGTTAAGTTTCTGGAGTGGATGGGGATGAGCACAGATCGAATTGTGAGAGAGACATGCGTAGAGATATGTACTAATGTACAAGAGGAGGTTGAAAGGGTTACGGAGAGTAGTGGGGCTGTGTTGAGAACCTCACATTTTGAAGAGGAGTTTTGTTTGGCTCGGTCTACGGTGTCGTGTTCCTCAGTTGGTGCGGGTTCAGAGGATAATTCTGCATGTAGAGATGGAAACTCAGGTGATGGGCTGGATGGAAGTGCAGATGAAGTGGGGCAGGATCAGGAGGCATGTGAAGGTCAAGAAGTGACCGAAGGGTCTGAGCGCACTTCTTGTGCATCATCTTCCTTGTCTCTACAAATGATGGAAACTCAAGGGGAGGAGATGAGAGGGGGAATACTGCAGAGAGTGAAGAAGCGGTGGTTGAGAAGATTACGGTCCTTCACATGCCTCGTTGATAGGCAAGGGGAGGCTGATAGATCGATAGAAAAAGACAATGATCCTGCCATGGAGTTGAGGGCTCAGAGAGTTAAGGTTCGCCACTGCGGGAAGCGGTTGAAGGAACTTTCAGCTCTTTACAAGGGGCAAGATATCCAGGCCCATGAAGGTGCAATTTTCGCAATGAAGTTCAGTCCTGACGGACGATACTTAGCAAGTGCTGGTGAAGATGGGATTGTGCGAGTCTGGCAAGTGGTAGAAGATGAAAGATGTAATGAGCAAGACATTCCTGAAATAGATCCATCCTGCATTTACTTCACAGTTAATCATCTCTCTGAGCTAAATCCACTATTTGCGGGCAAGGAGAAATCAAGTGGCCTGAGGAAAACATCCGATTCAGCTTGTGTTATTTTCCCTCCAAAAGTCTTTCGGATAGCAAAGAGACCATTGCATGAATTTCACGGGCACAGTGGTCATATCTTGGATCTCTCATGGTCAAGGAATAATGTAAGGAATTGTGTGTATTGCAGTTCCATTTTAGGAGTCTAAGAAAATATATATTACCTTTGTGAAACATGGCATTAATCTAATTTGGTCTGTTATTATTATTATTTTTTGGATGCAGAATCTTCTTTCATCTTCTGTTGACAAATCTGTTCGTCTCTGGCAAGTGGGATGTGATCGTTGCCTCAAAGTCTTTTCCCATAGTAATTATGGTGTGTTTCTGGCTAGTGTGTTTGATTGTTTAAAACAGCAAGATTCACATCTATGGTATTATATTATATTGAATTTACCTCTTACATTTTTTCTTTATGTTGTGATATCTTGCAGTGACTTGCGTTCAGTTTAATCCTGTGGATGATAACTACTTCATCAGTGGTTCTATAGATGGCAAAATACGTATTTGGGGGATTGATTGCTGCCAAGTTGTTGATTGGAGTGATATCCGAGATATAGTTACCGCAGTGTGCTATCGCCCTGATGGGCAGGTTTGGTGATTTTCTTGCCCTTCCGTCGCATAGAAATGTTCTCGTGTGTTTACGAACTGAGGTTATTTAAACAATGTCGAATTCTTGTGCAGGGAGGAATTGTTGGCTCAATGACAGGAACTTGCAGATTTTATAATATATTAGGTAAACAGCATTTTTCAGCCTCATTTTTGTTCACCTCTTTTGCATTAGAATTGAGTACATCTCCATGTTATAAGTTTTTATGCTAGTTTTCATATTGAATTGCAATTTTTCTATATTATGTTGAGTCTTATTGTCAGATGGTTACATAAGTTATGTTCTCTCCTTCAAACCAATAATTTTGGAGAAGATATTTTATCAATGAAGCAGTTATGTTTCTCTTGCAACAGATAATCATCTGCAATTGGATGCTCAAATATGCTTGCCCAGTAAAAAGAAGCCTTCCTGTAGAAAGATTACTGGCTTCCAGGTAGTTATTACTTCCTCCCACTGTTTTTTGTTCTGCTTTTGGTTGCTTTTTGTCTATCACTTTATCTTGTCGTTTGACAATTGGAATTGAATAATTGTATGTTATGTTATGCAGTTTTTCCCCCAAGATTCGAGCAAAGTGATGGTCACTTGTGCCGATTCACAAGTGAGAGTCCTTCATGGGCTCAATGTGGTTGGCAAGTATGCAGGTATGTGCATAAGTCATCTGTGTGTTTGTGATTGCTTCTTATCTTATGTCGAGTAACTGTTTATGCACTTTTAATTTGAATTTTATTAATTTCTTTTGTTCTAAACCTTCTTTCTTGTATCTTTCAGCACAACGGAATGCAGGAAACCAAACATCTGCTTCTTTCACTTCAGATGGGAAACATGTAGTCTCAGTTAGTGAGGATTCTAATGTATATATATGGAACTGCAGTAACCAAGAAGAAAAAGTTCTCTCTCAAGGCAAAAAGATTAGATCTTGTGAGCGTTTTTCCACCAATGTATCTATAGCAATACCTTGGTCTGGTTTCAAGTATGGGGCCTTAGAACGTGAGCGGCAATTTCAGGCCGTAGATGAGAGTTCACCAGAGACTCTGCCTTTTACTTCACCTTCGTGCTTTTCTCTCAGCCAAGATTCTTTCCTTGAGTCTATACCGAAGGGATCTGCTACTTGGCCAGAGGAGAAGCTTCCCACTTCAACTCCGCGAGCAAAGCCATCTACTATGCACAGATCTGAGTACAAATTTTTCAAAAATTCTTGCCAGAGCACATCCAGTTCTCATGCGTGGGGTATGGTTATCGTGACTGCAGGCTGGGATGGACGGATCAGATCATTTCACAATTATGGGTTACCAGTACCAGTGTGATACTAAAGTGGATTTAGCATGATTTTCAAAGAGTTGTAGCTATCATCCTTGTAGCACACTTAACGTGTAGTGTGTTCTTTGGCTCATTACAAGATGCAAATCTATTGGATTGATGAGTGACCAGAAATTTGGCGGCATCGACAGCCACAGAAGGCTCAGGTTGACAACTCTACCAGGCATGTGCAGATAGGTGGACTTGAGATTTTGGTTCTGCGCTGGGCCCCTTTTTGGATTTCAGGGATTACTGTGACCCTGGCAAGTGGCTGAAATTCCATGGTTGAATTATAATCCAATTTCAAATCAGCCAGAGGCCGAGGTTAGCTTGTCTGGATGTTATCATCCTAATCAATGTGGGATGTTCTTGGTTTGCCGGTTCTCAAAACTAGATGTGAAATCATTTGTTAGGAGAGGTCAAATTGAGGTATCCTATCTTATATAATGCAGGTGCCTGTGGGCCTCGTAGAACTTCTTTGTTCTCTGAGATGGATAAGGAATTAGGAGCTGGTGGCTGGAATTTATGCGGGGAAGAAGTGGTGGGGAACTTCAGAATTCCATCATGTTGGCCGTTCAGAATGATTAAGTTGTTTGTCTGCCATTTCCGGTCCGTCTCATGGTAGGGTCGGTGAGCTTAGGTTGGGAGTGGGAATGGAATGTGCAGGAAGCCATTTCCTCTGATGTAGTTCATTGACATCTACTCTTTTGGAGAAGATATTTCTAACTGGAATGATTTACGGCTCGTGCCCATGGATGAGCACTCCGTACTTGGTTTTCCTCAACGCAGACCCTTCCTGCGAACTTTGTACACTTACACTGTCAGTCTAGTCTAACTTCACCTTAGATTAGTCTCTGAGTTGTTAGGAATTTTGTTAACTTAACAGGAATAGCTTTCCAGGTTTACATGATGTAACTGCAATTTTCTTCAGACGTGTAAATGGCATATTCATGTAGTTCTTTCTGCATTCTCATGCTTGAAACGAAATGGCAATGCAGCTGTAGAAGTTGGATACAAAGAGTGTTGGTATGGTGATGACCTGATCAGCTCATCGTTAGGAATGTGGATATGTCACTGACAGTAAAGACCGAATGTTCTTTTTGACACAAAGCAAACAGTAACGGGGAGCGATTCTCTTAGGTAATTTGGTGGAGAGGAGAGAACTAAAGCATCCAATGAAAGATCGAAATAGTTGACAATTACAGGTACGGAGGTAGCTCAATTAGGAGACAAGGAGAACAAAGCATATGAATTATTATGGAGGGACATGGATTAGTGGAAGTGTAAAGTGAAAACGGACCACGAGCCAAATTAATGATGGATCTCAATTATAGAACATGATGGATATCAGACTTCTGCTTTTGGCCAACTAACTGTAATGTACCATTACCATGCAACAACTAACAACTGATTAGCTTTACAAAACTTGATTATCATCAGTTCTATATGCAAGTTGCCGACAAACACAAATGGCAATCCTCCCTCTTCTTTTGCCATAATTAATACCTTATAATTAGACCCATAAACCATATTTTGATTATGGTCTGTCAGCTGCCTGGAGGTTCCCTGCAAATTATTGACAGATAGTAGCCCATAAACCCAACCCAGCACTGATTCCTTATCTATGAAAGTCAAGCCGACGTCAAGGCCTATCCCCCTGGACCAAAAATACACCTCGGATTCATGTCTCTAGTTTTTTCAGTGCATCTCTATTGTATTGATGCTATATGGAAGATATCAGAGGAGAACAATTGCATAAACATGATATCAACGGTACATCATCAATCACGTATCTATTCAGAACGTGGGACTTGATGTATCCAATCACTCGACATCAAATTCAGCTTCATTTTATGAGAAGACAATACTAACATTGCTAGCCATTCAAATTTCAAACAGAAGTTGAAAGTAGACCTCCATTTTCTCATTCACTTGAACCTTGTCATAACAAAAGATGAAACCTTTTCAACTCACAAACGCATTACAATCAGGTGCCGATTTCACCAGTAAAAAACTCATCATTTTTAATCACACGGTTTAACAAATCCAACCCCGAAATCCGATCCAAAAACCCACAGATTTTCAAACCCAAAAACAAAAAACAAAAAACAAAGCTAGAGAGCACAAAATGAACCCAACTCATCCCATGATCAGACGGGGAGATTGGCGACGTCGTTTTGCGGTGCGGCTGCTGCTGGTGCGGCGGGGGCGGAGGAAGAAGATGATGAAACAACCCACTGGGGGCGGTGGTCGCTGAGATTAACGGATCGAGATGCAAACAGCATAAGCGGTCGGTCGTGTGCCTCCTCGGGATCGCCGGTTTCGTGGTCGTCCGAGGTTGAAAGATTGATACAGGAACACCGCTCAAGGGACGCGAAGAACGCGGAGGCGACGTGGGTCCCAAGCCAGCTGGCGACGCCGTTGATCTTCTCGTACGACATGCACGAGCTCTGGCTCTGGCTCTCCATCGCTCCGATTGGCTGCTTTAATCAATTGCAGCGGCGGCGGCGACGGCGGAATAGAGATCCGGACAAGGCCGGATTCGTAAATAATAATACACGGCGGAATCGAAAACAGGAGATCCGACCGTTTCTCTTTCTCTCTCTCTCTCTCTCTCTTTTGTTGTTGTTTTGTTTGTTGTTCCTTGTCCTTAGGAAGGAACTCTCTGCTTTTACCCCTGTTTCTATTTATTTCTATTTATGTATGCAGGTCAATTTTGATAGATTTCAAGTATTTTATTTGCCGGCCTAATTTTCTCTTTCCCCTTTGTTTATCACTTTGACTTTGGGGACTCCCACGGCATGTCGCTCCGATCTTAACTCCCTAATTTTCGATTAATTAGTAATTAAGAAAGTAGTCTAATACTTTATAAGCACTTACTTACAAGATCTCTGACCTTTTCAATGTAGAATAAATATTAATATTCTCAACACTATAATTAAATTCTTTTAATTGAGCGAATTAGGATCATAACTTTGATTAAACTTGTTAAAACTAGGTAAAAATTGTCCGATCCCAATCTAAACTTGACTATGTCAGAGCTCAATTTGTCATCTCTACTAATGGTCAACTTTCCTTTTTTGTGTTCATGTATGCACATCAATTTCCGATCTTACTATTATTTGCCGGCTATAGGTGCGTCCTTCTCTTTGACTTTACTCTCCTACGACACGTCGCTTCAAATTTTTGTTTTTCTATAGATGGACAATTTAATCCTCACCCGCGATAAGGCGCGCAAAAGATGTATTGGCGTCGGACACGATCCCACGTGTCACGCCACGTCATCTCGATATAGATACGGAGATAAGAACACCATGGTCTCACTGACCAGCGTATCCAAAAATGGCTGCTTCTCTTTTGTCAATTCCGTCGTCCCGAAATGGCGTCTCTTTCCAATTCTCCCCATCGATACGTCACCGTTTTGCAGTCCCACAATTCCACTCGCCAATGCGTGTATGTTGCTCCGGTAAAGCCTTCTCCGTTCGTTTGATTGAACTGTTCTTCAGCAAACTAAATTGGAAATCTTCTAGTGTTAAATTCTGCTCATTTGATCCATTTTTATGTTGAAGAAAGACCAGTTTAAATTTGTGGGTTTGATTCTGTTGTTCCCCATCAAATTCAAGTTGGTATCTTTTTTTTTTTTTTTAACTTAAATTTGTAACCTTTGCAAACCAATGGTAAATTATATATGAACTTTGTTGTAACGTTATTTGGGTGCAGCATCGAGGGATGGTGCTGAAGTAAAGGAAAACTTGAGTCAGTTGAGGCATATAAAGAATGTAGCTTGTGGAATGCTGGCTGCTTGGGCTGTGAGTTCTGCTTCACCTGTAATTGCTGCTAATCAGGTTTGAAACAAGCCTCATTGTTTGCTTGCTTCTTTGTCTTTATGATTTTGTTAGACTCAATGGAATGATCATACGCCTAATGGACTGTTCATTGGAGATTTGTGTGTTCCATATTGAGCAGATTCTAATTTCGTTTCCCTGATGTAAGAGATATCATGATAAATTCACATCACATTACAACATCATAGGACAACAAGAACCAAACTTAGGACTGTTGAACAGACTACCAGTTAAGCTTTAATCCTGTAACAACTGATGGCAAAATGTTGACACTTGTAAAGTTCCGTAGCAGAAAATCTGCTTTCTTGAATCTCGTGGTTACTTTACACCAGGTGCGATATATATGATCATACAAACCAAGTTTGATATTCAGAGACCCAAGGTCCTTGCTTTTATCTGAGATTCTATCCAATTTAACTCATCCTTGCGAATAATGTTCTGAGTTTTGGCTGCCTAGCCTTAGTTGGAACTTGGAAGCCAAGAAAAGAACCATACTTTAGACAAGGTTGCATCAATCCACTGCCTCCAATAGCATCCAAGTGTACGAATTTCTTACAAGTATTGCTTTATTCTGAACCATTGTTGTGGTAAGAGCAGAAAGTGAATATACTCCATAAGTTATTTTGTTACTTGCCACTTTACTGTTTTACTTCATCGCATCCCGTCTGAACGCCCCTTTTCCGTTAGTTTGTTTTCTTTCAGCTCCTGTGAAATGTCACATGTTCACAAGTTAGAAGGAGTGGAAATGGCACCATTTAAATATATTCATGCTGACAGTGATGAAACTGATGTCTACTAGTTTCTATGGATGTGATCACTAAAAGGTTCTGAACTGGGTTTCATTGTTTGCAATAGAGGTTGCCTCCGCTGTCAACTGATCCGCAGCGATGTGAGCGTGCATTTGTTGGTAACACAATAGGTCAAGCAAATGGAGTCTATGACAAGGCAATTGATCTCCGCTTCTGTGATTACACAAATGAAAAGAACAACCTGAAGGGAAAGAGTCTTGCTGCAGCACTCATGTCTGAAGCAAAGTTTGATGGTGCAGACATGACAGAAGTTGTGATGTCAAAGGCATATGCTGCAGGAGCTAGCTTCAAGGGTAAGATTGCAAATTATCCTTTATTTCGAATGTACACATGATACTGTGGAATGGACAAGAACAGTCCTAAGTCCAATTTCCATGTTTGCAGGTACTAACTTCTCGAATGCAGTTCTAGACCGTGTTAACTTTGAGAAAGCTAATCTGCAAGGAGCCTTGTTTATTAACACAGTATTATCAGGCTCCACCTTCAATGATGCACAACTTGAAGGTGCAGTATTTGAGGATACCATTATAGGGTACATTGATCTTCAGAAACTATGTAGAAACACATCCATCAATGAGGAAGGAAGAGCTACTCTGGGGTGCAGATGATAATTTTCCCCCATTTTTCGACGACAACTATGCATAATATACTTTGATTCTGTAATTCAAGTGTATGTGAGGGCATTTTAATTGTATAGCCCATATAGTAGAACCTGCATCAGTGTATCTGTATCTTCGTTGTTATGGATATCAGCTTGAATTACACATTTGGCCTTCTGTAAAATGGCATAAGAAACAAAACTCTTGTTGGTTGGAGTAATTTTGTTGTGCAAGGATTCAGATAGAAGAAAGATAGATTTGAGGAAAGGGTAGCTACAGCACATGTGCCACATACCCACTCCCCAATCTTCCACTTACCCCTTGTGATGATTACAGTTCTTATCATATAAGCGAGCCAGCTATATTGGTCAAATTTGGATGACATGAACTGATGAATGTTCTGAAAGTGTCAATAAAAGTTTCTTTGTCACATACTAGCCATATTGGAAAAGAAGGAATTCAAAAAGAGTTTTGAGGACAAATTAGCTGATGAACACTTCCAATTTCAAGTTACAAACAAGTTTTGGAGGGGAACAATAAGATTCGGTGGTTGGTGCTTTGTAAGAGCTGCCATTTAGATGGGAGATCATCAACCGTTCCAAATTTAAACAGTTGCCACCTACAATTCCTGGCCAGCTGCTGTTGTTGCTGCATCCAATGCCATCACCACCTGCACAGTGTGCTTTCTGCTGTCAATGCCAGTAAATGCAACCGACAAAACATATACTCCCTCCTCTGCCTTATCATCTGCCAACGACCTTCCAACACATATTATCCAAATTATAAACATCGTAAAGTCACCAGATGACCAAGAAAGGTAGCTCTTCGTCTTGATTGGTCACCCAACATTAATATACAGCTCTTCCCGAAAGTACTGGATGTTGGGCAGAGAATGAGATTCGACATACCATTGGCTTGCTGAGCTATCAACTCTATAGTAGCCCCAGTCCTAGTGGGTGAATGGGGTCCTATAATTAACACAGATGCTATTGTGCATTCTTCGCCTCCACCAGATCAACAATTCTTAATTATAGCTAGTGTTTCCTTGAGTTATGGACCTTCTATATATAGCTGAGCCCTGCACAGAGCGTTACCAACAACCATAGGTTTGTATTGGTGTGTGTCTCAAAGAGACCAGATATCAACTGAGAAGTTTGCGTTGGGATCAATTTCTATAGCTGCTACTTCTCTTCGTAATGTTTCTTGCTCAAATGAGTATTCCAAAACCACAGTTGTATGCAGTTTTGTGATCATGTATGTCATCAAATGTAAATGGGCTGTTGCTTCTGCAGTTCTTGGATACTCATTTCGGCAAGCAACGTTACAAGCAGAAGATTTCCGCCGCATACATATCTCTTCATCAGATTCGTTCATCTCAAAATGGCCCTTGCTATACAGATAAGTAGTACTTCCTACTTCCTGTGATACATAAACAGACCATCAGTACCATAGGTAACGGTTGATTTTTACGTTGAAATCAATAAACAGAACAGATTAAGCTTTCTTGGTAACTCACTGTTAATGTTTGTTTTTTGGAGTTTTAATGTAGAGTTCAACTTCTCTTCAAGAGTTCAAGTGATAGGGAACAGAAGAATTATTCTCGTTATATTCTCCTATCCTTACTGTAGGAGGGAATCAAGCTCGGACTTCTTTCAGCACCATGGAAGAGATGTACGACTAGGCTAGCTACCTCTGTTGGGCACCTTCTGCTTCTCATCGAGTAACCTGCTCATGTACAAGTGATCTTTATATCAAGGGATCGGTATTCAATCCAAAGCGCATTATGTATAATAATACATTCTTCCATCTTCGAAGCTATGTCATATTCTCTTAACTGTAATGAACTTAGAAAAATAACAGATTCTTAAGTATTTTGTCTATCCACTTTGGTCTTCATCACTCCATCAATGTGCTTGGTAAATTACATATTCTTTGGTTTGGTGGATCAGTCTCTGTATAGTCATCTTGCAATTCCTTATCCACCATAGCAAGTAAAGTTCAATTCCCCCTATCTATCTCACTTCCACCATATCCATTTTAAGAAGCAAAGTTCAATCTTCACTTTCAGATATCAATCCCTTGCTTATTACTTTCACAACAGCATATATTCAAAGATTTTACCAGTACTTTGTTTGGTTGCACTAATTAATTGTAAGCTAAAACAAAAGGAAGGAACAAGTTCAAAATTATGTACAATTAAAAAAAGTAGGTACAAAAAGGAAAAGCTCTCTGAAGACATGTACACTTAACCCTTAGCAACAAGGTATCATACTATCCCAATTGCAAAGCAAAGAATCCAAAACTTACTTCTTCAAGAATGGTAGCCCCTTGCATTCACCATCCATCTTCACCTCCCTCAACGAATCACAACTCCTCTTCCTCATGGCAAACTCTGTCCCCAATTTTGCAGCATATCTAACCGGCATTTTCGTCCTCTTTGTCTCTATATTCTTCATTCAAGGTAAATACGTATGCCCGAAGTTAAGTAATTGAACATACTAAAATGGAATCTATTGACTTGTGTTCTTCATTCTTGTGCTGCTATAGGAATAGGAGTGCAAGGTTCTATTGGAGTGAACTACGGTACGGTGGCAAACAACCTTCCTCCACCGTCCCAAGTGGCCCACTTCCTGCTAGAATCCACCATCATCAACCGTGTTAGGCTCTTCGATTCCAACCCCGACATCATAAAAGCCTTTGCTCACTCCGGCATTGCCGTCACAATCACCGTCCCAAACGACCAAATCCCCAACCTTACTAAGTTAACATTTGCCAAACAATGGCTCGAAACCCATGTCCAACCTTACGTTCCCGCCACCAACATTGTCCGAATTTTATTAGGCAACGAAGTTTTGTCCACCAATAACAAGTTGTTCATCTCCAGCCTTGTCCCCGCTATCCAAACCCTTCACCAAGCCCTCGTGGAAGCGTCGTTGGATCGCGCAATTAAGATATCCACGCCACATTCTCTAGGTATTTTATCAAGCTCAAGTCCACCTTCCACAGGCAAGTTTAGACAAGGCTATGACATCCATGTGCTTAAACCTTTGCTTAGTTTCTTAAAAGCCACCGGTTCTCCGTTCATGGTTAACCCGTATCCTTATTTCGGATACTCACCCGAAACGCTCGATTATGCACTTTTCCGGCCTAACTCCGGCGTGCTTGATGGCAACACTAAGCTTTTGTACACCAACATGTTGGATGCACAACTTGATGCTGTTTATTCAGCTATGAAGCTTTTAGGCTTTGTGGGCCTTGATATTGTTATAGCTGAAACGGGCTGGCCTTCTGAGTGCGTTCCAGCCCAAGTTGGCGTTGATCTAGAAAGTGCAGCGGATTACAATGGGAATCTCATTCGTCACGTGACTTCCGGTAATGGTACCCCGTTGATGCCGAACCGGACTTTTGAGACGTTCATCTTTGCCTTGTTTAATGAAAATCTCAAGCCCGGCCCAACATGCGAGAAGAACTTCGGGCTTTTTAAGCCCGACATGACGCCCGTCTACAATGTTGGGATTCTCCGACACACGGTAGCTGCCACCGCTGATAACCACCCTTCCCGATTGCTTTTCTTCCTATTCTCATTATGTATGTGGTTGATTGGTTTATGGACTTGGCATTGACAGGCAAGTTCGTCTACACCTCGGAACCCAAGTTCAGGCCCAACACCGTTGAGCCCGTCGCCATCATCCCCACAGCAGAGCCCAATACCAGCAGGTGCACCGTTGAGCCCATTGCCGTCACCATCACCGCCACACGGCGGGAAATTGTGGTGTCTGCCCAAGACGGGGGCTGACCCGGAGGCCCTCCAGAAGAATATTGATTATGTTTGTGGGCTGGGTTTGAATTGTGGGCCAATCAAACAAGGTGGGCCGTGCTTTATGCCCAACACTGTTAGGGCCCACGCAGCGTATGCCATGAACATCTACTTTCAAGCAATGGGAAAGAACGAGCGTGCTTGCGATTTTGTAGAAACTGGAGCCACCACCGCCGTTGATCCAAGTAAGTTCCATGAAAACCATTTTCCTTTATCCTTTACTTTATTATGGTATCATGATATTCAGTTGATTATTGTAATCTTTAAATCACAGGCTATGGAAAGTGCAAGTATTGATGATGATGGAAAGAATTGCAATGGAGGAGGGAATCTATGTATTATATAAAGTGCTAGCAATATCTTTTTGGCCATATAATGTAACATCTACATGATTGAATTGAAAGTCTAAATGTTATTTGCCATACTAGTACTAGAGTCTATGAGTACTAGTGTTAAGTAACTTTTTAATACTATAAAATATTTGAAGTACATTTTTTTTTATTGTAATAAGTTTGGAAGTGTTTGAAAATAATTCGTATGGAAAAGTGAAACTTTCGAATTAGAATTATATATTCCAATTCTATCCAATTTCTTTTAGAATTTTTTCGATTCAGAGTCTTTGAGCATAATCGAAAATAATTCGTATGGAAAAGTGAAACTTTCGAATTAGAATTATATATTCCAATTCTATCCAATTTCTTTTAGAACTTTTTCGATTCAGAGTTTTTGAGCATAATCGAAATAGATAAGTAAAAAAAATAGACCAATTGAATTGCGAATCCAACACGCACCCTTTTAATTTGAAGTTAACATCTCAAATAGACAAGTAGATGCTCTTTTAACAAGAGTAGATTCTTACTTTCAGAAAAAAAAAGAAAAAAAGAAAAGAAAAGAGAGAGAGTAGATTCTATAAAGTGACCTCGCTTGCACTTAACTGGATTTAAGTTATAAGAGTAACGACCACCAACACGACAACAGTACACAACCCTTTCCGTCGTTACCATTTTTACGCGGTGCGCTCTCTTCTCCGGAGCGCTACAATTCCTCGATTTCTATTCTAGGGTTTTTTTTTTTCAGTCCGTTCAATCAATCCGATTGAAAAGTTTCATCTCCGGTTAGGGTTTACGAATCACCACCGCGATGGGCGGCGATTGGCAGCAGCTCCTCCAGTCGATATTCCTCGGCCTCATTTTCTCCTACCTCCTCGCCAAGCTCATCGGCATCGTCGTCTCCTTCAATAACGACAACCTCACCTTAACCCGCGCTCGCTCCGCCTCCTCCTCCGCTGCCGCCGACGACGCCGATGACAATCTCTCCCCGCCCAAACCCGAGCCCGTTAGCGGCCGGGCCCGCCCATCCGATTCGAGCTCCGCGCTAAACGAGGACGAATCGGTGGTCGCCGAGCACGGCAGCGTCAGGAACGAGAGCGGCAGCGAGGCCGGGAGCGACGACGACTGGGAGGGGGTCGAGAGCACCGAGCTGGACGAGCTCTTCAGCGCCGCGACGGCGTTCGTGGCGGCGGCCGCGGCGGATCGCCAGAAGGTCTCCAGCGATGCGCAGCTGCAGCTCTACGGGCTCTACAAGATCGCTACCGAGGGCCCGTGCAGCGCGCCGCCACCGTCGGCTCTGAAAATGACGGCTCGCGCCAAGTGGTATTTTCACAATTTAATCGCATAGTTTTATGATTTTAAGCTGTATAGCTCTTGTTCTAGGGTTTGGTTTTACCTAAATTGAAGTTTACTTGGTGAAAGTTTAATCCTTTTTACTAGGTAATTGATGATTTAGGGCTGGTCAAAGTTTGGAATTTAGTTTGAAATTCTTTTACTGGGTAAATTTTTGATAGGCAAGCATGGCAGAAACTTGGTGCTATGCCTCCTGAAGATGCAATGGAGAAGTACATCGATATTGTTACTGAGCTTTATCCTAAGTGGGCTGCTGGTTTGCCTACGGTGAGTTTCGATCCTTTTTGTTCTCGAATGTATGTTGAGAGTGTTGCATGTTCGCTTACTTTCGGGTTTCTTTCTGTCTCTTGACAATATGATGACTAGAAGAGCAGAGGTGGAGATGGTAGTGCACATGGTACTGAATCTAGCGGGCCAATGGGACCAGTTTTCAGCTCCTTTGTCTATGAAGAGGAATCTGAAAGTGATAGGTGAGGTTCTTACGAATGTTTAGCATCGGAGTTGTTAGTATTTACACAGTGCCTCGAAGTAGTTTGTTTTTAGAGGCGGGTTCTCATATCCGCATGTCTATCTTCCTTGAGTTATTCCATCAGGTTGTACTTATATTCAAGAGTAGTGCTCTGCATTTAATTACCTTTCCTTTCTTGAGATATCAGATTTAGTATGGAACTAGTAGTGGGGATGACTTGTGTAGGAAGAGTAACCGGGGTAGGCTTTCCTTGATGATCTTTCAGTAAGTTGCATATTGAGAAGAATTGCTGGATTCCCTTGTATAGGCCATGTAAAGTTCATCTGCAATACCTGGTCTTGCTTTTGTGTAGGGAGCTTTTTATGAATGCCTCTCTTGTATAAGCTTAGGTTTTGTGAATTGCTTGCTCTCTCAGTCTTTAGCTATGCTAAATTTCTTTCTTCCTGGTTTAATTGTGTTCAAAATTTTGCACCATAGTCTTACAAAACTTTGGTATCCTGAAATTCACAGGTGAATGTTCTGTGCTTTCCTTTATTAGGTGATGCTAATTATTTGGAATAATGCTAATTTTTACTTGTATCTTCACTTTTCAGCAAGATGGATGCTATTCATGCCTTTGCTAGAGAAGGAGAAGTGGACAATTTGCTCAAGTGCATTGAAAGCGGTGTCTCAGTAGATCTGAAGGGTTTGTTTCCTTCCGTCTGTCTCTTTAATCGGCTTCATTTAGTTTCCAACTGACATTATCGTGATTGCTGTATTCCATGAAAATTTCTAAAACTACAAAGCCATGTATGCGTTCTTTCTTTCGGGTGTCAACAGAATAAGGCCGCTCATGAAAGCTTAGGCTTACCTTTTTATATCTCATTTCTTTAGAAGCTCATATCCTTGTTGCATGAGTCCCAAGGTTTGTAGCTTACCAGTGGATTGGACCCTTTAGGTTTGTGAGTAGCTGAGGTAGGTCTGTAGATTTTATGCTTTTGTCAACTTCAGTAATAAAGTTTGAGGAGTCTAAACAATGTTGAAGATAATATCATCAAGGCATGTAGAAAGGATGAAGCCTTTTTATATTATAGGATGCTGAAGGTAATGTGTTTTGCTAAAACTTTATTTTTGCTCCTATGCTCCTGATATCGGCTGAAACCAGTTTGGTCAATCATTGCAGATAGTGAGGGAAGGACCCCATTGCATTGGGCTGTCGATCGTGGGCATCTGAACATGACTGAGCTTCTTATTAGCAAGAATGCCAGTGTCAATGAGAAGGTAGATTAAAACGTAACCATTTCTATGAGTTTTCTTGTTCAAGCTGCGACCATTCTAAAATTCTGTACTTTTGGTTTATGAAGGACAATGAGGGCCAAACTCCATTGCATTACGCTGTTATGTGTGATAGAGAAGGCATTGCTGAGTATCTTGTGAAGCAAAATGCAGACATGAAAGCAAAGGACAACGATGGCAACTCTGCATGTGATCTATGTGAGTCAAACTGGCCTTGGTTGCAGCATGCAAAGGAGTAGCGCACTGACTGACTGTTTACTTTGTGGTTTGTTCAAGCCGTAGTGAATTTGGGAAAATTCCTTCTAGATGTATATTGGTGATGTTCTAATATTTTGTCTTGCAAAGCTTTTCAAATAGCGCAACATATGTATGTAGTTTTCTAGGATTCTACTTCTATCTTGCCCTCGTGTACACGTGTCACGGAAGTCATGAAAAGAAAGGTTGAACTTGAAATCACTGGGTGTAAATGCAATGCTATATGCATGCCAATGCATGCCTGCCTTTTGGTGTTGCATTAGCAATATGATCCTTTCTCTTCCAATTTTGATGTATCGCCATTGCTAAATGCCATGTAATCTTTATAATAGTGAATGGCAATATTTTGGTATCGGAAAATGGTTAGATTTGGGCAATCTATTTTCCTCCTTTTGATAACCTTTAGATGTGGAGAGAAACTTGCCTGAGATTTTGCTAATTTTGTACAAAACCAAGTTGTCTCTACATCTCTAATATTTGTACCTCCCACTTCTAACGCTCGCTCACCATTTCTGCCACCATTCAATTCAGTTTGGCCGTAGGCTTATCATCACCACCTTGCCCCATGCCTTGGCTTCTTTGATGCCAAACAATGGCGAAGGCAGTGGTCTACGCGCTACTTGCCACCGCCTTTATCCTTCTTATTGTCCTCCTTCCCTCCATACAACGTGACCCCCACGACCACGCTGCCCTAAACCGGCGTCTTGGCTACAGAGGTCATGTCCCGGTTTTTGACCCTCTGGTTGCCAAGATGGAAAGATACGCGGAGGAACGTGGAAGAGGAGGCCAAACTCACAACCTGAACTTGGCGGAAGACAATCCCATGATGTATCAACATGAGGTTGAAGAAGTACATGAATATTTTGGCGACGAGGGGAAGTTGAACCTCACCTTGAGGCTGCTCAGTTTGTTCCCATTGATAGACCAGGCACCGGAAGATGGGCAGATCACCCACGACGAGCTCAAGGAATGGGTCATGAAACAAGCCGTGGAGAGGTTGAATTACAGGACACAAAAAGAGCTGGAATCATATGATAAAGATGGGGATGGAACCATTTCTTTCAGGGAGTTTCAGCCCAAGTTTACCGTTAAGGACCTTGGTAATTGACCAACTTTCGGTTTCTGTTTTATGTCTATATATAGTCTGGTGCTTCCGGAATTGAATGCTAAGGTGGTGAAATACAGAGAAAAATGGAATGGAGCATGGAGAAGCTGGATGGTGGAAGCAGCAATTTGATAATGCAGATGCTGATAAGAATGGATCTCTTACCTTCAATGAATTTAAAGAGTAACTTTCCTTCATTTTCCAAATTGGTGGTTGGCTTATCATTCTCTTTTTATGTTTTAGAGTCTAATTGGATGCATATGAATCTATTCCTGGTGCAGTTTGTTGCACCCAGAAGACAGTAACAATGAAGACATTCATAAATGGCTGCTGACAGAAAAAATGAAGTACATTATTAATTTATCTTCTCTGTTCCTACACATTTCTTCTATGGTTCTTCTGTTGCAACTTTCTAGGCAATAGACTAACGAAATGTCTGCGTATAATGTACAGACGGATGGACCAAGATGGTGATGGGAAACTAAATTTCTCAGAATTTTTACACAATGCTTATGATAGTTACAAGAGTTACATTGAATTCGAAACAGGAGGGACCATAGTGCCCACAGCAGAAGAGAAATTCTACGAGCTTGATAAGAACAAGGACAGGTACTTATTCATTCGTGCCTTCACCTCCAAGCTATAACTACACACCTGTTATAATTTCTCGTTTTGAAATTGGGAAATGGTTGACAGGCTCTTGGAAGTGGAAGAATTGATGCCCCTACTGCGTTACCTTCACCCGGGAGAACTGTCCTATGCTAACTATTATGCAAGTTTTCTGATATCTGAGGTCAGTAATTTATAACTCATGTTCCAATTTGTACTATTACCTTTGAGGCATGGTGAAATCTCTTTCGAATGAAACATGTGACATTTTTCGATTCAGGCGGATAATAACAAAGATGGAATGTTAGCGCTGGATGAAGTGCTTGATCATGATTATGTGTTCTACAGCACGGCCTATGATGATGGCATCAATGAGAATTTTGACGAAGACTTCCACGATGAATTCTAAAGCGTTTCGAAATGCATCACCGGATCCTTTTTGGTGGAAGCTTAACCTGATTTTGTATTATTTTGTGATTTGAAGTTGCTAACAGGACTCAAAGTTAAGAGAAAATAGAGCAAAAGAAAATGTGATCTGCATTAGGTTGAACATGGACTCTAAAAGTAGCGGTAACTGGTACATACGTTAGGATAGGTATAGTTGTGTAAGTCAATAGAAAGTCTCTTTAAAGATTTCAGTTGTTTTGTGCGTATTCACCTAGAAATGCTTCTTGTAAAATCACTCGCTTTCAAATACCAAAGAAACATTCAAATGTGCTAACAGTGCTTTGCCTTCATCCATGAGTTCCTTTACCAAAAGTCAAGTTCGATTCCCTTTCATTCAAAGTAAAATGGGATAGTCTTAACCAGCATATGAATAACAATGATACAATTTTTACATTCGAACATTATCGATACATATATTGATAGCTATATTTTGATGTTTTGTAGAAAGAAATATTATATATTATGAAACGCGAATCACTGTTCTATAAAATTACAAAAATGCCCTTTTATGCGAATTACCGTTATGTCTACAACGAATCACTATTCTGGAAGATTACAAAAAAGACCCTTCAGTTTTGTGAAGAATTTTGCCCCTGGATAATTTTGAACGAAAACAGTGCCTCCCTCATGTTTGTTTTCTCATGCTTTCTGCGCACCGCGCAACCTCACAAGCCTCAATTTTTTTCTTCACTTTTTTAAAAAATTATTTTGTGCTGATCCCAACATCTCTCCTTTGAATCCAATACTGTGCATTTTTTTTTACTGTAGTACATGTGTCATTTTGATTATTGCTTGGTTTGTTAAATATGGTAAATATTATAACATAACAAGCAATATAAGGACCATATTATTAATTTAGATTTTCATGTCTACAAAAGTACAATTATCTTCCTCATATATCTTCACAATTTTTTACATTTTTTAAATCCTCAGCAACAACGCTCGGGCTCTATTGCTAGTCTCGTATGAAAACTTATGGAGAAGTCAGCTACTTGGCCCAAAAGACATTTTCAGAAAACAAAGTCCAGCCCTTTCTGTGCTGGAGATGGGCCCATAAATTTGGAAACCCTACTTCTATAAAGGTATCATAATAGGGCCCCACCAAACACATTATTGTTTACAAATTTATTTTAAAAAGGCTCAGAAATTATTGCTCTCTGCAAATTCAAAAAGTCCCATCCTTTGCAAAATTTGAATCGCTCTACACTCTCTCTCTCTCTCTCTCTCTCTCTTCTGCGGCGCTGTTCTATCGCTCTCCGACGAAGGCCTTCCGATTCCGATCCACCGCCGTCCGTTCTCGCCGTCTTTCGGCTTCGCAGGTAAATTCTATCGCTTCGCTAATCAAAACCTAAATTTGTTGTATTTCTGATTTCTGATCCCGATTATAGCGGTTCGAATCGGTTTATTAGTATTTGATTGCGATTGAGTGCTGATTCGCTGTTTTTTCACGTAATTTCATTGGTTATGATTGTGTTTAGAATTTGTTGAAACTGTATGCGTAATTGTGTTTTAACTCAGTGGATTTCTGACGGTTTTTACATTAAATTAGGGTTTGGATCTCTGAATTTGGGGATTTAGGTATGCATATATATCTGCTCGGTTGTTGATTACTTTGGTAGAAGTAGGGTTTTTGATAGATTAAGCATGAGTAGATTAGGGTTTTGTTTCTGTAAATTTGAGTTGTGTACACATGTAATGTTGTGGCGGTAGTAAAATTTAGGTTTTATGTTGGTAAAGTTTTGTTGTGTTTATATGTTCTTCGCCGTCTTACAATAACAGTCAAGTTGGGTTGTGGTGAAGTAATTGCGGATTGTAGACTAGTAACTTTGTGGTGCTGTCATGAATGGTTTGTCACTTTGATTGGTGGGATTTAACATACAACTTTTGCTCTTAAGCCAAATAGGTCAAAACGAAAACGTTTTGTCAAAACTTACTAACTGTGCTTGCCTTATGGTAGTTTCTTAGTTGTGTGGTTTAAGATACTATATGTGTCAGAATTTGTGCGGAAAGTTATTTATCCTGTTGAATTGGTTCATTGCATTTGCATCTAATAAGTTGAGTTTTTACATGCAGATACAATAGCAATGGAAGTTACCCAGGTGCTTCTGAATGCTCAAGCTATTGATGGCAATGTGAGGAAGCATGCTGAAGACAGTTTGAAACAGTTCCAGGAGCAAGATCTTGCATTGTTCTTGCTTTCTCTTTCTAGAGAGCTAGCCAATGAAGAGAAGCCTGTTGAAAGCCGTAAATTAGCAGGTCTCATACTTAAGAATGCCTTGGATGCTAAAGAACAACATAGAAAGTTGGATCTTGTTCAAAGATGGCTGGCGTTGGAAGCTTCTGTGAAAACCCAGATTAAGGCGTTGTTGTTACAGAACCTGACTTCACCTGTAGCTGATGCTCGTTCAACTACCTCTCAAGTTATTGCAAAGGTTGCAGGCATTGAATTACCCCAAAAGCAGTGGCCAGAACTGATCGGATCACTATTGTCAAACATTCACCAGTTACCATCCCATGTGAAACAGGCCACTCTGGAGACTCTTGGGTATTTGTGCGAGGAAGTATCTCCTGATGTTGTGGATCAAGACCAAGTGAACAAAATACTGACAGCTGTAGTTCAGGGTATGAATGCTTCTGAAGGGAACAGTGATGTTAGACTTGCTGCCACCCGAGCACTGTACAACGCTTTGGGTTTTGTTCAGGCCAATTTTAGCAACGATATGGAACGTGATTATATTATGAGGGTCGTCTGTGAGGCAACTCTCTGTCCTGAACTGAAGATACGACAAGCAGCTTACGAGTGTTTAGTCTCCATTTCTTCAATGTATTACGAGAAATTAGCCCCTTACATTCAGGACATCTTTAACATTACAGTGAAAGCTGTTAAGGAAGACCAGGAACCTGTTGCACTTCAAGCCATTGAATTCTGGAGTTCAATTTGTGATGAGGAGATAGATGTGTTGGAAGAGTATGCTGGTGAATTTACCGGGGACTCTGAAATTCCTTGCTTTTACTTTATCAAGCAAGCACTCCATGCCCTTGTTCCTATGCTTTTGGAGACACTTCTTAAGCAGGAAGAGGATCAAGATCAAGAAGAAGGTGCTTGGAATATTTCTATGGCTGGGGGCACATGCCTGGGTTTGGTTGCTCGCACAGTGGGAGATGATATTGTTTCACTAGTTATACCATTTATTGAAGAGAATGTAACAAAACCAGACTGGAGACAAAGGGAAGCTGCTACATATGCATTTGGTTCCATCTTAGAAGGTCCTTCAGCTAGCAAGTTGATACCTATTGTGAATGTTGCTTTACCCTTCATGCTTAGTGCTTTAACCAAGGACCCAAACAATCATGTGAAGGACACTACCGCTTGGACACTGGGAAGGATTTTCGAATTCCTTCATGATTCTGCAACAGATACACCAATAATTACCCCTGAAAACTGCCAACAGATCATCACAGTTCTTCTTCAGAGCATGAAAGATGTTCCAAATGTTGCTGAGAAAGCCTGTGGTGCTCTTTATTATCTTGCCCAAGGTTACGAGGATTTTGGCCCAACATCTCCCCTTGCTCCTTTTTTCCAGGAAATCGTACAGGCTCTGCTCACTGTTACTCACAGACCAGATGCTGGAGAGTCACGACTGAGAACCGGTGCATACGAAGCATTGAATGAAGTTGTTAGGTGTTCCTCTGAAGAAACTGCCCCCATGGTGGTGCAACTTATTCCTCTAATCATGATGGAACTGCACAAGACTATTGAGGGGCAGCAGCTTGCATCTGATGAGAGAGAGAAACAGAGTGAATTACAAGGACTTCTTTGTGGGTGCTTACAGGTCATTATTCACAAACTAGGGTCATCAGAGTCGGCTAAATATATTTTTATGCCGTATGCAGATCAAATAATGGGACTCTTTTTGAGGGTCTTTGCTTGTAGAAGTGCTACTGTCCATGAGGAAGCCATGCTTGCCATTGGGGCCCTTGCAAACACGACTGGCCCAGATTTTGCCAAATACATGCCAGAGTTTTATAAATATCTGGAAATGGGACTTCAAAATTTTGAGGAGTACCAGATCTGTGCTGTCACAGTTGGTGTTGTAGGAGACATTTGTAGAGCAATGGACGATAAGGTTCTGCCTTATTGTGATGGAATTATGACCCAGCTCCTCAAGGATTTATCAAGCAACCAATTGCACCGCTCCGTGAAGCCTCCTATTTTCTCCTGCTTTGGTGATATAGCTCTTGCAATAGGAGAGAACTTTGAGAAGTACTTGATGTATGCCATGCCAATGATCCAAAGTGCCGCAGAGATTTCTGTGCACACAGCAGGAGCTGATGATGAAATGACAGAGTACACCAATTCTCTGAGAAATGGAATCTTGGAGGCATATTCTGGGATATTCCAAGGTTTCAAGAACTCCCCCAAAACCGACATCTTGATAACTTATGCTCCTCACATCCTGCAGTTCTTGGATAGCATATACAGGGGGAAAGATATGTGAGTTTCCTTACTTGTTTAGTTCTTGTTAAGAATATATATATAACTTTGTTTGTTTCTCTAATCTTTTTTTTATTCACTTTTATCTAGGGATGAAGTGGTGATGAAAACAGCTATTGGAGTCCTTGGAGATCTAGCAGATACACTGGGAAGTAACGCAGGTTCCTTGATACAGCAGTCTCAGTCTTGCAGAGACTTTTTAAATGAATGCCTATCGTCAGAAGATCATTTGATCAAGGAATCTGCAGAATGGGCCAAGATGGCCATTAGTCGTGCCATTTCTGTTTGAGGCTACCGCCACTTGGTAGGTTCTGGTTGTTTGGAAGTCCATGCATGCATTTGGGTGTGTTGAGTTGGGTTATAGGACTGCATGTGTCAAGTCATTGCCATTTTCAGACAACAGAAGCTGTCAGTCTTCAAGTTGTCACTAACTTGCATCATCTCCTACATTTGCGACTAACAATTGCATCAGTCCTGAGGGCTTGGATCCTGGTTTTTCACGGAGGAAGAATGGGAGTAGTGAGTGTCACCCAAGTGGGTTAAGCCCTGCAGCCTGTCACAGGCATAGACATGTGGCATTGGAGGGGATCATTAGTGACACTATTGAGCCCAACTTTCTGAGTCACTGAGGTCTGTTGCTCCTTGAACAGTGAACCAGATCCTGCTAACTTATGCTACCTGGTCTTTTCCTCCAAAGAGAATAGGGTCAGAATGGATGAATGCCAAAAGGTTGACCGAGTGCTGACTTCTTATCATCACCGCCAATGCTTTATCCTCAAAATTCTCCATAGCTGGTCTTTCATCCAGCGATCAGTCTGCTCATGTTATTTTGTGCTTGCACTTGCTCGTACGTTTGTGTGTATTCATGAGCACCCTAGCTGGTCTGACTGGTTACAGTTTTCTTACGGGTTTAGCGTTACCAATTACTGAGCACAAATCCTACAGTGCACCATTCATTTTTTCATCTTCATCATTGTTAGAAAGTAAGTGTTAGCTCATATGTCCTATACCATGCATTCATGAAATCATTGTTATGCTGCTTTTTGAAGGACAATTTTTTCTTTGTGGAACATGTATTCATATTATCTTTCGGTTTATGTCCACCTTTTGGAAGAAGTTATCATTAGACATCACAAATTGTGATTGCATAGCGAGAAATATGGATTATGTTTGTTGGTAGAGGCTTTGTAATTCGGTCATCTACCTCATATTTCTTTCTTTCTAAAGTTGCTTTCTTAAACTCAATGCAAATCTATTACTTCTGTTGAATAATCATCGAGGCCTTGTGTATTAACTTAAGTTACTTATTATTTTTCTGGTTTGATCTTGGATTGACTTCTTTAAGGGTTTTGGACCATCCGTGTTCAGCATCTCTTACTACGACTGTAAAAGAGATGCTGGACGCCGTTGGGGTTAGGCTTTGTTAGGAATTACATTACCAATATGTTGGTCTAAGTTTCCGAAGGAAAAAGATGGTGGTAGGTTTCAACTTTTAAGGGGGTTCGAACAAAGTGGTGTGAGCTATTTGACAATTGTGATATGACTGCCACCATCTCTATTCAACTTCTTTTCTGGTACACCCCCTCCATACCATGTGAGGTGAGTGACTTCCTAATTTATAAACCAGTAGAATCGGATGTTTTCATCAGAAAAGGAGACAACGATGTGAGAAGGTGATGACCTCGTGTAAGCAAGCATCCAAAATGAATAGAAACTACCACTTCGAGCGGTCATAGTGACACCCAAATGCTGCAGAGAGCACTTGCCCTCTGCACTGCTTCCCTGGTAATAGTGGTAGATCATCTACCATTTGTCGCATTACTTTGACAATAAGTCCAAATGACATGTGTTGCGTTACCTTGAAAATTGACGTTATCGATGAAATGATATTGATTCATTCTCGATGCAGTTGTGCACCATGATATGGACACAATATTGAAAATTGACATTATCGTCAAAATGATATTGATTCATTTTCGATATAATTATTCACCATGATACGAACACAGTATTGTTAATACACATGAATAGTTTAGTACTCAATTATAATGCATGTATTGTAAAGGGATTCATGATATTGTTCCCCGACAACCTCGATCCTATCCCACATTTGGAGTTTGAATCGAACTGTTAATGACCAACCGGTAAACACCATGATGATCAACATAATACTCTCTCGGGGAGATGATTAGTGCAACTTTCCATAGTCTAATATTCTTAATGCGGGATTATAAAATTGTAGTCGTTCTTGTTGGGTGTACTTAAAAATAGTGACTTGTGCCCCTCTTCGATGAAATTGGTAGTGCTTCCACTAGTTTCTTCATTCTATTCCCGAACATCTTCATCTGTAGCCCACTCTCTTTTGCTCTTTGTTTGTCTTCATCCACTGACAAACTACAAACAAAGTGATGAAAGAGGAAATAAGAGGAGCACAATTCATTACTTAAGTGGTGTTCGGTACCACGGAAAATGAAATCTTTGAGTAAGACTGTACTAAGGTCAGACGATTCAAAGTCCTACAGAAAATGATGTTCATCATCTCTTATTATTTTAGGGCTTAATACAAGTTCCATTAAGAGAAATAAAACATTCTTAACTTCATGAGATTAAGGATGCAAGACCTCTATGTGTCTTATAGAGTTGAACTTTAACAAACATTCAGATTCTACACACGATATGCAAGAGGTCTTTTTTCCTTGCAGACAAATCAAAATATAGCATGTGCAAGTAAATTTATCTTTTTGCAACTTGAATGAGTTACTTGAGAACGTATCTCATTTTTTTATTACGTTTTCCAGAAACAATGAGCACTTAAAATGTTGGTGTGGAAAAATGAGTTTCCAAAACCCAATATTTAATCCCTTGAGGGGTGCTATGGGTCAATGTATAATTCATAGTGTGTGGCTAGTGGTGAAGACAAGGAAATTAAACTAATTGAAAAGTGATAAGCACCCAAAAGTAGGCAAAGATGGCGTTTGTTTTCTTTTCAAAAAATGGCTAGGAATTTAAGCCATGCAAGCAATTGTAGTTCTATCCACATGCATCTACACACAAACTCTTCAACTTTGGACGCAAATTCAGAGTGAAATGGAATGAAATAGTGGATAGTTGACTTGTGTTGTGGGCTAAAAAGAGTTAAAGCATTTGGTCATAATTCATCTGTTGTGTTTGGGTGGAGTGCACACAAATGAACACCACCACTCACTCTCCAGTTAGCATAAAAGCCGAACTTCTCTTCACCATTTTAACTATTCTAAGACAAGAAGAAGAAGAAGAGCAGCCATGGCTCGAAGAATCGATGTCTTTCTTCTGCAACTATTACTCATTTTCGTTATCATCGTTCCCATGTCTTCAGGTCATCAGCAAACTGCAAGATTTTCATTTTCGATCTGAAGTTTTTAATTTGCTTCATATCAGCTGACACAGGTGTTGTTGTAGGCATTGTTAATGAGGGCTTCAAGGATGACAAGGACCCCATTCACCTGCTTCACAAGGTACAATTTTATGTACTTGATCTTATCATACATAGATAAGTTTATGGGACTTAATACATAGCAGAACATATGGCACAATATTATTAATTAACAAATTCTCTGTGTTCTTGGAAGGATGGCATATATTCCAGGAAGCTTTGGAAGCTGGATGCAACAATGCAGGACTATGATGAGGGAGGACCCAACCCGAAACACGACCCTTCTTACCCTCCTAAAAGGAGACCTGGCCACCCATGACTGCCTTAACTTGGCCTTAATTATTAAATAATAACACTTCTACTTTCGCTTCCCCCTCACCGTGGTTTTGAATCATGTATAAGGATACATAGTATAGCCATCCGAGTGAGTTTCTTCATCGATCGATATAAAGTATGCATCACTGTATAAATCTAGTTTTGGTGGCTGCGCCTGCGTGTGGCCATGGGAACGCAATCATCTTCGTATCATATCATACATTCTAAGGCTGATGCTTCTGATAATCTTATATGTATGAATATAAATTGTAAAATAAGCTGTCATTGGTTTGGTAATGAATGAATAAGTTGGAAACTGGATATTGGTATCTAATGAGCAAGAACAAAATTTGTAAGTAAACAAGAAAAGATTTGATCATAACTCTGTGGATTTCAATCACAAACTATACCATTGATGATGTGAATTCTTGTTTACTACTATAAGATTATTCTGATTCACCTACCTCAAAAGCATGTGTAGGGCATGCAAATAAAATGTGAGAAAATCTATGCTGATAGCCATATGATTCCATTATATACACTGAAGGGGGAAGTCGGAGATGCCTCAGATTCATGTCGAAAGCAAAGAGGTTGATATCCAAATTCCAATCGACACAATCCCAATAGTAGCAAAAGCTTGGCCAAATTCATATACAACATTTTGTTGTTGAAATGGTAAATCTTTCCAGTCTGTCCGCCTATGCATCAGTCAAAACCAAGTCAGAAAAGAAACAGAAACTGGAATGTGAATCAAAGTAATGAAAACTATCATGTTGAAGCAGATAGATACATACCCCAAATCTGCAATTACAATGCTGATATTATCTTGTGAGCGCTTATCCTGTTCGATTTGTGCAAATATCAGGTCACTTATACCCAAGTAAACAATCTAACATGGTCAGAGTAAAATCAACTAGTATATAAGTTGTTACCAGAGCAGCTTCAGCGAGCGCATCGCAGGCTAGCTGAAATGAAAATAAGACGGTACAGTTAAGCACTGGCCATGGCCCATGCTGTCTTGTGATGTTAAACATGATTCATGCATTCAAACTATGGCAGTTCTTCAGCAAATTGATGAATTCAAGCTTGGTCTGCACTGTCATACATACTATTCTACATAAGCCATACCTGAACATCTCCATGTTGCCGAAGCTCATTCCTTACAAAAGCCACGGCGTCTGAGCTGAAAAGTTGACCAAATTTTAAGTGAGCAATTAACTTGATGATAACACAATGACAATTATAAGCAATTTTACTAAGAGTGTGATCGACCACCAGACCTGTTTATGTAGTCCCATAAGCCATCAGATGCTAACAATACAAATTCTGAATCTGTCCCAAAGTTTACTTGAAAAACGTCTGGAGATGCAGTAACAAGGTCCCCACTGAATTGTAAACTGACATAACAGAAAAGGGGTTCTAATCAATACATTTTTTGTTGTCCATATAGATTTTACGACATACTAAATAATAGAGAAATTTATATTCTACTTTACGCTACTATTTTGACAGTTCTTTACGTTCCAGAAGGTTATTTATATTAGGTGTATCATAGGATTTTCATGTACCCAATTCAGTTTATTATTCTTTAGTACTTATATAAGGACTAAGTCTTAAAATCTACGAGTTTACAATTCAATGTGATCAACTACTTGGATCTTTTGTGGTAATATGAACAGAATTCTTGTATTTTACGCATATATCAGTACTGCAGAACTGAAACGGAAATCCTAGATCACTATTACCTCCACTTTCATTCTCAAATGTAGGGCAGAAGTCAACTTGATGCAGGGAAAGCATCCTATATTAAGGAAATAAACGAAAAACGAAACTAGGGTCAACGAAACATAAATTATTGCATACCGAGAAGCAAATTTTTCTGTCCATCTCCCTTCTGCAACTCCTTTCATCAGCATCCTTTCCATTACAAATTGGACAAAGCCATCAGTATATGTCTTTCGGATTGTATATTTACCAAAGCTTCCATGAAAAACTAATTAATCCCTATGTTATACAAGGGGTGGGCAGAAAGTTAAAAGACTAACTCGTTTTTCTTTGTCTTGAACCTCATGTCACCAAAAGCACGAGATACAGCAATGTCTCCACAAATTCTTCCATTGACAATCTATAGACACCATATGTAAGATGTCATCATGTTTGTTATTGGAATAAGATAAGTACTAGGGAGGTTCTCCTCAATGTTGTTGGTGAGCTTATAAACTATCAACGCTCTCATTTTATACAGAAAAAACTGAGAATTATAAACAAAGAATAGAAAAACACACCCATCCACCTGCTTCTCTGATTCTTTTAATTTCTTGAAGAGAGGCCTTGTTGCTTCCATACGGTCTATGAGGATGGGTCAACACCTCTGCTTTTCCAGAACAAGACTGAACCTGCATCAGCAGTCAGCTGAGATAAATGCACCAAATCATATACAACCCTTCAAAATGACTGTTTCAAGATGTCAACCCTAGCAGTTCTAGATTTCAACCACTTTCCTTCTCTCTATACAATGGGACTTGATTAGTGAATACGTACCACGCAAGAATCACCAACGTGTGAAATGACCAGCCTATCGTTTCCAACAAATATAACCGTAGCGGTTGAACCAGATTCATCTTCCTCCCCGTTCCTTTCAAGCCTTTTACAAAAGGAAACACAATCCAAACCTTCAATGCAATAATATACAATCTACAATCATATTTGAAACTATAAAGGCCTCAAACCAATCTTTTTCACTTACCAATCTAATAACTTCGCATCAACTTTCTCAAAAGTCTCCTGTAATGCCTCTCTAATGGCTTTGAAATCATTTCCACGCAACAGCAGGCCGCCCTGTAATGCCGCACAACACTCTTTGTAGAGCTCATCCCTATTGTTTCCAAATAAGATCAAATATCCGTTTACGCAATAGAGCAATAGCCTAATGTACTCTAAAGTCTACTACAAGAGCACGCTACTCTAGTCAACTTTATTATGACTAAATCTACTCCATTTACTTCATTGAACTTAAAAAGTCAATTGCAATTTGTATTGAAGTGAACAAACCTGAGGAACTTAACCGAATTAAACCCGGCATGGCCATCAAAAACAGCGGCAAATGAGAAGCCATCAAGGTCATCAGACCGAACCACTACACTGTCTTCCATCTCCTCCCGGGCGCCCTGCAAGCTCGTCGAACCCCATCGGATTCCCGCCACATCGATCAGGGATGAACCTGATGCATCTATGGCAATCGCAGAGCAGCTTCTGCCCCTTGACTTTATATAATTGCTGCTTTTGTTGGTGGCCGTTTTGATCCTTTTGAATGAACTGCTATTGTATCTGGTCAAGAGGAACCTCTGCAACTGTGGACTTAACAAGGCCATTGTCCACCGCAGCCGCAACTGACTTGAATCAGTGAGTTGGGGTAAGTTCAATCAGAAGGGAATGGTGGTAATGGTTGAGGTTATTTGGTCTTTGTGAAGGATAAGAGGAGAGTGAAGCTACACCTTTAACTGCATTAACAGATTGGGTAGGAACGTGGGCCCTTTCCTCTTTGTCCGTCCACTATAACTTCACCACGTAGGATGTGACCCCACTTTCTCGGTGGGCCCCGAAGATGCTGATAAAGATTCAATGTAGCCTCTATGGACAAACTATGTGATCATTTTCGATACACTAACGATAATATATGCCTTTGTTTTCGAATTGTCTGCTGTGATCAAATAGATATAGAGAGAGGAAACGGAAAAATGATGTACTCGTAGATTGGAAGCAATAACTATTTGCAGAAAACATCCTCTACATTGACATTACAACATGAAGAAATGGTTGTATCTACTCAAGTAAACTCTTCTTTCAAATAAGAAGGCCCTGGCTTGAAGGGATCAGATTCTTCATATGCCTCTGGTCTGAAAAACCCAGCATTGTTCACTCGGTCACTTATCACTTGAAGGATGGCTTTCTTCCTGCCTCCATACGCATCCCGGTTGTTCTCGACTAACTCGTTGGCTTCGGCTGCTATCTCATTCACGAAATCAAACCGGTTATCCTCCGACAGTAGTAGCCTCTCAATGTCCATTCCCAAGAGCTGTCCTCCATCCTTAATCTTCCGAACCTGCTCCTCAAGGAACGGCACTCTCTCCATCTTGTATGTCAACATTTCATCCCTCTTTGTCTACAAAATGGAAAATTTACACACTTTCAGAAAATTCGAGCAGAGATGAGTGATATAGCTAAATACAGTCCCTAGTTATGCAAAGCAAACTTTCTCCGGGTTTTCAACCTAATTTCTCTTTGCAGGTGGGTGACCATATGGGCTTGAAAACAACATAAGACTTGGCTACAACTTATTCTGCCACTGAAATCATAGGAACAGATGCAGTTCCATTCCATAAACCACACAATTCACCATGAAAGAAACTCGAATTGTCGATTAATAGTTGTCTCCAGAATACGATTTTGAGCAACACAAATCAACTTTGATACTAAAAACAGACTAAAACCACCTAAACACTCAAATTTCGACGATTGGAAACAACATAAGACTTGGCTACAACTCATCTTGTCACTGAAACCACAGGAATAGCTGCAGTTCCATTCTACAAACTCGAATCGATGGAGAGCGTGTAATAATTGTCTCCAAAATACAATTTGAGCAACACAAATCATGGCTTCAAATCAAAATAGCATTCAAGTTGCAAACTTTAGATAAGCATTCACTAACATCAACGAATTCTACCATAAAAAAAATCAAATTTCTTAAAGCAAGGTTCAAAAAGGGTACCAGTTTTCTCCGCCGCCACACCCGCCGACCACTTTCGTCCTTTTGCATCCGGCAAACCACCTGAAAAAGCAAAGAAACACTTTGAAAACAAACACCAAAAGCAACCAATTTGAACACAAAAGCACTGAACTTTGCAGAGAATATGAAATTTTGCAACCTGCGGCCTCAAGGAGCAGTTCGAAAGCGTTGAACTTTGCACTCTAAATTGCGAAAGGCTGAAGTGTAGCGCCGAGGAAGCCATAGCTGGGCGTTGTGTTATCCACCTGCTTGATCTTCTTCAGGTATAGTGCTTGAGCTGTTGTTGGAAATGCCCTGAAATGAATCGGAATTTACATGGGTATGCCATTAAGTTCGGTGCAGGGATTGGCGGTTCGGGTTTACGACCCGACTTCAAAGAGGTGGTCCTCAGTCCAAGTGGCACCCCGGCATAGTCCAATTTTGGCCCGACTTCATTCGTTGATTAAGGGAGAATTAACGACCTAGATTAAATAAGAATGTGCAAAGTGATAAAATGGTGTGTGAAAATCATAACACCCACACCATGCTCATGACTAACCTAAAGTTACACAAAGTGAAGTTTATTGAATTTATGTAGAATTTATACATTTTCTCGAAAATTTTATAGTTCAAAGTTATTAGGACAGTGAAAAAAACTGAGGAAATCTAGAATTTGGGATTATAGTAATTATATTGTAACTATGGTATCAAAGCAAACACACTATGAGAAAGTCATAGTTATGTTACTGCCAAGTTAATGATAATAGATTATCATACTTGATACGCGAGAAACAAGTATTAATGGTAACTAAGATTAATTTGATAATAAATTATGTTCAAGAAACTATAGGGACCTGAACTATATGCAAGTCAAGTCATATCTAAATCTCAAGTTACATTCACATTGAACTCTTCTGAAAACATTCTCATTAAAAGTTAATCATTTTCCCAATACCATTTCATAAGAAAATGTTTGGCTCTCTCCCCATGTTTTGATGAGCTTTCTTCTGTGGAATATGATTTCATGAATTGAAATAATAACACAAACAAGATAAGTGCGACAGGATTTGAGCTAAACTTCCACATTATATAGACATTAAACAACTTAATCAAAGTTTAAAAGCAAATGCAAAAGTTGCAAGCAAGGGTTTCCAACCTAAACCAAGACACATCTTTTTACCTAACAAATTGTAAAACCCTGTACTTTTACACGTTCAGACAAAATAGGCACCACCACATCTAGATCGTGTATTATCTCCATTCCTCACTACATTTCGTGGGACATCATCATCCTAAAATGCCCAAAAATCCCCCAACCGTTTTCTCATATGAATTCGAAAAGAAAACTAATTGAAAATAAGAAATGATTTTCACACATTATTTTTATCACTTTCTAGTTTGTGTATATATTTTTTTATTTACGACCATTAAACTAAATAATCAAAGAAGAATCAATAAATTTTAATAAGCACTATTTTTATCATTTTGTTGTCTATGCACACCATTTTTATCATTTTGTTGTCTATGCACACCCCTTCTTATTTCCGGCCGTTAAATTAAACCACCAAAGAAGAATTAACAAATTTAAACAAGTAGATGACGTGCACAAATAGTAAAAACGATGTGTGAAAATCATTTTTTTTGCTTGAAAATTTTATTTAATTTATAGCTCACCAAGTTGGGCGGTGGGGGAAAGTAAAGTATACCAGACTCAGCTCTGCGAAAACTGTTGTTGACAAAAAAAAAAAAAAAAAAAAGCTCTGCGAAAACTGTACACTATCCTCTTCTCTATAAGATTCTCCACTTCATCTCCCTTCTAGGGCTTTCAAATTTCGAACATCTATTTTCCTCTCACGCTTTCCCAGGAAACAAGCAGAAAATTAGGAAAGAAAAATTGACAATACACACAAAAACAGCAGAGACCCAAAGGACTGGACAATTATGACCACCAAGTGAGACCCCGTACTAATCTGAAACCCTAGGACCTTCGATTTCCATGGCGGCAAAGCAAATGCTTGAAGTCGGACACTGAACAACCCAAATCAGTTGGATTTTTGACCGGAAAAGTCGGAAACCCTAGCGGTTTTGGAGAGAGATGGAGAGGTCGAGATCTAAGAGGTACTACAACAACTACGACCAACAGGACTACGATACGGAGACGGTCGCTAGAACGCGGCCGCGGTACAACCACCACTATCAGAACAACAACAACAACAACAACCACCACCACCACAACCGCCGTCACGGCGGCGGTGGTCGGCAGGCGAAGCCGCCTCAGCAGCAGGGGGACCAGTCGGCGACGTTGACGACGGCTTATCGGATTCTGTGCCACGACATGAAGGTCGGCGGCGTGATCGGGAAGTCCGGGAGTATAATCAAGTCGATCCGGCAGCACACTGGCGCCTGGGTAAACGTGCACGAGCTTGTCGCCGGCGACGAGGAGCGGATCATCGAGGTCTCCGACACGCGGCGGAGGGACGCGGATGGGCGAATGCCGGCGTACTCGCCGGCGCAGGAGGCGCTGTTTCTGATCCACGAGCGGATTTTAGAGAGTGAGATGAGCGGCGGAGATGAGGAGGACGAGTACGGCGGCGGCGGTGGGGGAAGAGGCGGCGGTGGGAATCGAGTGGCGACGAGGCTGGTGGTGTCGAGAATGCATGTGGGGAGTTTGTTGGGGAAAGGAGGGAAGATAATTGAGCAGATGAGAATGGAGACCAAGACTCAAATAAGGGTTTTGCCGAGAGATCAGAACCTGCCTCGATGCGTTTCCATGGCGGAGGAGATTGTGCAGGTTCATTTTTGCATTGCATGTCACAATTTACTGAGGTTTTGAGGTGCATTCAATTGTTGGGGACCAATGTGGTGCTTGGGGATGCAGTGGATAGATTGAATCGATAGTTAAACGAAAAACTCGAAACTAAATGAAAACTTCTAAACACCCTAATTATTGGCAGCTGAGTGATGTAGTGAGTGACTGGTACTAGGACTCTCAGCTTGAGTGGATTCAGCTGAATGCTGGGCTAATTTGATGTTTTCGGAACTTGTTTAGGCGATTATACTGCTAATTGGTAGTGCTTTTCTCGAAAATTCTCTTTACTTGGTTGCATCTTGTTTGAACTTAATCTGTTGTGATCTTTAGTCATATTCAATGTCTAATTCAGTGAACTAGTGAATGATTGACAGCCGTATTCTAAGTCAGTATTCGGGGAAGCATATGAGGTCAATGCATATTTAACAATCCGTGTGAAATTTTCCATTTCCAATTATAAAAGTGATATCAGAATAAGAAGCCATCAATAATTTGATATTGCATTTCTGCTGCAGGTAGTAGGCGATCCTGAGAATGTAAAGAATGCAGTAGCAATTATTTCATCACGATTGAGGGAGAGTCAGCATCGAGACCGCAGTAATTTCCAGCAACGAGCACATTCGCCCGAACGGTTCTTTACTCCTGATGATGATTATGTTCCTCATGTGAACAATACGGGACGTAGGACACACATGGATGGTGCTGGCTATGGAGCACGATTATCTAATCCGAATAACAGAAACAATAACTATGCCTCCCGTTCATCTGGTTATACAATTGAACCTGGGCCTGCTCGCATGACTGACAATGTGCCGCCCTTTTATGGTGAAGACCTTGTGTTTCGGATGCTTTGTCCAATTGACAAAGTTGATCTTGTAGTTGGAGATTCTGAGGGATTTGCTGAATTGCTTCAAAATGAAATTGGTGTGGATGTCAAGGCCACTAACCCTGTGCCTGGTGCAGATGAACTGATAATCATCATCTCTTCTGAGGAGGTATTTCATAATGTCTATTCTTAACCTGGATATGTACAATTCAGCTTCTAATGATTGGATTTTTGACCGTTTTATATGTTTAACGTAGGGTCCCGATGATGAGCTGTTTCCAGCTCAGGAGGCTTTGTTGCATATTCAAACCCGCATTGTCGATCTCATTCCAGACAAAGATAACATTGTAACTACTAGGCTACTTGTCCCAATTAGTGATATTGGATGGTTAGAGGGAAGAGATGGATTATTATCAGATATGAGGCGACTTACTGGTGCAAATATACAAATTCTTCCCACAGAAGAACTTCCTGTTGGCTTATCAGGGGATGTTGTGCTTGTACAGGTTTGTCATTATACTGTTACTTTCATAGAAATCCCAGATTTGTTGTTAAGTTCATCTGGTGATGCTGGTTCACCAAATATCTTGTGAATGCATTCTTCTTTCCCTAGTCAGTGTGCGCTTAAATATGGAATCTACATTTTGACATTCAATATCAGATGAACTTAACAAAAAGATAACGAAAGGGGTCCAATAACATTTATCCCTAAGATAAAAGGCCTGGACCACATAGTCGACAGGAATAGTTAAACTTTAAGCAATTCTTAATGGCTCCTACATGTCATCTGCAGATCATAGGGGAAATAAAAGCAGCTCGAGAGGCTCTTGTTGAGGTGACATCAAGAATAAGGAGTTACTTATATAAGGAATTGTTTCGAAAAGACACGCCTCCTCCTTTTGCTGCACCAGGCCCTGCAGGTAGTGCTCTAGGAATGGAGACAGCTCTCAATAACAGACTTCCAGCGCGTGAAGCTCATACTGGAAATGATCCTCCAATGACAATGTATCAGAATCTGCAAACCGGGGCTATAGGACAGCCAACCAAGGTTTCCTTTTCTATCTTGGCTAGATTAAAAAATGCTCACTTTCTGTCGATTTGAGTGATTCTTTTATCTACTTAGATGTTTTGTTCTCTTGAGTATCCACTATATCATTGTGCTTGTATCTATCCTGGGGAATCAAAGTTCTTAATCAGCAAGGTCTAAATTGCGAGAGTTATTCCCACAAAAAGAACTTTGTGCCAGGAGGAGTTTAGGAGGGGCTTTTCTTTGAAAGTTTAGCTGATTTCGTTGAGGCTGCCTTGATAAGATTTTGAAACAGAGCGTATTGTTCCACATGCATCTTCCTTTTGTCTTCTAAGTTTTTAACCTTGTTATTATAGGATACTGGAGGGATTCCCAGTGATACAGTAAAGCTAAGCGAAAGTGAACGGCGTGAAGATGTTCAAAGTTCCGTGAATAGGTACCAACTTATTTTCATGAATTTAGTATTTAGGCCTGCTATAAATCAAATTTGCATTTTGTTATCTTTCTCTGTGTGGATTTGCTACCAAAATTCATGTTTATCTGATCATTGCTTGCTATGTATCTTGTGTTAGAATACCTGTCACACTTGTCACTCGGAGCATACTTGAAGTTGTCATACCTGAGGCAGCAGTTTCAAAGCTCATAACAAAATCTAGAAACAAGCTTGCTCAGATCAGTGAGGTCAGCCTGATGAACTCTTTTAGTCATTTGCCTTTTTAATTTTACTCAGTTTAGCTTTAATTGTTTGTCGACTTGTATTTTGTGTGGAACAGTTATCAGGGGCCAGTGTGACCTTAGTAGAGGATAGACCTGAGGAAACAGAAAAGATCATTCGAATTGCAGGTACTCCTGAGCAGGCAGAAAGAGCTCAGAGCTTGCTCCAGGGCTTTATCTTAAGCAGTAAGTCTCTCTTCCTCTTTATCTCTAATTGTATGTTGTATTCATGTGCCTGTAATTTGACTCGTAACCCTCCTTTTTCATCAGCACAAGAAGACGGCCCTTAAACGAGCAGGAGCAACGTCGGTACTAAAATTTTGAGTCAGCTTTACTGGGATTTCGCTCCAGATGATTTGTGATGTATCATCCTGTAAGGCAGGGAGCTTTTGCTCCCTAGTTTAGGCACATATGGTCGGTTTATATTCATGTATCCAGAGTCCACTGTACATTAATGTCTAAGGAGTTCTAGTTTTAGTTGTCTACGATGTTGGTAGTTTTCGTGCACGAAATCTAGGAAGTGGAAACACAAACAAGTGAACGTTATCTTTGTGTATTATGTTTTGCGTCGATGATCAATGATGATTTGCCCTCTATACTTTTGTAGTCATTTTACACTAGTTATTGACGATTGCATAATGACGGATACTCATGGAATGAACCTTTGCTTCTACTGTTCAAGAGACCATTCATCGAGCTTGCCTTTATGCTTGGGTTAATGCTGGACTTTGGCCTTTTGGTTTAGGTTGGTATTGTACATAATTAACCACTATTATCAGTATCACATGAAATATAAACTCCTTGTACATCTTTATTATACCATGTGAACGCTAACATGTGCTATAGTTAACAATAATACTTTCCATATTACCACTCAAAATAGAAGTTCCGTGCAAATCTTTATTATACCACGTAAATTACTAATATTTGGTAATTTTGGGAACGTTCTTGATTTTTTTCCCCCAAAAAGCAGAGAACAATTTTCTCTAAATTTTGGTCCAAAAAGTTCAACTGGATTAGGGTAAGTGGAAATTAGTTCCGTTTTAAGAGGGCATTTCAGATATTTCGCTTTAAACCCCTGATTCTAAATTTTCTCCCCATTTGGCCTTCTCCTCCAATTTTTCACTCGTCCACTGCGACTGTCATCTCGATTGCTCACAAAACCCTAAACCCCCAACCTCCGCCACCGCCGTCGCCGTCGCCGGAATCGCTACGCAGCCTTCATAGCCGGTAATTCGTCTTCTTCTCGGGTAGTCTTATATTTGAGTTTATGTTTTCTTTTCTGTCATTTGAAATTCTGCCTCACTGTTTGGTTCCTGAGAAATCGAGCAGAGAAACTCTAATTCGAAAATTGAAAATTAAATCGTTCGTTTTTCATTTGCTTGTTTGCTTTCGTAATCGATTTCGTTTCTGATTAGAAGGTTTTGATTTGTTTGTAACAAGCTTTAGGATAATGGCGTATTTAAGAAATGGCAGAAATGCCATCAGCCAAATCATTAATAACACCAACGTCCATGCCTCCAATTCGGACCGCATGATCAATCCTCTGATATATGCTTGCCAAGGGCTTCGGTACCGAAAACTGGAAGTCATTCTAACCCAGGTGTGTTTTTTTCTTCCAATTTGATTAATTAGTGTTGGATTTTAGTTAATGTGTGTATGACTGGTTGGTTAATAGTTTCTTTGATGCGCAATTCAGAGTGTAGACAAGCTTGGTAAAGCCGGTCAGACTGTGAAGGTTGCGCCTGGGCATTTTCGGAACCACTTGATGCCTAAGTTGCTTGCTGTGCCGAATATTGATAAGTATGCTTATCTCATCAAAGAACAGCGCAAGGTTGTTTATTTTTGTTAGATGGATTGTGTTAATCGTTGTTTGTTCCCTGCGGTTATTTTTTTCGGTTTGGTTATGCTTGCTGCCAATTTTATTTTTCAGAATTCCCCGATTGAAGAAGAAGAAGTGGAGGAGGTTAAAGTAGTTGCTGTGTCTGAGGAAACTAAGCAGAAAGAATACCTAAAGGCAGCAAAGATTCTGGATAATGCTCGCCTGGTTTGTACCCGAACTGTAAACTTTTTGATTGCTGATTGAAGCATAAATATCTATTGCTTGTTTTTAGTGATAGAATGGTTGATTGATTCTAAGATTCCATGAGTTTTTGAAAGGTGAAAGTTAGAGTGTTGGTCTTGATCATATTGGTATCCCAGCTTAGGTTGTTGTCTTTTTGGAGAAAACGTGAAGCTTAGTTTAGAAAGCTGGTTGGATTTCTGATTTTTGCTTTGCTTATATGGGGTGTCTGTTCCTTACAAACTCTTACAGGTACTGCGGAGGTCCATCAATAAAGAACAGTTCAAAACACGGGCAACAAAAGAGGACCCTATAGAAGTGAAGTTCCCTGTGACGTTAGAAGATATTGTGGCCGAGGTATGGTTTTAGTCTCTGTGGTTCTGCGTTTGCTCGATAAAAATCAGAAGAATGACCCATGTTATGTTAGTCAAAGTATTTTTAATTGATCTTCTTTCTTTCTCTTTCTCTGTCTCTCTTTTTTTTTTTTTTGAACTTATGCCTTGTCCGTGTCGGTTTAGGTGGCAAGGCAGCTTACTGTGCACATTACACCTGAAAACGTTCATCTCCCATCTCCTCTTACAACTGTGGGAGAGTATGAGGTGCCACTGCGTCTTCCAAAGTCCATCCCATTGCCGGCGGGAAAAGTCCATTGGACTCTTAAAGTTAAACTCCGGACTGCATGAACACTGATGGTCTTTCCAATTTGATACTCTCAGAATGTCATGGGGCTCAGCGTTTCGATTTATGTAGGATCATTGTTGTATTGTCTGGTGTACTTTGGAATTGAAGGCATTCATGTAGTAATCCCTGGTTCAAATCTTTGTTTCTTTGTCACACAGTTTTGATGACAATACAGCTTTTCAATAAACGTTGATTCTATAGCTTCCATTTCCAATTTTGTTTAAGGAGCAAGGTTCTATTATCTTGTGTTTTGAACTTCAGTTTGATTAGAGTTTTATAAACCATTGTACCCTTATCTATAAACAGTTTTCAATTCTATCATTTCATCTAACATTACATAGGATACAAGTTCAAATCTGCTTAACAGACACTAGAGAACTAGTGCAACTGAATGAACAAACAATACAGAGCATTGTTCCGACTTCCTGACAATACAGAGCATCCAAGTTCAATTCGATAGTTATTGTACTAATCCTGGTTCAAATCTGCTTGTCAAATTTTGACACAATTGACAACCTTGTGACAAAGTCAAAGTCGTGATAACTTTATGATAAAGTCAAATTTGTGACAACCTTATAACAAAGTCAAATTTTTTGACAACCTTGTGACAAAGTCATATTTTGTGACAACCTTGTGACAGTCCAATTTGTCACAACTTTGTGACAAGACCAAATTTGTCATTATCTTGTGGCCAAACAACCTTATGACAAAATCAAATTGTGACAACCAATTTTTGTGACAATTCTATGACAAAATCAAATTTGAGACAAAAGGTTATAGGTTTTAAATCTCTTTACTTCCAATATCACTTAAGATAAAAAAAAAGTAGTAGGGGTGGGATCAAGCCGGGCAGGGCCGGATTTTGGGAGGGACTGAAGCAAACCAAATAGAGGTTGGGTCTTGGCTTTTGGGGACCGTTCGCACCTCTAGAGCTTCGGGTCCAATCGGGGTTCTGCGGCCTAAGAATTTGGGCCAAGTGATGGTCGGTCAGGGTGCAATCGGGCCAGTGCAGGTTTCGGTGATTGTGAAGAAGCTCAACGATGACAATGAAGCTGATTTCATTGGTGAAGAAGCTGGACAATGATGATGCTGCACGATGTTGGACGACGATGAATAAGCTAGATGATGATGACGATGCTGGTTTTAGCGACATCAATGGAGGAAGGAGATGACAATGGAGGAGGAACAGATTTCTCCAGGTTTGCTCACAACCGTCCGATTTTAGAAGTTTACAATGTTTAGGTTCTACTGTAACAATAGTGCAACCTTTTTTAGCCAATAAAAGGTTGACACTTGCACCAAATATTAGTATATTAGTATATAGGGAGAGGATTAAGGGACACACCATTTTCACAAACACACTTTTTTTCTGCAGGCTTTAAGGAGCATATATATATATATATATATATATACCAATTGTAAATTACCAATTCGATATAGCTGGTGGTAGTTGTTCTACTCCACACAGCTAGGAAAAGTGATTATGTAGACAGATTTTTCAGATTTTGATGCGCAAATTATGCTTTTTAATGTTCATGTTTTTTGGTCACCCAGGAAAACAACGTAAGAGAAGCTAGGGCTTTTGCCCAATCGAATTGTCAAATGCAATTGAAAGTATCAACTACCAAGTCTCAATCAACTTAAATTGCATGTCCACACCACACATGGTACTAAATCGGACTTCGTCATCCCGATGACGGTATGTATATTTGTCATCTCTGCAATAGTAGTATGAATGCCATTACAGGCTACAGCTACCACTTGAGCAGTTTTGTCTTTCTCTGTTTATCTACCTCAAGTTTGTCTAATGCTATAACCAACTGGAGGCGTCCAGCCCACACTTGTTTAATTATCACTTTGAATTTTTTGAAAAATCACGATTACTATTGACTACAACTTGATACGTGGCTCCTCTACATTAATATTCCTCCAACAGATGCAGGCCCCACCACCCATCTCCACCTTTCCTTCCTTCCCTTATAGATCCAACGGCCCAAAAGTCCCCTCGCAGAAACGCGTCCGTTACTTTCAGCTTTCTATAACTACGACAGCCCAGCATGCATATCCCTTAATTAAGTATCCGAATCCAACAGCTTGCTCTCCAGTTCTCACTTCAAAAGTTCAAACAGAACCGATTAATTACTACTTAAACTTAAATTAGTTAGAATTAAAAAAATCATAATCGGAATGGCGAGGTTGGCTTCATTGAAGATTGTGCTGAATTCGAGCGGCATTGTGGCGCTGGCGTTGGCGATGAAGCTCTCATTTACGGTGGAGGTGGAGTTCCTATCAAGTCACTTGCCGGTTATGTGCGCCTCCTTCAAGTCCTTGCTCCGGCCGCCGTACATCAACATTCTCATCAACGGCATCATCATCACCATCGCCGCCACCTCCAGATTCCTATCAAGTCACTTGCCGACGGTTTACGAGCAGAGAGATCAGGAGACTGTATTGTACGAGCTCAGTCCGGCGGATACGGTGAATGGCTCTGTACATGCAGAGGCGGAGGTGGACGTCGAAGATGATCGTTTTGAAGATAAGCTTCCGACCGTGGAGTTGGCATGGACACCGCCGGCGATTGCAATCAAATCCGACGACGAAATCATGGTGGCGAATTCCACGTGGAAGCCGCCGAAGAGCGCAATCAAACCGGAAAACGAAGTTGCGGGGGCGGATTCTACGTGGGCGCCGCCGCGGAGGGCGGACAAGTTCGGAGATGAGTTTGATTTTCAGGCGGCGAAACCTCTGGTTTCCGCTAGATTCGGTCACCGGAAACCGATCAAATCCAGTCCTGAAGGTAATTCAATCGTCAATTTCGTAATTTACGTGTAGTTTTATTTTCTATTTAATTAATTTATTTGCGATGAAGTAACAGAATCAAAAGTTGAGAATTTTTATCCACACATATCATTTCTCTTCCCGCCTAATATTATATTTTTGTTCCTGAAACTTTCAAAATTACCTACATATTACAGAGAAAATTTCAAAAGAATTTAATAAGTTTATTTTCAAGCTCAGACACTATTTTCATGAACTTGAAATTTAAAATAATATTGAAAGATAAACAAGCACTTCGCCGATAAAAAGCCATCGCCACTAACCTCGCCACACTCCCTATATCTTTCTTGATTTCGGTGAAATCCCATGAAGAAAGTATGTGTCTAACCATATTAGGTTCTTATAAAATATTATCTTTCATTTGAGGGTAATTTGAGAAATTTTTATGACAAAATTGGTATTAGGCGGGGAGAGAAAAATGATGGGTGTGGATATAATCTCCCTCAAAATTTTGAAAATTCATCGATGGCGTTGTCAGTCGTCGAAAACAGAGTAAAGTCCAAGTACGGAGAGTGAATAGGTGTAGTTTGTTGAGGGGTATAATTGTTATTTTCCAATTCACTTAATCCCAAATTCGTGTACAGCTGGCAGGCCGTTGAGAGTGGCGGCTAAACCAAAACAGCACGAGACGCTGGAGAACACGTGGACAATGATAACGGAAAGCCGTTTGATGCCGTTAAACAGGCACATGAAGAAGTTAGAGAATCAGGGCTGTCAGATGATCAGCGTGGACAAGGACACGTCAATGTTGGACACGTCAGCAATGGTGAAGTTGGAGACGTTAACGGACCAAACGAACCAGCGACAGCTGCCAGCTGCGGCTGTGACGTCGACGACAGGGGTGGGAGGAGGGAAGCTGAGGAAAGAGCCGTTGCTGAGTGACGATGAGTTGAACTGCCGAGTTGAAGCGTTCATAAAAAACTTCAATGAAGAAATGAGGTTGCAAAGAAACTTCAATGAAGAAATGAGGTTGAAAAGAGAGGCGTCATTGAATCAGATCGTGGAGTTGGCATGGACACCGCCGGAGATTGCAATCAAATCCGATGACGAAATCACGGTGGCGAATTCCACGTGGAAGCCGCCGAAGAGCGCAATCAAACCGGAAAACGAAGTTGCGGGGGCGGATTCTACGTGGGCGCCGCCGCGGAGGGCGGACAAGTTCGGAGATGAGTTTGATTTTCGGGCGGCGAAACCTCTGGTTTCCGCTAGATTCGGTCACCGGAAACCGATCAAATCCAGTCCTGAAGGTAATTCAATCGTCAATTTTGTAATTTACGTGTAGTTTTATTTTCTATTTAATTAATTTATTTGCGATGAAGTAACAGAATCAAAAGTTGAGAATTTTTATCCACACATATCATTTCTCTTCCCGCCTAATATTATATTTTTGTTCCTGAAACTTTCAAAATTACCTACATATTACAGAGAAAATTTCAAAAGAATTTAATAAGTTTATTTTCAAGCTCAGACACTATTTTCATGAACTTGAAATTTAAAATAATATTGAAAGATAAACAAGCACTTCGCCGATAAAAAGCCATCGCCACTAACCTCGCCACACTCCCTATATCTTTCTTGATTTCGGTGAAATCCCATGAAGAAAGTATGTGTCTAACCATATTAGGTTCTTATAAAATATTATCTTTCATTTGAGGGTAATTTGAGAAATTTTTATGACAAAATTGGTATTAGGCGGGGAGAGAAAAATGATGGGTGTGGATCTAATCCCCCTCAAAATTTTGAAAATTCATCGATGGCGTTGTCAGTCGTCGAAAACAGAGTAAAGTCCAAGTACGGAGAGTGAATAGGTGTAGTTTGTTGAGGGGTATAATTGTTATTTTCCGATTCACTTAATCGCAAATTCGTGTACAGCTGGCAGGCCGTTGAGAGTGGCGGCTAAACCAAAACAGCACGAGACGCTGGAGAACACGTGGACAATGATAACGGAAAGCCGTTTGATGCCGTTAAACAGGCACATGAAGAAGTTAGAGAATCAGGGCTGTCAGATGATCAGCGTGGACAAGGACACGTCAATGTTGGACACGTCAGCAATGGTGAAGTTGGAGACGTTAACGGACCAAACGAACCAGCGACAGCTGCCAGCTGCGGCTGTGACGTCGACGGAAGGGGTGGGAGGAGGGAAGCTGAGGAAAGAGCCGTTGCTGAGTGACGATGAGTTGAACTGCCGAGTTGAAGCATTCATAAAAAACTTCAATGAAGAAATGCGGTTGCAAAGAAACTTCAATGAAGAAATGAGGTTGAAAAGAGAGGCGTCATTGAATCAGTACAAGGAGATGGTCAACAGTGGAAACCATTGACGACAATATATGGTCAAATGTTGTAAATAAATAAAGAACAAAGAGAGAAATATGAAGGAATCAAGTGTATCATTCTCCTCTCATTAAGCGCATATATATAGGTAACCAGATGGTTAGGAAATGACCATATAGTCCCTAAGTTTACATCATGTAGAATGTAGAGAGTCACATACTTATTAACTGATTTATGGTATACACTAATGATAATGATAGTGATAATATGGAAGGTCATCCACATTAAGATAATCACAACACTCCCCCTTGGATGACCGTGTATCAATGATAAGTTGCCTCATTAAAAACCTTTGTTAAGGAAAACTCAATGGGAAAAATCCTAACATAGGGAAAAAGAGTACAACCCGAAATAAATCATTGAAAAACATGTTGGACGCGCAAAAACGATGTCTCACTAAAAACCTTGCCAAGAAAAACCCAATGGGACAAAGACTTGGACGAAGGGAAAAAGAGTACAATACGCAAATGTCCGATAAGAGTTTGTTGAATGCTCCCCCTGATTGATATCACCCCCTGATCACAAGATGCTTCCGTGAATATGTTCTCAATAATATAGACTAACTTCTTAATCAAACATGATAAGCAACAGAGCATAAATAAATGCATTCATTGTTGGCTAGCGTGGGAGCGACTCTTGTATGAAAAAATGGTACACTAATTTGATATCACATAAGACTCGAGCTATTTATCATGTTCTTTTAAACTAGCTCATATCTAGGGCTGGAATCGGGTTGGGTCCCGACCCGAAAACCCCCACCCGACTCCCGACCCGACACCCCTTCGGGCATGGATTTTCCACCCCGATCCCGACCCCGATAGGCGTCGGGTCCCGACGATCGGGTACCCCGATCCCGTCGGGTATTTTCGGGTCGGGTGGGTGAAATCCCGACTTTGAAATCACCTCGTCTTCTCCGGTCAAAAAGTCACCAAAATTTTCAACTCGACTGCATTGGAGGACAAACGACGACGCCCCTGGGAGCCAAATGTACGCCACTGCCCAGCTACCAAACCCGATGTGCCGCTCCCCGGTTTGTCGAGATCGAACGGAGGCTGTGAGTCGCGGCGATGGAGGCTGTGAGTCGGCGGCGATGGAGGCTGTGAGTCCACGACAACACGTGGAAGATCCAGCGCCAAGTCTCCAGCCACGAGTTCAACACCAAGTCTCTCAGGAAATTCGTCGAGCAGGTGGTGGACACTGAGCTCTTCGGCCGCCTCCTCCCAATCCTCGCTACCTCAGCCGCCAACCAATCAACCCTCGATTTCCGACGGTGCAGGGCTGCGGAAACTGCGTGCTGTAGTCCCAAACGAGCTCATCGTTCATGCGGAGGTTGTGGAGGTCGCACGGAGGCTGAGTCGGGATCGATGGGTTTTTGGGGTCGAGGTCGATTGTAGGGTGAGTCGAGCTCCAAGGATGGTATTGTTGGTTTGGGATGGGTTTGGGATGGGATTTGGATGGATTTGGGATGGGAAGAGTAGCTCTGTCGGGAGAGGAAGAGAAGAAAGCTCTGTCGGCAGAGGAAGAAAAGATGAAATGGGAGAGAAAAAAAGAAAAAGAAAAGAAAAATGGGTATTTATATATAAATAAATTAAATAAAAATAATAATAAGAAATATGTAGGGTCGGGTCGGGTACCCGACGGGTTTCAACAATTGATCCCGATCCCGAACCCGATAAATGTCGGGTCGGGACAAAAACCCGATTTTTCGGGTCGGGATATTTTCGGGTTGGGCAAAATCGGGTACGGGTACGGGTTGGGCATCGGGTCGGGTCGGGTTTGTCGGGTTTTTTCCCACCCCTACTCATATCCATTGTTTCAAAACGATAATCACATGCTCTATGCTACTCCAACTCTATCATAGAGGATGATCAACTTTTATTTACTAAGTCATTAAAAATCTAATCTCTGGTTAATTGCACTAATATACGACACATATAAACCAATGATGAATAAGATTTAAACAACTACTATAGTGTTAGGCAAATAAACCAACCAACTAATGAATAAGAATACCTTGGCATAATACTTTATCTATAGGCAAGACAAAAGCCTCATTTGTTCAACAATTCAAAAAGTTTTGTGAACTCTTTTGGAGCCCAAATCATAATATACCTCATGACACATTGAATCTCTTAGAAATCACTACTTGCAATATACTTAAATATTTCACATTCTTTGTTCATGTAACATGCACTCTTAATAAATTGATATTTAACACATGCTATAAGCCTCTCGTTAAAAGAACACTGTACTCAGAGCCGTTGCAATGATTTTGAAGGCCCTGTTCAAAATTAAGGCTGAGGTTTTTTTTTGTGCAATTAGTATTTCTGGGAAAAGTTGATTATTTACATTGCTAACACAACGTAATTTATTGAGGGCCAAAGACAGGCTTTTGAAGGGGGTTTTAGAAGAATTTAACCCACTACGTGTTATACGACACTAATAATCCTACAATTTGTTTCTTGATTTTAGAAAGAAAATTAGCACAAGGAAACTATGGCATTACTAATTAGCATCATGTAAACAGAGAAAGAAAAATGATTTGGTGAAGAGAGTTAAGCAAAAGAGAAAATAAACAAATGTGAAATGCCTCTGCAACTTTCTAGTGAAAAAAATAACTAAAATTTGAGGGCATCTGCAAGTTTCTATTAAAAAAATGATTTTTAAAAAAGGATAAAATTAGGACCACAAATTCCTCTAAGAATCGAACTGGAGTGGTTTCTAAACAATAAGCGCATCAAAACTAAATCCGCTATCTAGTTATTAGTCTTATTTTAACTTGAATTTTAGTAATTACTCAAGTCTATACTAAACAAATTAAAATTTAAGGCCCTTTTTTATCAGGGGCCTTGTGCGGTCGAACACCTCGCACACCCGTGGACCGGCTTTGACTGTACTTATGCAATGTGGCTGCAGCTACGTAGGGGTCATCATTTGGCCCGGGGGCCATGGGCCGAAAAAAAGCCTGAAGGTCCACAAGGCCCAAGCCCGGCCCGGCCCATCATAGGTCGTGGGCCGGCCCATCATGGGCCGTGGGCCGGCCCATCATGGGCCGTATATTATTTGGCCTGGACTTGGACAAGGTGTTGAAAGCCTGGCCCGGCCCATTTAAGTTTATATGGGCCAGCCCGGCCCGGCCCACAAGCCCACTAATTTCTAATATTTTTCCCCTTTCCTTCAATTTTCCTACTCTTTTTTACCTTTTTTTTTTCCTCTTTCTCTCAATTTTTTCTTCTTCTCTCACATACTTGCCCTCTATCTCTCTTTATCGACAACACTCCACCTATAATTTATCTTAAAAAAGCTATGGCAGTTATATAGCTCTTATGAAGATAATATTTTAGACGTTGAATATTATCTTTTGAAGATAACATTAAAATTTTATGCTAATTTATGTACTTTTTTATGATGATGAATTTTTATTGGTGTTATTATATAAAAAAATTTAAATTATTTTGAAAATAGTGGGCTTTGGGCCCGGCCCATGTAGGCCTGGCTCATGGAGGCCCATCAAAGCCCGGGCATGGGTTGGGCTTGGGCTTCAATTTTTCCCTAAAAGCCCGGCTCGGCCCAACCCATGAGTTTACATCTTTTGATGGGCTGGGCCTAAGCCCGGCCCAAGCCCACGAAAGCCCGGGTCGGGCCGGCCTGGCCCGACCCATTGCCGAGCCCTACAGCTACGTTAGGAGACTATAATCATATCTCTAACAAGAAACCTTATATCATAGTAATGATCTCATTTTACATCTACAAAACCCGTGTAAAATCTTCTAGGCATTTCGGGATTTGAAACTTTAAGTCTAAATTCACCAAAGACGTTTTATCCAAAAGTAATGGAATTGCCTATTTCCATCTTGGCCAATGATTCATTTCTTTGTCCGCGTAGATGATAAAACGTGGTCCATAATATCATAGCCCGATTACGTTGGTAGCTACATCTTAAACAAACGATATAATCAAGCATCCTTGATTTGTGATTCCACTATTCTCATTTTGGTAAACATGCCTCTTCTAGGGCTTAATTATCTCTTCTAGGATAATATTTTCGATAATGTGAATTATTTACACATCACTTTGTTTACTTAGGCGTGTATGGACACTTTCAAGTGGTCTCCACTTCTAGGGAGTTTAGAACCTATATATTAGTCACGCATTCAGCGGAATCATTTACTGCGCGCCATGTTTATTGTTAGTCCTATGAGACCTTAACTCATGCGGCGTATCAATTAAGCTACCGAATCACGTGATTTGCACTAAGCTACCTATATGAAGTCCATTATGAGACAAATGTGAATACAATCCACGAATTCACGTCGTTCTCCAAGAACATTCTTTCTCCCCCTAACGACGGGAAATTTGTCTTCTTTACTTGCAAATCCATAATTGGTGCTATTCTAGGATAGCGATACTTGAATATCAATTTAGTAAAATCATGCTTTTGGTGAGATAAGAGCGGATACATACAACGCTCGTTCACAATGTTCTTCGGGAACTGCTATCTCTCCCTAACGACGAGAAATATCATCAAAATGTACAGTAAATTGAGAGCATCTCATCAAAATAACATTCCATAAAAATGCAGCATGTGACATTGAATCAATAGACTTCAGGCTATGATGACTGATGACCTTCTAGTTCTAATCAGTGATATTATATAAACTCATCATAGTATAACATGATTAATTGAAATAACTGAATTGAAATAACGTAAAGTGCTGAAAAGTAAAAGGATTAAACTCAACCACTAACTGCTTGCTAAATCAAGGTAAGACATTAACTCAATCACATACCATGTAATCTCATATGAGCAAGCTTGAAATCTCTTAGTGGTATATCCAATGAGTCTCAATTTGAAACCAAGCTGGTTTCCCTTGGATGCTGTTTAACCACTTAGAAAACCCAAATCAACCTACTCAATCCCAACACCATCACCGCCTTCAGCACTTGCCAAATCGAATTTCGGAAGTTTGGTTAGTCCGATTGCTACAAATTTTGGATATGTAGCAGAGGACAGAGTTTGGATCAACTTTGATGAAGACACCGTCTTCATCCAACCGCTGTAATCCGACATGAAATCCCCTAAACTGGAACCAGCAGACCTTCGGATTCTCCCAAACTGTCTAAACTTGGACGGGATTAACACGAGTTACAACGGTTGGATTGAGCTGAGTTTTGGATATGTTGTAGAGAATAGATTCTTGAACTACTTTGATTAAGACATCATTGTCATCTAACCACTGTAAATGGACATGCAACCCCTTCACACTGAACCCAGAATCACTTCAGATTCCCACAAACTGTCTCAACTTAGACCATATTATCAGGAGCTATAACGGTTGGATAGAGCTGAAATTTGGATATGATGTACAAAACACTATTACAGACAATTCTCTAGAAGGGATCGTCTCCATCGGAGACATATTTCTGGGTATTTGCCCTCATGAAGATCTGACTGGAGAAAAAAAAATCATGATATTTCATGTTCTCGCATCTATCACTTGAACTTCTAGTTCCAATTAATAATGTAGGAGTTTCTGATCCGTGATTGATACTTCCGGTTGGCATGGATTAAATTACAAGAGTTGAAGATCTTCAGGCCTTTCTTAATCATATAATAAATATTGATACGTCGCATGGTTCGTGAAAACCCAGTGATGAGTCCAACCGAGTTTCTCTGGAAGAGGCGCCAGAGAGGATGCGTGACGGTTCCAGCGGCGAGCTCGATGTCGCATAGGTCCGAGCTGCCGGCTCTTGGACACGGTTGCTGTGGGTCACCTTGGATCCTCGATATCCAGCAATGAGGATCGCGCTGTGCGCGTAGGCTCGCGATGTCCGAGGGAAATCGACGGGATTTCACAACGTTGGTGAGAGATCGCCCGGATTTCTCTTCGGGGATGTCTGACGGGCGCAGCCAGATTTTCCTTCTGAGATAAACCGGCGACGAGATAGGCGACTATTGGTCGTTGTCGGCGTACTTTTCAATAAGCAAACCTATATAAAAGATACACGATGCAGGTACATGGCATGGAATTATGAACACATCCAGCACACATTTATATATGACGATTATGTACGTTTGAAAATTAGTTATAATCAGAGCATAATGAAGTCAATGGATGAGTAGAGTGAACTCTATTCCATGTGATGACTCTAGCCCAAAATCAATTGAAAGTAATCAGAAACAATAAGAAAACATGAGAGCTATTTCGTGCTGATAACGTGTTGTAAATAAAGTAAAGAACAAAGAGAGAAATATGAAGGAATCAAGTGTATCATTCTCTTCTCATTAAGCTCATATATATAGGTAATCAGATGGTTAGAAAATGACCATATAGTCCCTAAGTTTACATCATGTAGAATGTAGAGAGTCACATACTTATTAACTGATTTATGGTATACACTAATGATAATGATGGTGATAATACGGAAGGTCATCCACATTAAGATAATCACAACATCAAAGTTATTTTTTGCTATTTTAATTAGTCAGTAGGGAATTTTTTTTCTGTTTCTATTTGATTGGAGTTTAAATTTTATAAGTTAAAAAGAAAAGAGTAAGGAAAAGATCAGTCAAAGTTGTGTAGCATAGTTCATATACAAGATGGAATTAAACTAAAGTTGTAATCTTAGAAAAACAAGTGTTTGTCAGTCTGTAAAGAGTCTGTAAAGGAAGAAACCTTTTTTCCTTTTTTTCTTTTTGATTGTAAAGCAAGAAATTATAAAAGATTGTTCTATGAAAGTTTTTCTTGTATTATTTTCTGATGTTATCTTTTCCTATTTCTTACTTGAGTAAAGTACGAGAAAATTCCTAGCGATGTCTCATTGCTGGAATCTTTCTATATAATCAATCTTTTACGGATCACGAGGTTGCTTTAACATATCCAAATATCCAAAGGATATGTAAGACGTTCTTACCAAATCTATAAAACAATCTTTCAAAGCTGAAAAATCTTATTCTTTTGTTTAAATTTGTGTAAATTCCCCTTATATTTGATAACTATTAAGTAATCTATTGAAGCTGAAACTGGGGATATTGCATCATAATCTGTGTGTTATATAAGGATTTTTGAATAAAAAAAGGTCAATTTTGTCAAATATTAAAATTACGTAAAGAAAATTTTTGCAACCTTCTGACTTCTCTATAGGGGTGGGCAAAAAAAAGGGTCCCGGTGGTACGTACCGGACCGTTCCCGGACCGTCCCAAAAAATGGAAGTCCCGTTAGGGTTAGGGACATAGAGAAATCGTACCGGACCATTTGAAACAGGACAGGACCGGGTTTCGGGTTTATCATAAAGCGTCCCGTCCCGTCCCGTTTGTCCTGTTTGTCAAAATAAAATGTTCTGGCCCTTTTGTTTAAAGCCTAGCCCAATGAAAAACTTAAAGCCCAAACCCAAACCTTTTTCCTTTAATCCTCTCTCTCTCCCACCCGCACCACATCCCATCACTTATCTTCATCTTTTTTTGCAGTCAAACCTTATCTTTCTTCTTTTTCCACCCCAGAACCTCTCTATCTCCGCCCAACGATTTTCCTCGCACCATAATCAATCTCTTCTCCTCCCCATCACTAATCTTCTCCAGATACCGTCACCACCAAAACCCTCCATCTGCTCCTTCATATCTGTTTATACCATGCCTCACCATGACACATGGCATGTACAACCAAGCGCCACATGGCATATGGATAATCCCGCAAGTCCCGTAGACACACTTTACAAGGTTCGTGGCCCCCACATGAGACGTCACGCGACGGATCAAATACACCTCGTAGAACCACCTCATGGCGGTCTCCGCACATATCCGCTAACCCGTTTCATACGATAAGCGATGGGCCCTATACGAAGACCCAAAATCACAAGAAAACACTCAGTGAATACTCATTATCCCACATCGGACAAGAGAAGTAAGAGACACTCTCACCACCTCTATAAAAGGAGACCTCTCTCCTTGGAATAATACACTATACAATAGTCTAGATACACCCATACCCGTCACTACTGCTAACTTAAGCATCGGAGGGTTCTAGGCCGGTACCACACCGGTGCCTTCGGTACTTATCTTCTTCTTCCCTTGCAGATACACCGAGGAGCCCATATCCGAGTCTTTTGCCCCTGCAGCCGAGACCTTCCATCGAAGCCCATCTTCGAAGCCCCTACTGAACCCTTCACCGGAAAGTAGCCTCACATGTGGAGGTCCCCTGCTTCCACGTCCGCTCCCCATAACATCTTGACAGTTGACTATTGAAAATCATGTTTTGACATCAACAGTTTGGCGCCGTCTGTGGGAATGACACTACTTCCCTCGTGCTCTTCTACTCAGCAAGACCACTTCCTCACCTTAATGCTCCTTGGCAACACATATCTTTCCATCTTCATGGCTCCAACAAAGTAAGATAGACTCTCCGTCCTAAAGCGCCTAGGCAACGCATACTGTCCTTGACAATACAACGTGTCTTTGTATCGCACGATTAGTAGCATATCAAGCTGTCCTTGGCACGAGACCTGCCTTACAGTTGACCCGACAAGTGATAATCATCACCAACATGCGATGCTTGTCTCATGTGCGAGCATTTCAAACACCTAGAATGCACATGCAGTATTCGGCCCCCATCACCATTTTGGGGAATGCAATTTGGGGAGTGCATAAGTCATGCAAGATCTCACGGCATGATTAAGCCAAGAGATGAGATCCCTCTCTCTTGTCTTCATTAGTACATGCATGGTTTCATTTATGTATTATGCCCAATATTACTTTAATTTAATGAGCACCCAGCCCACATATGAATGGAAGCACATGACTCAACATTATATGTCTTCAATGACACGCCGATGTATAATGGCAGCAAGACGTCTCACTGTCTCCATGCTTCGGCAGCTCGATGTACTCTTACCATCTTCATGGACCTCGGCAGTATAAATCTTCAATGACACGCCGATCAGCACGCATCAAAGCTATGCTAGAGTTCTTATGCAACTCGGCAGTATATATCTTCATTAATAAAATATGCATGTTGGGCCGGTGCACCACAAAGTTTTGACTTCTTGATAGCAACCACGATGTTATCTGCATGGAGGCTCCTAGCGTGTTACCAAGAGAATACGTAATGAAGGCATCGCGCCCTCATCATGACCCAACCACCACCGCCACCATGGTCCCCGACATCACCGTCGCCCCCGTAACCGACATCGTCGACGACGCTTACAAAGTCCATGTCGAAACTCACCGCATCCTCTCCGTCGCCACCGAATCCGCCGACGTTGCGACCAAATGACTCAACGACGTCTTCAAGTCTATTGTCGTTGAGGCCGAGGAGAAAGGCCATCGCTACACCAGCAAGGGCCCATCTAGTGACCCGTGCGCCCCCATCACCACCAAAGGTCGGGGGTGGTTACGCCTGCAACGACGACCTCGACCCTGATCGGAACCATGGTATCATTACCAACATACACCAGAACCGCCATTGATGCACTCAAAGAAAGCTTCAGAAAAGAATGAGAGAGAAAAGTGAAAAGAGAGAGAGAAGAGAGCTTTCGGGAACCAACTCTTTGATTAACAACTGAATCAATTATTACAACATGATTAGCTGCTTTATATAGTGTTGACTCCCTATAACTAACTCACAGCTCAACAATACAGCTGTCATAAATACTTTTCCAGCTCACCAAGCACTACCACACACTACACTAGCTAACACCCTCCCTCAATCTCATGATGGCAGTGGACTGCAGCATGAGATTGTTTCGAAGGTAGAGGAACTGAGGTGAGTGTAGCCCCTTGGTGAAGATGTCCGCAACCTGATCAGAACTAGAAACGTGTTGAACAAGCAAGTCTTTCCGCTGAACTCTTTCCCGAACGAAATGAACATCCACCTCCACATGCTTGGTTCGTCCATGGAAAACGGGGTTGTGTGCCAGAGCTATAGCGGATAGGTTGTCACACCAAATAACTGGGGGACGAACTAGGTATAGGTGCATGTCACAGAGTAGCTGACGAACCCAGTGTAGTTCGCACGCAGTCTGAGCTAAGGCACGATACTCAGCCTCTGTGGAAGAACGAGACATTGTGACTTGCTTCTTGGCACCCCTGGAGATCGGATTGCGGCCCAAGTATAACACAAAACCAGTCGTGCTTCGCCTGTCATTTGGATCACCTGCCCAATCTGCATCAGTGAAAGCATGCAGATCCAAGAACCCCTTGGAGTAGTCCAAACCAAACTGGAGAGTACCCTGAAGATAGCGCAAGATACGTTTAACTGCCATCAAGTGCGCACAAGTGGGAGATTGCATGAACTGACACACTGTGTTGACAGCAAACGCAATATCTGGACGAGTGAACGTCAGATACTGAAGTGCTCCGACCACACTGCGATATGGAGACGGATCAACTAAAAGTTCGCCTTCATACTTCAACAATTTTTGATCTGGAACGATAGGCGTTGGACATGGTTTGCTCTCCTGCATTCCCACTCTTCGCAGTAACTCAGAGACATATCTGTGTTGATTGATGAATAAACCAGTAGTGGTGTAAACTTCAACGCCCAGAAAGTATGACAAAGGCCCCAAATCTTTCATATCAAACTCCTGCTGTAACATGAGGACCAACTTGGTAATGGCTGCAGAGCTGTTACCAGTAACTATAATGTCATCTACATACAACAACAGATAGATCAGATCTGGTCCACGCTGCAGCACAAACAAAGAGCTATCAGACAACGATTGAGTGAAGCCCAAGCCTAGCAGATGAGTTGTGAAGCGGTCATTCCAGGCCCTGGGAGCCTGCTTCAAGCCATAAAGTGACTTCTCCAACTTGCAGACTAAATGGCTTCGAGTTGCATCTACAAACCCAGGAGGTTGTTCCATATATACTTCTTCGTTCAAATAGCCATGTAGGAAAGCATTCTTGACGTCCAGTTGCTGTAAACGCCACCCGAAATGTGCTGCAAGAGCCAAAACCAGCCTTACAGTAGTGTGTTTGACCACTGGACTGAACGTTTCCTCAAAGTCCACCCCTTCCTCCTGCAAGTACCCCTTGGCGACTAGCCTGGCTTTATGTCTTGCCACTGAACCATTGGCGTTTGTCTTCAACTTGAACACCCATTTACACCCCACCAAGCTCCTGTTGGGTGGTTTAACAACCAAACTCCGAGTCTTTTGCTTCATAAGTGCCTCATACTCTTCATTCATGGCTTGCTGCCACTCAGGGACCTGCAAAGCTTGTTTGTAAGTCCTTGGTTCACAGAGAGCTGCATCATCACTGGGAACATGAGCTGCGAGAGTACCCTTCTTCACAATAAGAGCCTTCTTCTTCACTATTCCACTTTTGGCTCTGGTCCGCATAGAATGTACATTAGTGCTGGGAACCAAGGATAGTGTAGCAGGTGGAGCTACAAGAGGTGGAGTAGCTGGCAAGGTGGCAGGGATTACTGTGCTATCATCTGGGACAAGACTTGTGTCTGCTGCAGCGCCCTCTGTATCAGTATGGGGCAAGATACTCACAACTGGACTAGCAGGAGGTGCAGCAGCCACTGTAGGAGTAGCACCAGTGGTCTGAAAGGACACAAAAGTGCCTGTTCCAGTGGGCAAGTCAGCAGTCAGAACAGGTTCCTGCTTGTCCTTAATCTGAGCATATGGGAAGACATTTTCATCAAAAATCACATGTCTCGAGATGTAAGTCTTGCCTGATTGCAACTCATAACACAGGTACCCTTTGTACTCATGTGTATAGCCAATGAAAACACACTGCACTGTTCTATTTTGAAGTTTATTCTGGGCATAATCTCTCAAGTAGGGATAACATGCACAGCCAAGAACTTTCAACTGCAGAAGATCAGGTTTGCCACCATTAAGGAGTTCATAAGGAGATTTCATACCAAGTACTGCAGTAGGCATTCGGTTGATGAGGAAGTTGGCTGTGGAAAACCCATGAAACCAAAACTTCAGTGGTATGGAAGCAGTTTGCATCAATGCAATGGCTGTTTCAACAATATGCCTGTGTTTCCTTTCTGCCAAGCCATTCTGCTGTGGAGTATAGGGACATGACTTCTGGTGTAAAATCCCCTGAGCATCAAAGAACTCCTGCATCTTACCATTCACAAACTCTCCCCCACCATCACTCTGAAACACCTTAATAGACTTGGAGTAAAAGTTGACTATGTAAGCATGAAACTTCACAAACTGAGCAAACACTTCTGTTTTATTCATGAGTGGATAAATCCAACTAAATCTGGTACAATCATCGACGAATACAACATAGTACCTGTAACCAGCAACAGATGTAACTGGACTAGGACCCCAGACATCTGAATGAATTTTATGAAATGGCACTACAGCTCTCTGAGCATTATCAGGAAAGGAAAGCCTACACATTTTCCCTTTCAAACAAGGCTGACACACACTAGTATCAACATCAGATGGACAATCTAAATCCAAAGTCTTCAGCATAGCAGACACTATGTTATTGGCTGGATGCCCTAACCTCAAATGCCAAAGCTGAGAATCCACCTTCTTTCCCAAGAGTGCTATCTTTCTCACTGCATCAGATACTGGTTTGAAAAAAGTTGGGATGGGATATAGACCATCAATCGTCAGCCCTCGATACAGAACAGTGCCCTGCTTGTCCTGGATATTAAAATAAAAGGCATCAAGTAGTAACTGACAATTGTTCTCTAAGCAGAACCTACTAATAGACAGCAGGTTATGCTTGATGTGTGGCACATGTAGGACATGAGTGAGACTAAACACTTGGTTACCATGAGAGATATAAGCATAACCAGCATTAGATATGTTGAGATGCTCACCATTTCCCATAGTGACTGTCTCACTAGCCAAAACTGGTTTCAAGCCTTGAAGATTGTTCACATCTGCTGTCATGTGGTGAGTAGCCCCACTATCAGCTAACCATACAGTTGCATCTTCATAGGGCACATAACTCATAGCAGTATAAGCTTGTGCTGGTGGTGCTTTGCCTTGACTAGCAAAATTATGCCTCTGAGGACAATCTGCTGCACTGTGGTACATTTGGTTACAGATTTGACACACCACAGGAGGAGTACTGGGTTGTTGGAGGGCCGAAGGCACTGAAATTGGTGCAGGGATAATGCCAGAGCTTGAACCAGCTCCAAAATGCCCACCAAACTGATTTCCACTACTATAACCTTGGCTACCACCACTGTAACCTCCATTGTAACCTCCATTGAACTCATTTCTACCACTGCTGTACCCAGTATTCCCATTTGATCCATTTGACCTTCCTCCATTAGAACCACCTCGATGTCCACCATACTGCCTTGTAGGACATTCTCTAGCTTGGTGTCCATAGCCACCACATGAGTAGCAGTTCCCATTGAACACACCAGGTGCATTCTGAAACTGCACATTGTGGTTACCTCCCCTAGACTGCCTGCCTCGACCTCTTCCTTGACCTGTAGTGGATCTCTGTGGACCATTATCAAACCCATCACTGAATTGCTGCTGCAGACGCTGGTTAGATGTATCAGCGAGGTTCGCTTGAGCCACCATTGCTGTGAGCAGTGGTGCAGAAAAGTGTGTTGGAAGCCGCAGCAAGTCAGACTCCTCTGCAAGAAGTAGGCTTCGTAGTTCTTGCAGGGTCACAGCAACAGGTCTAGCACGAATATGTGACTTGAACGGCTGGTATTCAGCAGGAAGACCATTCAATGTCACATGCATAACTTCTTTATCAGTCACTGTAACTCCCACCAATGCCAGCTTCTGACGAGCAACTTTAACACGGCTCACATACACCTCTATGCTATCTGAGCCCTTCTGAAGCGTCTGAAATTCATTACGCAGCTGCATGACACTTGCTTCTGAGACATCAGAGTATCTAGCCAGAAGAGCTAGCCAAGCAGACCTAGCAAATTCATAGTTCATGACCTCTGAAAAGGCCGATGCACTCAAGCTCGCAATGATGCCATTCAAGATAGTGGTATCATTATCAACCCAAATAGAATAAGCTTCTGGTGCTGTGCTCCGATCAGGACACTTCTCAGTACCATCAAGAAAGCCTAATACATGAAGGCTCCTAAACAACCTCTGAATCTTGATACTCCAAGACAGATAATTGCTATCATCTAGCTTCTCATTCAAGAATTCGGAAACATGTTTCAAGAACTCCATCGGTTTTAACCGTTCAATCGTCATAATTCTCAAATTAGGGTTAAAATTGGGGAAAACTTCTCCAGTAAGAAATCTCAACAATCACAGAGATATCACACACATTGCTACACTAGGCAAGTACTTCGAACACAGAATCGAAAGAAAACTTCTAGAGAAACCAGAGAATTCAACCAAACAGCAACAAGAACGAGAAGCAGAACTGAGAATTTGAGCAAAGAAGAAGAGACTTAGCTCAAGAACACCAGAACAACGTCAAAGGCGACGATCGGAAGCTTCGCCGGAGAAGACGAGCCGAGAGAAGAAGAAACACAGCTCAAGAACACCAAACTTCGTCAAAGAAGACGATCGGAATCTTCACCGGAGAAGATGACCGGAGTCCGACGAGTATCAGAGAGCAGCGGCACAGAGCCGCAGATCACGGCTCTGATATCATGATCGGAACCATGGTATCATTACCAACATACACCAGAACCGCCATTGATGCACTCAAAGAAAGCTTCAGAAAAAAATGAGAGAGAAAAGTGAAAAGAGAGAGAGAAGAGAGCTTTCGGGAACCAACTCTTTGATTAACAATTGAATCAATTATTACAACATGATTAGCTGCTTTATATAGTGTTGACTCCCTATAACTAACTCACAGCTCAACAAGACGCCTGTCATAAATACTTGTCCAGCTCACCAAGCACTACCACACTACACTAGCTAACAGACCCGAGCTACCGCTTGGCGCGTTGGCTCGTCCTCACCACTGACAAAGTCATCGACTTCTTACCCATCCGCCACGTCACCTTTTCGAAGCATGATCTCAAAGCTTCCGTCGAGCCCACTGTCGAACCTCAGAACCTTGGCATGCTCACCGAGGACGCCAATGTCCTCTGTCATAGTCTCCGACTTGGCCCAGCAGCTCTTACGACGTTGCCCATGAAGAAAGTCATCGATGCAGCCACATGGGGAGCAGGCCGAATACCCCCGGCGCTATCTTCCGTCGAACTCCAAAGATGAGTTTGGGGGGGTTGGCGTTAAGACCGACGACAACAACCGCCGCCGGCTTCTGGACTCTTTCACCACAAGGAAAGGAGTCATTGCTCAGCAAAAAAAAAAAAAAAAAAAAAAAAAAAAAAAAAGAACAGCCGAGGCTTCCCCACGACCCTCGATTAATACAATGGCATCGGCAGCGTCGGACAACTTGAGTGCCGAAGCTTAATTCGAGGTGTCGGACAACTCGAATACCGAAGCTTCCCCACGACCCTCGATTAATACAATCGCATCGGCAGCGTCGGACAACTTGAATGCCGAAGCGTAATTCGAGGCGTCGGACAACTCGAATACCGAAGCTTTCCCACGACCCTCGATTAATTCATTGGCATCGGCGGCGTCGGCAATAATCTCAAAGCCGTGGACGCACACACCGTCGAATCTCGAAATCTCGCCGAGCTCACCGAGGACGCCAACGTCTGTTGCCGTCGTCTCCGACTCGGCCCAGCAGTTCTGCCGATGCTAGTGTCGTCTTCGACACAGCCAAGCACCTCCGACAACGCTGCCCACGTGGAAAGTCATAGATGCAGCCACATGGGGAGCAGGCCGAATACCCCCTGCGCTATCTTCTGTCGAACTCCAAAGATGAGCTTGTGGGGTTGGCATTAAGTCCGACGACAGCAGCCATTCTGCACTCATTCGCGGCTCAAAAAAAAAAAAAAAAAAAAAAAAATATATATATATATATATATATATATATATGAAGCCAACTTATGCGATGGTCGACAGCAGAGAAAAGAAAACCAAAAGTGGCGTGCTCCACTTCATGCAAAAGCAAAAAAGAAATGGAAAGTGGCAGGGTCTGCTCCACTTTGTCCAAAAGAAAACAAGAGAAAGTGGCTGGGTCCGCTCCACTTTGCCGACAACGCTTCTCTGACTGGATGTCACAAAAAGAAGAAGGGGGGTTTGGGTCTTAGTCCACCCAATTACCGAGGCCTCCATACGGCCCTCGATTAATGCTTTGGCATCGGCGCCGTCGGCAAGCATTGGACCACCCGAATGCCGAGACCTCCATACGACCCTCGATCAATACATGGCATCAGCTTTACCATCGACAAGCATCGGACCACTTGATTACTGAGGCTTCCCCATGACCCTCGCAATGCAGACGCCTAATTCTTTGCATGTCGATGGACCCTTATTAATCAAGAGTCTTGAATATCTTCGCTGGGGGACTTCATGAATTTTATTAAAAGCTCTCTACAATCACGTGACTTAGAGATTAGACAGCCACTTCTTTACTTCTATCCTATATAGATATTGGGTGTTGCCTACTCAAATCATTTTTTATATCGAAGGTCCAACGAGGCCTAAGCTCCCATAGCTTGCCTTCGACCTTAGATTCAACACTAATCGAAGGTCCAATAAGGCCTCAGCTCCCATAACTTGCCTTCGACCTTAGATTTCGCGCCCTCGCGCTCTATCTTTGTCATTGTCCGTCGCCCTCTAGCAGACGCCTTGGCATTAATCGAGGGTCCAACAAGGACTCAGCTCCCATAGCTTGCCTTCGACCTTAGATTTTGCGCCCTCACGCTTTACGTTCGTCATTGTCCGTCGCCCTCTAGCCGACGCCTTGGCATTAATCGAGGGTCCAACAAGGCCTCAGCTCCCATAGCTTGCCTTCGACCTTAGATTTTGCGTTCTCGCGCTCTATCTTTGTCACTGTCTGTCGCCCTCTAGCCGACGCCTTGGCATTAATCAAGGGTCCAACAAGGCCTCAGCTCCCATAGCTTGCCTTCGACCTTAGATTTCGCGCCCTCGCGCTCTATCTTTGTCATTGTCCGTCGCCCTCTAGCCGACGCCTTGGCATCAATCGAGGGTCCAACAAGGCCTCAGCTCCCATAGCTTGCCTTCGACCTTAGATTTTGCGTCCTCGCGCTCTATCTTTGTCATTGTCCGTCGCCCTCTAGCCGACGCCTTGGCATGAATCAAGGGTCCAACAAGGCCTCAGCTCCCATAGCTTGCCTTCGACCTTAGATTTCGCGCCCTCGCGCTCTATCTTTGTCATTGTCCGTCGCCCTCTAGCCGACGCCTTGGCATCAATCGAGGGTCCAACAAGGCCTCAGCTCCCATAGCTTGCCTTCGACCTTAGATTTTGCGTCCTCGCGCTCTATCTTTGTCATTGTCCGTCGCCCTCTAGCCGACGCCTTGGCATTAATCGAGGGTCCAACAAGGCCTCAGCTCCCATAGCTTGGCTTCGACCTTAGATTTTGCGCCCTCGCGCTCTATCTTTGTCATTGTCCGTCGCCCTCTAGCCGACGCCTTGGCACCAATCGAGGTCCAAATGAGGCTCTCGCTAACGTGTCGAAGCCTCGGACCCTCGAATCGGAGCTATTTGAGGGTCCAAACAAGGCTCCCGCTAACGTAGTGAAGCCTCGGACCCTCGAACCGCGACTATTATCCGTGCCCTAGCACTTGGAACAATTCGGAGGTCCAAACGAGGCTCCCGCCAACTCAAAGAAGCCTCGGTCCCTCGAAAAAGTCGCCTCACCGCAGAAGCCTCCCCTTTGTCGACGCCTAGCCGACGCCTCCCTATTGGCCGACGCCGCCGACCCCTCGGAGCTATTCGAGGGTCCAAACGAGGCTCCCGCTAATGTAGTGAAGCCTCGGACCCTCGAACCGCGCCTATTATCCGTGCCCTAGCACTTGGAACAATTCGGAGGTCCAAACGAGGCTCCCGCCAACGCAAAGATGCCTCGGTCCCTCGAAAAAGTCGGCTCACCGCGGAAGCCTCCCCTTTGTCGACGCCTAGCCGACGCCTCCCTATTGGCCGACGCCGCCGACCCCTCGGAGCTATTCGAGGGTCCAAACGAGGCTCCCGCTAATGTAGTGAAGCCTCGGACCCTCGAACCGCGCCTATTATCCGTGCCCTAACACTTGGAACAATTCGGAGGTCCAAACGAGGCTCCCACCAACGCAACGAAGCCTCGGACCCTCGAAAAAGTCGCCTCACCGTGGAAGCCTCCCCTTGGTCGACGCCTAGCCGACGCCTCCCTATTGGCCGACACCGCCGACCCCTCAGAGCTAATCGAGGGTCCAAATGAGGCTCCCGCTAACGTAGCGAAGCCCCGGACCCTCGAACCGCGCCTAATAACTATGCCCTAGCACTTGAGCTAAATTAGGCTTCCACCAAACGAAGCTTCCACTAAAGTCGGCTAGGAATAGGCGTCAGCATCGGTGGGAGCCTAAATTAGTGGAAGCTCCCCCTAATTTAGGCTCCCGCCAAATTAGGCTCCCACTAATTTAGGCTCCCACCGACGCCGACGCCGCCGACCCCACGGAGCTAATCGAGGGTCCAAACGAGGCTCCCGCTAACGTAGCGAAGCCTCGGACCCTCGAACCGCGCCTAATAACCGTGTCCTAGCACTTGAGCTAAATTAGGCTCCCGCCAATTTAGGATTCCGCCAAATTAGGCTTTCACTAAATTAGGCTTCCGCCAATTTAGGCTCCCCCTAATTTAGGCTCCCGCCAAATTAGGCACCCGCCAATTTAGGCTCCCACTACATTAGGCTCCCGCCAATTTAGGCTCCCTCCAAATTAGGTTCCCCCTAATTTAGGCTCCCACTAATTTAGGCTCCCGCCGACGGGTATTCCTAGCCGACTCCGCCGACCCCACGAAGCTAATCGAGGGTCCAAACGAGGCTCCCGCTAACGTAGCGAAGCCTTGGACCCTCGAACCGCGCCTAATAACCGTGCCCTAGCACTTGAGCTAAATTAGGCTTCCACCAAACGAGGCTTCCACTAAATTAGGCTCCCGCTAATTTAGGCTCCCATTAAATTAGGCTCCCCCTAAATTAGGCTCCCCCTAATTTAGGCTCCCGCCAATTTAGGCTCCCCCTAATTTAGGCTCCCGCCAATTTAGGCTCCCCTAAATTAGGCTCCCCCTAATTTAGGCTCCCACTAAATTAGGCTCCCCCTAAATTAGGCTCCCCCTAATTTAGGCTCCCGCTAATTTAGGCTTCCGCTAGATTAGCTTCCGCCAATTTAGGCTTCCTGGGATGATCTTTCTCCCCAATGCAAGCCCCTTCTTCTTTGCGAAATCCCGCCTCCAGGACTGGCACTTCTCGCCCGCGGACTTGGGGGCTCCTACCCCACATGCGCCCCAACCGTAGACGCTTGGTTGTAATATGTGTCCGGCATGAAAAATTATACAAGTCCCCGACCAAGAGTGCGCATCTTAATCGAGAACTTGAGGGACTTCTGTTTATACCATGCCTCACCATGACACATGACATGTACAACCAAGCGCCACATGGCATATGGATAATCCCGCAAGTCCCGTAGACACACTTTACAAGGTTCATGGCCCCCACATGAGACGTCACGCGACGGATCAAATACACCTCGTAGAACCACCTCATGGCGGTCTCCGCACATATCCGCTAACCCGTTTCATACGATAAGCGATGGGCCCTATACGAAGACCCAAAGTCACAAGAAAACACTCAGTGAATACTCATTATCCCACATCGGACAAGAGAAGTAAGAGACACTCTCACCACCTCTATAAAAGGAGACCTCTCTCCTTGGAATAATACACTATACAATAGTCTAGATACACCCATACCCGTCACTACTGCTAACTTAAGCATCGGAGGGTTCTAGGCCGGTACCACACCGGTGCCTTCGGTACTTATCTTCTTCTTCCCTTGCAGATACACCGAGGAGCCCATATCCGAGTCTTCTGCCCCTGTAGCCGAGACCTTCCATCGAAGCCCATCTTCGAAGCCCCTACTGAACCCTTCACCGGAAAGTAGCCTCACATATGGAGGTCCCCTGCTTCCACGTCCGCTCCCCATCACATCTTGACAGTTGACTGTTGAAAACCATGTTTTGACATCAACAATATCCATCTCCATCAATTAACCCAGTTGATTTTGACCGATCGGAAAAAATGGTGAAGAAGATGGAGTACGACATCCTCGGAGTGAAGCCCACTGCCTCCAAGGCCGAAATCAAGAAGGTTTCACTCATCAATTCAAGGTTCAAGTATTGCAATGAATCGATTCAGAGTTGAAAATTCTGATGTTGTTCTTGTTGTTTCTGGGATGTAAATTTCAATTATTCTTAGTCGGCTAGCTTGATTATTGTGGTTGTAATCGGCTAGCTTGATTATTGTGGTTGTAAGTTGTATCTGTTTAACTCTATGAATTGTGAAAATTTGAATGGTTTTGAGTTTTTTTTGAATGAATTTGCGGGACAAGATACACAAATATGCATAGAAATTTTCTGCAGGTTTTGGCATGGTTTCGTCCTGGATGGTTCCGGACTGTCCTGTTCCCGAATTGCCCGGGACCAAACGGGATCAATGCTTGTCCCGGACCGGTCCTGTCCCGTTTCATACAACCGGGATCGGGACCGGGACACACTCAATCCCGGACCGTCCCGGACCGTCCCGGACCGTGCCCACCCCTACTTCTCTATAGTAACTTTCTTGTTGGCCTTAGCAAAACCAGAAAGCCGTTCGTTTCCATTACTTAAACTTGTTTTTAGACTGACATCTCTTTAGCATTGATGATTTTGTAAACAGATTGAGTTGAGTAACCGTCATAAACCAGAAAAATGACTTTGGAAGTTGAAACAAGAAAAAAAAAGTCTAGATTAAAGCTAATTTACCATAGTTATTAAGTTGAGTAATTTTGTAAATATCCAGTTATATCCAAGTTTCAACAGTTATTCGGTAAGTAGAGAGGGCAAGACCTACCACCATTTCTCACAATTGAATGCATGGAAATCAAGAACCAGAGTCAACCTCTAACCAAATATGCTTCCAATCCCTAGCCCAAGCCAACTCAATAGCTTGAATAACTGTCATGACCTCAACTGCTACTAAACTTGGAATATCCAAGCTGGAGGAAAAAGCGCCAAGAACCAATGCCTTATAGTCCCGGAAGACACCTCCAAACCCGCCTTTTTTCTAGTGGAACTCTTCCAAGCACCATCTAACTAGTTAAGTCAATTATTTGAGCGTCCATTCTTACAGTATCTAGTTGCTATACACTTATTACTAAATTAGAAACGACCAATAAAGTTGTGCGTTGATATAACTGTATTTGTATGAACTTATCTTAAAACCACTAGCAGGAAGAATACTAAAGGAAAGGTAGACATGTTGCATCCAATGCTCAAAAAGATTAATGATATAAGAAGGAGATCGATCAGTTTTCAATAGTTGTTATGGGTTAAAGAATTAACAATGATCTTCTAAGATCAAAACAATTTAACTAATAAGCGCCACTTCTACATCATATTCTTGAGGGAAAACTCTATTACATACCTACCGGTGTATTTACTACCCAAATTAATGAATTCTTGAGCTAGAGTTTACCCAGTAGTTCTCGCTTTGATTTTGTCATAAGGATTAAAGCAAGGAGTTTGTATAATTGTGTTAGTACAGTCACTCTCTGCCCGAGTTTCCCATCCAGGAAGCCCTACAGCTAGTTGCGACTTTTCATACTCAGATTTCGTCACCTAGATGACGATATAAATCCATCATCACCTACCTCAGCAAATATATTGTTTATGAGGTTAACTAATTTAAGTCAATCCAACAATGCCCTATCGCTAGTTGCGTACTTTTCATACTCAGATTTCGTCACCAGATGATGATGTCAATCCATCACCCAGCTCAGCAAATATTAATGTTTATCAGTTTAATTTATGGGTAAATTACAATTTCGTACCCTGTGGTTTGGATCAAATTTCAAAATGATACCCATGCTTTTTTTTGTTGCATTTTCATACCCTATACTTTTAAAAAATTTCAAACTTGTTTCACCGTTACAAAATCGTTAATTTGTCTGTTAAACCGCTGATGTGGCTTATGTGGGGTCCACCCAACTGCCAAATTTTAATTTTTTTTATTATTTTTATTTTTCCCAAATCACCCAACTGCAAATTCGGTCGCCGTTTTCCCCAAAAGTCGTACGCGACCTCAGACTCCTCCGACAACTCCCCCAAATTCGTGCTCTTCCATACCGCCGTTCTCCGGCGACACCTCTGACGTCTCCACCACCACGTCTTCCCCCTCGTCTCCGTCGTCTCTGGCTGCCTCCTCCTCGTCATCGCAGCCTTCTCGCTTCTAGCTCCGTCTCCGGTTCTGCATCACAACGATCACCGGGACCTCAACGTCGAAGCACGAAACGATCACCAGAACACGAAACGCCATCGCTTCATCGACTTCACCACATCCGGCACCCAAAACTCCTTCACCTCCACAAACCCTCGTCCCCCTAAAATCCCATTTCAATTCCAAAACAATCCAATCTTTTTCAATTGAAATTTCAAAAAGTTTAAAACTTTGAGTACCGTCGTGTCTGTAAATGCAGACGCGCTTCTGGAGGGCGAAGCAGACGAAGCCGCAGCGGTCGTCCCAGCTGTAGACATTGGCGCCCTTGGCTATCGTGATGACGGCGGCGGTGCCCAGATTCGGAAGGTTGTGGAATTGGATCGACTCCGATAGCGATTGCAGGAGCTCGCGCGATTCGAGGACCTCCATTGAAATTAGGGGCTTTTTGGAGAAGCCGGAGAGGCTGCGCTCCAGGGCGTAGGGCTCTTTGTGGCTGAGGAGGAGGCAGCCAGAGACGACGGAGACGAGGTGGAAGACGTGGTGGCGGAGCCGTCGGAGATGTCGCCGGAGAACGGCGGTACGGAAGAGCACGAATTTGGGGGAGTTGTCGGAGGAGTCCGAGGTCGCGTACGACTTTGGGTAAAACGGCGACCGAATTTGCAGTTAGGGTGATTTGGGAAAAATAAAAATAATAAAAAAATAAAAATTTGGCAGTTGGGTGGACCCCACATAAGCCACATCAGCGGTTTAACAGACAAATTAATGATTTTGTAACGGTGGAACAAATTTAAAATTTTTTAAAAGTATAGGGTACGAAAATGCAAAAAAAAAGTATAGGTATCATTTTGAAATTTGATCAAAACCACATGGTACGAAATTGTAATTTGCCCTTAATTTATTTTGTGAACTTATTTTTCTGTCATTTGATAGTGTTGAAAACAACATCTTAAACCGCTAGCAGGAAGAATGCGAGAGGAAGGCAGACTTGTCAAGTTGTCATATCCAATGCTAAAAAAAAGTAAAATATTTAATAATATACTGTATGGTTGTTAGTTAAGCGCCGCTTCTACATGCGTTCATACCTTAATTCATCGGCGTATAATAAGTCAGGTGCTCATGGCATAATTTAACTCAAACGCGACGCAATGTTTAGTTTTCCGGTTCATAAAAACTCTCCAAAATGAGCTATCTTACCTCCTTGGAAAGACTCCAATAGAATTAGGAAACCTCAATACATATATGGGAAAGGCTTGCATCTTACAATATTCTACCTTCGGAACCGTTCATCTAGTAACTTATCTAGTAAAGATAATTTCCATAAAAATAATTAATCAAATCTGACCTTGTTTGGTAATCTAAACTTTGTAAAACAATTGAACAATACAATTATATAACCGAACAAGCCGTCTATGTGTTTTGACATATATAAGTAACCAAATGATCTCTGATTTGTTTTTTTTTTTTTAAAAAAATGATCTTTACTACATAATTTACAAGATGCACAATTCCAATAACGGTGTAACATTGTAAAATGAAGAGAATAAAAGAAATATAGTAGGAGCTCCTGAATCTCATTCGGTGGTTGGTATTTCTATTGCAGACATCTTCACCAAACCATTGGCCAAGGACAAGTTCAATAACTTAAGACTCAAGCTAGGAGTTATCTCAGTTAAGAACTCAGAAGGGAGTGTTAGTTGTTAAGCTCTTAACTGAGCATTTAGTTTATAGTTGATAGCTTGAGAGGATGTAATCGAGTGAGGAAGATGTATTTGAGAGGTTTGGTGTACTGCAATGTTATTGGTGTAGATGATCTCATAGGATCATGGACCACAAAGTGTACGTGGACCTCATAGGCTCTGCTACTTTAGTGTATAGCTGTGATAACAGCAAATGAATATTCATATATCAAGAACATGCACATTAAATGTTATGTGTGAGAATTTTTATCGCTTAATACCTCAAATGACACCTGCAACTCAAAGTTTGTCACATTTAGCACCCCAAACTCCAAAATGCCATATTTTGACACTCTCAACTCATTCCGTTACATATTTAGCACTTTTCACGTTTTTCCGTTACTGTTGCTGACGTGGACCAAACAGCCGCCAAAAGTGGGGCCCACATTGTCCAGTCAGCATCCAACTCAGCATTTTAAAATATTTTTTAACAAAAATTCGAAAAAAATAAAACCAAACCGCCACCACCTCTCAACGCCGTTGACTTCACGCCGGCCACCTATCGGAAAAACGGAGCCCAGAAACACGTTCCCCTCATCCTCACGAGCACGGAACACCAAGGATCGGCGGCTGCAACCTCAGGAAACGCGGCAACGAGATGAACGGAATCCGCGAGCTTTCCGGCGTAATTCCGGCCAGCACAGTGCCAGGTGAGTTCCAAAAATTGTATTTTTGGATTCCTTGGATTCCGTAGATGCGTTTTGACATAAAATACGTCGAATTTGGTTGAGAAATGAAGAAGTTATGGATTTTGGATCTCATCGGAATAGTGTTGTCGGAATTTTCGACGGCACTATTCCGATGAGATCCAAAATCCATAACTTCTTCATTTCTCAACCAAATTCGACGTATTTTATATCAAAACGCATCTACGGAATCCAAGGAATCCAAAAATACAACTTTTGGAACTCACCTGGCACTGTGCTGGCCGGAATCACGCCGGAAAGCTCGCGGATTCCGTTCATCTCATTGCCGGCGTTTCCGGAGGTTGCAGCCGCCGATCCTTGGTGTTCCGTGCTCGTGAGGATGAGGGGAACGTGTTTATGGGCTCCGTTTTTCCGATCGGTGGCCGGCGTGAAGTCAACGGCGTTGAGAGGTGGTGGCGGTTTGGTTTTATTTTTTTCGAATTTTTGTTAAAAAATATTTTAAAATGCTGAGTTGGATGCTGACTGGACAATGTGGGCCCCACTTTTGGCGGCCGTTTGGTCCACGTCAGCAACAGTAACGGAAAAACGTGAAAAGTGCTAAATATGTAACGGAATGAGTTGAGAGTGTCAAAATATGACATTTTGGAGTTTGGGGTGCTAAATGTGACAAACTTTGAGTTACAGGTGTCGTTTGAGGTATTAGCTCTCCCTTCTCTCTACAACTTTTCTTCTTCTACAAGCACTTCTCTCACTACAAACCATCAAATCCAATACAACTATCCCAGAAAACCAAACAATACAACACTGAACACTAACATAAACAGTGGCGGACCTAGGATTGTATCACAGTGGGGGCTTCACAAAACTAAGTTTCCAAAATTTTTTGATAACCTATGTAGTCAATACATTTACGCATGCCCTTTATAGGGATGTTATGTCTTCAAACCGTTTTACAATAAGATCATTATCAATTGTATTGAAAGTGTCATTCTCTCACAACTGATTATTGACAAAGTTCATGCTCGAGAAAACTCTTTCTACAAAAGCGGTAGCAACCAGAAGTATCAATGTCAATATTATGAGCAAATAAACTAGTGGATAGACTTTATGATTTCCTGTCTCAACTAATTTCTTTGCTAGATTGGAAGTTTCTTACAAATCTTGAAACTTGGTGTTAGAATGCATATCCACAATGTAATTCATAAGTTGATTTTCAAGTTCCAAGTGTTGTTGAGGAGTAAAATCACTTTTATAGAGTTCAGCAATGCGTACCTATAACACCCTAAAATTTTGAGGTATTTTCTTCTATCTAAATTGTTGTTTTTGATGTCATATGCCAAAATAGAGGTGACTACAAGTTTGTGATATTTTTCAGTGTTTGAACATAAATGGTTAACAAAAGAAAAAAAATAATTTGATCAAGGGACATGTGACGCTTTCCGATTGCACCACATCAATAAAAAGAGTGACAAGTGGTGTTGACCGCACCACATAAAAGAAAAGGCAAAAGGAGACTTTTTAATGGGAAAAGAGAGAGTTAGAAGGCAGAAGAGACAGGAGGTTTCTAGGAGAGCATTTTTGCTCACCAGTCAGAACAGGTTTCTAGAGTGCTCTGAAGAACCAGGGAAAACGGTCAGACCAGGTGAGAGCCCAAAACGACCAGGTTCTGTCGCTCGAATCTAAAAGGTTTCTTCATGAAAGTTGCTCGTCAGCTCGATTTATATAACATATCAAAAATTCATCTTGATCCAACCGTTCTAGCTTCTGAAAATCTGGGCTAAGCTGAGGCTGTTCGTGAGAATCCGAAATGGTGCTTGATTCAGACAAGGGGCTTGCATGTCCATTTACAGTGGTTGGATGAAGACGAGTTCTTCATGAAAGTTGATCGAGATTCTGTCCTCTACAACATACTCAAAAATCGTAGCGATCAGGCAAACCAATCTATCAGTGGGGGCTTACTATTGATATAAGGGTAGTATACTAAAGAAAAACAAAATTGCAGTGGGGTCTTCAGCCCCCACTCGTCCCACACAGGTCCGCCAATGGAGGAGATTGCTTCAAGTGTGGGAAGCCAGGACATTTTGCTAAGGTTCAAGGGATGATTCAAGGGGGAGCAGCAGGTATGGTAGTAGGGATGATAAGTATGGTGGTGGAGGCGGTGGTGGTAGTGGTCGTTATGGACCTGATCGAAATGGAGATCGTTCTGGTGGTTATGGAGGAGGTGGTGATCGATATAGTCGTGACCGCTCTGGGCCATATATGAACGTCGGGGGTCAGGAGCGGGAGGTTTTCGTTCTGGTTAGAATGATTGCATCTGATGGTGCTTAGGATCTTGAAGTGCTGCTCAGATGACTGCCCTTGTCTGCAATGCATCAAAGTTTCCTCTGGAGGATGTGCTGCTCCTGTGAAGATTTTCAGAGTGGATTAATGTAGTTGGGCCAGTGTTTTGAAGTGCGAATCTTGCATAGACACCTGTTTTTTGTTGCTAAATGATCGACGAATGTTTTGATACGATGGAATTTTATGCTTGCTTGGAAATGATATTTGAATTTGACCTTAAAAAAAAAAAAGGAGGTGATGCTCTCACATCATTATCTAGGTTTATAGAGGTGAACAAGTACCTTCCCATAGCCTCAAGTATTCCCTCAACTAATTATTTTTTTAACCACTTTTAGGCTTTTAGCAAAGTACTACTAGCAACAAACAGTACTGTTCTTTCCACCTGTTGAACAACATCAAAGACAATGATTAGAAGGGAATTAATCTACTAGTATGTATTTATTTATTTAGAGATGAAATGAAACACTCTGCCTAGATCAGACCTTTAATGAAGCAGACTTACTGCATAGCAATCTGAAACTTGAGTATTGGTCCCTCAAGTTCGGTTTAACAAAGGGAATGGTAATCCTACTTCGGCTCTTCCCCGTTCATCGTCAATTGGTCATATCGGATACTCAGGTTTAGTAGCACTGACTTCAGTTGTTATTGTAAGAATAAGCTTACATAGTAATTGTTAATCAACACATAAGATCACAGATTATTGAATATACATATAATGCGAATACCTTGAATGTCAACACACTTACAACCCGGAATAGCCTTGTAGAACGACATGAAGAGATTATCTTGATGAAGACGTGAAGGAAGCCATAGAAGGATGTCTTCTAAACTCTTTTAGCCGATATACTTAGGCCATGAATAGGGTTGGCACAATAGTAAGTAGTTGCTACGAGAATAGGGACAACCTCTATATAAATAGTAGGGCAACAGGGCACATCTAACCTATCACAGATCTGGCCCACCTAAATACTTATACAGGCTTTTACAGTCCTTGCACAACAAGTAAACTAATGACTTATTAAGACATAAGTCTACAAAGAGTTAATCAGCCCATTAAGACTCCAATATACTTAGTCCAATAGAATTACATATTGATCATCTAATACTCACACATAAGAAGATTTCTTACATTCTCCCACTTGAGTGTTTGATGATCACGAACTACATGTAACAATATAACAAGTATAAGGGTGATCACTGAGTCTTCATAAGGAGCATAATAACCATTTTACTCGTAGCAAACGCAAAACCAAAACTAAGCATAGAACTATAGAACGACTAAATGCTTTTGCATTTTTGCAGCACCAGTGCCCTATAATCACGTATACCTAGTCTAGTAATACAATTTGCTGGCACCAGGGAGACAGTACACAAAACTTCCTTTTGAGGTAGAATTCGACAACCATTTAGGGTAGTCCTCTTCCTAGGAGTGAGGATTAACGAATCTTCTACAACACAAGTAAACTGCATATCAAAAGCAATTTCCACATATACAGTAAGCGTCAAAAGAACTGTATAATACATATCCATTATGTCGATGATTTAGGGTGTAGCTACTCAACCCCGAGAAACAAATCATTCCCAAAGCGACTGATATGCATTACCCAACTAGCTTCAAATAGGGAAGAACCACATAGCAAGTGAAATTCAAGCTTACTCCCACTGATTGGCAGAATCATAAGATTTCAATATATTCTCAAATAGACATAATTGACGACCAAATGAAAACAGGATGCATAATAGCTTTTCACTTTCAAAACTCATTAATCAAATGTCTCGTAAGTAGTTGAAATAAAGAACTACTATAATATTGCAAAGAAAGCTGTATGTCTTTCCAAATGATTTAGAAATCGCATGCTCTAAAACTAATGCAAAATAAACATTAAGTTTCAGCTGAAATTCCTAAAAAATAACCTAGATAGAAAACAAACACTTTCAACAAAATTCTTCCCTGAAAACAAATGAGTGTCTAAAACAAGTAAAAGAAGTTTATCATATTGCAAAATTTGCCTACTGCCGTTAGTGTAATTTGTAAACCAGATCACAGTTCCTTTTAGTGAATATCAATAGGTGCTAAAGCATAATGCACAAGATAGTAACGTCAGTAACTAAGTCTGACATTGACTATCTATTCACAAGAAGGAAATATTGCAGTAAACCCAAAATATGCAAAAAAAAAAAAAAAAAAAAAAAAAAAACTTCAATTGAAAGCATCAAGTTTTAAGAAACCAAACGAGTGAAAATAACTAACTCAAGACAATCTGACTGGTCACCTCAAAACACTTTAATGACTACAAACGCTTAAGGAGCCAAGAAGCAAACGTAAGAGAAATAAAACCAGACATCAAAAGACTGGAGCAATACCCAAAGTAAAACTCCCACTGATCTGCTGCAATCCCAAAACAAAATGAGTCCACCAAAACCTTTTAAGTGTTAGCATGTATCAAATTTATGTTGAGACAAAATAACATATTCATGCAACAAGACAATGAGTGTGAAGCCCACGAAATATTGGAACAATATAATTCTCCCACTTGGGCAATTACTCATTCTTACTTAAAAGAATTCAACAAAACAAAATTTCATTAGTTGTGAACACTTTAAACGTAACAACCAATAACAAATGATAAGGTGAAAACTTAGTATGTTCCAAATATATCACTCTAGTAGTCCATAAGGTCAAAAGGTCCACAAAATAAGCACAAAACTTAGTCAAAACGACTCGGTAAAGAACCTGCACGAACTTAAGAGAACACAACAATTAGTTCAGCAGCTTTATTGACCCAAAAGTACATAATAAGCTAAAGAACTTCATGTACCAAAAGTATGGAGTCAATGTAGAACCATGCAATAGACTAAAGGGGGGCATAACATATATCTGACAAAAAGTGTCAGTACCAAAATAATCCCGAACACAGGTTAGGAATAAATACCCCAAAATTCCAAAACAAAACCAATAGCCACGAAAATTTGTAGAAAGTTAGAAGACACATACGTGCACAACATATCAAAAATTCAGGTTATTTGGAGCTTTTTAGGTAAGTTGTTCATGCATTGTTTAACAAAGGTATAAATCTGACAGGAAAATTCCTGCGAATTTCTTGTCAACTTAATGGATTTACCAAACTGCAATACTCAATATATTTTGGTAAAATTGATGCACAAGGAAACGTTAGAGAGTCTAATTTGGTATAGAATTTCTCAAGAAATAATTTTCAATCAGAACACCATCCTAATAGACATCATAACAGAAGGAGTCCAAATCAGCTAAATAGAGTAACCACAAACACATGATGGCAAATAATGTGATTATCGATGAATCCAATTCAATATCGATTTGAAACTGGACCAAACAGAACAATTTATGCTTATCAAATCAGAAATACCTGAAAACTCAAGGAAAAACATAAATTTGATTCAAGCTATATATAAATTCACCTTTATCTTGAATCACAAAAACACAAACTGCAGCAAAACCTTAAGACAGAAAATGGAAGAGATGAGAATATCTTATGATAACAAAAGTGTATAGTAGTCCCATTAGATGGAAACCGTAAGCTATACTAAAATATTTTGAACCGCGAGGATGGTTCCTTCCATAATCACATGTGTTTTAAACTTATGAAAGTCAGTATGGTACTGAGCATAGCATGAGCTAATACTCATTCATTATGTACCCCACCATAGGATTGAAAACATTAAGCTTTCACAAAAGTTGCATATATCCCGAAACATCTTAGTGACAGAATCAGATATAGCTAGGTTTTGCACGGCAAAATATAAGAAATCAATTATAGTAACAACACCTGAGTGGCAGATGAAACCATGTAAGATGAATTCTTATACTCCCCATACACTGACCCGTGTTAGACTGAATACGTAATAACACCTTAGTGGCAGATAATCATATTCATCATAGCACACAAGTTCACAGTTTGTGGTCTACAAAATAATCGACTGGTAAAGCAGATCTAACATCTTTGTGACAGATAGACCTTGTATTTACCAGCTGATATAGCCCACTACTTAAAGTCTGTTAAATTCATCATAACAAGGTTGATGAATTTCAATAGCAACAGGTTTAAGCATTATTCGTATGGTCTACAGAATGACCAATTGCCAGATCACAAAAGTAACGCCTGAATGGCAGACAGGATCAGAAATTGATACAAACCACTATTATAAACTGACGAACTCATACACATCCGATGAATTCATCGTTGGTTTGAACATCATAACCATATAAGCAGTATATAATTCCAAAAGTATTGACCAAAGGATCAATATAAGCACCTGCATGTTAGTTTCTTTTGGTAGATGCATTGTGATAGTTAAGAGTCACCTTGCATAGCAGAAGACCATAGTTTATGATGATAAACGCAATACGACAATTTTTGAAAAGAAACTTTAATGGATTCTATCATGCTATAATGGTACAAAATCGCAGAAGCATACTATAGAGTCAAAAGGATAGAAACAAAGTTTTCAGGCTCGGTGATCTGGACTGATATACATATATAAGACAAATCAATATGATCATGTATGATCTTACCCATTTCAAATGCAATTGATCATGACAGATAAACCCAAATTGCAGACACTATATAATTCAGCATAGAAGAATAGAATTTGGACTCAAAATTATCATGCATAATCACGTGAAAATAGTTTGAACAAAATCTATTATAAACAAATCATGTCCAATATAAAACTTTGCCATAAACCCTTTAATGTGTTATAAAATAACAGGAATATAACCATTCAACATGTGAACCAATGAAGATCCATCAGCTCATCCTACTAACAAAATTTCTCATTTGGTGACAGAGCAACAAGATCTAAAACACCAATTTAACTCTTAAGAAGGTGATCGAATGAGTTTTCAGATCACAAAGGTACTAAGTCTAAATGAATTTATCAGCACTTATATGAACTTCTCAAGAACCAATTAACGAGAACATAGATAGGTTAAACAGCAATTAAACGTTGACAACTAATTCTCAAGGTTCCATAAAAGAGCTCAAAATCACAATATTCTCAACTTGCCCAAGTCTACCCTTTTAACAAAATGGCAGCAAGACTAAACTCAAAAGTGTCACAAAACCATAACAGTGTGACCATATTTAGTCGAACGAGGGCACTCCAATTTGAGATGATTTTTCAATAGGAGCCTAAAGCGTAGAAAACCAAAATAATAATTTGACTTATCTCTATAGAAGTGGCATGACTTAGCACAAACAGCTTGGATGCTTCAGAAGAGGATTAAAATCCAACTCCATCGCCAAGTGTGACATTCGACTCCATCGCCATCACCAAATCTCAGTACGGTATGCCAATTATCATGCACAGAAAATTTATATATTAGCCAAAATTTATCTCGAAAACTATAGTGTAATCGAAAACATGCATCAAATATATATATATAGACATCAAGAACTGAGCAAACTTACGTCAATTGCTCCCACTGTTGCAAAGGATGGTTAGTGGAAGCACAAATACATACTCTAAACATCAAGCCCAGCAAACAGCTCAACAAAATCACGTTTAAGTGATCGAAATCATAATAAACTAATAGGTTCCATAATTCAACCGAAACCCAAGAAATTCGAACCAAAATCCAACATCAAAATCACGCAAACGAATGCGGAAGAAATTGGCATCAAGTAATCAACCACTTTGCCAATTTCACATAAGAACCGCACAAACGGATTGCCAAAAGGATTTCATGCCTAAATTGAAAAAGTGTCCCCAAAATACTCGAGATTCGAATGGAATGTGGATTTTCATTATGAACCCCAATTCCCAATTTTCCCCAAATTAGTTTACCTTCTTTGACTTACAGGTTGGTCTTTTGACCGACCTTATTAGAGACCTTGGTCTCTTCCAATTATTTGGGTTCCAAAGAAAAGAAAAGGATGAGGAACGTGCATGTGGTGATCATGCGGCAACAAAAGGTTTTCAATTGTAGCCCTTGCAGTGTGTTCAAGAAAGCCGAAGCAAATAAACTGAACACAAAACAAAACGCGAACTAAAATTGCAATGGCAACACCGAAAACAAATACCCACACAGTTGCAGAAACTTCCTACCACATAATCGAAACAAAAGGATCTTGTATTTTCATAAGTAAAACTGAACCTTAGTGTTTTAACAAAAGAGTTTAGACATGTAAGAATAAGCTTACATAGTAATTGTTAATCAACACATAAGATCACAGATTATTGAATATACATATAATGCGAATACCTTGAATGTCAACACACTTACAACCCGGAATAGCCTTGTAGAACGACATGAAGAGATTATCTTGATGAAGACGTGAAGGAAGCCATAGAAGGATGTCTTCTAAACTCTTTTAGCCGATATACTTAGGCCATGAATAGGGTTGGCACAATAGTAAGTAGTTGCTACGAGAATAGGGACAACCTCTATATAAATAGTAGGGCAACAGGGCACATCTAACCTATCACAGATCTGGCCCACCTAAATACTTATACAGGCTTTTACAGTCCTTGCACAACAAGTAAACTAATGACTTATTAAGACATAAGTCTACAAAGAGTTAATCAGCCCATTAAGACTCCAATATACTTAGTCCAATAGAATTACATATTGATCATCTAATACTCACACATAAGAAGATTTCTTACAGTTATGGCTACCAACGGAGTAGATTTGGAGAACCCTTCAGTGACATCGGAGAAACGAAACGGGTTAGTACTACTAACTACTTGTGTAAATTATCAATCAGATTCTTATATCTTTTTCTCTTGTGCTTTTTTAGTGAATTAGTTTGTTCTTTGCTGTTTTTTTTTCCCCAGATCGGCTATAGTGCTTTCGAAATCACCAACTACAAAAATGAACATGAAAGAGGAAGGAAAACAAAAACATTGGCTAACTGCAATAAAAGACATTTGTAATCCGCGGCAGGGACCATACCTTGCAATGTGGAAAAAGATATTTGTGATATCATGTGTAATTGCTGTGTCCTTGGATCCGTTGTTCTTTTACGTTCTGATCGTCGATCAGCAAAATAAGTGCCTTCAAATGGACAAAATGTTGAGGAATGTGGCTCTCCTTTTGCGGTCATTCACGGACATCATTTCCCTGGTGCATTTTCTATGTGAAATTTGTAATGGTGTTTACAAGAATCAAGTGAAACCAAAGTCGGGGTCCGATGTGGTCTCAACTGCCCTGACAAATATGGCCTCAAGTAACCCAAAAATTGGAGCAGAAAATGCGGTTATTCAGAAATCGACAGCTAGATTGTTCATAGAAGTTGTGCAGAAAATGGCTAAGGACATAGTTCAGAAGTTTTCCTGCTTATCTGTCTCCATGATCATTGACTTTCTCGCTCTTCTTCCCATCCCTCAAGTAAGATAAACAATTACAACTCTGTTTTTCTCTGCATATAGCTAAGGTTAATTGACCAAATAGCTGTAATTGATTTGCTTCCTTATTTGTTTCTACAGTTGCTGATAGTTGTCACATTTTACAAAATGAAAGGCTCTGGTTTCTTGGAACATAAAAAGATGCTGAACATCTTTCTTCTTGGTCAATATTTACCAAGGATTTATCGAATTCATCTGTCATCATTTGAACTGAAAAAGACAACTGGGATATGGGTCAAAGGTCTCTTCAATTTCTTTCTCTATATTCTTGCCAGCCATGTAAGTTTGATCTTCATCTTTAGTACTTTCATAATCAATGTTTGAAATCGCGGTTTCGCGTAGCGTAGCGTATTAGCTCACTATCGCGTAGCGTAAGCTATTCCGCGTTTTCGTGTAAGCTTTTTTGGTATAAAAGAAAATACATATTATTTGACTATAACATAATCATCCATAAAGTTCCAAATATCATTTAACAACAAATCAACAATATTCAAACATAATTCAACAAGATTACCAATATCCAATTATCAAAATAGATAGTTTTAACATGAGAAAAAAATAATTCAACAAGATTAATAATATTACAGATAGATAATAAAGAAACACCGCTTCAAACATCCATATCTTCATCATCATCCTCATCCTCAAGTGCCTCATCATCCAAATCAAAGCCATCATGATCAAAATATTCACCTCTATCATCTAGTAATACCCCCAGTGCACAATTGTTTGCAATACTTGCTCCTAGGATACTTTTCCCTGGGTTCTTGGATTGCATGCTTCCAAGCAATCACTACGCCAAAACAAGCATCAGACGACACCACTTAGACGACACTTTTGTATTTTCCTCGTCTGATTTTTCAAGACGACAGAAAACTAAAATATGTCGTCTGAGTGCTCAATATCCAACACCCAAATTTTCCTTATTTCTTTCTACGACAATTTTGAACTTAACATTGTCGTCTGTTAAAAAAAAAAAGCGGTAAAATTCCCCCCAAAAAAATTTGGCTGACTTTTGTTTGCCTCCAGCCTTTAGATATTTTTTTTTGACTAAAACAGACTTCATTTTTTGCCAACCCGTTCGACACTTGCATCTTCTCTAAAAGCTCTCACTTCTCCAAATTGAACCAAAATTCGTCTAAATCCCAGAAAATCAACCCAGATCTGCTTGAAAATCTCACAAGCCTAACCGTTATTGCTTCGTATTTCCCCTTCTCCTTAGTTTCGACGTGGTTCTTGAGTTTTCAACGGCAGAGAAAGTTGAGGTAACTTTCGATTCTGTGGTTTTGATTCGGGATTTGTATTCAAGGTTTTCGAATCTGGGTTTTCAAGATATAGAAATTACAGAGGGAGGGGCTGTGTAGGAATGGGTGTTCGCATTGAACATTTAGGGTTTGGTACTGGTCTAGGGTTTCAAATTGGGATTAAAACAATTGGGTTTTCGTATTGGAGATTGGTGGTCTGGAATTATATGGTTTCAAATTGGGATTAAAACAATTGGGTTTTCGTATTGGAGATTGGGGGTCTGAAATTGGTCTAGGGTTTCAAATTGGGATTAAAACAATTGGGTTTTCGTATTGGAGATTGGGGGTCTGGAATTGGTCTTGGGTTTCAAATTGGGATTAAAATTTGGGTTTTGGTTGATGTTGGGAATCAATACGACCTGGTTAGTTTGGGATTTGAATTCGGGTTTGTCAAATTGTCACTGCACCAAGCAGGTTTTGCATTATTTTCATTTCTTTCTTTCTTATTTGGTGTTAATCTTCTGAACTCTAATGCAATTGGTGGTGATTTGAGTCGCTTGTGTCTCAATATTCAGCTTTGAAATACAGGAAATAGGGATTTCAGTGGTGTGTGCAGTGATTGCTCAGGGAATCAATGCCGGAGATGTTAAGAAGCTTCAGGACGCAGGGATCTAGAAATGCAATGGCTTGCTGATGCATACAAAGAAGGTAGAAACAAATTTCGGTTTCAAATTTCTTAAGATGTGCATGTTGAGGTTCAAATTTCAGTTTCCTTATTACTTTGCATCTTCCTATTAACATGAAGGAGGGAATGGGAAGGTTGCTTACATTGATACTGAAGGAACCTTGTATGTTGTCCATCCCATTTATTACTTTATATTTTTTGAATGAAAGAATGAACTAGCAAGAGCTATAGTTAATAAGTTTCATCTAGTTCAATTTAAGTGTGCTTTACTTAACTACATTACGCACTTGTTGCAGCTGACCGGACAGAATTGTGCCAATTGCTGAACAATTTGGCTTAGACCTAGGAGCTGTCCTTGACAATGTAAGCTTCGTTTTCATCCATATACAACGGTTAAACTATTGATGCAATTTTTCTGAACTAAACTGTGTTATTCTTATGTTGCTGCAAAAGATCGTTTATGCTCATGTATATACATATGAGCATCCGTACAATGCGTTGGTCGCCTCCATGTCTGTCTGATTTAGGTATTTCTTATCTTCTCATTTCATAGATCTAAGGACCATTTCATATAATTTGTTTGTTAATTTCGTATATGCTGTATGGGTTTTGATTTCTTTGGACATTGAATTTGTACCTGGGTGTGGGGATTCTCACGGCGGCGAGGGAGAAAAATGGTGAGGTCGGCGGTGGTGAACACATACCCACTGAGCAACTACACGCTAGTGATTGAAGAGCTCAAGATGGAAGAGGACCATTCGTCGCCGAGAGCTTTGCATATGAAAGTTAAGTATGAATCTTTTTTCTCTTATTTTGATTCAAATTGTTCCCGTAGATTTTCGATTTGAGGGTTTATGATGCTCCATTATGTTTGGTTATTCAGCTTCTGGCCCTTTTGGCATCACTCCACTTGTTTTTCATCTTTGAGATGCCTTAATTGAATACTTGTTAACACGGTTTTGGCTAGTCTATAGATTGTGCGTGGATCTGTTTGGCGCTTTTTATTTGATTAGGTGGAGATATATAACGTCTTTCGATACTTACAGCATATTTTAACATCAGTTTGCATTATGTATTTTCCTTTTATGTGTATCTAGCTCAGTTTGTTAATCTTTTGGAATTGTTCTGTAGTTATACAAGCAGCTGGAGGAATGCACATGGTTGATCCACGTTGCCAGCAGGGCCTTGTTAATGAGTGCCAGACCAGAAACATTCCTATTATATTAGTTTGCAGTTTTCACTGGTTTCTGGTGTCTAGGAACAGAGGTTGCATTTCAATATCTCCTTAAACTTTTTTCAAGTTTTTACCTGAATTTTTGGGATTTTCCTTTGTTTTACAGCCTGCTGCACAACTAATATGTTGGTTTCCAGATATAGCCTGCTTTGGAAGCTGATGACTGGTGGAACTGTACCTCTGGCTGCCATATTGGCTACGAACTCTGTGTTTGATTCATTTATGGGAGATTCAAAGGTAGTTTAATGTCTATTTGCTATGTGATTCTGCATCCTCGGTATTAGCAATGTTTCAAATGGAGTTGGGTTTTTGTTTAGAATACAATACTTCAAACATACATTTGTGGGCATTACTCATGTATGGACTAAGAATCAGTTGATGTTTATAATATAGCTAAAGGCCCTTCTTTGATTACACAGTAATTGGTTCTTCAAATTTATTTTTTTCTTCAAGTTCTCATTATTGTAAGTTTCATCAAGGTTGCAATTCTGCAGTAGTTGCAGAATTTCTGTTATCTGTGAAATAATCAACTAGAAATTATAGTTAGAAGGAAGTCATGTCGAGTAGCAATCGATCTTTCTTTCTCTGTCCAAAACATTGGTTCTCTCTCAGTAGAAGAGGACTTGTTTTAGATTACCAACAGTTGCACCTTATTATGGTATTTTTTATCACTTAGACTAATATAATGAAACGCAATTACTGTTTCAGTGGGCAAGACAGACAACAATTGGTTTATGCTCAAGCAGAAATCGATGAAGTAAGAGCTGAGTGAGCTACATGGGTGTTCACCAACATATCAATGGAGTATTGACAGTTTGCAGCAGGTATTGATGTAGGTTTTTTGCTTGTAATCTAAGACAGTTTGGTGTAATGGATTGATTGTGTAGAGTTTTTTTTGGTTTGAAGATGAACTGCAAAACTTAGTTGGTATGTTTTTTAGTAGTTTGCAGGATCTTGATGATTTTATGTACTATGGAATTGAATTTTGGTTTAAACTCATATATTGAATGATAATTTAGAATGTGGATGGATGGATGAATGGAAATTTGTGCTATATAGTTGGATGTGAATATGTATAAGAAATTGCATTCTGGGCAGGTTTCCCAGATTTGCATTCTGGGCAGGTTATGCAGCTTTCCCAAATTTGCATTCTGGGCAAGTATTATGCAGCTTTCCCAGTAGTGAATAGTGAATTCTGGGCAGCTTTCCAGGATGTATATGCTTGCTGGGGAAACTTTCCCAAAAATGCATTATGGGGAAATTTTCTCAGAAAATGCATTCTGGGAAAATTTTCCCAGAAAATGCAGCTTTTCATTTTTGGTCAAAGTCAACGCAAATGCAAATACGTACAAATACATATCCAAATACGTACAAAATACATAAAAATACATACAAAATTCAAATTCCAACGGTCGAGTCAATGCTGGCGTCATCAAAGTCAACGAAAAGAGACGACAGATTTAAGAAAAAAGTGTAGTTACTTCTACCATTCCACTACATAATTAGAACTAAAACTGTGGTTAGAGATAAACTCAGACGACACTAGAAATTAAAACTGTCGTTAAAGAGCAGATCAGACGACAGTTTTAAGCTTATCAGACAACAGTTTTAATATCAGAGGTGTCGTCTAATATCACTTCAGACGACACCAAAAAACTGTCGTCTGAAGCATGCCATCAGACACGGCAGGGCCATAGACGACAGTTTTTTGGCACTTATCAGACGACGGATTTTCTCCGTCGTCTGAAGCGATTTTTGACGTAGTGAATATCTCTCTTGCCACTAGGAATACTATCACTTGTTGACATTTTCTACCAAACGAGTCAAAACAAATAAATTTCAATTTCAATTTCAATTGAACATTCAAAGATTCTTTGAAATAAATAATTCATAAACAAATTCATCTATATATTCAATTTCAATAAAAATTTCATTTATATATCCATGTGATTCATAGAAATTTGGAACCAAAAGGAAATGAAGAACCTGCAATTTGGAACCAAAAGGAAATGAAGAACCTGCGAACAGCGAGGCCTCCGAGGAGCTTGTACGGCCTGAGCAACCCCTGTTGTTCACCTTCTCAGTGTACAGCATAACGTTTTTCTCTGGGAACTTAAACCTCTTCTGAACAATAGATGTCAGCTCCCTAATCGTCCTCCCCTTTTTGCCTACTTGATAAACAAATCACACATCAACCAACCAATCTTATAACTAGCCGAACTAAATCAATCCAATTCTTCACAATTACACATCACTCAATTAACTAATCAGCTAAATCAATTCAATCAACTAATCGGTTAAATCAATTCAATTAACAAATCAAATTAATCTGAGATTGATAAATAGATTTACCGAGAATGTTCGAAGCCGAAGTCGGCGACGACGACAACACAAGGTGAGTTGGTGGGCACTGGGCGGTGAGTCGGCGAAGATGTAGTGAAAAATGGGATGTTTGCGGCTGGCACTCGTAGAAAGAAAATAGGTTTAAGTCAAAACCAAAAAAAAAAAGAAAAGAAAAAAGCACCAAAACGGCATCGTTTTGGGTTTTTTTTGTTCTGAAAAAAAAAAAAAAAAACCAAAATAGCGCACTAATAGCGGGAATTTGAAATAGCATAGAAAGCGTAAAAAAGCGTAAAATAGCGTACGCTTTTTTGGTATTGCGCATTATGTAACCCCTTTGTAGAATTTTTATACCCCTACGCTATTTCGCGCACTAAAAGCGCATTATGGCCCTGCCGTCTGATGGCATGCTTCATACGACAGTTTTTTGGTGTCGTCTGAAGTGATATTAGACGACACCTCTGATATTAAAACTGTCGTCTGATAAGCTTAAAACTGTCGTCTGATCTGCTCTTTAACGACAGTTTTAATTTCTAGTGTCGTCTGAGTTTATCTCAAACCACAGTTTTAGTTCTAATTATGTAGTGGAATGGTAGAAGTAACTACACTTTTTTCTTAAATCTGTCGTCTCTTTTCGTTGACTTTGAAGACGCCAGCATTGACTTGACCGTTGGAATTTGAATTTTGTATGTATTTTTATGTATTTTGTACGTATTTGGATATGTATTTGTACGTATTTGCATTTGCGTTGACTTTGACCAAAAATGAAAAGCTGCATTTTCTGGGAAAATTTTCCCAGAATGCATTTTCTGAGAAAATTTCCCCATAATGCATTTTTGGGAAAGTTTCCCCAGCAAGCATATACATCCTGGAAAGCTGCCCAGAATTCACTATTCACTACTGGGAAAGCTGCATAATACTTGCCCAGAATGCAAATTTGGGAAAGCTGCATAACCTGCCCAGAATGCAAATCTGGGAAACCTGCCCAGAATGCAATTTCTTATACATATTCACATCCAACTATATAGCACAAATTTCCATTCATCCATCCATCCACATTCTAAATTATCATTCAATATATGAGTTTAAACCAAAATTCAATTCCATAGTACATAAAATCATTAAGATCCTGCAAACTACTAAAAAACATACCAACTAAGTTTTGCAGTTCATCTTCAAACCAAAAAAAACTCTACACAATCAATCCATTACACCAAACTGTCTTAGATTACAAGCAAAAAACCTACATCAATACCTGCTGCAAACTGTCAATACTCCATTGATATGTTGGTGAACACCCATGTAGCTCACTCAGCTCTTACTTCATCGATTTCTGCTTGAGCATAAACCAATTGTTGTCTGTCTTGCCCACTGAAACAGTAATTGCGTTTCATTATATTAGTCTAAGTGATAAAAAATACCATAATAAGGTGCAACTGTTGGTAATCTAAAACAAGTCCTCTTCTACTCAGAGAGAACCAATGTTTTGGACAGAGAAAGAAAGATCGATTGCTACTCGACATGACTTCCTTCTAACTATAATTTCTAGTTGATTATTTCAGACAACAGAAATTCTGCAACTACTGCAGAATTGCAACCTTGATGAAACTTACAATAATGAGAACTTGAAGAAAAAAATAAATTTGAAGAACCAATTACTGTGTAATCAAAGAAGGGCCTTTAGCTATATTATAAACATCAACTGATTCTTAGTCCATACATGAGTAATGCCCACAAATGTATGTTTGAAGTATTGTATTCTAAACAAAAACCCAACTCCATTTGAAACATTGCTAATACCGAGGATGCAGAATCACATAGCAAATAGACATTAAACTACCTTTGAATCTCCCATAAATGAATCAAACACAGAGTTCGTAGCCAATATGGCAGCCAGAGGTACAGTTCCACCAGTCATCAGCTTCCAAAGCAGGCTATATCTGGAAACCAACATATTAGTTGTGCAGCAGGCTGTAAAACAAAGGAAAATCCCAAAAATTCAGGTAAAAACTTGAAAAAAGTTTAAGGAGATATTGAAATGCAACCTCTGTTCCTAGACGCCAGAAACCAGTGAAAACTGCAAACTAATATAATAGGAATGTTTCTGGTCTGGCACTCATTAACAAGGCCCTGCTGGCAACGTGGATCAACAATGTGCATTCCTCCAGCTGCTTGTATAACTACAGAACAATTCCAAAAGATTAACAAACTGAGCTAGATACACATAAAAGGAAAATACATAATGCAAACTGATGTTAAAATATGCTGTAAGTATCGAAAGACGTTATATATCTCCACCTAATCAAATAAAAAGCGCCAAACAGATCCACGCACAATCTATAGACTAGCCAAAACCGTGTTACAAGTATTCAATTAAGGCATCTCAAAGATGAAAAACAAGTGGAGTGATGCCAAAAGGGCCAGAAGCTGAATAACCAAACATAATGGAGCATCATAAACCCTCAAATCGAAAATCTACGGGAACAATTTGAATCAAAATAAGAGAAAAAAGATTCATACTTAACTTTCATATGCGAAGCTCTCGGCGACGAATGGTCCTCTTCCATCTTGAGCTCTTCAATCACTAGCGTGTAGTTGCTCAGTGGGTATGTGTTCACCACCGCCGACCTCACCATTTTTCTCCCTCGCCGCCGTGAGAATCCCCACACCCAGGTACAAATTCAATGTCCAAAGAAATCAAAACCCATACAGCATATACGAAATTAACAAACAAATTATATGAAATGGTCCTTAGATCTATGAAATGAGAAGATAAGAAATACCTAAATCAGACAGACATGGAGGCGACCAACGAATTGTACGGATGCTCATATGTATATACATGAGCATAAATGATCTTTTGCAGCAACATAAGAATAACACAGTTTAGTTCAGAAAAATTGCATCAATAGTTTAACCGTTGTATATGGATGAAAACGAAGCTTACATTGTCAAGGACAGCTCCTAGGTCTAAGCCAAATTGTTCAGCAATTGGCACAATTCTGTCCGGTCAGCTGCAACAAGTGCGTAATGTAGTTAAGTAAAGCACACTTAAATTGAACTAGATGAAACTTATTGACTATAGCTCTTGCTAGTTCATTCTTTCATTCAAAAAATATAAAGTAATAAATGGGATGGACAACATACAAGGTTCCTTCAGTATCAATGTAAGCAACCTTCCCATTCCCTCCTTCATGTTAATAGGAAGATGCAAAGTAATAAGGAAACTGAAATTTGAACCTCAACATGCACATCTTAAGAAATTTGAAACCGAAATTTGTTTCTACCTTCTTTGTATGCATCAGCAAGCCATTGCATTTCTAGATCCCTGCGTCCTGAAGCTTCTTAACATCTCCGGCATTGATTCCCTGAGCAATCACTGCACACACCACTGAAATCCCTATTTCCTGTATTTCAAAGCTGAATATTGAGACACAAGCGACTCAAATCACCACCAATTGCATTAGAGTTCAGAAGATTAACACCAAATAAGAAAGAAAGAAATGAAAATAATGCAAAACCTGCTTGGTGCAGTGACAATTTGACAAACCCGAATTCAAATCCCAAACTAACCAGGTCGTATTGATTCCCAACATCAACCAAAACCCAAATTTTAATCCCAATTTGAAACCCAAGACCAATTCCAGACCCCCAATCTCCAATACGAAAACCCAATTGTTTTAATCCCAATTTGAAACCCTAGACCAATTTCAGACCCCCAATCTCCAATACGAAAACCCAATTGTTTTAATCCCAATTTGAAACCATAGACTAATTCCAGACCACCAATCTCCAATACGAAAACCCAATTGTTTTAATCCCAATTTGAAACCCTAGACCAGTACCAAACCCTAAATGTTCAATGCGAACACCCATTCCTACACAGCCCCTCCCTCTGTAATTTCTACATCTTGAAAACCCAGATTCGAAAACCTTGAATACAAATCCCGAATCAAAACCACAGAATCGAAAGTTACCTCAACTTTCTCTGCCGTTGAAAACTCAAGAACCACGTCGAAACTAAGGAGAAGGGGAAATACGAAGCAATAACGGTTAGGCTTGTGAGATTTTCAAGCAGATCTGGGTTGATTTTCTGGGATTTAGACGAATTTTGGTTCAATTTGGAGAAGTGAGAGCTTTTAGAGAAGATGCAAGTGTCGAACGGGTTGGCAAAAAATGAAGTCTGTTTTAGTAAAAAAAAAATATCTAAAGGCTGGAGGCAAACAAAAGTCAGCCAAATTTTTTGGGGGGAATTTTACCGCTTTTTTTTTTTAACAGACGACAATGTTAAGCGGGGGGGGGCACCACCGGGGGGGGGGCGGCCGCCGCCCCCGATGTCGCCCGGAAATCAATGGACTGGGAGCGGATCTGTGCTGGTTCCGCTCCCCATGTCCGCCGGAAATCGAAGAGCGGCGCGGCGGAAATTGAAGAGCGCGGCGGAAGTTCTCTGCAATTCTAGGCAATTGCGGATGCGAGGAAGACAACCCAAATTTGAGTTAAAACGGCGTCGTTTTGACTTAAATGGAGTGGCGTCGTTTGGCTTTGTTGGGAAGCATCGTCGTTTGGAGTCATTCTTCTTTCCTTCATCAAGCTGCCGAGTCGCTTCTTTCCTTCTCAAATTTCTCCACTTTTCTGTCAAAGTTTCAATCTTTTTCGGTTTTGATAAGTGCCCATGTGATTTTTATGCGTGCCCATATGAGCTTTGGTCTTCATTTTGTGGTTTGATCTGTTTAGCTCTAGTTTGAAAATGTTGATGGCAATTTGGATGATTAGAGGAATTGTGTTTTTGGATCTGTTTTTGACTGTGCAGAGATCGATTTTGTGAAGGAATTGGACTTCACTTGTTCTTGGTTGCTGTTCTGAGCTTCTGTTAGTTGATTATGTGAATTATATTGATTAGTATTTTGTGATTGTATAGGGGGATTGGATGAGCAGAACATATATAGATAGTGGGATTCTTTTTCTATATAAATTGGTGGAGTTTGGAGGTTTCGATTTCGGGATTGGATCATAGGGGATATAGTATATCAGTACTTGATTGTGAAAATGGAAAGATATTGTATAGGGTTTATGAATTTTGATTGTGATTTTCTAAGGAACTAGTTGGAAAGGAAAATATAGGTGTTCGATAAGTAGTGAAGAAGTGTTGAAGTTAGGATCTTGTTTGATGGTAGAAACAAACATAACTCCAATTTCCCAACAACGATCCGCGCTGACGCCTTGGAATCCACCGATGGTGCCGCTGCAGTGCCGCCACTGCTTCCACCGCCGTCCGTTCTTCCAAGTTCCGCTCCCCTGGTCGGGAAATTCTGGCTCCGCCCCTGATGTTAAGTTCAAAATTGTCGTAGAAAGAAATAAGGAAAATTTGGGTGTTGGATATTGAGCACTCAAACGACATATTTTAGTTTTCTGTCGTCTGAAAAAATCAGACGACAGTAAAATACAAAAGTGTCGTCTAAGTGGTGTCGTCTGATGCTTGTTTTGGCGTAGTGATTGCTTGGAAGCATGCAACCCAAGAACCCAGGGAAATGTATCCTAGGAGCAAGTATTGCAAACAATTGTGCACTGGGGGTATTACTAGATGATAGAGGTGAATATTTTGATCATGATGGCTTTGATTTGGATGATGAGGCACTTGAGGATGAGGATGATGATGAAGATATGGATGTTTGAAGCGGTGTTTCTTTATTATCTATCTGTAATATTATTAATCTTGTTGAATTATTTTTTTCTCATGTTAAAACTATCTATTTTGATGATTGGATATTGGTAATCTTGTTGAATTATGTTTGAATATTGTTGATTTGTTGTTAAATGATATTTGGAACTTTATGGATGATTATGTTATAGTCAAATAATATGTATTTTTTTTTTTTTTTAATAAATTATGCGTCCGCGGACCGACGATACTCCGCCCCCCGTGTTGCGCCCTGTTCCTCTCCCCCCCCCGCACCCGCCTTTTTAAACCTTGGTTGTTCTTTTTACAGCTCCAACATAATGTATAAATACTTTTTGGGCAAATTACAATTTAGTACCCTGAGGTTTGGGTCAAGTTTCAAAATGATACCCAAACTTTTTTTTTTTGCAATTTAGTACCCTATGGTTTCAATAACTTTCATTATTGCTCTTCCGTTAAGAATTCAGTCATGTTTAACGGTGGAAAAAAAAAAAAACCACAAAATTGCTTTAATGTCTTCAGCAGTTCTGCTGCTTCTGGGTCTCTCCGAGCAAGTCCGCTTCCTCCACACCACCCGCTCCCCCCAAAACCTTAACCCCATTAATCACCCAACCTGAAATCGAACTTGCCTTCGATGCGAATGAGAAACCAAATTGTGTAACCGCCATATTCTTCTTCTCACCCTTGTGCTCATATGTACTGTACAGAACCAATCAAAATTCAAATCTATAACAATGAAACATGAGAATATTGAAACAACAAAAGACGAAACTGCAGCAGATCCCACATTCGAACAATACCTTCTATAGAAACCCTTCATCTGGGCATTCAAAGTCCCTTCAAAGCCAATAGCCAAAATTCCATTCCCATTCGGCAGTGTCTCTCCAAACTCGAAATTCAAAAGCCCATCCTTTTCGAATGTCTCGGCTTTGGAAGGCTTGAAAACCTGCTCAAAGCAATCGAAAAACACTCAATTCAAACCAAAATAACACAACCCGTTCCCACCAACTCCGACCATCGAACATCTACCGCAGGCTTTCAACACAAAAGGTAGGTGAAATTGTCGGGTTCGAGCCCGTTTCTGAAATCGAAGAAGAAATTGAGGGATTCAATTGGAGCCGAGCTGGTTGCGAAGACTCTGATGATGGAATTCCAAGCGAAAAGTGGCGGAGTGATGGGCAAACGATGAAACACCGACTTCGCAAAGTCGATTGAAATCGAGCAGTGTGAGAAATGGCGGCCTTATATGATACAACCCAAGTTTCTATCATTATAGGTTAGCTGGAACGTCGGCTGCTACGACTCCGACATCCTTGCCGCCGCCGCGTTCAACTCCGCCGAATTTGGTTTCTCATTCGCATCGAGGGCGAGTTCGATTTCGGGTTGGGTGATTAATATGGTTAAGGTTTTGGGGGGAGTGGGCGGTGTGGAGGCGGCGGACTTGCTCGGAGAGACCCAGAAGCAGCAGAACTGCTGAAGACATTAAAGCAATTTTGTGGTTTTTTTTTTTCCACCGTTAAACATGACTGAATTCTTAACGGAAGAGCAATAATGAAAGTTATTGAAACCATAGGGTACTAAATTGCAAAAAAAAAAGTTTGGGTATCATTTTGAAACTTGACTCAAACCTCAGGGTACTAAATTGTAATTTGCCCATACTTTTTTCTGCGGAAGTCAGGGCACAGCACGAAATGTCACATTTATAGGCGAGTATTGCCCGTTGGATACCCCCCAATGGTGTTTCTCCTCCGTTTGATTTTGGAATATTTCTCGATTCCCTTCAGAATCACAACACAGAGCATATAAAGTTTGGACAGAAGTTCTTTTACTCTTTCTGGTGGGGCTTGAGAAATCTGAGGTATAAACATCGATAACATATCAACAAGCTTTGAATAAGTGAAGAATAAGAATTCGTCTCTATAGTAACATCTTATATCATGTGATACTAATTTCTTTGCAGTAATTTTGGGACGAATCTGACGACAACTACGTACGTGTGGGAAAACCTGTTTGCAATCCTTATTTCAATCGTTGGCCTGCTCCTGTTTCTATATCTCATCGGAAATTTGCAGGTTCTCTACATTATTTTTAACGACTTTCCTTCTGATCTAGACGTACCCTATAGCTATACACATTGTTGATTTCTGGCCTGTGAGAGTGCAGACATTTATGCAAATGGAAGCTACAAAAACAGAGGAGATGAGACGGAAGATTCATATGAAGAAACTAGATGTACAAAAGTGGATACACAGAAACGAAATCCCTGCCGATTTGAAGAATGAAATCATCAAGAACATAAAGCAAAAATTGAAAGGATACAAAGATGCTGATCTCCAAAGTGATCTGTTATCCACCCTTCCCGTGAAAACCCGAATATCTCTCAAGCGTTTTCTTTGCGTCAAAATACTAAAGACGGTATGTTCCTCAAACTTTTGTTTTGACGGAGTAAACAACGGAGTCTATTTCATTCCAAATTGACGCCAGAGTCCTAAAGTAAAAGCCCCACACATACTTAATTCATCAAAGTTTAATTTTTCTCGCGTGTTATTCAATCGAATCCAATCATAACTTTGTTGTGATGGTATAGGTACCGCTGCTGAAAAACATGAATATAACGGTGTTGGAAATGATGTGCGACTATATGAAGCGGGTGATGTACGACGAGAACAGCTTCCCTTTTCGAGCAGGAGATCCGTTGGATCGGATGCTCTTCATCATCGAAGGGACTATGTGGATTTACTCAACAAGTGAGTGTGGTCAAAATCAAGCTGCTTCTACCACAACAAAACTGATGGCCGCCAAGCCCCTCGAGAAAGGCCAGTTTTATGGGAAAGAGCTTCTGGAGTGGGTATCAGCCACGTTTACACAAATTCCGGTCTCGGCCGAGCATGTCAAGAGCCAGACAAAAGTGGAAGCGTTTGCTCTCATGGCTAAGGACTTGGCCACTGTTGTCTCCAAATGCCAACGGTCTTGGGACTTGAACAGGTGTAGAAATCATGAAGAAAAGGAGAAGGTGGCAGTTTCCACCATAGTAGCAGAACTCCGTCGTCTTGTAAGCAAACGACGTTCAAAGGCGAATAAATTGGACATCGTCGAGAACTCGCGGATCGTAGAACCAATCGTCAAGAAGTGGGGGAGGCGGCTGCTGCTACAATCAAAACATCGATGATTCCGCAACAACCAACTTGCATTAAGCGCATCTCCATCCACGCATGCGCAGTACGAAGTGGGCAATTGCCTTCTTCTTGCCTGCAGGCGATGAATAGTGATCTCCTGTGCCTTCCATCAAAAAAACAGTCCACATCCACGTAGGCATAGGCGCAAGCGATCACTATTCACATATATTTGTAATACTTTTTTTTTTCAAAAACATGTATAATAATTATGAAATGTTTCACTTTTGTTGTCAAATAAATTTTACATACTTAATAATTATCATAAAAAATATGTAGAATTATCATATATTAAATTATTTTTGTGCTTAAAATTTAATATTACATACTTGAAAATTTTGATATAAAAAAATTATGATTTTTTTTATAGAAAGCATCAAAATTGAATACTTCTTCACACAAAATTGAATATTACATACTAATAATTATCATAAAAAAAAATGTAGAATTATCATATGTTAAATTGAATATTTGTGCTTAAAATTTAATATTATATACTTAAAAAATTTGATATAAAATTGTGATTTTTTATCGAAAAGAAAATGTTGATTTTATATAAAAATAAAAAAATAAAAAATAAAAAAAAATTGTTTTTAAGTGTTCGGCAGTGGCTACCGAACAATCCCTTCAGTCCACAAAGAGTGTTCGGCTCCCACTACCGAACACCGAATTGCTTCCAACACGCGCCCCACGCGCGCGTGCACTGCACGGGCCCGATGGCCTTCAGGCAATGATTAAAATTTCAGTTTCGATGGAAATTTCGGTAGTCAAAATTATGGACATTTCGATGGAAATTTCGGTAAATTTCGGTAGATTTCGGTAAATTTCGGTAAATTTCGATAGTTTCGAACCTCCAAAATTACGGAAATTTCGATGTTTCGATGGAAATTTTGTTCCTTGCCTGCAGGTGAAGGCGCAGGCGTCGCTCGCCCTCGCCCGCGCCTGGCCGACCTCTCGCCCGCCTCTCGCCAGCGTGTTTTTCTCCCCGGTGTGGCGTGAACAGTGGTTGCGGAGGCAAGCCCGCGCCTTCGCCCATGTTTTCGCCCGCCCAGTGGAGATGCTCTAACTAGTCTCCTCTTCTACCCAACGAAGGCAACAACGGCACTTAATGAATGATTAGTCACTTCTCACTTATGGCAATGAATTCCAGGGAACCCCCTTAGCCATTAATTGCATCATTTCTTGAGAGTGAATTCTGTGTATGTAGTATGTAATATTGATGTTGGGTTTTGTGTATTCTTTCCTCTATTAGTACCATGCTTTGTATTTTTCATCCAACGAATTGTCGTAGAGAAAAGCTAAAAATGTAGCAATCCTCAGCAGGTGCAGGAGGTGGCAGTTTCCACCATAACAGCAGTACTCCGTCATCGTGTAAGCGAACGTGCAAAGACGAAGAATGCGTTGCAGTCCATGTCGTCTACCCCACACTCTGCTGCAATGTTGGATAGTGTACCGTCCAGAACTCGCAGAGCATAGTACCATTTAGTGCTAGTTTGGTAGCACTTAAATTAAATAAAAAGCACTTAAAAAATAATTTTGGGAAAATTTTTGTGTTTGGTAAACTATCAAAAGCTGCTTATTTTTTAAGTTGAATTTGTGAAGGAAACGAGAAGCGGGTGAAAACACGCTTATTGGCTTCTGCTTATTTTCGAAGCCCACCTCACGCTCGGTTGAATTCTCGCGCCAACTACTCACTGGAAATTTGGGAACGCCGCCGGTGGGAGGATGCTCATGATGTCGAGGAGGTCATCGATCAGGTGGTGGAGCGTCGGATGGTGGCCGGACGTGACTGGAAAAACGATTGGAAAACCTTGTTTCTGATCGGCCTGTGCCGGCGATTATGAGGGTGTTAGGCGCCGATCCGGGGTGTTCCGAGCTCGTCTCGGCGAGAGGATGGCGATGGCGATGGTGGCGTTCCAAGAATTGGTGGCCGGCGAGTGCGAATCGCCGTCGAGAACCCAACAATTCGGGTTGCGGGTTTGTCTCCGTTGCCGGCGTTCCATGCGGGTTTTGAGGCCGGACTTGGGCTCTTCGGGTTCGCGGCGTCGAGAGGGTCACAGTGGTGGCGGTGGCGTTCCGATCTGTTCGACGGCGTGGGAGATTGGCGGCGATTTTGAGGACGGCGTTGGATAATATATTTTTTTTTTTGTTTAATTTGGATTGAATTAAAAAAAGAACATAATGTTTTATATTTGCCAAACAAATAAATAAACACCACATTCATATCATGTCCATATTATTCATTATACACAATCAAAACAACAACAATTTTGTATAAAAGTTTACCAAACTCTAAACTTCTACTTTTTTCTATTCACAACAGTTTTTCAAAATTATTTTACCAAATGCTTCACAGCTTATTTTTTCAGCTGCTTTAATTATAATTTCAGCAGAAGCAGCTTTAATTATAATTTCAGTCTTACCAAACTAAGCCTTAGTTAGTGTTTGCAGAAAATCAACGAACTATTCATCTACTAGTATTTCTATTTCAATATTTGACGAGGTCCTCGGTGTCTACATGTTGCATCAAAATTATTAGCATATCTTAACTACTGTTTCAATGTAGGTATTTTCCGACATTTATTTTATTAACAAAAACGATGTCAATTATAGAAAGACTCCATATATGTTGCCTCGGGTATTCTTGTCACTAAAACAATGTAAACAATTTGCAACACCACTGTTGCACCCTATTGCAACAGCGTTACCATACGGCTTTGGGGATTTTAAAGTCACTTGACTGGTTTGACAATGCCGGGACTCCTCACTGTCACTATTAGTTGTTGGAGTTTTGAATGTTTTGTCCCATAATTTTAAAAGTATTTGTGTTTTGTGATTTGTTGAGTAGTCCAGCCCATGATCTTGTTCTGGATTTCTCTAGGTTGGATTAGTGTAGAAGTTGCTAGAGAAATCTGTACATGAATGAAGGATGCATGCGGCATTGGAAGGATGGCATGGAGGAATTCCCATGCTGATTGGTTATTTGGAAGGTGGCTGCTGGGATTTAATTAGGTTGGTGAGGATGATTTAATTGATGCTACTAGAGCATTCTCACCGTGGCCTATATAAAGGAGTATTAGTGGTCATTTGGAATAACACAACAACTCAAAGGGTCTTGGTGTAGACAAAGGGAGCTGTGTGTGAGAGTAACTTCACAGGTTTGGGAGATTGTGTACAAGGGGCTCGGGTTTGGGTGTAAAACTCTTGAGTGGTTTTATACTTGTATCGTTGTAATCTCTTTTGGTATATAGTGAAGGTGGTAGTACTCTCCGTGGAGTAGGCGGTTAGGCCGAACCACGTAAATTCTTGGTGTGTTCTTGGTGTGTTTTTCTTTGTTGTTGTCTTGGCTTGTTCATTTCTTGTTTCTTTCCATCATTGGTTCGCTGCAACGTGGGATTAATTTCCTAACAAGTGGAATCAGAGCTTGGTTTGTTGGCGCTGCAACTTCTACGATCATCGTCGTGTCATGGCGGGAACCGTTGTACCACAACTCAAGGTGGAGCCGTTTGATGGAAGGAGGGAGTTTCACTCTTTGGCAAATGAGAATGAAGGATATTCTTGTTCAACAAGGCTTGGCTAGAGCGTTGAAGAGAAAGAATGCGAAGCCGAAGAAGATGACGGATGAACAATGGGAAGAGCTAGACGAAAGGTGTGTAAGCGCGATCCGGTCATATATTGCGGATAGTATTATCAATAATGTTATCAAAGAGGATTCCACACCGAAGTTGTGGGAGAAGCTCGAGAAGCTTTATCTTGGGAAGAGCTTGGCCACAAGGTTGAATCTTAAGAGAGATCTTTACAAGCTTAAGATAGAAGAAGGTGGGAATCTCATGGACGACTTGAATGTGTTCAAGGGTTTGGTGGATCAGCTGCTGAGAGTTGATGTGAAGATTGAAGAAGAAGATCATGCCCTTATATTTCTTACTTCACTTCCTGATTCCTACGAGCACACAATGACCACAATAATGTATGGTAAGGATACATTGAAGATGGAGCAGGTTGAGGCGACACTTTTGTCTAATGAGATGAGGAAAAAGGGTTTTGTTCTCTGTGGTTCTGCTTTCCTCGTATGTATTACCAATCGGAACTCTGCGAGAGTTATCGTTATATCCCAATGGCAAGAGCCGGCTGCTGCCGGAATGACCCATGTTATGCTAGTCAAAGTATTTTTAATTGATCTTCTTTCTCTCTCTCTCTCTCTCTCTCTCTCTCTCTCTCTCTCTCTCTCTCTCTCTTTTTTGAACTTATGCCTTGTCTGTGTCGGTTTAGGTGGCAAGGCAGCTTGCTGTACACATTACACCTGAAAACGTTCATCTCCCATCTCTTCTTACGACTGTGGGAGAGTATGAGGTGCCACTGCATCTTCCGAAGTCCATCCCATTGCCGGCGGGAAAAGTCCATTGGACTCTTAAAGTCAAACTCCGGACTGCATGAACGCTGATGGGCTTTCTAATTTGATACTCTCAGAATGTCATGGGGCTCAACGTTTCGATTTATGTAGGATCATTGTTGAATTGTCTGGTGTACTTTGGAATTGAAGGCATTCATGTAATCCCTGGTTTGAATCCTTGTTTCTTTGTCACACAGTTTTGATGACAATACAGCTTTTCAATAAACGTTGATTCTAGAGCTTCCATTTCCAGTTTTGTTTAAGGAGCATGGTTCTATTATCTTCTGTTTTGAACTTTAGTTTGATTAGAGTTTTATAGACCATTGTACCCTTATCTATAAACAGTTTTCAATTCTATCATTTCATCTAACATTACATAGGATACAAGTTCAAATCTACTTAACAGACACTAGAGAACTAGTGCAACTGAATGAACAATACAGAGCATTGTTCTGACCTCCTGACAATACAGAGCATACAAGTTCAATTCGATAGGTATTGTACTAATCCTGGTTCAAATCTGCTTATCAAATTTTGACACAATTGACAACCTAGTGACAAAGTCAAATTTGTGACAACTTATGATAAAAGTCAAATTTGTGACAACCTTATGACAAAGTCAAAAAAGTGACAAAGTCATATTTTGTGACAACCTTGAGACAAAGTCCAATTTGTCACAACCTTGTGACAAAACGAAATTTGTCACAATCTTATGACTAAACCAAATTTTGTCACAATCTTCTGACAAAATCAATGTGACAATTCTATGACAAAATCCAATTTTGTGACAAAAGGTTATAGGTTTTAAATCTCTTTACTTCCAATATCACATAAGATAAAAAAGTAGTAGGGGTGGGATCAAGCCGGGCTGGGCCGGATTTTGGGAGGGACTGAAACAAACCAACTAGAGGTTGGGTCTAGGCTTTGGGGACCGTTCGCACCTCTAGAGCATCGGGGTCCAATCGGGTTTTGAGGCCTGAAAATTTGGGCCGAATTATGGTCGGTCAGGGTGCAACCCGGCCAGTGCTGGTTTCGGTGACTGTGAAGAAGCTGGACGATGACTATGAAGCTGATTTCATCGGTGAAGAAGCTGGACGATGATGACGCTGCACGTTGTTGGACGACGATGAATAAGGTGGATGATGACGACAACAACGATGATGCTGGTTTCAGCGACATCAATGGAGGAAGGCGATGACAATGGAGTAGCAGCCGATTTCTCCCGGTTTGCTCAGAACCGTCTGATTTCAGAAGTTATACAATGTTTAGGTTCTATTGTAACAATGGTGCAACCTTTTTTAGCCAATAAAAGATTGACACTTGCACAATATATAGATATATTCAGGCTGGCTGGGTTGGGGAAAACATGCTCGACTTTTTCGAATTGAGTTGGATTTTTACTATTTAGGTCAGGTTTGCAAAATAAAACCAGCCATTAGGGTTTTGGGTCAGGTTTCAGGGTTTCAGGTTGGGTTTTCCACCCTTAAAAGTAGGCTTATTTTTTAGAATGACCCCTGAACTCAAACTTTGTCCTCTTCTCCCTCCTGAAACTAGAAATTAGTCACTTTACCCTTTGAAACTCACTTCTGTCACACATGATGCCCCTTGAAGTTAACACTGTTACATTATGATTACCCTCTGAAACTCACTTCTCTCAAGTTGTCCTACTTTCTTCCCTTAAACTCTCAATTGTCTCACTTTCCCCTGACATAAAGAATCGGCCACTTAAACCTTGAATATCCTTCAGCCAATCTATCTGATTTTAGTTAACTTCATTTATTTTGCTAATAACTTTGAATTATATGAATTGAGGGGGAGTATCTTCCATTTGGTTAATCATGCTTGCTCCGTTTGTGTTTCTCAATTCTATAGGTGCTTTATATCTCAAAAAGAGGACTATATGGTACCTCCATCAATTTTTTGTCAAAGTTTCGTTAAAATGAATGGTCTTTTAATATTAATTTTCATGTAAATTTTTTTTTTTTGCCTCTCAACCTCCATATAAATGTGTTTTATGGTATTTTTTTTTAAAAAAAATATGCATATGGCTATTGCAAAACAATACATAAATTGATGAATAAAAATATAATCGAACATATAGTAAAAGTTTACCATTAACAAATGATACGTCAATCATCTGATATTGGGTAACGTTAGAAAAGTCGTAAGTGATAAGGCAATCACATTTATTTATTGTTCTAAATTAGCTATATGCACATTTTCATTTTTCAAAACACTATAAAACACATTTATATGGAGGTTGAGAGGCGAAAAAATATTTTTACATGAAAATTAATATCAAAAGACCATTTATTTTAACGAAACTTTGACAAAAAATTGATGGAGGTATCATATAATCCTCTTTTTGAAAGTCTGGGTAACAAATTGATCACTTTTAAAGTTCAGGTACTATGAAATCTGATTTTTGAAAGTCTGAATACTAAATTGATCACTTTAAAAGTTTTGACACTATAAAGTCCGGTCATTAAAAGTTCAAGCACCACTTAGAGCATGTCCACCCACGTAGGCGCAGGCGCAGGCGCGAAGTGGGCTATTGCCCTCCTCTTGCCTGCAGGCGATGAATAGTGATTGCCTGCGCCTTCCGTCCAAAAAGCAGCTTCCACCCACGTAGGCATAGGCGTAGGTGATCAATATTTTTAATTTTTTTTTTCAAAAACATGTATAAAAATTATCACCAACATTATATTCAAGTACTCTGACGTATATATATATATATATCAAATTATATCACAGTGAAAATACCAAAATTTTGTCGGTCCAATCCTGTGTTGACACGGGGTCTTATCTTATCAAAAAATCAGACCAACGAATCAGACTTCGATTGGTTTTTTGTCGGTCCACTCATATCCTTACACGTGTCATAATCCAAATTATTGAAGCTCTCTGCATCAAATTATTGGAGCTCTTTGCATCAAATTATTGGAGGCATGCCATAAATCGTGGTGGAGTCATTGATGGAGCCATGTCCTTATCAAAACACCAGCCCAAATTTATCCATAAATACAGACTCAGAGCCCGCCTCTTCTCACAAATCACTCTTCATCTGCCTCAATCTCATATTCCTCAGTTTTTTGCTTAGAAAATTCATATTTTGCAATGTCGTTGGTAAGAAAAATTCTGGCCAGAAGGGCAAAGGAGGCTGAGCAGTGTCGAATCAATGATGCCATAGAAGCTGATGAGATGGAAGAAGAAGAAATGGAGCTTGTTGCAGCAATTTCGTTGATAGAGCAAGAGGGTCAGTCAAGTGGTGGATCAAGAGCAGGCCGTGCTCCGAATCTCGACAGAAGAAGGCATGCTCGAGGTGCAAATCTCCCAGAGGATTACTTTATCCCAAATCCAATTTACCAAGATGCTGCTTTCAGAGCCCGGTATAGAATGTATCGTCCTCTCTTCATCTGTATTATGACAGATCTGTGCAACCACAACAGTTACTTCATTCCAAAACCAGATGCTTGTGGTGTTATGGGTCTACTACCGGAGCAGAAGTTAACAGCTGCCCTCCGAATGCTTGCATATGGAGTAGCCGCCGATCAAGTGGATGAGATCACCAGGTTAGGAAAGTCTACTGCTATAGAGGCCTTAGATTTTTTTTTTGTGATGAAATATATAAAGTTTATAGGAAACAGTACTTACGCCGCCCAACCAAGGCTGACTTGCATAAACTGCTCAAAAGAGGTGAGGAAATGGGCTTCCCTGGAATGATTGGGAGCATTGGCTGTATGCACTGGGAATGGAAGAATTGCCCCACTGACTGGGCCGGTGCATACCAGAATCGGAAGGGGAAGATGTCTATAATTCTAGAGGCTGTGGCATCCTTTGACACCTAGATCTGGAATGCGTACTTTGGGGTTCTAGGTGCCCAAAATGATATCAATGTTCTGCATCAATCTGACGTGTTTGCCCCTGTGGTGAGTGGAGAAGCTCCTTTAGTTAATTATAATATCAATGGGCGAGCTTTTTCAGGTGCCTATTATTTGGCTGACGGGGATTTACTCACAATGGGCCACATTTGTGAAATCAATATCAAACCCCGGTTCGGCCAAGGAAACCCTCTTTGCCATCAAACAAGAGGCATACAGAAAGGATGTCGAAAGATGTTTTGGTATCTTGCAAGTTCGATGAGGAATTGTTAGAGGGGCTGTGAGGATGTGGGAAAAGAAATCCATTTGGAAGATCATGATGTGTTGCATAATTCTTCACAACATGATTGTGGAGGATGAGTATGACTACAATGCACCTGAGGTTCTTGAAGAGGACGCATTCAATAATTCAGGAACAAGAGTGTATGATGCTCCTACTGTGAATGGACAACCTTTTCAGCACCTCCCTCCACAACGAGATGAAAATTATACGCGACGATGTATCAACAAGTACATTGGTCTTCAAGACCCCTTTATTCACAGGTCACGACAAGAGGAATTGATGGAGCACATTTGGAAGATGGAGAATGAAGAGTGATGAAGAAGATGGATCACATGATATGATGTAATGTTTTTATGTTTTTTATTTCAATTAAAGAGTGATGAAGAAGATGGATCACATGTATAATAATTATCATCGCCTCCCTTTTGATGACTGGTCAAATTTTATTTAAATTTGAAATTTAACATTACATACTAATAAAATAAAACATGAATATTACATGCTAATAAAATAAAATAAAAACATCATCAAATTAAATCACTCTTGAGGAGGAAACCACTCAGAAGCGGAAGCCTCTTGGGCCTCCCTAAAAAGCCTTCGTCTATGAGTAATTGCTTGTCTTTCCTCCGCCCAATAGGCTTTTGCATTTGGAGTCATATAACTGCAATCCATTGCCATAACTTTATATTCATTATCATGTTGCATCAACTCATCATCTCTTGCTCGTTCTTCAAGTCGGACCTCTTCCCTTCTTCTTGCTTCTTCAATACGAATTGCGGAATTCCTCGCAAATTCTTCGCACAAATTAGTAGTGAGATTGGGGGGCTGATTCCTTACTTTTTTTGCAGCCTTTCTTCCTGTAGGACGAGTCGATGAAGTAGGTGTTGCAATAGTGTCAACATCATCGGCTAAATTCACTTCCATTGGGGTTCCTCCCAATGACGCTCCCATTGGGGTTCCTCCCGATGCCGCTCCCATTGATGAACCTTCACCTGTGAAATCATTTGGAGAAGGGGTTGGGTCCATGTTGTCGACTTGTACATACCGCTCACAATCCTTGACAATGTCCCAACCGCCCTATTGTGTGAAACTAGCCCCTTTCATTTCAGATTGATACCACAGTTGCGCATGTCTTATCTATTAAAATTATCATCAAAATTATTAAAATTATATACCAAAATATAATGTTAAAAAAACAAAATTTATGAAATGTTTATCTCGTCATCCAAAGCATAGCCGCTCCTGGTATTTTGCGAGGCTTTGTTCAATGCCTGCTTCCATGTTTTGAATTCTTTGTGCAAACCCCTCCAATGAGTTTGTAGAGCTCCTTGATTTCGAACCGTACCGGGCATATGAGCAATATAGTGTTGGGAAATTTTTCTCCACATTTGGGGTGTATGCATTTCAGTATCGGTGATCGGGCAATGACATACAAATTTCCAAGATTTGCACAACTGGATAGCTTCTGCTTAAGCCCATATACTGCCCAGGATTGCTGCATTAGCTCTGGAGGAACGAGACATTTTGATTGCAAAATGATGAGGAAATTTTGTATGCAATTTGACAATGAAAGTAGCAAAATAAACAAAAATGACGGGGTGGAAATTGATTTTGGTGTATGAGAAATGAGAGAAAGGATAGTATTTATAGGGAAAAAAAAAAATTTTCAAACGGTTAGTACACGTGGCAGCATCTGGACCGTTGGATTGCCAACAGCTACTTTTGGTGGACGCACGAGATGCTGCCACATGGCAGTTAGCAAACTAAAAAAAAATAGCCGTTGGGGCTTTTTTTAAGTGTTCGGCAGCCACTGCCTGCCGAACACAAAAATCAGCCCAACAAGGCCGTTCGGCCTCCACTCCCGAACACGGACGCACTCACTCTCCCCCACTCGCGTGTGCGTTGCACGCAACGCATGCGCCCAAATTAAAAAAAAAAAAAGAACGAGTGTGGCGTGACGTCAGCTGGGGCCCACAGCGCACCCACCGCCTGCAGGCGCGGGCGCGGGCCACGCCCGCCTTCGCCTACGCCACTCTCGCCCCCCGAAAAATTTGCCGCTAGAGCATGAACAGTGGCCCACGCAGGTGAGCCTGCGCCCTCGCCTGCGGTTTCGCCCTCCCGGTGGACATGCTCTTATGATAAAAACCTTTACTACAAATACGCCAAAAAAGTACGGACTTAAAATCTTGGGAAATTGTCTAAAATGGCCCAAGAGGCCAAATTGTGTTCTAAAATGGCCCAACGGGCAGCGGGCAATTCAATAGTGGATAAAATATTATTACACTTTTCAATTGAATCCCTCGGTATATAGAGCGGCCATAGTGCGACTATAGTGCCTTATAGTCCCTCATAGTCACTCATAGTCTTTCGAGTATAAATTAGTTGTAATTCATCAATGCGTTCATAGTCCTTCATAGTGCGCCCATAGGGCGGCCATAGTCCCTCATAGTGCGACCATAGTACCTCATAGTCCCTCATAGTCACTCATAGGGCGGCCATAGGGTGGCCATAGTCACCCATAGGGCGGCCATAGTCCCTCATAGTCCCTCTGTAATTTGGCAACTTCACACCATTTTTCTCCTCTAAACTCCATCATCGTCGCCGATGCCGTCTGCGCGAAATCAAACAAGAACAATGGTAGCCTTTGCACTATGTCCCTTTGTTCTGCCTTCTCCATCACGACCACCGACAGCTCAAAAACTCAACATTTATTCTCTCTTAACCCAATAAATCATTAAACAACTAGAAAATCAAAACTTCAAGAATCAAAATTCACCACCCAATTTCTCCATCTCCGTCCAAAATTGATCTCACATAGTAAGCAAAAATGAGCGTTGTGCAATACCCAGACCCATTAACGAGCCGGAGACGGAGGTGAGGTTGAGCTTGGTGTCGGGGATGGTGAAGGTCTGGAGATCGCGCGGCGAGCATTAGGCCAGGTTGGTGAGGACGAGATCTGCGGTGGGGGTGTTGGGTACGGTCACTATGAACACACATCTTCCAGTACTTGAAGGTTCCAGAACAAAAAAAAGAAACAGGGACAGAAGAGAGCGCCAAATCAATCAGTTTCAGTTAGTTAGTTGAGCTGAAAAATTTCACGACGGCGAGAAAATGTCGAGAAGCAACAGTGGCGGTTTGGAGGAAGGAGGCGGAGGAGAGGACGGGCGGCAGGCGTCGCCGACTCCGAGCAACACCAGGATGAGATTGAGGGCCGACCCGTTCTTGGTGTGTTGCCGGTGCTTCAGCGTCGTGACCGCACTCACCGCTGTGCTCTGCATCGTCGTCAACGTCCTCTCCGCCATTCGATCTTTCAAAGATGGATCTGATGTAACATCTTCCCTCTTCTCTCTCTCTCTCTCTCTCTCTCTCTCTCTCTCTCTCTCTCTCTCTCTCTCTCTCTCTCTCTCTCTCTCTCTCTCTCTCTCTCCCCCCCCCTCTCTCTGGCCCTATTTTCAATTTTGTGGAGTTGCTGTAGATTTCTGATCGCTTGTGTTGCGTTGCGTGGCAGTGAAATTGTAGGTTTTCGATGGGATTTTCCGATGTTATGCTGTTCTGATTGGGCTTGTTGTGGTTGTGGGAATCGCCGGCGAGATCCCCCACTGCGCCGCCATCTTCTTCTCGCCCTTGTGGGAAACTGGGGTGGATCGTGGTGCTGGTTCAAGTGAGGGCCTTTTTGTGCAATTTCACATTTAAGGGGCTATGTGCAATTAGGGAATACTTGGGACATTTTAGAATGGATTTGGCTGACCAAAACAAATTGGAACAAAGTTTGGCCTCTTGGGCCATTTTAGACAATTTCCCTAAAATCTTCGAGCCGGCACATTATACTTGGGCCGGCCCAGTCACCCAGTCCAACACCCGACTCGCTGAGTTAACTCATTATCTTTCTGGTTCCCTCGTGCCGCTTTAGCAGCTCGTCGTGAAGCTCTTGGATTTCACTCTTCTGCAACTTCACCTCTTCCAATGGCAGCTTCTCTTCTTCACTCTTCTTCATTTCCGAACATCTACGGGTAACTTTTCTATCTATATTTACCTTTACTTATACAGTTCCATTTTTACTGTACTGAATTACAATTCTCTGCTGGCTTTTGATTCACCAAGGTTGAATTTCCAGCAAAATCAAAGCCTCCCAAAAGGTAAATGCAGAATCAAGCTTTTCATGGTACCTGCTAGTTCATTTTCCCTCTGCTGCCCCTCAAGAACTTTTGCTTCAGTTGGCTCATTGGACGCGAATTTGACGGCCCAAGAGAATCGCCTTCAGAGGTAAAAACAACACCCAGTAACTGCAAATTATACCCTTTTCAAAGATTTATAGAAAAGTTGATAACTTGTGTAATTCTTTTAGAGGTAAAATCAAAACCCTTTACTGCAAATTTTACCCTTTTCAAAGATTTCTGGAAAATTTGATAACTTGTGTCATTGTTTTAGAGGTAAACTCAAAACCCTTTACTGCAAATATTACCCTTTTCAAAGATTTTAGAAAAGTTGATAACTTGTGTAGTTTCTTGTTGTTTGTAATGTCTTTTGGTGAATGCAGTTTGTGACACGTTGAGTTTTGCACTAAAGTGATGAGTTTATGAAAACTTGGTTTTTTATGACTAGCAGGACTCGAACTTGTTTTAAGAACTCGAGTGATGATGCATTGGATGGGATGAGAGATTTCGAGAGAGAATTGCAGGAGTTATTTGATGAAGTGAAAAGGATGATTTTGATGGGGAACAAAAACGATGCCGTAGACCTACTTCAAGCCAACTATGAGGCTGTGAAGGAAAGGATCAATGCTGGTGTTAGAGGCATTGAAGAAGCAGCTACTATTGACATCATAGCTCTAGGATACATGGCTATTAGTGACACAAAGATCGTTAGTTCCTTGCTGGATATGGTAATTTCTTTTTTCGCTCAGTAGGGAAGTTGTACATCGTTTTGAAGGGCGTGTGTAGTTATTTCTCTTCTCTTTTTTTTTTGGTGCATTTCGATGGCTGGCCAGTTGAGTGAGGTTGTTGACAGTCTAAAGGATGACGAACCGCTTCTGGATTCAGTGCTCGTGCACATGGGAAGCATGTATTCGACTTTGGGGAAGTTTGAGAAATCAATGTCTGCATATAGGAGGGCTATTGGTATCATGGAGAACAGTTATGGTAAGTTCTCTTATCAATTAGGAGCATTTTTGCTTCTCATAAACTAGTTGGCTGTTACAACATGGTGTTTTATGATTTCTGTGGAGAAATGAGTCGATCTCCTTCAACAGGATATAATAATCTTTTGTAATATTTGAGAGAACTGCAAGATTGATATAGTATATTCAATTGCAGCTTCATTTGTTTTTCTCTGCAAGATTTGGGGTTTTGTAAGTTTGTTGAACGGTTCTTGCCATCTTTTCTTCAGGGATGAATAGTACTTTTCTTACCACTGCCATTTTGGGCATGGCAAAAGTTCTCAGCTCCATTGGAAGAACTTCAAAAGCAGTAGGGTTCTACCATCGTGCAATAACTCTTCTAGAATCGAGAAGAGGTGCTGAAAATGAGGATTTGGTCATACCTTTATATGGTCTCGGAAATCTCTTACTCAAAGAAGGAAAGCCTGTTGAGGCAGAAGCTCCTTTTGTAAGGTATAGTTAGTCTTCCTTCTCTGTAGAATGGCGTGCTCTGACTGAATTTTACCTGGCTTAATTTGACCCTCCCATTGTTTCCTGTCCTTTTCTTAGAATCTTAAACATATACACAAAGCTATACGGTGAAAATGATGGAAGAGTTGGAACGTCTATGTGTTCCCTGGCCCATGTGAAGTGCGCAATGGGTAATGTTCCAATCTCTCTCTCTGTTTCTTTCTGTGTGAATAGCTTCTGTTGTCTACTTATGGGTTCATATGCTGTAATTTGTTACAGGAAAGGCAGATGAGGCCATCTCTTTATATAGAAAAGCACTTCAAGTCATCACAGCTTCCAATTATATGGCCTTAGATGACAGCATAATGGAGAAGATGAGGATAGATCTGGCTGAATTGCTTCATGCTGTCGGAAGGTAGAGCAATATGGCCTTTATTCTCTACAACAATTGACTTAATGTGTCTGTGCATTACACTAATATCGTTATACCAGTATATCCTGTTGTGGTTGTTTTGTTACATTTTTTAACTAGGATGAAAACTAAATGCGGGCGCTAATTGTTAAATGTTGATGGCGTAAACTTGGTACATCTTGCAAATATTCTTACCATTAGTCTCCTTACCTTTCCCCTTTGTGTTGATGCGGATTTAATTTGGATCCTTGCAGAGGAAAAGAAGGCCGAGAGCTACTCGAGGAATGTTTGATGATAACTGAGAAATATAAAGGTAGAGGAGACCCTAGCTCCGCAACACATCTTATCAATCTTGCAACTTCCCATTCACGGTCAAAGAATTATGTGGAGGCCGAGCGCTTGCTGAGAACAAGTTTGCAGATCATGGCAAAGGCAGTGGGGCCTGATGATCAATCCATCACGTTCCCAATGTTGCACCTTGCCGTTACCCTCTATCATTTAAAACGGGATGATGAAGCTGAACAACTGGCCCAGCAGGCTCTGCGCATTCGTGAAAATGCATTTGGAAAAGATTCACTTCCTGTTGGTACGTTCTCAATTCCTTGTTGTTCACTAAAGAACAGGGCCATTTGGTTGGACTTCATCTAATGTGTTTATAATGATAAATTTGGCAGCGGAGGCTCTAGACTGTCTGGTATCAATTCAAACTCGATTGGGGAAGGATGATGAAGTGTTACTGGAGCAGCTGCAGAGAGTTTTGAGTATCCAAGAGAAGGAGTTCGGCCCCGAAAGTGAAGAGTTAATGTTAACCCTGAAAAAAGTTGTATTCTACTTGGACAAACTAGGTAGAAAAAATGACAAGTTCCCTTTGCAGAAACGATTGTCTGCGCTTCGAATGAAGCTCAAGCAGCGGATTCGACACTAGTAATGTATATGTTCTATTTTGTATTTGGCATCTTTTAGTTTGGCCTCTCAGCAATCGCTTCCTAGCATATGATATCATCGTGTGCGAAGTCAACGACAATATTATGATCTATGGCAGCAAGGAATGGTGGCTTGGATGCTGCCACCACCAGTAGACGCAAAGTAAACAACACAGCACGTATCTTATAGTGACATGTTGTATAAAGTTGCTGCAGTATCAACTTGTGTCCTAGAAAAAGTACGAACGACAGTTGGAGAATATGATGTGCGATCTTTTGTCTATGTCTTTATTCCTCAAAAGAAAATCAGTGGTCCCAATTGTAAATTACCAATTCGATTGCTAGTGGTGGTTGTTCTATTCCACACAGCTCGAAAAAGTGATTATGTAGACAGATTAGCAAGTATGAGCATTCATACGAGCTTAGGAGTTTCCTCTTAAAGATTAATGCAGAACTAGAACTGTCAACTCACAGTTCAAATAGTGTACTCGTCTTATACTTTGCTTACCGAACAAGTTTCATGTATCCCTATCGTGTAGAAATTACAAAATAAATATCCAAATGGAAACTTCAAAACAATGGGATACCAATTTCGTGCAACTAAACATCCAATCGTGGCAGTAGGACCAGCAGATGAAGGTGTATTTTCCCACCAAAATACGACCTGATACATTAAGGTACAACCCTCTTTAGCGCAAAGGTACGAGTTCAGTTAGCGCGTCAGAAAGTGTCGTACTGAAGGAAATGTCAAGTACATGTATTTTTGCACTTGAAGTTAAATAAGATATTACCGAGTGCATTATTATGGCAAGCAACACGGTGATGTAGGCGCCAAGGAACAGGGAGAGGAGGTCTCTGTGTCTGCTGCATCTTTGTCTTCGGATCTCGACAACACATGCAAAATTCCAGGTTACCCATCTTTCTTTGCCGGTAGTTCTCTCCCTCTTGTCAAACTTTTCAGATTTTGATGCGCAAATTATGCTGTTTTTTTTGGTCAATCGGTGTTTGATATGTATGTGCTATGAGGTGGTTGTTTATGTGGTGTTGAGTCTTTCGTTTTTACTAGCTTTGTTTGTTCTTTATCACCTCTTGGGGAGATGGTGAAATTGCTCTGGATTTGCTTCTTTGTGTATCATTTCTTGATTTCATGGAATGGTTGGAGGTGGGTATTGTTTAAATTGTGTTTATGTTTCAGTTTCTGGTCGAATTTTGAAGGTTCTGTTCTGTGGAATCTGGAGATGTGTTTCGGTTATGTGAAGTGGTTCTGGCGCCAATTTTGTAGAACTTGGGGCTTGTTTTCAGATACTCAACTGAACTATTAGGACAGAATATAGCGTGAAATGACTTGGTATTCACTAATTTTGATCTGGTTCTCAGTGTTGATCGCAGACTTTTAAGTTTAAAGAGACATTCGGTCAATTATGTGTAAAGCAGAACGGCAGAGGTCGGAGAATCTGAATATAGTTTTAGATTCCCAGCTGAAAACAGAGAAAGTATGTGGCTTTAGGTTTCCTTTCTCTTCGAAACCAAAGGTGGTGATGCGTTAGATCGTCTGAATTTGCATCTTCATTTCTTGTTACGATTTGTCCTGTTGTTCTTGGATCAGAGTTCTGTTAGTGTTTTTGATACTCGGAAGTGTAAATGTACTTACGTAGTTGAGTGTCTTTCTGCTTTCAACAATATGTTTTTTTAGTTAAAAACTTTTAAGTTCATTTAGAAACCGAGGATAGGGAGGTACGATTGTATATAACAGATTCTGTTCAAGTAAGGGCGTAAAGCTTTCAAATTCCAAGTTATGCATATTCGAATTATGTGCCTATCTGAATGCAGCCACCTGTGAACTCCAACTGATTATGTCTTTGTCATTGTAAAGTCTACTGCAGATAGATGAGATATGGGCGAAACAGAAGCACGGACAGCATGGCAGCGTAGAGAAAACTTTTGTTTTGTAAAAGGAGATGCGAGGAGGTCTCCAAGATTATCTTCCTCCCCTTCATCGTCTTCCTCAAAAGCCGATTCTAATAGTGCACCTAAGACTGCTTCAAATGGGTTTGATCACCTCAATCCAGATCGCATGCCTTACAATACAAATCCTGAACTAACAACCAATACAAAGTGGTGGTTGCACCTGGAACCCAATCTTGGGCCTCAGAAGGAATTTACGTTTGAAGAGCTAAAAGTCTTGGAGGCTGAACTTGAGGATTTGAATTCTGGATTTGTCAATAAAACTGCCATTATAAGTGACTACTATCAGTGTGACAGGGTTTTCAGTAGTCAGAATGATACAAAAGGTAGGGCTAATTCTTTTGTGGAACAGGCATCCAAGGTTTCAGTCACATATACAAAAAAAGATCAGAATAGAGGAATGCAAGAACTCAAGAATGGAACTGGTACTGATGCACAATTGCCTAAGAAAAAGAGCGCGGAGGAGTTTTGGTACTCAGATGATCATCTCATGAACTTGGATTCTTACAACTGCTTGAGCTCTGAGGAACCTAAGAAACTGTCCTCCAGTTTGGATTCCCAGTGGGTGGGAACTGAGAAAACCGAACCATGGTGGCGCTGTGCAGGTAAAGATGAGTTGGCTTCCTTGGTTGCTCAGAAGTCACTTGAACACATTGACAATTGTGATCTTCCACGGCCCCAGATTAAGCACCATAGGAACAGCCCTTCTGCTCGTGCAAAGTTGTTTAACCCTATTTCCTCAATAGATCAGATGGCGGAAATGGGTTTCTCCAATATGGACACTCATACATGGGGAAGCTTTACTTCAGGTCACTCAACACATGAGTCAGGCAGTCCTTTAAGGTATTTTGGTATCTTTTACTCTCCAATTGGTTTGCTGATTGTAATGTGTTCTTCGTTATAATGCATTTGCTATTACTGCCAGAGAATTAGAGTAATATTCCATGTTTTTTCAATTCCAGCCTAAACATGGGTGATGGTGCAATTAGCAAGGATGAGCTTGACACCGAAAGCAATGCAGAAGATGATCGAACTAAAGCTGAGCTGCTGGAAGCTTTGTGCCATTCCCAATCGCGAGCAAGGGAAGCTGAGAAAGCAGCACAGAAAGCCTATACAGAGAAGGAGCACATTGTCACTATGTTTTTCAAACAGGCATCACAACTCTTTGCCTACAAGCAGTGGCTCCAATTGCTGCAGCTTGAAAACTTCTGCCTGCGGCTTAAGAATAATAAAGAACAACCAATTTCCGGTCTCTTTCCATGGTCCCCTTACAAAGGCAGGCACGCAAAGAAGGGTCAGCACAGGACCGGAAAGAGAAGCAGCAAACCAAGGGACGAGATTAGCAAAGGTGCTGTTGCTTTTGTACTGGGATTGGGTCTTGCTGGTGCAGGTTTGCTCCTTGGATGGACAATGGGGTGGTTGTTTCTTTAAAATTGTTCCTCATGCTTCTCACCTACCTGGTTTAGCAGTTTGGTAACGGACCTTTTTCGTTATCTCTAGGTACTCATCAACGCATGCAGATTCGTTAATCATGTAAATATAAGGACAGGTTTTTGTACAAAAGATGTAATTATAGGACATATAAGTTATAACCATGAGATTATTCATATGTAATTGATCGCTCTTTCCAATCTCTGCACACTATAATTATACATGTTTGTGTCACCAAAATCATGGAACCATGCTTTTCATGCGAGTCTATTACTACTGTAAGATACCAACGATGAAGCTAGGCTCCGTGGCCGACCATCCGCCGCAGCATCATCAACCACTTCTGATCTGCCACGGTTTACGACCCAAGTAAGCGTTATCCAAACCCAAAGAGAACACAAATTGAACACTGTTCCTTTGCTTGGTTCCAAAATTTGGATTGTGAATCTGTCATCTACCCTTGCAAAAGTCCTTGTCTAGGTTGTCTTGTCTTTTGCCAGAAGCCAAAAACTGTAGTATGTCAATTTGCAACTCATGATGAGACTACTTAATTACATGAAGAATGCAATGAAGAGATTTAACTAAATATTATCAACATCTACAGTTTAGTCTTCACTGTCTGTTAGAATAGGTCATTGACAAGGGAGAAGTCAAACTTATCATTCTAGAAAGAAGGGAGAGTCTTCTGGAATATTTGTTGAAAGGAATTCTTCTGGAATAATTGGACCAAAACTTTTTAAGAATTTTGCTTAATAATACTAATCTGTTTTGGGCACAAATTTCGTAATAAAAACTTATGTTAATCTTTCAATTTTATTGTGTTTTTACTAGGTACGAATTCAGCTATATACGAATTTACATTACCCTTTCACCTTTTCCGCGTTTGAATCTAAGGACTTTGATTGATTAAGAAATCAAAAGTGAAAGAGGGGGAACTCCACTGAATGTGAATTGTTCCTAAAGTAAGGATTAAATATTAAGATTATTTAATAATTTAATAAGCAGTAGATTCAAATTTAAATGTGAACCACGCCATTAACACACATGCTTCTTTCCTAGTGTCGTCCACCACCATTGTTAGGTGATTTAGTTGACCTTTGACCCCATCCGGGTTAGCAACAACCGCTGATTATCCGCCACGTGGTCCCGCCAACCTCCCCGCATCCCCAATAAGAAAACAAACCGAACCAGAGCCAATATCCAAAATTCTCCGTTAATTTCCAGAACCTCCACAAAAACGCAGAGCTTTCTCGTCGTCGAAACGATGCCGTATTGCGAGGTCGGGTCGCCGCAGCAGAATGCGACAACGGCGGCGGACGGAAAGCTCAATAACAACGGAACCAAAATTTTCTACAGAACGTACGGCCGAGGACCGACCAAGGTCCTCCTCATCATAGGTCGATCATCGTCAAGATTCGAACTTTTTTTTGTTTGTTCTGATCGAATGTTGTTTTATTTTTAATGTTTTCCGAACTGGGTTTTGGTCGGAGATTTCTGGGTCGTTGATGGATTTTCGTTTTGGAATTGGATGGACAGGCTTGGCTGGCACTCACGACTCGTGGGGCCCACAGATCAAGGGGCTGACTGGCTCCGTTACGCCCAACGACGACGAGCGGACGGCCGGCGATGATCTCTGCGACAATGAAGCTGGGTTTAGCGGCGGCGGCATCGAGGTTTGTGCCTTCGATAACCGCGGTATGGGCCGGAGCTCCGTGCCCACCAAAAAGTCCGAATACACGTGAGTTGGATTATCCGTATCGATTTTTGAATTCTGGGTTATATTTTGTTTAATTTGTTAATTCGAATTCGTGTAGTAGACAGACAGTAATGCCCTTTGGAAAAGTGCTAAAACTTTGATAAAAAAAAAAAACCGGAGTTCTGTTCGTCTTGGTATTTCAAGTTTCCAACTTTTTGATGCAAATGGTTTATTGGGAATAGGGAATCAAACTCCATTTCGGATGCATGAATAAATGCTCGTAACTAACTAAAATTGAACTGCTGTTTGAAAGTTCCCAGTGTCATTTTATATAACAAACTGAAGTTCGAGTTGGGGTGTGTGGTTTTGATGTTGCAGAACAAAAATAATGGCAAAGGATGCAATTGCAGTGATGGATCATTTGGGGTGGAGAAAAGCGCATGTTTTTGGTCATTCAATGGGTGAGTTTCCTCTTTGCTTGTGGCTCTAACTGAATAGAAGTAGTGAGCTGAACTGAGTTTCTAGCAAAAGGTTTTTCCTTTTTTTGGTTGCAACTCATTTGAAGTGTTCTTTAGTCTGACTTGAATGTTGCTATCACCACAGGAGCTATGATAGCTTCCAAATTAGCAGCAATGGTGCCTGATAGGATTCTGTCATTGGCTTTGCTCAATGTGACCGGAGGAGGTTTCGAATGTTTACCAAGAGTACGTACTTCTTGATAGAAAGTTAATTATGTTCATTGCTCAGTGTCAATGAACTAGAACCAGTTTAGTTTTCAGTTGAAGTCGTTCTTGGATCTCATTGATTGTTCAATGTTCTGCAGCTTGACCGGCAAACATTATCGATTGCTGTTCGTTTTTTGAAGGCGAAGACTCCTGAGCAGAGAGCAGCTGTTGACTTGGACACCCACTATTCGAAGGTCCAAAGCTTTCTTGATTCCATTATTTTGCTATCTATCAACTTTGAATCAATAATCAGTGAAAGAAAAATAGGTTAGCAGGGTTCATGCTTTGATGAGAGCAACGCTCTCACACGTTCAGCCTATTGATGTGCAGGCATATCTTGAGGAATATGTTGGAGCAAACACAAGGCGGGCAGTCTTATATCAAGTAAGAAATTCTAAAGGATGTCAATAAAATATTGGCTTTGCATATTGGCAAATTTGTAATGATGAACACGATTGTAGCATAAGATCCACATGGCCTGATATAGAATCTGTCTCCAGGAATATGTGAAAGGTATATCAGCGACTGGAATGCAGTCAAACTATGGATTCGAAGGCCAAGTCAATGCATGCTGGACACATAAGTTGACACGGATGGAAACTGAATTAATCCGCTCTGCTGGATTTCTTGTTTCGGTCATTCATGGCAGGTGCAGTCATGCATACAGTAACCAGTGTTGTTTTTTCCTATAGATAAGACATCAGTTGACCTGGAATTTTTTCCGCCTACCAAAAGGCACTCAATCATGTGTACATTTCAGACTCAATAAGATTTGTCATATCTCTGAAAACCTTGATTTGTTGATGAAACTTATAAACTTTGATTTCCAATTCATTGCATCTCATTTCCTCTAAGAACAAACTTGACATTCATCACATCTGCAGGCATGATGTCATTGCTCAAATATATCATGCAAAGAGGCTGGCAGAGAAGTTGCAACCTGTTGCTAGAATGGTTGATCTTCCCGGAGGACATCTAGTGAGTCATGAGAGGACTGAAGAGGTATATTTTGTTTGTGATAGAAAGTAGTTCGTTAAGTATGAGATTATATTGTAGCCTTTGATATGAGTCTTATGATTGAATGATGCTTCATAGTGGAAATGGAATCTAGTTCTAATTTGGTTCGCATATCAGGTAAACAAAGCTCTGATGGAGTTAATCAAAGCATCAGAAGCAAAGATAGAGCCACATGAATGGACAAATTTGCCTGAAAAAAGTTTGGGTAAGAAAATGAACCTAAAGATATGTTCCTACTGTATTAATGTAAATTCATCTTGTGATTACGTGCTAATACATGCTTTTCTTTGCAGGGTGGATGGCTACAAGGATGTCGCGTATCAAAAAAAGTACCAGCGGAGTGAACAGCGTATCTGTTATGTACAATATGTTCGAAAAGCTACAGATTTTCCTCATATACTTCTTCGGTCTCTTTGTATTAGCTTTTGAGAGTGCAAGCAGACCTTTCAGAACCATAAAACCAGCTAGAGTTGCAAATTCCATCACATTATAAGATAAGCTGGTGGTCAATGGAACTCACATGATTCACTGGTAATTATATCTTGTTTATAAAACTTAGATGAGATTTGATATCCTTCAAGGGCAGATGCACATAGAGACTATAAAGTGACTACCAGATTGATATTGGCATTGTTTTCAACAGGGGCTTATGCATTTTGGATTCTATTGGCAGATGGCACTGATGGATTTTGGATTCTTATGGATTTTGGATTCTATTTAAGTGGTTCGTGAGATCAAGTATATGCTGTGAAGAGTTCCCAGCTCTCACAAACCATAGTAAACAAAATGAGGTCTTTAGTAGGCAATACATACATGTTGCAGTTGGAGGCAGGAAATGGAGAGAGATCACAAGGGCCAGTATTTAGGCGGATCCCAATCTTCGTTCATTTGCAACACATGTTTCTAGCTTATTCAGCTGTACTTACAGAAACTTTTTACAGATTTCACCTTTCAGAAAAATGCGTCCTCCGAATTAGGGGAGAAAGGAATAGGGTGTTTCTGTTTGTATCTATTCTATTATCAATCAGCAAACCAATTTTCCAAACAAAAATTCTCGCATTTTGGCAGAAGGCTTAAGTGAGTAGTTCAACTGAGCAAGCTGATGCCAAATAACCAACTCTAGCATTATATTCGGTTTGCCATAAACTCAAGATCTCCGTGCACGGACGGATTATTAACAGTTTAAACTCAAGACAACAAAACTAGCAGCATGTATATGAATTTGATATGCAGGAAGAGGAGGCATAAGTTTACCTCAAACAAATGCACTCATGTGCGCGCGCACACAAATATATGCATAATTTTGATGGAATCTCTACCTACCTACGAGGAAAGGAACACATGTTGCCTAGATTTTCTGCTTTGAACAACCATCATGCATGCCATTGTTCAAACTTTAAAAAAAGAACAGAACATATCAGATCAGAGTGAAAATCATACGAAAACAAGAACCACTTCGTATACGTACTTAGTTATGTTCTCCTTGTACTCCTTTTATTTGACGATTTGTCAAACAATCTTATACAATAATTGCATTAAAAAAAACATACTTAGTTATGTTCATACGGAGAAGCTGTAATTGTTAAGGATAACAGAGAAACTCAAACACAGCACCCAACACACACGAACCTGGTATTGATGTACGGCTGAAACATAATCTAACGAAGACAATAACGTGCCCGGCAGTTGCATGTTTTCTGGAGATACATCATATAACAGAGCGTTGAAGGTGTTGCTTCTTTGGTTGGTTGAGAACGAATACTTTTGGTTTGGAAGATGCTTTTGTTGTGGTGAATAAGAGGAGAAGAACCACATGTGTTTGGATCTCCATGGCAATAAGAGAGCTAAATAAATAGCATGGGGAAATATACCAGTGGAATATCCCAATATGCCTTTGCGACTACGAACCCATTATCTGTACTTTTCTTCCAACTCTTTTTCTCCTTCGGACAAATTTGTAGTTTTCTTATATTACGAGGGCACTTACGTCAATCTGTCAAAACTTCGGCCCTTTTCTTTTTGTCCAACAGAACAGAACACACAATTTGTGTCCTTGAAACGCAGAGTTTTGTTAATCTAGAACTAGAACCCGAGAAACCCCAACAGCTGTTTCGCTCATCGGTTCCAAACTTCAGAGCTCCAAAAAGGACTGACCATGGCTGCTGTCTCTTCTTCAGACAAGACTGATTCCCATACCCAGTGGGAATTTAGCTGGTTAGTTTTTTTTTTTTTTTTTATCTACTTTCTCACATTCCAAGTTGTAATTTTCTTCAGATTCTGTGGTGTGGCATCTCTTTGCTTCTGTGGTTGCTCTCTGGGTTTTGAATATTTTCCTATTTCATCGTATAGGGAACACAAAGTAAAGATCTTTTGGTCATATTCTTATATGGGTTTTGCTTGAATTTTTATTTGATATGGGGCTACGTAGGTGAGGGCTCATTTGTTCTTGCTCATACGTTTGTTTTCTTGAATATCTTTTTGAATGAACTTATACTTCAACATAAGCGTCTTAAGTTGCTTGGACATGTCGAACAGCTACCACAGGTTGAGAATTTTGGTTAAAGTATTGGACTTTGTGTTCTAATGCTTGATTGGAGGTAACTTAGAAAAGTTAAAGGATTTCATGAGGTTTTCGATGTTGGTAGAGAGTTGTTCTAGCCCTTCTGATTAGTTAGGTAGATCAAGATATACCAAGGGGAACTACTTTTACAAAGTGTAATGCTCTGGTGAATTTGGTACTTTGGTTCTTGAAGCAAATTGAGTGAGGATTTTGCTTCTGTGTGAATACTGTGAAAGGCTATATTTGATTCTTTCAGGAGCCTCTTTTGTTCCAACCATGTACTAAGGGATGCAGGTGATGTACCAATTGGGTTTCCTTGTAGGCTTCCGGTGTTGTTTGTCTCGGAAGTGGAGATCATTGATTCATCTTTCATCGTTTACAATATATGTCTTTGTATGTTCGGGAATACTCTGACTCTATTAGGAACATTTCTATTCAAAATGAAATTCTTTCTGCAGTGACTTGGAGGTAGATTATGAGTCTGACGAAGCTGCTTCCATTGTCTACGCAGCACTAGCTGTCGACAAGGAGGTGATTCTTCTTATACACAATTCTGTTCTGCTTTGTTCATTCTGGTTCATTAAGTTCTTATCTGATTCCATTTGTTATTGCAGTTGCAACCGGACAAGGTGAAAAGGCAGATGTCAGTTTCTGATGGAAAGCTTTCTGTGTAAGCAATTGTTTTGTTCATGGAAATTAGTTATTCGAGCTTCTATAGAAGAATGATTTTGACAGTAATGGCCCTATGAATTCAGTAATCCATCATCTATAACTGAACCAGTAATTTTTTTCTTATTATGTACAGGCACTTTGAAGCTATTGAGGCAAGATTTCTTCGAGCATCGTATAGTGCTTTTGTAGATGTACTGACACTTGCCACTAAAACAATCGAAGAGTTTGGAAACGGAATGGAATTGTGACCAGAAGTTAGCGTTGGTTTTGCCATGGTTTGAGCTGTAATACAGTTGATCAAGGTGGTGTTTGTTGAACTTTCCAATCATGAATTGCATTTTGATTAGTTGGTTGGGTTTTTAACCTGTAAGATGCGTCATCTGCAAAGGAAGTTTTCATTGTACTATTTGCGATTTAGTGCTGTCCTCAGCAGAGCTTTTACATGAGATTCTCTGAAGCAGATATATCATTTATGAATTCCTTAAATATAAATGAAAGATTGTGATCTTTCTCCAATTATATGGTTAGAAATGCACTCTCTCTACCTGTTGCAGCTCAATGCCTATTATCCGACTACTCTAATGATTGTCTTTAAGTATGATACCCAGCAAACTTCTGAAATGGTATATAACAATTGATATATAATGTTTACAAGATTTTCCAACATACGTTGCTTTATATGAAGAAAAGGTAACCTAACAAGGGTAAAAGCTGAAAGCAAAACTATGCAGGATTTTCTGCTTCCAATGTCACTCTCAATATTCGTCCAAGTAAGTGTATAACATGTCATCTTTCTTTGACTTACGCCGGCTAAGCAAGGCCTTGAGAAGGCGTTTACTTTTGCTAGGGAATTGCTCAACCTCTCTGCCATTATCCCTTTCAGCATGTAATCGCATTGAAGCTGATTTCCGAGGCTCTGAAGGATACTGATAACATACACAAAAACATTTCAGCTTACAAGTTGATGGACAGAAAGAAATAGTCACAAGTCCATAAACTAGTGGAAATGTAATGCATCTTGAAAGAAACAGGTACTTGATTAGCAATTTGACAGCAACTTTTCCCATACTCACCCGTCTTGCATTAGAAGTATTTGGAGTGGTCGGCCTACTCTTGTTTGGAGTAGTTGACTGACTTTTGCTTGGGGTTGTTGGCCTACTTGCTAGAGATCCAGATCGTAAAAGTGGAAATCGATGAGGTGAAACTGTTCGCTTCTCTGGTAAACAACATCATAATCAGATCATCCATTAACAGCTTACAATAACATTTCCAATATCACAAACAATGTACATGATACATACGCACCTAATTCCTTTTTGGGCATGGTAGATGTAAAAGAAAAAACTCCAGGTCGCTGAGAAGGTTGAGGAGAAGGAGATGGAGAGCGCCCTTTGCTGCACAAAACATGACTAAATTTATCATGATCCTTAAGAAAGATTAACCATGGGTTACCAGCTTGGGTTAAACAAGATATCATAGTAACTTTTACCTGACTGTAGGTGGTGGGGTTTCTCTGATTGTAGCACGAACAGCTGTAAGAATCCAACCAGATTACAACAAGAACCACACTATGTTAAACTCTTTCTTAACCGATATGCTTTGAATCAACATTGGGAGATCAAGCATCCTACCATTACGAAACTGATGCCATTCATCTTCATCATCAAGGTTGCATCCTTTGTATTTGGATTTAGTTCTGTTTCCTCCACGCATTGTCTCACCAACTGAACATGAATTTGAGTTGTACAAATTCACCTTAAAATCCATATTGCCAAGAACAAAAAAAGGAGCCAAAACTACAACATGCAGAATGTGCTTAAAGTCTAACAAAGTAAATTGAGAGCGCACTGAAGTATTTGCCTGGCAAGATGTACCGCTTGTGGTATTTGGGAGTATCTATCACGGATGATTGTTGGGAAAGACCCTCGTGGTCAATATATTCTTGGCATGTCCTTAGCCTCTAGAAACCACATAAAAGAAAAGAAAAGAAAATTGTCAGCACCTCTAATAGTATATGTTCAAAAACATAGCTAGAAATAAAAGGAATTGAGAATGGTTCAATAATTCACAATCTTGTGGAATTAACCAATTAGATGGAAAGAACACCAACAATGTATTCTAACTGATGATCATCATGCAAACATTTACAGACTGAGCTATGAATCAATAGAAGACTATGCCTTTCGATCAGATCAACAGTTGAAGCAGGTTTGATTAGGGAGCCAGCCATAGCCCGGAAAAGCCATTTTTTGACAGATCTTTTACATGGATACACATATCCAAAATTCTTGTTCACAAATTCTCTTATACAGTTAAGACCCGAATCAGAAATGCCAAACTGATGACTGACAATTCCATTAGAATTAACAGTTTATCATTACCTGTTCAATGCAAGATACCCGAAATTCTGTGCTAGAAACTTCATCCACTTTTTCATCAAAGAGATCATTAACCTTATATGTCACAGAACCTAAATGGTCCACTGTGTTCACAAGAGCTTTAATGGCATAATCTTTCAATGTTTCTACCACTCTGCATAATAAGAGGACTGTTGTTGGTTTTTGCTAAAGTACTGAGAACATAAAACAAATAGTATTGGAATCAGAAAAACTAACATATGTTTCTGGTCATCATTCGTGTATGACAGCTCAAAGTATTCTGCTGCTGAGTATAATTGTGATCTGAGGTTCTTCAAATCCTGAAAAAGTAATGGAATGCACAAGCAAATCACAGAAGTTCAGTTGGAGGGGTCTTTATTACAAAACTAAGAACAAACAAAACTAGCACCATATAAGCAGAAGAGCAGTACATTGAGACTATCAGAGAAGAGCAAGCTCTGATGCATAGAAACCTCATCAAAGTTTGATGCTACTCGAGGAATGGGCATCGTAGATGTAGTCATCGTTCCCATGAGCATGTATCTGGAAAAAGAACTAAGCTTTCCTTATGCTGCAAACAACCAATTATATCCATTCAATCCCAGGCAAAGCAAGGGGCTGGAACACCCAACAGCAAAGAACATATGCAAGAAAAATATGAATCACCGTGCTCGAAACCCACAAACATCAGGAAAACTTTAAGCTATATACCTCCTTCCAAAGAAATGAATAGTGTGTGTGGAGAAAGGGGCAGAAAGTGTGAGATAATGCACCAATTATAAAACTCCATTCCAAGTTCTGAACTTAAAAAACTTGAAACTTAAAACAACAGCAAATGTGTCTGTGCGAGAAAGAGGGGAGCTTTCCCTTAATAAATTAGTCAACAATATACCCAAAGCTACTATTTTAATTAGAGTCAATTGCCAGGAGATGAAAAGAATATTTGGGAGCAAGGAAATCAACAACCTAAAGGGTGGTGCTTTACCACATTTCAACAACCATTTCAGACAGGAGAATCAACAGAACAATATGCCAAACACTTGAAGCTCATTTTGTCTGAATATCACTAACAATTAAAGCTGGAAAATTTCAACAATAAAATTGTGGGGTTTTTTTCTTCCTTCCCTTTTCAGTTCAAAGACATCATCGTGGAAAAGGGAAAAACAACAAGATTACACGAAAATGTGAGGACCCAATTAACCCAGAGCACCTGATTAGCTGAGCTCACTTCAAAGTTGCAAACTTTCACGGGTCATTTTCTTTTCTCCCAAACAGGAAATAAATTAAAACCAAACTAATAATGACTAACCTGATATTTGTTGAAGTGAATGCTGTTCTTCTGCAGCTGAAAACCAAAACCCAGAAAGGGATTCGAACCCTGGAAACCTAAGCAGTGAAGAAGAAGAGCAGAAGAGGACATAAATAGGGAGCTCGTTGAAAGCGACCAAGATGGTTTGGTTCAAAATTTTGACTAAACCCAAGAAAACGACAAGCGAGCTAGTTTCCAGGGCCGTAGTTTGGGAGATTCAAATGAAAAGCAAAAGATGGAGGGACATCCATCAAGACCAGCACGTCTGTGTAGACAAGGAATCTGAGGCGCTTTGATTTTTAATGTAAGCAAAAGTCTCACGCTTTTGGTAGCAAAAGAAACTGGTCAGTCCCCAAGCTCTCTCCCTAATCATATTAGACACTTACTCGGTCCCACTCAGCTTCATTCGCAACTAATTAATTAACGAATCTTCATCTTATGAATTACATAATTAGATCTATTCGTATTATAAATTTCAATCATCTTAATAAGAAATTATTATAAAATATCACATATTACTTAGTTTCTAATACGTTATGTATTGACTAAATGGTTAAGATATAAACTTCACTTACGATTTAAATTCGATGTTTTTGGGTTAGTGGGTCCCATGATCTCCAAACGCAAACAATGACCACCCCAAAATTTGGAAACTGCAATGGTGTTGGTTTTTCAAGTCCTTGTTCTTGAGTCTGTTTGATGGGGCTCCCACTTGTGGTGATGGTGGTAGTACTAGTGGCAGTAGGACACCGGAGCGTTATTGGCTTCCACTACTGTTGAAAAGTTTGGTGTTTTGTGGAAGTTCCAATCAAAATATACCCGCCTTCAAAGCCTTGATTGAGTTTCTTGTTAGTTGTTGTTTGTGAACCTACAACAATAAGCTACATATATAAACTCTTTTAGGCATTCGATTTGGAGGGTTGGATTGGATAAGGTGCGGGTGGGTAATGAGTCAAATGAGTAATGGCTGCTGCATTGGCTACAATTGGGTAGTGTATAGTGGGGTTGAAAAGCACATGCAAATGGGCACGCTCTTGGTAGCTGATAAGTGTAAAAGCCAAAAACGTGACCTCGGCGGCACTCATGGCTCTACTAAACGTGCAATCCAACATTAAACAAACTCACCAAGGAGGAGGAGACATGTATGTAACATCATTCAACTTCCCACTCTCTGGTTCCAAACTTAACCCTTCTATCTGTTGTACGAATGTAATTATAATCGTTAGTTAAAAAAAATTCAGCATTCCTCAATAGAATACACCATATATTAGGAATAAAATACCGTAAGATATATACGAAAACCTGATGTACGGTTGATATGACTTCAAAATCATGGGCCCATTCCCATATCAAACTCCACCAGCGGTGAAAATCGAAAATGAAAGGGCTGATTAACTTGATTGAGTCGGAGCAGCTAGCCTAATGAGGATGTGAGGAACCCACCAGTGGTGAATTATTTTGCTACTTTCTTTCCTTTTTCTTTTTCAACACAAGCTCCTTTTTGGGGGGCTTGGAGGACTTTTGAGTTTCAGCTTTTTTGAATGAATCCGTGATTTTAGCTTATCCAGCTGCTTTATAAACATATAAAGAATTTGATTATTTTATGGTTTGATCAATGGCGTGATTGGTGGTGGTGGGTGTTGAGTTCAGTGGGTATGGAATTTACATTGTGATCTCGAATACATTTTGGGATTGCTACTATTAGCGTACAATAATATGCTGGTTACTTAAGGTCTTGTTTGAAAGTGATTCTGGAAAAAACATAATCACTTTTAAAGACACACATTTGATATGTTTATTTCCAAAACGGTGTTCAAACTAAACACATAAATTGTGTTGTACATACAATACAAGTCATCATGACATTTTAGAATTAGTCCTAAAATCGTTAAGAGGATGGGGTCCTAGAATGGGATGGGAGATTATATGATATGCGGCGGACCAATGAAAAGCTTGGGCTTGAGATGAATTGGGCCCGGCGGCTAAGATGGCCCAAATACTATTCAACTGACTTTATTAAAAAAGGAATCGACCGTTGATTCATGATTCAAATTACAAAAGGAATCGAATTTTGTTCGACCAAATGCCTAAAGCTAAATGGCTGGCGATCCGTCGGCGCCATCGCCGCCGTGATACCAATGTTCGATATCAAATTGATCTAAGAATTGTATAACTCGTGATGCATTCTGTGAAATGATTTTAGTTGTTTATGGAAGTAATGTAATTGGAGAGTGAAGATTTGTCCTGTGAAGTCTCTCACTAGACACAATTTGCAAGAACTGATTTTGATTTGAGTATTGGTATCTGTATAATACAATGCATTCATGGAAGTTTATCCAAGTACATTGCCCTGTTAAGTTAAGATAGAATGTCTAATAGAGTGAAAGATTAATGGTAAACCTATAGCTTGATGGTGAAGTTTAAGAGGCCCACTCAGTTTTATCGATAATGAGCATACAAGCCAATAGTTTAGAGACATAGTTGTTTGAGTGCAATTTGTGAATGTATTGACTGAAAATTCAGTATTAGTGTTGAAATTTTCTTACATAGACAAAGTCCTGGTTTTGGCCCTACTCGTTAGTCATTACTCGTTTCAAGCTTTGGAGTTTCAAATGTTTGAGTGGCTGAAACCAAGAAGTCAATAGCTTTTTAGATGACCCCTGGGGTCTGTTAGTTTGAAAGATTGGTATCTCAGTTATCTCAGTTATTTGTTATTGCATAAGCAGGTATAGGTCATCTATATACTGTCTTTGTGTTGAGATAAGTACTTTACTTGACCAAAATGGAAGATCGGCCATATGAAGATCAGCCACATGCAAATCAGCCACATACTCATCGGCTACATTTCTTCTGTGCAAGAAAGACTTATATGCTACAAGACTAAATATGTTTTGGAACTTATATTAAATAATTTTACTTGTAGATATGATGGTCCAATTTTGACTAAATATCTCTAGTTAAAGACTGATTAAGTTTGAGATCTTTTACCTGAAGATCTGGTACTCAACATACTAGATCTCACATAATGATCTTATCATGTAAAGCAGTTCAACTGCTATATAGCTTTCTGAACGTCTTGGCAGTTGAGCAATCAAATATTTTGAAGTTTGAGAAACAACGAGTTCTAACTAAATCTAAACAAAAACTTACACAAGATATTTGTATTCAATTTCCTCTTTTCTCAATTCTGATTCTGTACTTGAATACCAAAAGTTGTTTCAAGTACAAGTGAATTAGTCTAATGAAAATCACAAATCTCAACACTTGGCTTGACTAGTAGGAGGTGAAATATTTCGAATCACCTTATCAGGACAGATGCTGCAGAACCATCTTATATTCTTGCTTCTTGTAAATAGTTGAATGTCTAATAGAGTGAGAGATAAATGGATGACTGATAGCTTGATGGTATCTTTGAAAAGGCACACCCATTTTAATCGATAGTGAGCCAATAAGCCAATATTTCAGAGGCTGGAAAGTTCATTAGGGGAATTGTGAATGTATTGCCTAGAAATGCAGTATTCATTATTTGAATTTTCTTACATAGAAATTGATGGCATACCAAGTTATGGTTACGGCTTGGTCATGATGACCTACTCCTATACCAAGTTGGATTGCAAAGGTGTAGGAAGTGACTTGGGCACGGTTACCGCGCGGTCATGTATACCTCGCGCGGTTATGTATTCCTCGCACGGTCATGTATACCTTGTGTATGTATTCCTCGCGCGGTCATGTATTCCAGTTCCAAGCAGGATTTCATGTACTCCTCGCGCGGTCATGTGTATTCCTCGCGCGGTCATGTATACCTCGTACGGTCATGTATTCCTCGCGCGGTCATGTATTTCTGTTCCAAACAAGATTTCATGTATTCCTCGCGCGGTCATGTGTATTCCTCGCGCGGTCATGTATTCCTGTTCCAAGCAGGATGCATTCCTCGCGCGGTCATGTATTCCTGTTCCAAGTAGGATTTCAAGGACGAGTATTGCAAGGTATGTTATTTACCGAGTAGGATTGCAAAATTGGGTCCAAACAAGGACTGATCTCTTAGTGCCCAGATGGTAAAGTGAAATGGGTAAGCATGAAGCCGTCTCTTGTATCCTCTCTAGTTTTACTCATCTAATTTTGTGTACATGCACTATACCACTGTTGGACTTTTCCTGGCCATATGGTATCTGTAAATTGCAGCATTCATATTCTTGCAGTAACCGGACTCTTATGCAATTAATAAGCACCAGAGAAGCAAGGCAGATGGAACTTTGTTGATCCTGAGTAGATCAAACGGAGCTTATCCAACAAAGTACTGGAGCAGCACGAGAAAAGAGATCAAGCTGCCTGAACACGACATTTTCATAACAAAAGGGGGTCCCATTAAGTGATTTTGAACATATTGCCATGTCATGTGTACGAAAAAGGACCATCTAACTTTTCAGAGCGTGAGTAGGTTCTTAGAATCACAATGTGTATTTTGACAAACAGGAAGTTAAGTGGTACAAAACCCATCCAAATACAAGGAAGGACGAAATTTTATCATTTTAGCTGCGAAATTACATACCGCTGGAAATTAGATCTTTTGCGACGTCTAGTGACGACATAAATAGTAATTAAAGCTGTTAAATGGAGCCAAATGTCGTCAATAAAAACAAAACAGTAGATGCAAAATCTAAAAATCGCCGCAAAAAGTGAAAAATCGTCATTTAAAACTAGTCTGGCTCTACTTTCTGCTGATTCGAGTGTTTCTGGTTCTGTTTTCGAATAGATATTCCCCTCCCCTCCCCTCCCTTCTAATACCGCAGTAAACCACATGGAAACTGTTTTTCGTTTGTTATATCCACAGTCAACACGAGAAGAGCCTAATTGTAATATAATATGCCTTTGCTGCCAACCAACAAGCTTTGTGATTTTATTACCTTGTTAGTTTATTACGAAGGAAAAATCACATTCTACTTTCTTCTAATTATTTAAGTCATATTGAGTATTTTAGTCTTAATCTATTCAAAATCATCATTTGTTTTTGCACATGGTAAAGGACTAAAATATCAAAAAGACAATATATATAAGTGTATCGACTCTAAGATTAAAAATCTCTTGAAATCTATAAGCCTTTGACCTCATGACTGAAGCACGTATCCGACTGCAAACAATATTGGTACAACTTTAACATCCCCGCAAGATCGTGGAGGACTGAGGATTCAATCATGACAAAAAGCGTTAGTTCGGCGTTTCCGCATTAACAATATAATATTACATCACGGGTGCTTCGCGCCACATCACGGGTTGTACGTAGTCGTCTCTTAAATGCTACTATACTGTTTATAGTCAGCATCTAGGATAAAGACTCATAATCAAACTCGAAAACAAATAGTTTGGAATCAGAATCTGATCTTACAAAATATTGTACATAGTTGAATGTTATAAGATGAAGAAAATATTCAATTTGAAGCATCTGAAGTAGTCGAGGATGGACTTGTACATGAGTCTAGTAGATTCATGTACATTGGCTTTCCAGAACCCAGTTTCAGTTGTTCTGTTAGGCCTCCCTCCATTACCATGCTTCCTGTCCCTTGGCACAAAAAAGTACCATTCCCTTTCCCCAATCTTTGATAACCCTGCAAAATTGATTAAGAACTCAATTAATTAACAGCAAAATCCCAACCAATCAAAACTATGCATTTTCAAAAATTGATAATGAATTAATAACAGACGGAATGCATAGGGGGCCAAAAGGGATATACCAGGAAGGGTCCAAGGGTCATGGAGAATCCAGGGGAGGTGTGGTTCCTGGGGTTTTTTTTTTTTTTTTTTGTTGTTGGGGGCTGCTGGTGTTGTTTTTGTGGCTTTGAAAAAAGTTTCTTTTTTTCCACCAGCTAGGATTTTTGGGGCCCCCCCCTAAAAGAAAAAACCCCAATCCCGGGGTGGGGAAAAAATCTTTGAAATTTGCTTTAGTTGCTGGCCTAACCCTGTGCCCATATTCCTGCAAGTAAACCAACACATCCATCACCATCTACATTACAATTGAACTTAGAATTCCTACATAAGTACCCAAAAAGTCATGAAACATGTTCATTCATACACTCTTTGAAACTAAAATCGAAATGCATGTAACCTGCAAACATTTTCCAATGGCAACAATCCACGGAATCAAAAAATTAATTACATAAAATACTTACAATTTCGAAAACGTAAGAACTGGAGCTGACATTGTCGTCTCCGGACGGAGGAACTTGGGCTTCGAAGTAGACATAGCAATCGCTGGAACTGCCAGAATGGGTACGGCGGCGGTGGTTTTTGTCAGCCGGAGACTCCGGCATGGTTTTTGTGCCGAATCCATAATCGAATTGAAAGCCCACCTCACAACTCGACTCAGTCAGATTTCTCTCCGTCCATGTGACCATATCTCGCCGGCATAGATATGCCGTTGTTGGGGTTGAACCGGATCGGAACCACGTGATTTGTGGAGATTTGGGAAACCTCCACTCGAATTTGAAGATATTTGTGGAGATGTTTTCTTTTGAAATCGAAAACATGGAGATCCTGGGCCATCTTCTTAAGAGAAAAAATTGCGGCGATCGTGGGTTCTCGGCCTCCGAAAATTGAACTCAAAACTGCACAAAACTGCTTCCATGTTGTTCCCATTTATCCTTTTCTTTTTTTCTTTTGCTTTTAAATGCAAATTACTTCAGTACCCTCGTACGAATTTAAGCAACAGTTATCAGAGTTTTTGTTTCAGGGGTATTTTTGGCCTGAGATTTTTGGTGAAGCCTGTGACACCAAAAGCGGGGGGCGCGGGGTGTTTTTTTTTTAGGGGGAGAAATAAAAAAAATCAGCATCAACCCCAAAGAGCCCCGCTCCAACCGGGATGCCGGCCGCCCCCCCCCAATGAAGCAACCAATGGACGCCGGAGGCTTCAATTCCGGATTTCCTGACTTGCAAATGCAGTAGGACTTTTTGATGATGATGCTCCTCTTCTTACTACTAGTACTGGTTGTTAAGTGATCACTTCTCCAATTTCTACATGGAGTCAACAAGTCAACTTTTCTGAAGTTCGATCGAATTGTCTAATGCAATTGAAAGTATCAACTACCAAGCCTCAATCAACTTAAATTGCATGTCCACACCACACATGATACTAAATTGGACTTCGTCATCGATGACGATATGTATATTCGTCACCTCTGCAATAATAGCATGAATGCCATTACAGGCTATACAGCTACCACTTGAGCAGTTTTGTTTATCTACTTCAAGTTTGTCTAAAGCTATAACCAACTACAGGCCCCACCACCCATCTCCACCTTTCATTCATTCACTTAGAGCACTTCCACCGGGTAGGTGAAAACGAGGGCGAGGGTGCGGGCTAGCCTTCCTCGCACACTATTGATGCTCCAGCGGGGAAAGAAAAGACGGGCAATCCAGGCGAAGGTGGGCCTCACCCGCTCCTTTGCCTACAGGCGATGATGTCATGTTCGACATCACAGCGCACTAAAGCCCTTTTCTAGTCGTCAGCGACGTGCCAGGACGTCGGAGCACGAGCGCTGCTCGCGGCGTCGGAGCGAGGCGCGGTGGGAGTGCTGGGTGTGTTCGGTGGCAGCCTCCCAACGTGCTTTGGAGTGCCAGGGTATGTTCGGCAGTGGCAGCCAAACATATAAAACTTCAATTTTTTTAATTTTTTTAATATATATAACATTTTCTTTTCTATAAAAAATCAAATTTTTTTATATCAAAGTTTTTGTTATGTAATGTTCAATTTTAGGAAGCTGCGTTTACATCAAATGTAGTGGATTGCCCTCGCCTTCGCCTTCCGTGGGTGGAAGCTAGGTTTACGACGCAAGGCGAGGGCATTCACTATTCATCACCTTAAGGAAAAAAAACTCTCAATTGCCTTCGCCTTTGCCTACATAGGTGGAAATGCTCTTATAGATCCAGCGGCCCAAAAGTCCCCTCGCAGAATCGCGTCCATTACTTTCAGCTTTCTATAAATACGATACCCACCATGCATATCCCTTAATTAAGTATCCGAATCCAACAGCTTGCTCTCCAGTTCTCACTTCAAAAGTTCAAACAGAACCGATTAATTACTACTTAAACTTCAATTAATTAAAATTAAGAAAATCATAATCGGAATGGCGTTGTTGGCTTCATTGAAGATTGTGCTGATTTCGAGCGGCGTTGTGGCCCTGGCGTTGGCGATGAAGCTCTCATTTCGGGTGGCGGTGGAGTTCCTATCAAGTCACGTGCCAGTTATGTGCGCCTCCTACAAGTCCTTGCTCCGGCCGCCGCACATCTACGTTCTCATCTACGTAAAAAAATTTACGTAGAGTGATTGGTGGCAATTGGGTTAGGTGGGTCGACAAGGCCCAAGTAAAGAGAATCAGAGACTTCGTCATCCCAATGACGATATGTATATTCGTCACCACAGCAATAATGCTATCAAGTCTCAATCAACTTAAGTTTCATGTCCACACATGCTTTCACTCCGACTAAAAAGGCCTTGACTAAAAAGGTCAATGCTTTGTTTGTTTGTTTGTTTATTTATAATTTTGTATTACAAGTGAAGGGACTCTAGCCGCCGGGACAGCTCGTCGTTGGATGCTAACTGTCCCCATAATAAAGGACATTAAACAACCTTCCTAAACGATACCATTGATAATGCGGACTTAATGCATATTAATACTGCATGTATGTACAAGTTGAACTCAGTTCTCCCTTCAAACCACTCCTCCGCTCCATTCTCCATTCATCGCCCATTGGTCATATTTTTAACTAAGGTTTAGTTCTACTTGAGTTACTGTGGATAAAGACGGACCAGATTTGGAGAACCCGCCAACGACACAGAAAACAAAAAGGTTAGTAGTACTAGCTCTTCGTGCGTAGATTAAGAATGGGATTTATATCAAACTTTCTCTTTGTTCTGTTTTGTTAATTACTCTGTGTTTTGTTCTGCTTTTCCAGATCGGCCCCGAAACCGGTGACTACGAACCAGAAAGATGGAAGCAAGATATTTGTGACAGCATCTGTATTCGCTGTTTCTCTGGATCCGTTGTTCTTTTACGTTCTGATCATCGATCAGCAAAACAAGTGCCTCGAAATGGACAGCAAGTTGCAGATTTTGCTCTCCTGTTGAGGTCCTTCACCGACTTTATTTTCCTGGTGCATTTTCTGCGTGAAATTTGTAATCTTGTAAAGTTTCGAATGAATCGAAAGCAGGGGAATCAGGTGGCCTACAAAACTAAGGCCCCAAGTGCCCCAAAAGACGGAGGAGATTCAGTTACTGGGAAATTAAAAGCAAGAATGTTCACAAAGAACATAGCTCCGAAGAAGTCGCTCATCGTTGACTTCTTATCTCTTCTTCCCATCCCACAAGTGAGTGAACTTAATACACTAAATTTGTTTTTCTAAGTTTTGCTTGCTGTAATTAAAGGACTAGACGCTAACATCTTCTTTTGTTATATTATTATTATTTACTTTCTACAGCTGGTAATAGTACTTAGTTTCTACAAAATGAAAGGCTCTGGATATTTGGAAAACAAAAAGGTGCTGAATGCCTTGCTTCTTGGTCAATACGTACCAAGAATTTATCGAATTCACTTATCATCATACGAACTTCACAAGAATACTGGAATATGGGTTAAAGGTGTCTTCAATTTCTTTCTCTACATTCTCGCCAGCCACGTAAGTTCCGTATCTAATCTTTAGTACTTCATAATTAATTACTAATGTTGGATGATCTTTCTCACAGAATGTCCCACTTATAATGGTTGATATGTTTGCGTGTTTTGGAATTAGGTACTCGGAGCGTTTTGGTACTTCTATTCCATTCAACTCGAGATGTTATGCTGGCATCGGGCTTGTGTTGATCATAGTACAGATCCCACAGAATGTATGAAAGCTTTCTTCTGCCGCAGTCAAGGCACTGCTAGAAATGTCACATTTCTAGACGAGTATTGCCCCTTAGATACTCCAGATGGTGCTACTTCGCCCCCTCCGTTTAATTTTGGAATATTTCTCGATTCCCTTCGGAATCACAACACAGAAAACATAGAGTTTGGAAAGAAGTTCGTTTACTCCTTCTGGTGGGGCTTGCGGAATCTAAGGTATGCATCGACAACATATCAACAAGCTTGAATAGCGTTTTATCTATAGTAACATATCTGATATCATCTGTTACTGATTTCTTTGCAGTAATTTTGGGACTAATCTGACGACAACTACGTACGTGTGGGAAAACTTGTTTGCAATTCTTATTTCAGTCATTGGCTTGCTCCTGTTTCTATATCTCATCGGAAATTTGCAGGTTCTCTACATTATTTTCAACGACTTCCCTCCTGATCTAGACTTATAATCGTGCACATTGTTTATTTTTAATTTGGCCGGTGAGAGTACTGCAGACATTTATGCAAATGGAAGCTACAAAAACAGAGGAGATGAGACGGAAGATTCATATGAAGAAGCTCGATGTACAAAATTGGTTACACAGAAACGAAATCCCTCCCAATTTGAAGGAAGAAATCATGAAGGATGTAAAGCAAAAGTTGAAAGGACACAAAGATGCCGATCTCCAAAGTGATCTGTTCTCCATCCTTCCTGCGAAAACCCGAAAATCTCTCAAGCGTCGTCTTTGCGTCAAAATACTAACGACGGTATGTTGCTGGGATAAATGACGGAGTCTTTTTCATTCCAAAAATTATGTCATAGTCCTAAAATAAAAGCCCCGCACATACTTACTTGATCATAGGCCTTCAGTTTTTTCGCGTGTATAATTCAATCGAATCCAATCATAACGTTGTTGTTGTGATTATTATGTATGATAGGTACCGATGCTGCAAAACATGAATATGGCGGTGTTGGAAATGATGTGCGACTATATGAAGCCGGTGATGTACGACGAGAACAGCTTCCCTTTCCGAATGGGAGATCCGTTGGATAGGATGCTCTTCGTCATCGAAGGGACTATGTGGAGATACTCAACAAGTGATATCGATGGTGGTCAAAATGAAGATACTATTATCACAACAAAACTGATGGCCGCCAAGCCCCTCAAGAAAGGCCAGTTTTATGGGAAAGAGCTTCTAGAGTGGGCATCAGCCACGTTTACACAACTTCCCGTCTCGGCGGAGCATGTCAAGAGCCAGACAAAAGTGGAAGCGCTTGCTCTCATGGCTAAGGACTTGGCCACTGTTGTCTCCAAATGCCAACGGTCTTGGGACTTGAACAATTGTAGCAGTCGTGAAGAAAAGGAGAAGGTGGCTGCTTTCACCATAACAACAGTACTCCGCCGTCTTCTTAACGAACGACGTTCAAAAACGAAGAAAGTGGATACCGTCGAGAACTCGCGGATCGTAGAACCAATCGTCAAGAAGTGGGGCAGGCGGCTGCTGCTACCATCAAAACATCAATGATTCGTTTCCGCAACAACCAACGTGCATTAATTGGTCTCGTCGTCTAGTCCACGAGGCAGCTACCGGCTTCCAAACTCACCAACAACGGGCCTTAATGAAAAATTAGTCACTTCTCATTTATGGCTATGATTTCTAGGGAACCCCCTTAGCCATTAATTGCAGCATTTCTCGAGAGTGAATTCTGTGTATATAGTACGTAATATTCATGTTGGGTTTTGTGTATTCTTTCCTATGTTAGTACCATGCTTTGTATTTTTCATCCAACGAATTGTCGTAGAGAAAAGCTAAAAATGTAGATATACCGTCATTAATCAAACACGGACCAGGGCCAAGGCCGAATGAGAGGGAATCAGCGCAGTCTTGAAACAGAGCCCAAAAAAGAGCAAACAGAGCAATACAAATTTAGATAAGAAAAAAAGTGAAGCAGGAATCTGCTGCGATGCCGGCCATGGCTGCAGCAGAAGACCAACTTCAAAAGGAGAAACTCCGACTCCGACCCAGATCACCGTCCCCGCCACTTAAGCAACCAATAGATGCCGGAGGCATGAAATCAGGAATTCCGGCTTGTAAACACCGCCGTCCAGTCCGCTGCAGAGTTCCCCCTTCCTGCTTATCCACAGTAGTACCAGGTAGAAATTGTTAAATTCCGGATTGCCATAACCAATCCTTTTTGGGGTTTGATTCATTTTCAGATGTTGGTGTCTCTTGGCCAAGAGCCACATAACATAAAAGTACAGAAGGAGTCCTTTTTGTCATGAAGATGGTGTTTTTATTAGCTACTCGTGGTTGGTTGGCATTCCCTTTGGATTGAGTGTGACTCCTCTTTGGCTCTTTCACTTTCTCTCTTGGTCGCATGGCGTCTCACGGTTGATTGCCATAATTGTCGGATTCTTCGTATATGCAGGTGAGTTCATGTTTCACATATTTTTTGACAAGGCAACCAAGTGGCTGATAATCCTGGGATTCATTCGTGGGATTCGTGTCCTCCTTGTGAAGGTTCTGGTTATGCTCGCAGCCTCGAGCAATCGAGTCAACAAGTCAAATTCTAAGAAAATCAAAGTCTACTTTAAGCTCGATTGACTAATCTAAAGCAGTTGAAAGTATCAACCAACTATCAAGTCTTACTCAACTTGCAATTCTAAATTGCATGTTCACACATGATTTTTAGTCTTTATTGTTTTGCTTTGATGTTTTCACTCCGACTGAGTCAAATTAGTTCAAGTGACAGCTAGCTTGGAATGATTCGGTTTGGCGACCACAATTATCTCACACGAAGACTTGATGGTGATCCTGACCAAAAATTAAGAGTCAGGGTCAATGCTCTCTTTTTGTTTTCTGTCATTTTTCGACCTGTATGTAGCCAGTTCCCATGTAATGATTGAAACAACTTGCCTGAATATAACCTCAAAAAATGTCACTACTTGTGCATATTAGTAAGTAGAAGAACTTGAGTGAATTCAGTTGTGTCTCAAATTTGGATCCAAAAAGGCATTGGCTGCATCATCATTTGCATAGAAACATCGTATGTTTGTATTGAGCTCAGTTATGGCTAGAACCACCAGGGTACCTTCAGATGTAGAGTACGCCGCAGAAGGGTTAGTTCTTCTTCAATTTTAACACTGCATTGTTTTCTCTTTCTTTGGTGAATATTTATGCTGTTTTTTCTCCCAGATCGGTTGGAGGAAGTTGGAGATCAGTGACTACATACGCTGCAGCACAGTCCGATAGTAATCCTCAGACTCGACGATTCAGTCGAGTCTGGAACAAGATATTTGTAACATCATGTGTCTTTGCTGTTCTAATGGATCCACTATTTTTCTACATTCTTATCATCGACCAGGATAAAAAGTGCCTTCAAATGGACAAGAAGCTGATGAAAGCAGCTCTTATTTTCTGATCACTGACGGACAGTGCATTTTATCTATCAAATTGTTAAGGCCAGATTCACCAAGTCATCGAGTACCAAGAAAGTTGTGCCCTCCATATGAGTCACAAACTAGAGGAGATTTGGGTCGGAAATCAACAAGAAGATTGTTCATTGAAGTTTCCCAGGAAATGACTCAGAAGATATACTCCTGGTTCTCTCTCTCCATGATAATCGACTTTCTTTCTCTTCTACCCGTTCCCCAAGTAAGATGAACTAAACTATGATTTTGTGTGTAGTACTAGTAGCTGTATTATTTATGTGGAGTTAACTCTCTTTTCTTTCTTATTTTCTGCAGCTGCTAATAGTTCTTACTTTGTACAAAATGAAAGGCTCTGGATATCTGGAACATAAAAAGGTTCTGAATATCTTTCTTCTTGGTCAGTACCTACCAAGGATTTATCGGATTCATTTATCGTCTAAAGAACTTAGGAGGAGTACTGGAATTTGGGTTAAAGGTCTATTCAATTTTTTCCTCTACATTCTTGCCAGTCATGTAAGTCTGGAGATCAATTGCCATTTCATTTTAAAGTACTTACCTGCAGGATTCGTCCTTTATGTATCAGTTGATCATTGCACAATTCATCATTTGTTAATTGATTTGTTATTATTCAGGTACTAGGAGCTTTTTGGTACTATTTCTCAATTCGACGAAAGACATCTTGCTGGCACTCGGCCTGCGTGAATCATAGTCTAGATCCCATTGGATGTATGAATAATTTCTACTGCCACAGTCATCGGGCTACCATTTCAAGAAATGTCACATTTCTGAACGACCATTGTACGTTAGATACCCCAGATGGAACTACGCCACCTTTTAATTTTGGAATGTTCCTTGACTCACTTAACAATCATAACTCCACTAGTAAAAATGTTGGCAAAGGTAACCAATTATTGGTTACCTAGAGAGGGGTTACTACTGCCCTTTAGTAACCAATGTTGGTGACTATTGCCCCCTTTAGTAACCAATATTTTTTTTTGTTGGTTACTAACACCCTTTAGTAACCAATAAGGTGTTGGTAGTAACCAAAAAGGTGTTGGTAACCTAGAGAGGGGTTACTAAAGGGTTTTAGTAACCCCTTCGTTTTGGTTACTAAAGGGTATTAGTAACCAATATTGGTTACTATTAGTGTAATTATTATGGTATTAGTAACCATTCTTTTTTTGGTTACCAATTGGTAACAAATTATTGGTTACCTTTGCCAACATTTTTACTAGTGCTCAGAGCATATAAAGTTTGGGAAGAAGTTCTTGTACTCTTTCTGGTGGGGCCTGAGAAATCTAAGGTTTGTACACAACTACACATACATTTGCAATCAGCAATTGTAGGAGTAATGAATAAATTCTGATCTATCATTAGTATCTCACATATTTTCCTAATCCTCTCATATTTTGCAGTAATTTTGGGACAAATCTTACTACAAGTACTTATGTCTGGGAAAATTTGTTTGCAATTCTTATCTCTATCATAGGCTTGCTACTGTTTCTGCACTCGATCCTTCGGTAGTTTTTGATTCTTGAATTAAATTTCTGCTCGTTATCGTAAAACCTATGGGCCTCATGGTTTTATTGTTTTCTTTGCCTATATAATTGGTTGTTGCAATTTCCACTTGATATTGTCTGACAGGAGTGGGAATTAAAAAAGTACATGCGCGTACATTTTCGTGCAAGGAAACTTTTACTTGCGACCAATTAGTATTGAGTCTGATTTTGCTCACCTCTCTTAAACCATGGTGAAACTTTACCTCCCTTCCAAATCTTGCCATGTGTCTTTAAGCCTAACCCATGGTTAACTAATTCAAACTAGTTATTTCTTATAGAAGAGAAAATATAATTAATAAATACTTACTAGCCTACCTTTTTAATTTTTGTGCATTAATGCCCATCTTCTTCCCTTGTTACCCCCCTTCGTATTGCTAGTTCTCAGCGATATCTTATCTTTCAATTTCTTCCTTTAAAAATTCAAGGAAAAGCCATTCTATGACCAAAAAATTTCTATGAGCAAATACACTTTTCGAAAAAAAAAATAATCTCCCTTTCTTTATTTTTCATTAACCTATATACACCCAACAATCCCAGAACATAACCAACATTATCCTTCTTTGGTTTCTTTGTGAAATTGTTAGAGCTTTGTACTACAATAATTTTTTTGAGGGGAAAAAAAAGTTGAACGAAATTTGGGAAATAGATTGATAATGGAAAATGGACTGTGATGATTTAGAGTATTCATTTTATTAAATTATTTAGAAAGTTCAACATGAGGTTATAAAGTCGAAACTTCACTTGGATTATCCAATGATCAACGATCGTTCATGTCAGTAGCCATTCGGCTTTCATTGCTTATTTTCACTTACAATGGTGTTGTAGCTGGTTAAATATGTACAATACGACTTGATTGAAAATCCCCATATTCAGTGTGGTACATGAGTCTAATTAGGCATCATATATGGGTTTGATTTAATGTGTTAAGAGAGAATTATGTAAAACTGAATAGGTAAGTTTGTAAAATATTTATAAATTATATTTTCTATTTTATAAGAAACAATACTAGTTTGAATTAGTTAACCATGGGTTAGGCTTAAAGATACATGGCAAGATTTGGAAGGGAGGTAAAGTTTCACCATGGTTTAAGGGAGGTGAGCAAAATCGGACTCTGAAAGCATATTGCAATTGTAACTTGTTAAAAAGAAAATCCGGGCCACTGCAACTTTAATCAAACAACCCGGATTGGCTTTTAGTGGCTTTGTGCTTTCAACGATAGGAAAGAATTAATTAATTCCTTGAGAAACAAGACAAGAATTGACTCTATAAAAAAGAAATTAATTATTACTTGAATAGGACTATCTTGCTTCTCCAATCTTCTTTTTATTCAACGTCTTGCTATGTCTTTCACACCAATTGCAATTAAAGAGAGATTGCATTCCTTTTACATGCTTGATTGTCTTTGAACAATCCTCCAAATAATAAGCTGTGTGATCGCTTGAATGGATCATTAATCTGACAGCACCTAGCGTATGGCCCATTTAAACCCAAATTAGAGTAGACTTTGCAAAATCTGGTCCAAACTTAGTCCCCCAATTTCCATGAATTGAGCGAAATTTAAGGAAATTGTAGTCACGAACAAGTCCTTCGGTTAGTAACACGAGCCCTATTTGACCTTCTAACTTGTTGGACAGGTACTCGTTCAACAATTTCTTCTGCTAATTCTTGATTTTCAACAATTCCATTATATAGAAACAGTAGCAAGCCTATGAAGGAGATAAGAATTGCAAACAAATTTTCCCAGATATTTTTTTTTATTAAATGTAGTTATTGAATAAAAAAGTTTGACAAATCGTCAAACAAAAATAGTACAATGAAAGCAACTAGAATACAACATCCTCATTAAAAACCTCGTAGTGTACGAGAAAAATAGTGCCTAGTACACTTATATTCAATAAAAACATCCGTAAAAGTAGACTTGAATATATTACTTAGTCCAAAACCCGCTACATTTTCCTACGGCAAAGCCATTAAGAAAAGAAACAGGAATCTAGTTGACCTCCTTACGGCCTAACTATCTGAGGGAATTATAGGCTCAGACTAAGATCTATATCCAATCCACTAAAGTGCAAACCAACTAACAAACAGCACTGCAAGTCTGGCAAAATCTCCAAAGTCAAACAAAGGTAGTTGGGGAAACCATCAAATCACGAACAGGAAGAGAAAGAGCAAATGATGGAGTAGAGTCCCACCAAGTGAGGCTTGAAGAAGACGTCCCAAAATTAGCCAAAGCATCGGCAACCTGATTACCCTCGCGAAAAATATGAGAAGAATGAAACTGCATTTGCGAGATACGAAACAGACAATTTCTCTACTTCACCCGAAATTGCCATGGCACAAGATGAGGAGAGCGGAGAAAATGAAGAACCAAAGAGGAGTCAACTTCTAACCAAATATGCTTCCAGTCCCTAACCCAAGCCAGCTCACTAGCTTGAATAACTGTCATAACCTCAGGGAGTCCGATTTTGCTCACCTCCCTTAAACCATGGTGAAACTTTACCTCCCTTCCAAATCTTGCCATGTATCTTTAAGCCTAACCCATGGTTAACTAATTCAAACTAGTATTGTTTCTTATAAAATAGAAAATATAATTTATAAATATTTTACAAACTTACCTATTCAGTTTTACATAATTCTCTCTTAACACATTAAATCAAACCCATATATGATGCCTAATTAGACTCATGTACCACACTGAATATGGGGATTTTCAATCAAGTCGTATTGTACATATTTAACCAGCTACAACACCATTGTAAGTGAAAATAAGCAATGAAAGCCGAATGGCTACTGACATGAACGATCGTTGATCATTGGATAATCCAAGTGAAGTTTCGACTTTATAACCTCATGTTGAACTTTCTAAATAATTTAATAAAATGAATACTCTAAATCATCACAGTCCATTTTCCATTATCAATCTATTTCCCAAATTTCGTTCAACTTTTTTTTCCCCTCAAAAAAATTATTGTAGTACAAAGCTCTAACAATTTCACAAAGAAACCAAAGAAGGATAATGTTGGTTATGTTCTGGGATTGTTGGGTGTATATAGGTTAATGAAAAATAAAGAAAGGGAGATTATTTTTTTTTTCGAAAAGTGTATTTGCTCATAGAAATTTTTTGGTCATAGAATGGCTTTTCCTTGAATTTTTAAAGGAAGAAATTGAAAGATAAGATATCGCTGAGAACTAGCAATACGAAGGGGGGTAACAAGGGAAGAAGATGGGCATTAATGCACAAAAATTAAAAAGGTAGGCTAGTAAGTATTTATTAATTATATTTTCTCTTCTATAAGAAATAACTAGTTTGAATTAGTTAACCATGGGTTAGGCTTAAAGACACATGGCAAGATTTGGAAGGGAGGTAAAGTTTCACCATGGTTTAAGAGAGGTGAGCAAAATCAGACTCTATGCTTTCATGAAGTGGCAATGGCCTAATTAAAGGATTCGGCGCTTACTTTAATAAGAGATGGATTCACGTTTTTCTAAAGGAAGGAAATCTAGCCAAGTCTTAACTATGAAGGTTTTACCCGAATTGAACTTCAAGCAATCAAAGTCATTAAGGAGAAGGATTTCCGTTACTTACCTCTCAAGTCATCAAGAAGGACGTCGCCTATATAAAGAAGAACTCAGACATCAAGTTCGAGACACATCTTTTCAACATAAACAACTCAGATATCACAACAAATTTTTAAATAGATTCACCCGAAATGCAAATGAATTTTGCCGAAAGGTATACAGATTTGACAACCCGATTTCACCACAAGACAATTCAAATTTCCTATATTTTCATTGTTGCTATTGCTCTACAAAGCTTCCTTGATATTGGTTTGTAACCGACAACCAATCTCGTTGCCTTGTTCTTTTTCTTTTCATTCATCAATACAGATTCAATTCTTTGCTATTGTTCCTAGCTCTAGTAAGTTAAATCCTTACTGCACAAGCCATAGAAAATAGCCTTCCGGATACTCGTAAGTTCCTCGTTCAAAGCACAATTGTTTGTTCAAAAAGTCATACTCGAGGCGCGAGTATTCAATTCATATGATCAATCAATCACAAGTTGAATAGCCCTTTGGTGTTATTGGTGGCACGTCCATACATTCATTCAAAGAATTCCCTTACGAGGAATTCAGGGGCAACAGTACTACTTGTGTTACTATGGATAACGACGGACTAGATTTGGAGACCCAGCCAACGACACAGGAAATAAAAGGGTTAGTAGTACTAGCTATTTGCGTACATTAAGAATCGGATTTATATAAAACTTTCTCTTTGTTCTGTTTAGCTAATTACTCTGTTTTTTGTTCTGTTTTTCCAGATCTGCCCCGAAACCGGTGACTACGAACCAGAAAGATGAAGGCAAAGCTTCCAGATTGGTTGTATTAAAGGACATTTTTAATCTGCAGGGGGCTTACCTTTCAATCTGGAACAAGAGATTTGTGGCAGCATCTGTATTCGCTGTTTCGCTGGATCCGTTGTTCTTTTACGTTCTGATCATCGATCAGCAAAACAAGTGCCTCAAAATGGACAGCAAGTTGAAGATTGTTGCTCTCGTGTTGCGGTCCTTCACCGACATTGTTTTCCTGGTGCATTTTCTGTGTGAACTTTTTAATCTTGTTAAGTTTCGAAACCAGGGGAATCAGGCGGTCCGAAGTACCCCGAATGCCATAGGAGATTGGGTTATTCGGATTTTAACAGCAAGATTGTTCGGAAAGAACCCAGCACTGAAGCGGTCGCTCATCGTTGACTTCTTATCTCTTCTTCCCATCCCACAAGTGAGTGAACTTAATAAACTAAATTTGTTTTTCTGTGGTTTGCTAGCTGTAATTAAAGGACTCGTAACCGCCATCTTCTTTTGATATATTATTATTATTTGCTTTCTACAGCTGGTAATAATACTAAGTTTCTACAAAATGAAAGGCTCTGGATATTTGGAAAACAAAAAGGTGCTGAATAATGCCTTGCTTCTTGGTCAATATGTACCAAGGATTTATCGAATTCACTTATTGTCCTACAAACTTCAAAAGCATATTGGAACATGGATTAAGGGTCTCTTCATTTTCTTTCTCTACATTCTCGCTAGCCACGTAAGTTCCATCTCTAATCTCTAGTACTTTCATAATTACTAATGGTGGAAAGATCTTTCCCACAGAATGTCACACATATAATGGTTCATATGTTTGCGTGTTTTGGAACTAGGTACTCGGAGCGTTTTGGTACTTCTTTTCCATTCAACTAGAGATGTCATGCTGGCATCAGGCATGTGTTGATCATAGTACAGATCCCACAAAATGTATAAACAGTTTCTCCTGCGGCAGTCAAGGCACTGCAAGAAATGTCACATTTCTAGACGAGTATTGCCCCTTATATACTCCAGATGGTGCTACTTCGCCTCCATTTAATTTTGGACTATTTCTCAATTCCCTTCAGAATCACAACACAGAACATTTTGGAATGAAGTTCTTTTACTCCTTCTGGTGGGGCTTGCGGAATCTAAGGTATGTATGCACCGACAACATATAAACAAGCTTTGAATAGAGTTTGTATCTATAGTAACTATATCTAATATCATGTGTTACTAATTTCTTTGCAGTAACTTTGGGACGAATCTGACTACAAGTACGTACGTGTGGGAAAACTTGTTTGCAATTCTTATTTCAGTCGTTGGCTTGCTCCTGTTTCTATATCTTATCGGAAATTTGCAGGTTCTCTACGTAATTTTCAACGCTTTTCTCCTTATCGAGATTTATAATCATACACATTGTTGAATTTTGGCCGGTGAGAATACTGCAGACAATTATGCTAATGGAAGCTAGAAAAACAGAGGAGATGAGACGGAAGGTTCATATGAAGAAGCTCGACTTACAAAATTGGATACACAGAAACGAAATCCCTCCCAATTTGAAGAAGGAAATCATGAAGGACGTAAAGCAAAAGTTGAAAGGACACAAAGATGCTGATGTCCAAAGTGATCTGTTCTCCATCCTTCCTGTGCATACCCGAAAGTCTCTCAAGCGTTGTCTCTGCGTCAAAATACTAAGGACGGTATGTTCCTCAAACCTTTGTTTTTGAGGATTAAACAACATAGTCTATTTCAATCCAAAAATGATGTCCGAGTCGTAAAGTAAAAGCCCCGAATACTTCATTATTGATTAATCGAATACAATCATAACGTTGTTGTTGTGATTATTATGTATAATAGGTACCGATGCTCGAACACATGAACATAACGGTGTTAAACATGATGTGCAACTATATGAAGCCGGTGAGGTACGACGAGAATAGCTTCCCGTTTCGAATTGGAGATCCACTGGATCGCATGCTCTTCATCATCGAAGGGTCTATGTGGACATACTCAACAAGTGATTTCGATGGAGGTCAAAATCAAGCTAGTACTATCACAACAAAAATGATGGCCGCCAAGCCCCTCGAGAAAGGCCAGTTTTATGGGAAAGAGCTTCTGGAGTGGGCATCAGCCACGTTTACACAACTTCCAGTCTCGGCGGAGCATGTCAAGAGCCAGACAAAAGTGGAAGCGCTTGCTCTCATGGCTAAGGACTTGGCCACTGTTGCCTCCAAATGCCAACTTTTTTGGGAGTTGAACAAGTGTAGCAATCGTGAAGAAAAGGAGAAGGTGGCTGCTTTCACCATAATAGCAGTACTCCGCCGCCGTGTAAGCGAACGACGTTCAAAGGCGAATACCATGGAGAACTCGCGGATCGTAGAACCAATCGTCAAGAAGTGGGAGCTGCGGCAATGATTCGTTTCCGCGACAACCAACGTGCATTAATTGGTCGCGTCGTCTGGCCCACGAGGGCAGCTGCTACCGGCCTCAGAACTCACCAACAGCAATTAATAAATGATTAGTCACTTATGGCTATGAATTCCAGGGAACCCCTTTAGCCATTAATTATAGCATATCTCGAGAGTTATGTGTTTGTAGTATGTAATATTGGTGTTGGTTTTGTGTTTTCCTTCCTCTATTAGTACCATGCTTTGTATTTTCATCCAACGAAGTAGAGAAAATATAGATATTTATTTCTGCCATTAACAAAAACACGGACCATGGCCAAGGCCCAACGAGAGGGAATCAGGCGCAGTTAAGAAACAGAGCCCAACAAACAGCAAACAGAGCAATATAAAATGGGAGGTGATTTTTGCACACCCAAAATCACTTCCTGCATAACCCTCTTTAATTTGACCGTTGGATTAAATTATAAAAGAGAAATAAACGGCCGAGATCACACAAAGGTGTGTAGAAGGTGATTTTGGGTGTGCCAAAATCATCTCCTACAAAATTTAGATACCAAAAAGAAAAAAAAAGTGAAGCAGGAAGCTGCTGCGATGCCGGCCATGGCTGCAGCAGAAGAAAAATTTCAAAAGGAGGAACTCGGACTCCGACCCAGATCACCATCGCCGCCACTTAAGCTACCAATGGACTCCGGAGGCTTGAAATCCGGCATTCCGGCTTGTAAACACCGCCGTCCAGTCCGCCGCAGAGTTCCCCCTTCCTGCTTATCCACAGTAGTACCAGGTAGAAATTGTTAAATTCCGGATTCCCATAACCAATCATTTTGGGGGTTTGATTAATTTTCAGATGTTGTGTCTCTTGGCCAAGAGCCGCATAACATAAAAGTACAAAAGGACTCCTTTTTATCATGAAGATGCTGTTTTTATTAGCTACATGAGGTTGGTTGGATTGAGTGTGACTCCTCTTTGGCTCTTTCACTTTCTCTCTTGGTCGCATGGCGTCTCATGGTTGATTGCCATAATTGTCGGATTCTTCGTATATGCAGGTGAGTTCATGTTTAACATATTTTTGACAAGGCAACCAAGTGGCTGATAATCCTGGGATTCATTCGTGGGATTCGTGTCCTCCTTGTGAAGGTTCTGGTTATGCTCGCAGCCTCGAGCAATCGAGTCAACAAGTCAAATTCTATGAAAATCAAAGTCTACTTCAAGCTCGATTGACTTGTCTAAAGCAGTTGAAAGTATCAACTATCAAGTCTTACTCAACTTGCAAGTCTAAATTGCATGTTCACACATGATTTTTAATCTTTATTGTTTTGCTTTGATGTTTTCACTCCGACTGAGTCAAATTAGTTCAAGTGACAGCTACCTTGGAATGATTCGGTTTGGCGACCACAATTATCTCACACAAAGACTTGATGGTGATCCTGACCAAAAATTAAGAGTCAGGGTCAATGCTCTCTTTTTGTTTTCTGTCATTTTTCGACCTGTATGTAGCCAGTCCCCATGTAATGATTGAAACAACTTGCCTGAATATAACCTCAAAAAATGTCACAACTTGTGCATATTAGTAAGTAGAAGAACTTGAGTGAATTCAGTTGTGTCTCAAATTTGGATCCAAAAAGGCATTGGCTGCATCATCATTTGCATAGAAACATCGTATGTTTGTATTGAGCTCAGTTATGGCTAGAACCACCAGGATACCTTCAGATGTAGAGTACGCCGCAGAAGGGTTAGTTCTTCTTCAATTTTAACACTGCATTGTTTTCTCTTTCTTTGGTGAATATTTATGCTGTTTTTTCTCCCAGATCGGTTGGAGGAAGTTGGAGATCAGTGACTACATACGCTGCCGCACAGTCCGATAGTAATCCTCAGACTCGACGATTCAGTCGAGTCTAGAACAAGATATTTGTAACATCATGTGTCTTTGCTGTTCTAATGGATCCACTATTTTTCTACATTCTTATCATCGACCAGGATAAAAAGTGCCTTCAAATGGACAAGAAGCTGATGGAAGCAGCTCTTATTTTCCGATCACTCACGGACAGTGCATTTTATCTATCACATTGTTAAGGCCAGATTCACCAAGTCATCGAGTACCAAGAAAGTTGTGCCCTCCATATCCGAGTCACAAACTAGAGGAGATTTGGGTCGGAAATCAACAAGAAGATTGTTCATTGAAGTTTCCCAGGAAATGACTCAGAAGATATACTCCTGGTTCTCTCTCTCCATGATAATCGACTTTCTTTCTCTTCTACCCGTTCCCCAAGTAAGATGAACTAAACTATGATTTTGTGTGTAGTACTAGTAGCTGTATCATTAGTATCTCACATATTTTCCTAATCCTCTCATATTTTGCAGTAATTTTGGGACAAATCTTACTACAAGTACTTATGTCTGGGAAAATTTGTTTGCAATTCTTATCTCTATCATAGGCTTGTTACTGTTTCTGCACTCGATCCTTCGGTAGTTTTTGATTCTTGAATTAAATTTCTGCTCGCTATCGTAAAACCTATGGGCCTCATGGTTTTATTGTTTTCTTTGCCAATAGAATTAGTTGTTGCAATTTCCACTTGATATTGTCTGACAGGAGTGGGAATTAAAAAAGTACATGCGCGTACATTTTCGTGCAAGGAAACTTTTACTTGCGACCAATTAGTATTAATCATCACCCGTGTCCCGTGCGCATGTGTATTTTTTGTTTAAAGTTGAAACGAAAGGGCGAAGTGGAGAAGTGAGTTGCAATCTCTCGAAATACAAATACACCACCCACAAAACAACATGCAGCAGAAGACCGCAGAAGAGCTTCATCCCCCGCATTGAAAGTTAATGAGGTTGTTGTGATCACACACACGGTGCACCAATCATGACGCCTTGATGTATGCAGCTGTTAAATATTCAGACGATAATCCACTCGCAAAAGCAAGCCAATAGTCACACTATTGCTGCCTTTCGAGCATTAATTAGTAGCAACATATACTTGATTTTTGATTCTGTATCTTCTTCTGTACACTAGCTAGTACAAAATTATCAACTACCAAGGGTTGTGCATATACATGCAATCCTAAATAAGTCAACTATATCTACCAATATACATATATCAACTGGTGTTAATGAGGAATAAAGAAAGAAACTAAATTAGGAAAGTACTCTGAAGAGTCTGAGGGCAAGTTTCCTTTTTTTAATTTGCTCGAACAGAATCCGAACCATCTTTTAAGTACTTCATAATATTGCTTTCAATCAGTAGTAATCATGAGCTCTAGAGTCAGTTATGTGAACCAGGATCTGGAAGATCAGGAAATTCAACTAAGGTTAGTTAATTTCTTCGAAACGATCGAGAACTCAACTTTTTTTCCAATATTTTTGCACTCCATTAATTGGCGTTATTTAATTTATTGTGTTTTGCATGTGCATTATATATGTTCATTTTAACCAAGGGTAACTTAATTTCTTTATCCTATACCAGCATTAATGATCGGCGAGGTAGTTATTCCAGTCTCCGCCGCAGGACATTTGACTCCCAGCCCAAAAGACCAATTCGCAGTGCACGAACTGGACAATCTTATTATTCAGAAGGGAACGAAGTGATGAAAATCAAACCTTCTGGACAAAGTGTCTCGTATCTGAAACCATCATGGAACAGCACATTTGTCATTTCGTGTGTGATTGCAGTCACGTTAGATCCTTTATTCTTTTACATTCCAATCCTCGACCAGACAAAGAAGTGCCTTCACAAGGATGTACAGTTGAAGAATTACGCACTTGTTCTGCGGTCCATCTTCGATCTCGCTTTCATCGGGCACATTGTGTACCTGATCCGTTTAGCCATTAGAGATGCACGCCTTGACATGGATGATCTGGATGATGAGCAAACAGCAGGAAAATCAACCGGTTTTGCTAAAAAATTCTGGGATTCATTGGATCACTTTGATACAATAGTGGACAAGCTGAAATGGGGCTCTTTCATGCTTGATATTCTCTGTGTTCTCCCCATCCCACAAGTAAGGCAAACTTTTAGTTCAAGTTTCAAGTAACGCAAAATGGTATTAGTCAACCTATATATTTATACTAAATAATGTTTAATATATTTACTGAAGGTGCTACTTGTAGTAGTGTTTTACCGAATGGGAGACACTGGATATTTGGATCGTAGAAGGTTTCTCAACTTCTTTCTTCTCATCCAGTATGTTGTAAGGATTTTTCGGATCTATCTATCATGTGATAAACTTAAACATCGTTCTGAAGTAGTGGCTAAAGGTCTATTCCAATTTACCCTCTACATTATCTCCGGCCATGTAAGTACATACTATTTCATTTAATTAATCGTGAATTATGCTTAATGTTTTCTTGGATGATGAGCTAGTGTACTAGTTAGCTTAACTGGCTAGTATACATCCAATTGGTCCATATTTTGACCATCTCATCAATTAATTGACAATGCCTTTCAATGAATTAGATATTCAGAGCATTTTGGTATTTCTTCGCAATTCAGCGAGAGACATCCTGCTGGTATCGACATTGCAACACAGATCTATGCAAGAACGATTATTCAATTTATTGCAGTCGTGAGAATATAATAGAAGCTACGCAAAAGGTTATAGATAACCTAAGTACGGTATGCGCTTCAGAGTCAGATTTTGGTTTTGGAATATTTAAATGTGCCCTCCAGTTTCATTACACAGGATTCAAGAACTTTTCAAAAAAGTTATCTTTTTGTTTCTGGTGGGGCTTGTGAAATTTGAGGTAGGCATATATTCTACCATCAACAATTATTATCTTATAAATTTGATTTTCCTTTATAAATCCCATATATACAACTATTTCACCCAAACTCTGATTTGATCCTTTAATTGATTGGCCTTTTGCAGTAATTATGGCACAAACTTGAACGACACAAGTGACTATCCATGGGAGATTCTCTTTGCAGTTCTTGTTTCGGTCTCTGACTATCCATGAGAGACTCCCGCACTTATTGTTTAGAAGTCACTCCAGTTCGATTCTTAAAGGAGTTGGTGATCTTAATTTTATCCTTTTTTTTAAATTATCTTTTCAATAGAAACTTGCAGATGCCCTCAAGTTTCAGTTATTTTTTTTTCACTTAGCATCTGTTTCTTTTCTCTTCTGCTTAACTCTCTTCACCAAATCATTTTTCTTTCTTTGTTTGCGGAGTGCCGTGGTGTGTTTGGGGGTTGTTGGGGTGTTTGCCCTCGTGGGTTTGTCTTGTTACTTCTTTACTTTTTCCCACGCCCCCCTTTTTGTTTTTTTTTTTTTTTTTTGTTTTTTGTGTGTTGAGAACATTTGTTTGTTTGTGGGGTTGTGTTGTTGTGTTTTTTTTTTTTTTTTATCGTGTTTTTTTTTTTTTTTTTTTTTTTTGTTTTGTTTTGTTTTGTTTTGCTTTTTTAGAGCTTATAGAGGGAAACCTTAATATAATTCGGATAGTACAATTCTTTTATTTTTTTTTTTTTTTTTTTTTTGTTTTTTGGGTGTTTTTTTTTTTTTTTTTTTTTTTTTAATTTTTTGTTTTAAAAATTATAAAAAATTTAAATAATTATTATTCTCTCTCTCTCTGTTTATCTACTTCAAGTTTGTCTAATGCAATAGAAAGTGTCCACTGCCAAGTCTCAAATCAACTTTTTCTTTTTTGGAGAGAAAACGATAGCATATATCACGGGTTCTCAAAGTCTCGATCAACTTAAATTGCGTGCCCACACCACACATGATTTTACTATCTACACAAAGACTTGGGGAGACCTTGACTAAAAAGGTCAATGCTCTTTGTTTGTTTTCTATAATTTTTCGACCTATATAGTCGGCTCCCGTATGATGATTGAAACAATTTTGCCTATATGCTATATAGCATATATCATATAAATCTTCTCTTCCCGTTCACAAATACACATACCACGAGTCCAGGGCATTTGAGTAATATGGACAACACCAGACGCAGAGTACCAGCTTCAGACATTGAGAACCCGCCAGAGAAAGCAGAGGGGTAAGTACGTACTTTTAAGATTAGGATGAGTCCTGCAATTTCGCTTCTAAAAAACCGTGATAACCGACAACTTTCGTTGTTTAAACTTAATCATCAAATCTAGTGGTAAGACTAAAGCATCGATCGATTATCGCATACGTTCGTTGAGGACTTTTTGTAGACATTGTGTCTGTATTTTTAGCTTAATTATGTGCAGAGGTATATTAATTAGTTATACTCTACACATTATATATAGGTAGCTTAAGAGAGAGAGAGAGAGAGAGAGAGAGAGAGAGAGAGAGTCTTTTAATTTGATATATACGTTAATTTCTTCCTCTTGATGCTCTAGGCAAGTGACTTCAAGGAGGATATATTACCGAAAACCTTATTGGCCATACTGGCCATACGTTCCAAGAATATGGAGAAAGATATTTGTGACATCATGTGTGTTAGGTGTCTCGCTGGATCCTTTGTTCTTTTACCTTCTAATCGTGGATCAGGAAAACAAGTGCCTGGAAATGGACAAAAAGCTGAGGAACGTTTCTCTGTTTTTTCGAGCACTCACCGATATCATTCTCCTGCTGCATTTCGTATGTTCCGCTGTTCAGATAAGGTTGTCCACAAATGTGGCTACAACAAGTACAGTGGAGGTTGTGGCCCCCATCACCACCGCGGTTAAAAGAGGAGTAGGAGGAGGAGGTTCGGGTAGGAATTCAACGCCAATTGGAAGATTGTTCATTCAAGCTGTCCGGGAAATAGCTCGGAAGATGTCCTCGTCATCTACCCTCATAATTGACTTTTTGGCTCTTCTTCCGGTCCCACAAGTAAGTACATTTACATGTACATGTATATATAAAACTCGATCGATCTAGGATTTTATTCTGTTGAACTATAACCACATGTACTTTTCATTGACCCATTTTATTTATTTATTTATTAACTTATTTATTTTCTTTAGCTGCTGATAGTGGTGACGTTTTACAAAATGAGAGTCTCTGAATTGGAACGTTTAAAGATTCTCAAGTTCTTACTTCTGGCTCAATATATACCGAGGATTCATCGAATCCGCCTATCGTCCAGGGAATTTAGGGAAACGGCGGGGTTATGTGTTGCAGTTCTATTCAATATCTCTTTCTATATCCTTTTCAGCCATGTAAGTTCAATCTCCACTTTTCTACGTACAGAGAAAGTATATTGAACATATATGTACTTAAAGTTTTCAAAATATTTAAATTTAAATGCAGGAACTACTCACGGCCTCCTTGTAGAAATTAACATTGTATAATCACATAAGTTCCATTTCATTTGCGATTTCAATGATGAATCAACAACTAATAATATATGGACTAATTTTAATTTTAATTTTGTTTAGGTACTCGGAGCGTATTGGTACTTTTTCTCTATTGAAAGAGAGACATCATGTTGGTATTCGGCATGCGTAAAATATAGTGCAGATCCCACAAGATGTATGGATAGCTTCCACTGCGACAGTCAGACTATAACTTCAAGAAACATCACGTTTCTAAACGAGCATTGCCCTTTAGATACTCCCGGTAGCGCTTTACACCCCTTCAACTTTGGAATTTTTCTTGATTCCCTTAAGAATAACACAGAGAGGACAGGATTCGGGAAAAAGTTCTTGTACTCATTTTGGTGGGGCCTGTGGAACATAAGGTTTGCACATTGACATCGACATTAGATATGTAGTGAATTTAAGATCATTATTGGTGCGTAATTACTAATTATTATATATACAAGCGTTTGATTCTCTAAACTTTTTTTTTTTTGACAGTAATTTTGGTACGAATCTCACAACAAGTACCTATGTTTGGGAAAACTTGTTTGCAATTCTGATTTCTATCACTAGCTTCATCCTGATTTCATTTCTCTTTGAAATGGTGAAGGTTGGTAATGAAAACTCTCTCTCGCTCATATTACTAAGGACTACATATGATTTCATTCTGTGGTGGTGAGTGAGATTGTCACGAGCTAGCTTATTAATTACCTGTAATTGCGTTGATCAAACAGAACCATATGGAGGCGCTCAAAGAAGAGAAAAAGAAAATAAAAGCAAAGTGGGAAAATAAAATAAAAGAAGAAAAATTAGAGGAGGAGAAACGGATGATTCACCTGAAAAGGCTAGATGTAGACAAGTGGATAAGGAGAAACGAAATCCCTGGCAATTTAAGGGAAGAAATCACCGAGAAGATAAAGCAAATAGTGAAAGGACACAAAGATGCTGATCTCCAAAGTGATATCTTCTCTATCCTTCCCCCGAAAACCCGAAGATCTCTCAAGCAGTGTCTTTGCTTGAAAATACTAAAGACAGTACGTATGTTCCTCAAGTCGACATATATACATACGTACATACATACTACCTCTCTTTTATTAGCTACCTTGTTTGTTACTTCATCTGATCTGATCATCATGCTTTTAACTTTTGCACTATTAATTGACTTTGTATAAAGGTACCAATGCTTGAGAAAATGAACATACCAGTGCTGGAAATGATGTGCGGCCTTATGAAGCCGGTGATGTACGATGAGAATAGCTTCCCGTTTCGAATTGGAGATCCACTGGATCGTATGCTCATCATTATCGAAGGGACTATGTGGACCTACTCTTGTAAAAGTGATCAGAGTCAGAGTGTATCAACTTCCGCATCAACACGGATGACCGCCAAGGCCCTTGGGAAAGGCCAGTTTTTTGGAGAAGAGCTTCTGGATTGGGCATCGCCCAATTTTACCGATCTTCCGGTCTCCAGCCAGCATGTCAAAAGTCAGACAAAAGTGGATGCCTTTGCTCTCATGGCCGAGGACTTGTCATATATTGTCTCCAGATTCCCCGTCCGTTGGTATATGTGTCACGACTCTCAAAAGGTGGAGGAGGTGGCAGTTTCCACCATAAAAAGAGCACTCCGCCGTCGGTTAAACAACCGTGCAACAACAACCCACGCGTTGACTTCAACATCGTCTACCCCACTCCCCGCTGCGGTGGTGGATGATATAGGGGCAACAAGTACTCACGAGTAGCAGAAAATTACTCTAACTAGCTATTAGTCTACTGGTCCCAGTTTCAATTCCCCACTTAGCTCATTATTTAATTCGAACCTAGCTACCTAAGTTTACTGATTGAGATTACTGTGAAAAACTCTGTAGGAATAATAAGCTGCGAATTATATACCCGTTTCTGATCTGTAGCTGTAACAATTCTTTTCATAGTAGATCAGAATAAAGTCTGTTTATATCTCCACTTAATACTAGCTATTTCCAGAACCATCCACATGAATTTATATATATGGATGAACAACATTATGTATTCTCACTGGGCTTCAACATTCATACAAAAGTAGCTAGCTAAAAACTTTCCTCTTATGACTAAGGAGATAAATATCGACTCTTCGATTATAAATAAGTATAAAACAATCACCATATGGGCTACAAATTTCATACAAATCGAAAAAGCCTTGGCTCTCAAGGCCGCCGACAATAAGCTTCTTCTTCATTTTTGGTCAACCAAAATGCAAACAATATGTTATTCCGAGAGAGAGGTGGAGGAATGATGATGATGTTTGCATATTCTCTGTTCTACTTCTACCATAACCACAAGCACTAATCCGTCGTGTGTGGTTAAGAATTATAAAACATCAGCATGAATCCAGCGCAGCCACGATTGTTTCATTGATTGATACAGTCAGAGTTCGCCCCCGAATGACGATATGTTTGTTCAGAATGTGGATGTTCATCCAACATTGAAAAAAGTAAGGGACATTGCAAGTGATTATAAGAAATTGGACTACTCTCCCATTGCCAATTAATTTTGTGATGGAACCTCAACCACCGTCATCAATATTGATCATCCGGCTAATTTAATTAAGTCAATTAGCAAGTTGTTGGAATAGAGGGTCATCAATTGATCAACGTCTAGAGCTTGAGTTTTTATCTTTCTATATAAACTGCAGCATTCACATTCTTGCAGTAACTGGAGTCTTATCCAATGAATTAAGTACCTGAGAAGCAAGACAGAAGACCCTTTGTTGAACCTGGGTAGATAAATAACCTCATTGAAGAATCCATTTTGAACAAAGTATAGAATACAAAAGCATAACTAGGTGGTAAATAGAGGAAAGAAAATGAACAAAAACTCAGCCAAAAGAGGAAAAGGAAATGTAAAACTTCTCTCTAATTGAATGATCGGGATCACTGTCGACCTCTCTGACGGACTATTGAGGAGACAGCGGGTGATGTGGGAGCTGGCCACTTGATCATTCCGATTGTTAAAGTTGTTGCACATGATCGTTTTCAAGTCATCGTCCTTATTGAGAACCAAGGCTTCCACGTTCCCCTGACTACTCATGACGTTGTAGGTCGACATATGGGAGGTTGGTCGGTAGGACTAGTGGATGAAGATGCCCGCTCGATAAGCTCTTCTCCTTGAAGCTTGCAGATGTCGGTTGATGATGATGAGGAAATAATAACCGTCTTCTCTTTTGCGCCTTCTTGGTCAGTTTCACTAGTAGTCCTACTAGTAGTGGAGTAGGTCACAAACCCGTCAATCACTAACAACAAGAAATCAAGGGGAGTTCCCATTCGAAAAATGGATTTGTCCACCTTGAATGTTACCGGCGTCAGATAGTACTATTACCATGCAATGACAAAGCTTTAGAGCTAGTCTGGTTTCCGAGGGGAGAAATGAGAATACATTATCCAAAGTATATAGTCTTTCTCTTCCAATTTTGCTGTGCTTAATTCATCACAATTTCTGTCTCCGTATCCTTAAGGACACCATATCGAGTTATCCACCTTTGTGCATCTAGCCTTTTTGCTGTAAGCTTTGTTTCTTCTGATTTTGTATCTTGCACTTTCATTACTTAGTAATTCACCACATACAATTAATTAATAACCCGTTAATGAAGATAAGTTTCTATTGTACCGACCTGAAAATTTGCAGTAAGATATACGAATAATAGCAGGTAGACGTATGTTGTTGTTAGATTCGTTCCATAATTACTGCCAAACATATACTAGCTAGTTAGAGGAAACTAAACAATAGCATCACTAATATCTGAGAGTTATATATACAAACTAACCAGCTAGGCAATGAAACTATAAAATAAGTAAATTTCTGTAGTAAGGTTGAATTTGCATGCTTGTAGTAGATGCTCAGTGTGAAATCAGAGTTCGTCTACGAGTCTGAAAATCAAAGTCGGTCTGGTTGACTTTCCAATGCCAAATGGCCTGTACCAAAAGTCTTAGTCACATTATTACCAATTTAAATTGAACATCGAACATTAGGTTTGCTATTATTAATATCACGTTCATACTCAAGTCATTAAAGATCAATTATTAAGTACTAATCATCGATCACGATTTCTCAATCGTCAACAAACAATTATAAACATACATCATATACTACAAAAAGACTTTCGAGATTAATAGAACTGTCCCCATATGATTCATATGTATATATTTATTTATTTATAAATTAAATGAAACACTCTGCCTAGATGAGACCTTTAATAACGCAGACTTAGTGCATATTAATCTGCAGCTTGAGTATTGGTCCCTCAAGTTAACAAAGGGAATGCTAATCCTCCTTCGGCTCTTCTTCGTCCATCGTCAATTGGTGATATCGGATACTAAGGTTTAGTAGCACTGACTTCAGTTGTTATGGCTACCAACGGAGTAGATTTGGAGAACCCTTCAGTGACATCAGAGAAACGAAATGGGTTAGTACTACTAACTACTTGTGTACATTATCAATCAGATTCATATCTCATTTTTTCTCTTGTGCTTTTCTAGTGAATTAGTTTGTTCTTTGCTGTTTTTTTCCCCAGATCGGCTAGAGTGGTTTCGAAATCAGCAGCTACAAGGATGCCCATGAAAGAGGAAGGAAAACAAAAACATTGGCTAACGCCAATAAAAGACATTTGTTAATCCACGGCAGGGGCCATACCTTGCAACGTGGAACAAGATATTTGTAATATCATGTGTAATTGCTGTGTCCTTGGATCCGTTGTTCTTTTACGTTCTGATCGTCGATCAACAAAATAAGTGCCTTCAAATGGACAAAATGTTGAGGAATGTGGCTCTCCTTTTGCGGTTATTCACGGACATCATTTCCCTGATGCATTTTCTATGTGAAATTTGTAACGGTATTAAGAAGACTCAAATGAAACCGAACTCCGATGTGGTCTCAACTGCCCTGACAAATATGGCCTCAAGTAACCCAAAAACTGGAGCAGAAAATTCGGTTATTCAGAAATCGACAGCTAGATTGTTCATTGAAGTTGTGCAGGAAATGGCTAAGGACATAGCTCAGAAGTTTTCCTGGTTATCTGTCTCCATGATCATTGACGTTCTCGCTCTTCTTCCCATTCCCCAAGTAAGATAAACAATTACAACTCGGTTTTTGTCTGCATATAGCTATGCTTAATGGACCAAATAGCTGTAATTAATTTGGTTCCTTATTTGTTTCTACAGATGCTGATTGTTGTCACATTTTACAAAATGAAAGGCTCTGGTTACTTGGAACATAAAAAGGTGCTGAATATCTTTCTTCTTGGTCAATATTTACCGAGGATTTATCGAATTCATCTGTCATCATTTGAACTGAAAAAGACAACTGGGATATGGGTCAAAGGTCTCTTCAATTTCTTTCTCTATATTCTTGCCAGCCATGTAAGTTTCATCTTAATCTCCAGTACTTTCATACTTTTGTAATGACTAAAGTTAGATGAGTCTTTCTCCAATGTCAGACTAATTATGAATGTTGACTTTGCGTGGTTTGGAATTAGGTACTTGGAGCGTTTTGGTACTTCTTTTCCATACAACGAGAGACGTCATGTTGGCACTATGCATGTGTTGATCATAATACAGCTCCCACAGAATGTATGAATACTTTTTTCTGCGGCAGTCAAGGCACTGCAAGAAATGTCACATTTATAGACGAGTATTGCCCGTTGGATACCCCAGCTGGTGTTTCTCCTCCGTTTAATTTTGGAATATTTCTCGATTCCCTTCAGAATCACAACACAGAGCATATAAAGTTTGGACAGAAGTTCTTTTACTCTTTTTGGTGGGGCTTGCGAAATCTAAGGTATAAGCATCAATAACATATCAACAAGCTTTTAATAAGTAAATAATAAGAATTCGTATCTATAGTAACATCTATCATGTGATACTAATTTCTTTGCAGTAATTTTGGGACGAATCTGACAACAACTACGTACGTGTGGGAAAACCTGTTCACAATTCTTATTTCAATCGTTGGCTTGCTCCTGTTTCTATATCTCATCGGAAATTTGCAGGTTCTTTACATTAATTTTAACGACTTTCCTTCTGATATAGATGTACCCTATAATTATACACATTGTTGATTTTTGGCCTGTGAGAGTGCAGACATTTATGCAACTGGAAGCTACAAAAACAGAGGAGATGAGACGGAAGATTCATATGAAGAAACTAGATGTACAAAAGTGGATACACAGAAACGAAATCCCTGCCGATTTGAAGAATGAAATCACCAAGAACATAAAGCAAAAATTGAAAGGACACAAAGATGCTGATCTCCAAAGTGATCTGTTATCCATCCTTCCCCCGAAAACCCGAATATCTCTCAAGCGTTGTCTTTGCGTCAAAATACTAAGGACGGTATGTTCCTCAAACTTTTGTTTTTAAGGAGTAAACAACGGAGTCTATTTCTTTCCAAAATGAGTTTTTCGCGCGTGTTATTCAATTGAATCCAATCATAACTTTGTTGTGATGGTACAGGTACCGATGCTGGAAAACATGAATATAGCGGTGTTGGAAATGATGTGTGACTATATGAAGCCGGTGATGTACGACGAGAACAGCTTCCCTTTTCGAATGGGAGATCCGTTGGATCGGATGCTCTTCATCATCGAAGGGACTATGTGGACATACTCAACAAGTGAGGGTGGTCAAAATCAAGCTGCTACTACTAACCCAACAAAATTGATGGCTGCCAAGCCTCTCGAGAAAGGCCAGTTTTATGGGAAAGAGCTTCTGGAGTGGGTGTCAGCCACGTTTACACAACTTCCGGTCTCGGCGGAGCATGTCAAGAGCCAGACAAAAGTGGAAGCGTTTGCTCTCATGGCTAAGGACTTGGCCACTGTTGTCTCCAAATGCCAACTGCTTTGGCACTTGAACAAGTGTAGCAATCCTCGGGAGGTGCAGGAGGTGGCAGTTTCCACCATAACAGCAAAACTCCGCCATCGTGTAAGCGAACGTGCAAAGACGAAGAATGCGTTACAGTCCATGTCGTCTACCCCCCACTCTGCTGCAGTGTTGGATACTATACGGTCCAAAACTCGCGGATCATAGTACCAATTAGTTAGTGTTTGCAGAAAGTCAACTGACTATTGGTCTACTAGTGTTTCTATTTCAATATTTGACGAGGTCCTCCGTGTCTACATGTTGCATCAAAATTATTAGCATATCTTAATTACTGTTTCATTGTTGGTATCATTGTTGGTATTTTCCGGCATTTATTTTATTAATAAAAATCATGTCAATTATAGAAGGTCACACTACAAGAAAAACCTTAATAGGCAACACTAATTAGGCAACAACAAATTAAAAAACCGATGCTATTTAAGGATTAGGCAACGGTTTTATATTTTATGATGCTAAAATTAACAATGGCATCAGCAGAATTTGTGACGATGCCTTTAGGGCATACTTTGGCATCAGTTGGATCGTTAAAACCGATGCCAAGTAAGTGTATCCTCATTTTATCAGATACCATCATTTTGAATGCCGATGCCAATTAAGTGTATCCTCATTTCATATTTGAATGCCGATGCCAAAGACCCGAAACGCGGAGCGTACTGTTTCACTTACGCACTTTGACGAACCCGCGAACAACTTCTCCAAAATTTCCCCAAATTCATCGTTCTCAAATTCAATGCGCGACCCTAACTTCAAACCCCAATCCAGAATTCTTCGTTGACACCATCTCTATCGCTCAATCTTGACGACAAGCGCACGTAATTTCCCCTTAAATTTCATCTTTTCTTCCACCTATTTTCCCAAGTTCGTTGAGATTGAAACCCTCTCTATGGAAAACCCATAAAATACTCGGTTCAACTTGCGAGAGCCAAACCCTAATTTTAAACCCAACCCAGTTCATCGCGCGACGCAAACCTCGGGTTCTCGATTTTCTAGGATTTCTCTTCCTTTGTTTGATTCTGTCTCAATTTGCCGTCTCCTCTCACTCGACTCCGGCGTCACTCTCCTCGACACCTTCGACATCTACGGCCCCTACGCCAACGAGATTCTTCTTGGCAACGTAAAGGAATATTATTCAATTTCATAGCTTTGTGGGTTCAGTTATTTATTTTTGGGTTTTGTTTGGATTTTGGAATGAAAATGGCTGATGGTGAAATGAACTGGGTTGGGGTGACTTTTTTTTGTGTGCTTTACTCTAATTTACGAAACTGAGCAGAAGCATTGAGATTGACATTGATATAGGTAATAGCATTTTGGGTTTTGTTTGGATAGCCGAATTGAATGATTTGATGATGCTGAAGTCAATTGTAGTTTTGTTGAGTTGTATGAATTGATAATGATGAATTGAGCCGGGGTTTGTTGAGTTGAGTGAATTGATGATGATGATTAATTACTTGTGTGTGTTGGATTGATGAGGAGCGGGCTCTGAAGGGAGGGGTACGGAAGAAGGTTGAGTTGGCCACAAAAACAAAGATATATATCTCACCAAGAAGAGTAAAAAACGACTTGATGATGATGATGATGATGTCATATTTTGTTCCTGGTGTTTGCGGTAGAGATTGCCATTGTGGGTAAGAGATGATCTTGGTTAATGGTGATTACCTAAAATACGGATGTTTGTTGCATTTGATCATCTCTCATTGCACTTGTACATCAATTTGAAGTTTTGGTTTGGGTCTTTAACCCTAGGCTTGCATCTACTAACTTAATAATTTTTAATTCTCATCCTGATAAAGTTTAGGAAGAGGCGTCAGTAAACTTATGCAAAGCCCTCAGAAAAGTGAACCATTCCACTGACTGAATGCTTTATGCACATTGTTCACCAACGGAGGATAGCTATTCAGATGTATTCTATTCAATTCAGGGATGCATTCTCATAGAGAACTGCAGACATTAATGCTGCAGAAGGTTCTGTGGTTTTAACATTGTTGGGGACTGTCATCAAGGGAATGCAAGTTATGTTTAAAGACATTGTAGATCTGTGAGAAAGAGCCATTTCTTTTCTTGGTATAACCTGGAGCACTATGAATCATGGATGCAGGCAGTTGTAGATATAGGGCAAAGGGCCATTAAGTTGAACATGTTTTATCTTTTTCTAGAATAATTAAGTTGAACGTGTTTTATCTGCAGGATGCTTCTGTCTAGCTGCTCGTCAGTTTGTAAATGTGGAAGTTCCTGTCTGAAAAAACCATTCCAACACCGACCTGTGGAAGTTCATGTCCTCTGAATATCATGATCTTAATGGCATCATTATAAACAGGTTTACTTTGTTGCATTTTGTTCATATGGAAGCTGCAATTTGCTACCTGCACTGTTCTGAGACAATGTTCATGTGTGCAGTACGCTATAAGGGCTAATCGTTATTACACCTGTGAGGAGTTGGATGAGGTGCGGAATGAATTGGCAGGTTTTATCATCAAGAATTGGATTTAGTAGTATATGTACTCATACTCGTTTTTCCTTTATCTTCTGTATCATACTTCATGCTTTGGCTTATGTAGTGGAGATATATATGAGAAGGATGAGTTGTGTATTGAATGCTTTATGTTCTTTAATGAATGATTTGCATTGGTTTTGATTTTGTGTTTTGAATATTGAGATGGATGATGATGATGGTGCCAAAGAAGCACATTATATATTGTCAAATTTTTAGGGAAAAGTGATGCTGAAGAGAGATGAAAGCATCAAATTTTTTCAGAAAAACCGATTCCAATTCTCTAGATAGACATCGCTTTTTCCAGAAGAATTGATGCTAAAGAACTTTCAGGCATCAGAAAATTTAAAAAACCGTTGTTGTAAGTATACAAAGGCATCAGTTTGTACTAAAAATTGATGCTGTAAGGCACCTTAGGTATCAGATGAAATGAACAAAACGATGTTGTAAGGCACCTTAGGCATCAGATTATTTGAAGTAAACGATGCTGTAAGTGTACAAAGGCATCGATTTATTTTAGAAACTGATGCCAAAAGGCACTTTAGGCATTGGAATTGGGTACTTATGCATTGCTTGTAACAAAAAAAGGGATGCCAAAGCAGAAATGGTGACGGATTTTATCCGATGCCTATGAAGGTTTTTCTTGTAGTGTCAATTATCATTGAATATCCCTATGGTGGGCATTCACTATCAATTACACCCACGTGGTCAAATAACTATCACTTGTACCCTTGTGGTGGCTTTCCATTATCAATTCACACCTTTGTTAAGTTTTCCATTCAAATTCAAGGGTAAAACTATCTTTTTCAATTTTTTTCATAATTTTTTTTACGAAAATTGTTGTCATTAATTTTCAATTTGGACTACCATAGGTGCCCTAAAATAAGACACCTTTTTCAAATAAAATAGGTGCATTGATCGGATGGTCCGAAGAAATGAAAGTGTTTATTCGTAACGATGATGGTTTAATATGTTTGGTGTTTAAAAATGAAAATAATCTTACAAATTGTATTATAAAAGATAATAATAGTGGGTGAAATTTTTTAAAAATTATGAAATTGAAAAAAAAAAAAATGCAACCAAAATTGAAAAAGACAATTTTACCCTTGAATTTGGATGGAAAACTTAACAAATGTGTGAATTGATAAGGAAAGCCATCACGGGGGTAGAATTGATAGTTTTTTTTTTTACCACAGGGGTGGAACTGATAGTAAGTGCCCACCACAGGGACATTCATGTGAGATGGATGCCCGTGGAACTACAAGCACTGAGTAGAGGTGAAATTCTATCTTAAAAACAGTGTATTTATACACAGCTCTATCTTCCATTTAATTTAGTATGTTTTCTACTCATACTTGATTTCATACTCTAGATTTTATTATGTATTTTCCTATCTACTTGATGATTCTCCAACAACTTGAGACAACAGTTTATTGAATAGTCAAGATATATATAAGAATGAGAATGGAAGACAAATTGTTGTTTGATGTATATTCAGTATACTAAACCAACAAAGAAGGATATGATCGAGATTGTTTGATATAAGAAATTTTCTGTAGGCAAGTTTTAGAATTCAAACTTGATGATCCCACGAATTGGTCAATAAGTGGAAAGTCTTCCGATCGTTGTCCTCATTTATGTTGTTGAACTGATCAATTGGCCGGTGTTCCTTGAAATATATACAATACATTATGAACCCTGTTCAGTGTTGTTGATTACCATACTCATTTATTTATTTGCACTGCAAGTTTTTGATTTGAAGATTAACTTTTCATTGCATATGATATGTTACCTTCTCTGTGTGAATTAAATTGTGATTATTCATGCCAAGTTGTCTAAAGGAAAGTTAACCATTCGGTTAGATGGTGCCTTTCGGGGTTAACATCGAATGGCTACTTTAAATAATGAACGGATGCACCATTTGGGATGCATATAGAATTCCGGATTTGCTTATTTTTCTGATAAAATTAAACTCCATATGAAAAGCATGTATGCCGTGGCAGACAGGTGCATGAAAGACTGCAATCCTAGCCATTGGCATGATTTGGATGCATACCATGAAATTGCTTTCAGGCAATGCAGATTGTTATGGGCAGAAAGTCAGGCATGATATACAAGTGCAGTATATGATGATTACATGGGGGTACCTCATTGTTAATCACCACAGTTCTTACTAATCTGAGAAGCCTGATCAAGGCCGCTGAATCGGAACAAATAAGAATATTCTTCATTTTTTTGGTAAGCCAAATGCAAACAATATTATTGGGACGACTTTTACCGGTTTTCAGGAGAGGTGTATATTGAATTCTATCATAACAACAAGCATTAATATCCCGTGGTTTCTGGATTATTATTAATAAACATAAAGATTCCAAATCAATCCAACGAAGCCTTACGTACATTTGATACTCCGGATGACGATATATCGATCACCCATCTCTGCAAACATTAATTGTTTATCAGCTTATGATATCCATGAGCATATTATCTCAGGTTAATTAATCTAAGTCAAGATCTATGTCCATACGGAGCCAAAAGGGCAATTTGATCTATGCCCATATGGAGCTTAAGTTTTGGCCATCCATGTTGAGATAAAATGGTTTGTAATCTTCGTGAAAAATAAATTTCATAATCTTCGTAAAAAATAGATTTATTTTTTCGGGGCTTGAATTTATATGGCACACGCGTTCTGATTAGGAGTTCTACAATCGCTAGCTACAAAATTCAACTTGCAACTCTAGAAAGGGAAACTCATCAATACAATGGCTCCTACAAAATTCATACAAATTTAGAAGCCTTTGCTCTCCTGGCCAAGAACTAATAGAAATAAAATATATTTATAGCCAAAACTAAACAATATAATATTATGATGACTTGAACCTATCCGAAAGATCGTGGAAGAATGAGGATATATAGTATGTTCTTCTGTTCAATCATGACAATAAGCATTAGTCCGTCGTTTCCGCTTTAACAGCAAACAACAATAATAATAATAAAAATAAAACACCAGCATTAATCCAACAAAGCTGTAGCTATATAGTTAAGTACTTGGATACTCAGATTTCGTCACCGGATGACGTATATCCACCACCCAGCTCAGCAAATATTGTTAATTATCAGCTCGATTGCAAATCATGAAGGTAACTAATTTAAGTCAATCGGCAAGTAGGTTGATACAAAAAGTCAGCGGTTTGAGCGTTCATTCTTTCAGTACTTGGGGTACTGTGTTGCTGTAATTTTCAGTCTTTTTTTATTACTAGTGTTGCTCATATGCCAGCTGTCACTTATTATAGAATTAGCAACGATCACGAGTTGTGCGTCCAATATAACTATTAAACTTAGCTTTGTTTTTCCTCCCAGATAGAGCGCATCAAAGTTGAAACAACCTCTAGAATTCTAAATTCCAATATGCGCCACTTCTACAAGCGTTCATACATTGATCTCTATATTAATACTTCACAGGAAACGCTACTATCCACCCGATCGATGTATAAGGTGCTCTTGTTTACATGGCATAACTTAACGCAATGCATGCACGCGTGTGAAATTTTAATGATTGATTACTTGTTTCACAGGATTGTATACATAACTAAACAAGGATTCCAAATCAGAATTAGGTTACAATTCAATGATGCAACTGGCTAGCCGCGGGGGAATTGGACAAGTGATAACTAACTGATGAACTCAAAAAGGTTACACAATGGTAAGAAACAGCTCATTTTCACCATCCGAATAATAATTTGGTAATATGTTAAAGAGTGACACCAGTAACTAGTGTACAAATAATGAACAATTCTCCAATGAGATCGTGATGCTTGGAAGGACTCCAATATAATTAAGAACCTAAACATATATTGTATGTATAGATGACAAGTCTAGGGTTGGCAAGGAATTATTCAATTAAAGAAGGGTGAGTTCGATGAAAATATTAGGAAAAGACCGCTTCTAATTAACAAAGTTCTTCGAGATTAGGACTACTTATTAACCCAATGCCTTAATTATTGAGGTGGTCTATAAAATCACATATGCATTGTCCCTCTTCCAAATTATTTCCCAGCACAGTTTGGTTGCTACCTTTTCTTTCCGAAATCTGCAGTTGCTCCGAAAATTTCGTCGGGCTCTGCAATTAATAGCTAGTTATGGGCACGATTAACAAGTCGGATCAGGCCGATCAACGGTTAGTTTCTTTTATTGACTCCACGTCCCTTTTACTTTTCGGTGATCATTTTATGGGATAGTCTGATCTCTAGAAATTTTTTTTGTTTTTCCTCTTTTGCAAGCCATGCCGAGGCGGGAGAAAAAGAAAATGGAAAGGTTTCATTGTGGGACAAGCTGTTTTCATTGAGGGACAAGCTGTTTGTACTTTCTTGCACGATCGCGGTAACAATGGATCCCTTCTTCTTTTACATTCCGACAATCGATAAGGACAATTTGTGCGTTGCCAAGGACAAAAGAATGAGAGCTGCAGCTTTCATCATGCGGGGGATAACGGACGCGGTCTTGCTAGTCCATCTTATTTGTTTAATCTATAGACAGATCAACGCGCAGCCTAAACAAGCCAACGCCTCCGACGAGCATCCAAAGGCTGAACCAAATTTCGTCACACCAAATTTCGTCAGAAAATGGTGGACCAAGAACGTAGTAAAATGGTGGACCAAGATAGCTACGAGAGTGCCGTGGTTATCTTGGCCCATCATAGTTGACATTTTATGTCTTCTTCCTCTCCCACAAGTAAGACAAACAACATATATATACACACACATGTGTATATGTAACCGTAATAATCTGTTACATTAATTAATATTGATTAATGTAGACTTGAACTGATCCCTTTATCGTACTCCAAAACAGATTCTCGTACGGCTTGTATCTGACTCATACAGACACACCCAATATTCAACAAGACAATCCAAGAGAGGTTCCTCGTATTCCAGAAAGAGAAATACTATCAACTTCTTTCTGCTTGCTCAGTATGTGCCGAGGATCTATCAGATTCACTTGTCATCCAAGAAAGTTACAAAGTCTAAGGGAATGGGAGTGGTGGCTAGATGTGTATTCAACTTTTTCCTCTATTTTCTTGCCAGTCATGTAAGTTTCATCATCTTTAACCTTCTTTTTATTTCATAAAACATGACCATTTGGAGGGTTATTAGCTGACTAATTAATTCGCTGTATTTTAGGTATTGGGAGCTTTTTGGTATTTCTTTTCTGTACAAACTGAAGTATCATGCTGGAATTGGGCTTGTTCACAGGACAGCCCAGACTCTAAAGCGTGCATGGCTCAAACTTCCTGCACCCAAGCCACCCTATCTATAGATCATTATTCTGATTTAATTAGAAATTACACAATGCTAGATAAATATTGTTGGGGATATGATGAAGACAAAGATCATCCGTTCGAGTTAGGACTATTTACTGATTCCATGAAGTATTACAGCACGGCCAAAAGTGTACCTTTTGTACACAGGTTGTCGTACTGCTTTTGGTGGGGCTTGCGAAATCTAAGGTTAGTTTTCCATATATATGGCTTGCCTGTCAATATTTAACTTTTCCACCATAGGTCTCTTATTGTATTGCCAAAGCTAATCATTTTGATGTCCGCTAAACACAGCGAAACCTTGATAAATGAATATTCGATAAATTAATAACATCGGTTATATAATAACTTTTCATGCACCAAGCGAATTATTTTACAGAGTTTTTACTGTGATTCTATATGTGTTTGACAGTAATTTCGGTACGAGTTTGGAGACAAGCATCTACACGTGGGAAAATGTCCTTAGCGTTCTTGTATCTATCACCGGCCTTCTGTTATTCTTATATCTCCTCGGAAATCTGCAGGTTGGTAGTTTACCGTCATGGATTAATCTAAATAAAATCTTGCCAGAGACTAAAATCTAGTTTTCAGTTTTATATTTGGTGACCATCATGGATTAATTTATTTTTTGTGGTGAATTATTTCTGTACGTGCAGGCATTTATTGGAGCAAAAACTACAGAATCTGTAGAGAAAAGAAAGAAGATTAAAGAAAAAATGCCAGATGTAGAAAGGTGGATAGAAACCAGATATGATATGATAAAAAAGGATCCTGATCTAAAAGACGAAATATTGCAAAACATAAGCAAAAAGAAATTGGAACAAGGCAGAGAATATAATCTGCAGAATCTATTCTATTTTCTCCCCTGGCAAACCAGAAAAGCTCTAAAGCTCTATATTGGCAAGGAGATGCTAAAGAAGGTACCCCCACTGGAGACGATGAACGTACGAATTTTGGAAATGATGTGCGAGTATCTGACGCCGGAGACGTACAAAGGAAACCACGAGATCTTTGCAGCGGGAGATCCGATTGATCATGTGTTGTTCATTATCGACGGTCGTGTGCTGGCCTACTCGACTGAAGGTAGAACTGAAGACTGCAGGACCCTTCGGAAAGGTGAGTTCTACGGAAAAGAGCTTCTCGAGGGGGCATTTTCTTCCGGTACTACCGCGGACGAGCTTCCAAAGTCGATTAGCCGCGTGGTAACTCATAGGGAAGTAGATGCCTTAGTTCTCAAGGCCCGGGACATAAAAACGGTATTCTCCAAATGCGGACAATATTGGGCCTTCAGTAACTGTGCCAATCCTCAAGAGGCCTCTTCTACCAACACCAAAGCATTCCACTATCGTTTCCGCAATAGTCGGTCAGGCAATCTGGCAGTGATGCCAACCGGCCAGTAGTAGAGCTGCATAGTTTGCTTGCTACTCATCTCACCCGCTTATTCAATCATCAGAAGCTTTTGTATTGTCTTTTTCTTTCGTTTTTTCCTTGAATTACCCAACAAATAAAGGGCTCTTGCATAACCTTTGCTGTGGTTAAAGGCGAGAAGAAATAAAGGGCTCTTGCCAAGAAGACGATTCCAAACCCAAACAAGATATTTATACCATTCATCTTGTGGTCAATAACAAAATCGAAACATTATTAGAGGAATCAGAACATAGGGATGTTCTTCTGTTCTACCCTATAACAACACGCATTAGTTGGTCATTTCCGCATGAACAATAATACAACAAAACCTCAATATAATCATAAAGTTGGGACCTCATGATTTTTATGACAAAAATGAGGTTTTTTCTGTAAGAAAACTATAACTAAAAATGTAATTTTTCTTAGGATTTTTTTACCTTTACTAGATTATATGGACTTTTCTAGTTGTGTGAATAAGTTTAGTGCCTATATAAAGAGCCAAGCTAGGGTCTTATTTCATATTGCTTGACATCGATTAGCATTCAGAAAATTTTCACTTTTTTTTTATTCTCAAAAAAGAAACTTTTCACTTTTGTTGGTAGAAAAACAGCCATGCCACCCAAACAAACTCAATATATATATATATATATATATATATATATATATATAGGACGTACACACCATTTAAAACATCCCTTCTTGTCCATTGGATCAATTGGCTAAAATGCGGATGTTTCTACTTGAACCGTCATATATATATATATATATATATATATATATATATATATTTTGAGTCATTGGCTAAAATGCGGATGTTCTGACCTTAGCACCTAACACAATATGACCATGCTTGAGATTTTAGTCCAATGCATAAAACAACTTTTGTTTTCAACCCTTTTCTATATATTACAAGTATTAATCCTAGTCAGCACTTTGTACAATCCTAGTCAACCTTCCTATAATATAAATAGAAAATGTAATAATAGCCCATCAACATAAACATATTTTAGAAACAATCCTTAAGTTTCAGTTTAAGCCCTTTGACCATCATTTATGTGATTAAACTTCCAATTTTACCCTTTTTTATTTTAATTGTCCTTCTTGATTTGTTAAGAAATTTTTGTGTTCATTATTTGGTTAATTAATTCTTTCCGTCTTTGGTTTACCCATAGAGGTTTTAATTCTTACATTTTTTTTCATTGACTTATGAAAGGTATTACTGCATTACTTTTAAACACTTACCATATTCATTCTTTCTTTCCCGTGCAATAAGTTTCTCTTGTTTTTGTCTTCTTGTTTCATTCTCTCTCCCTCATGTTCATCTTAATCTTTACTCCTTTTTCTTTCCACATTTTCTTCGTGCAAGGTAAATTAATTTGTTCTTCTTCGCACTCTCCTTCCTCTTGAAGAGGTATGCTACACATGTAATTCTTACATTTTTCTTCTTCCTCTTTTGAATGCATGTGCTTTTTTAAAAATTTCATTCTTCGTTCTCTAATTCGAAAGTATGCTACTTAGTAATTCTTTTTTATTTTCCTATTTTGAAGGTAAAATACATATTCCCTTTTTAATATCCTTCTACCTCTTTTGAAGGTACATTTTATATGTAATACTTGTTTTATTCTTCTACCTCTTTTGAAGGTATGTTTGTATTTGTAATTTTTGTTTTATTCTTCCTCCTTGGAAGGTATATAATCATCCTTAATTCCTTTTATTTTCCTCTAAAGAAGGTATTTTTTTTCTTTCCATATTAGTGCTGTCTGTTTTCGTTTTTTCAAAAAAAAAAACCAACCTGTTAAATAGGTATGTTTTTCTTTAACTCTTTTTGCTTTATTTTGTTTTAGATTTTGAAATTCAAATTTCTAATTTCTAACCGAAGTTATAATTTAATTGCAGGGTTCAATTAATTGAGGGGTAAAATAGAACTGAAAATTGGCTGGGACTACTTCTAAAATATTGCTTGTTGACTGGACCAAAAAGAAAATGCCCCTAATATAAAACAAATATATATTAAGACATTTCAACTCACCATTTTTTCATGAATTTACTTATACTGTCACTTGATTGAAAATTCAAAATCGTCTTCACCATTTTCGGTTACGAACCATTTCAATTATTTCATTAATTGAGTCTTTAATTTATTTCCATCCATCTTGTATAAATATGTGTGATCATAAAAGGGGCCTAGGGATCTTGTTTGGGGGGGATGGGGGTGTGAGAAGAAAAGATGGTGGTGGTGGTGGGTTCTTGATATCAGGTAAGCCATAGGCAAATTGAGATTCTGTTCATCGGGTAGAGTTCCAGATTTTATTTGGGGTGGGGTGGGTAGATGGCGGTGGGTTCCCTCCTGGAGGAGGGTTCTCTTTTATCTCATGGAAGCAGAGTAAATAAAAAAGGAGGAGACGCTAGCTCGACCTAAAGGAGAGGAAGGCTTCCTTCACTTGAAAAGGGAGGGTTCTCTCTTCATCAGGTACATGGGGTACGGGTCGGATAGTGGGGTGAGGGGGAGATTGGGGGGATGTTATCCTCATCAAGTTCATTCCAAAAACACGAACACTCATACAAATATATTTATAAAAACCAACCATTCTTCCACTACCTATTATGTAGGTATACTTAATTGGCCATTACTCTATTGAATTATGAATGAGATTAGCTTTTTGGTGAAGTACTTGCTACCGGAGGTAACTAATATGTGATTTATGGATTACATGTATAAGACACCTTTAAAAGAGGAAGAATATAAGAAGAAAGAAAATATGGATTCAAAATATACACCTAGACAAGAGGGACAACACTTTTGTATACCTAGACAAGAAGAAGAACACTACTTGGAGTCTACCTTGAAGGTATAGTTGTAATATACCTATCTCAAAGGAACGGCCTCCAAGGTACTGTTTTGTGGATGAATGTTTTTCTACCTTATAGGTGAATTTGAGTGATGTTATATATCCATCCTAAAGGTGCGACAATAGAATTAATCTACCTCTTCAATAGAGTTAATTATATACATCTTAAATTAGATTCTCTTACCTGTGCAATAGATTAGCTATTTTGTATACCAATTTGTGTCAAAAGGTGAACAAATGAATGATCAGTGAATAAATGTTTAGGTAATTCAAAGGGCAAAAAGGGGTATGTTAATAAATATAAAATTAATCAAAACACAATAATATGTGACTCATCAATACTAATATGGAAAAAATGCACAAGTGGATTAAAATTCTAATGAAATATATTAAAAATATTAAATTTAGGACTAATGTTAAAAGTTAGTGGGTTATTGTTAAAAGTGATTGATTTGGTGGGCTAAACCCGCATTTTCTATTATTTTAATCTGCACATGTGGGTGGCCACAATCAACCCAACTTCGTCTTCTTCTTCAATCAGTTCTGCAATCAAATTGTTCATCTCCCATTCTTTCAAACACCATCAATTCTCTTCATTTACAGTCAGCCAAATTTGGGGTTTGCTCAAACAAATCGGAAATCCAAATTCCAAATACAAGGACTTGATTCTTCACAAGTAGGGCTTATGTAAAGGTAGAGTTTATCGAATCAATTTGTCTTTAAATATGGTTTGATTTTCACCTCAATTAATCTATTTCAGGCAAAGGAAACACCTGGTGGAGGGTCGTAGCGAGCTCTACGTCGTAGATCGAGTCATTAGGCAAACGTCAAAGTGATCGCCGACAATTGATATAAATGTGTATAAATTGGATACGTACGGCGGAGAAGTGGGAAGCAGTGAAGGACTTGGGGAACTAATCATTTTTCTTGGCCATCAATTCTTCGTTTTTGGTTTCACGTGGTGATGACGAGATGAGATCAGAAGATAGAGGTGGGAAGAGAGTTGTGAGAAATAATTAAAAACTGTTTTCTTTATAGCATTTTATTGGGTGCGGCAGTGAAGTAATGATTCCTTTCTATCAGATGCGTCAGATTGATCTGACGGTTCAATTAGTGCATCCGGATTTTTGCCAAGATCCGGGCATCCGTAGTGTATAAAAACTATATATATATAACTTCATCTTAATTTTTATTAAAATAGTAAGTATTATATTTTTTGTCTTATTACAAGTCCCTGATGACTGTATGGAGGTAAATTTTTAAGAATGAGAGTTCAAAAACATGAAGCATGTTATTGTGGAATCAAAAAATTTTATGATCATAAGTTTATTCTATTATAGAGTATATTTATATGAAGGTTTTTCTATAATAATATTAACCTTAAATATCAGCATCTTCTGGCGAACCCTAGTTAGTAATTAAGTACTTTCATAAACTCGAACTATTTTAATACTCAAGCTTCGTCACCCAGATGACCCATTTGCAATCATGAAGATAATAAACTTAAGTCAATTCGGAAGTTGTTGTACAAAACGCCAGAAGCAATTTGAGTGTCCATTAATGTTACAAAGTACTTGACGTTTTTCATCTTTATTTTTCACCTCAAGTACATATTTAGGTACTGTTGATGTACTCTCAAGTCGTTTTTACTTTTTATTTTTTAGAATCCGGGTATTAAAATGTCAAGCTGTCACTTGTTACAAAATTAGCAACGACCAAGAGATTATGAAACTTTGTTTATTTTTCACATATCTAGGTCAATGACAAGTTGTTTTACAAGTCAGACGACCATTGACAAGTTTGTTTGCTTATGATTCAGCACACCTTATTGACTTGGGAAGGGATCATTAGTCTTTATGTAATCTTTTAGTTTTTTTATATAAAATTGCAGATGATATGTCAGTTGTCACTTATTTCAAAATTAGTAAAGACCAAGAATTGTGCCTTATTTTATAATTGTATATATGTACATATGAAATCGACCCCTTAAACTGTGTTATAGAAAGGAAGATAGATTTAATTGTCACATCCAATGCTTTAAAAAAAAATGGATAACTTTCATATCAATGGGTTTCTATTCTAATGGTTGTTAAGGATTAAGAAATCAAAATAGAATAATGTTGGCCAAGCAAATCATCGCGTTCATACATATTGATACATTTTCTTCACGAAAGACTTTATTAAAGTCCACTGGTGTTACAAGGCGCCCTTGCTCACATGGCATAATTACTCTCTCAAACATACGAGTCGCGAACAATTTGCAACACCACTGTCGCAACAGCGTTACCATGCACGGCTTTGAGGGATTGGCATGATTTGAGGCAATGCATTGTAATGGGCAGAAAGTCAGGCATGATATACAAGCGCAGGATAAATTCATTACATGGGGGGTACCTCCTCATTGTTAATCACCACAATCCATACTAATCTGAGAAGCGTGATCAAGGCCGCCAAATCGAGACAAATAAGAATATTCTTCATTTTTTTGGTCAGCCAAATTCAAACAATATTATTGGGACGACTTTAACTGTGTTCGAGAGAGGTGGAGGAATGAGGATGATGGTTGCATGTTCTATATATTAATTGAATTCTACCATAACAACAAGCATTAATATTCCGTGGTTACCGGACTATTATTAATAAACATCAAGATTCAGAATCAATCCAACGAAGCCTTACGTATATTTAAATAACAATATCCAAAACTAAACAGTATAAAATTATGATGACTTGAGGATATATGGCATGTTCGTCTGTTCAATCATGACAAAAAGCATTAGTCCGTCGTTTCCGCTTTAACAGCAAACAACAATAATAATAAAACAACACCAGCATTAATATAACAAAGCCGTAGCTATAGTTACGTACTTGGATACTCAGATTTCGTCACCGGATGACGATATATCCACCGCCCACCTCAGCAAATATTGTTAATTATCGGTTGGTTGATCCGCGTGCAAATCATGAAGGTAACTAATTTAAGTCAATCGGCAAGTTGGATGGTACAAAAAGTCAGCGGTTTGAGCGTTCATTCTTTCAGTACTTGGGGTACGACTGATGTAATTTTCAGTATTTTATTATGAGTGTTGCTCATATGCCAGCTGTCATTTATCATAGAATTAGCAACGATCAAGATTTGTACGTGAAAAGTTGAGTTTTGAAAAGTTGAGATCGGCATAATCACCCCATCATCATTTTCCATTGGTTCGGTTGGTTCCTATGGTTCTGCCACCAGTTGGGTCAATTGTTTGAAGGGGTCTATTTTGTTTCTTGCTTTTTCTTCGGTTTTTACTTTTAGTTGGCTTTGTTAGTTCGTTCTTTTTTAGTTGGTCTGCCATGATGGATTCCACGGAGCTTGAATTCTTTCGGTAGAGCTATAGTCAGTTTGCAGTTAACCAGTTGAAGATCCTTATCATTTGTAGGAGATTGCTTAGTCTTTGGAGTGAGTATGCTCCTCTTGATAGGATTGTTTATATCTGCCTCATTGCAGAGTTACATGGGTTTGACCCTCTAGGAGTGTGAGACACTTCGAGAACCTGGTTCGTTGTACTCTTTTGTTTGGTAAGCCAAACACTTATCAATATATATTTTCTTTGAGAAAAAAAAAAGAAAAAGATTTGTGCATCCAATATAACTATCGAACTTTATTAAACATCAGCATCAATATATCCGGCAAACCCTATGTAGTAATTAGTACTTTAATATACTCTAACTATTTCAATACTCAAACACTCAGCTGATTTACAAATAAATGCTTATCAGCTTATCCATGTGCAATTATGAAGTTAATAAACTTAAGTCAATTGGCAAGTTGTTGTACAAAACGTCAGAAGCGATGTGAGCGTCCATTAATCTTACAGCGTACTTGAGTTATTTCATCTTAGTTTCTGTTTAGATGAACACGTCAACTAAGTATTTCGGTGCTGTTGATGTACTCTCAAGATTTTTTATAAACCGGTTGTTAAAATGTCAAGCTGTACTTATTACAAAATTAGCAACGACCAAGAGATTATGAAACTACATTTATTTTTCTCTCATGAATAGTGTGCACGAAAGTTGAAACAACCTCTTAGTTAATCGCTGCAGCTGGAAGATATAGACTTGTCACAATCTTCGGTCTTTTAGTATCTAGTTCCTGGCAATGTGTCAGTTATCACTTATTACAAAATTAGCAATGATCAAGAATTGTGCCTCAACTTCAGTCTTTTATGTATAGGTATATATGAAAACAACCTCTTAAACCATGTCGTAGAAAGGAAGATAGATTTTATTGTCGCATCCAGTGCTTCAAAATAAGTTTATATCTTTAATGTCAATCTGTTTCCAAAGGGTGTTAAGGATTAAGAAACATCAAAATAGAGTCATGACTTGGCCAATCAAATCATCGCGTTCATACATATTGATCCATCTTCTTCACATAAAACATTACACTCCACAGGTGTCAATTGAGAGAATAAACATACGATCATACATGTACAATGGGTGTACATGACAATGGAAAGGAATAATTTTGTTAATGAATTGGATCATCACCCTATTTAGGAAAAGACTACTTGTTAACGTGCATACTCTTGGTCAATTAAGGACTACTACTAACCCAAGTCATTTTTAATTAGACTACTACATACTGTAAGCTTCTATTGAATGCATCAAGCTAGCTTGGTCTATAAAATTGAACACGCGCTGTCTTCTCTTCCACATTATTTTCCAGCACAGCTTGCTCGCTAGGTATTAAGAGTCATCTTTTGTTTTTCCAAATCAAGTACCGTCATTCCTTGAAACACTGTGCAAGAACTTCATCAAGTTCAGTGGATATATAGGTATGGGCAATCAGGCTGCAGGCCAGGTTGAGTTAAGGTTGGTTTCTTTTCCTCTATCTACTTCTTTCTGGAAATTATACGTACGGAACAGTACTATTTACCGGACGGTGAATTTTTTTGTTTCTTGCTTTACCAGCATCGAGGACGGGGAAGATGGAGGTCATGAAAAAATTCTGGAATCTAGGTCGAAATTCGAGAGAATTACTTCCAGATATCTTCATTTATGGAACAATCTATTTGTACTTTCATGTACGATTGCAGTTTCATTGGATCCGCTCTTCTTTTACATTTCCAAAGTCGATAGGGACAATCTGTGCGTCGGGAAAGACAAAAAAATGAGAACCGCAGCTTTTGTCTTGCGCGGAATCACCGATACCGTCTTGATAGTGCATCTCGTATCTCTGATCTACAATCGGTACAATGACAATAAACACCGCGTGGACCCAACGGAAGAAGAAGAAAATTTATTACTTGACCCAAAAAAGGCCAAAGCAAATTTTTTCAGGGAATGGACTGAAAAAATAGCTCAGAAGATGCCGTGGTGGATGTGTGTCCATTTGGTGGTTGACCTTTTATGCCTTGTTCCCGTTCCACAAGTAAGATACATATTTAACCCTAACTAATTAATTTGTTTTATAGTTTATTACCTTGTTCTCTTCCCTTTTATAACTGTTGGTCATTATTGGGCAGATTCTCATTGGCACTGTATATCGCTCGCTGAAATATTCCCAATTTTCGAGTGATACGGGAAGAAGTACCAAGCATTCGAGAAGCAGAAATGTGTTGTATTTCGCGATTCTTGCTCAGTATGTGCCAAGGATTTATCAAATTCAACTATCGTCCAAGAAAGTAACAAAATCTTATGGAATCCTGGCGAAAGGTGTATTCAACTTCTTCCTCTTTATTCTTGCGAGCCATGTAAGTTTCATCTGTAGCCAGCTATCATCTTTATTTTATTTAAAAACAAAAGATGGTGCGTTAATCAAAATGCTATACTTTGAAGGTACTCGGAGCGTTTTGGTATGCATTTTCGTTAGAAACTGAAGTATCATGCTGGAGTTACTATTGTGCTGATCCTGAATACAGTATAGATTCTACAGCATGTTCGGCTCAATCTTTGTGCACTACGGCTAGAATTGCAGACGATAAAATAAGAGACGTTACATTATTCAAGGAACGTTGCTATGCTGAGAAGGATGACTATTTTACGTATGGAATATTCTTTGATGCCGTTGACAGTGGCAGCACGTCCAAGGACGTGCGCTTTTCAGTCAAGTTTTGGTACTGCTTTTGGTGGGGCCTGCGAAATATAAGGTTAATTTCCATACTGTACATGTGTTTGCCAATAATTCTTATGTTAATTGTTTGATGCCCTCTGATGTCATAATTCTTTGACTTCCTCTAGCTAATTAACTTGCTAATAATATATGTTTGGCAGCAATTATGGCACGAATCTTGCAACAACCGTTTACCTGTGGGAAAACGTCTTCGCAATTCTTGTATCTATCGTTGGCCTGCTATTGTTTATATTTCTTATTGGAAATTTGCAGGTTGGTACATCATAAATATCTCTCTGTTCTTCGTTAACATCCTTTCTTAAAGTGTGCTTATCGGGGTTATTAATGAATTGTCTGTCGTACAGACATTCATGGGGATGAAAGTGCAAGATACAAAGTCAGAAGAGACAAAACTGACGGCGAAAAGGCTAGATGCACAAAGTTGGATAACCCGATATCGCCTCCCTAAAGATATGGAAACAGAGATCGTGGCGAATTACATAAACAAAGCAAGATTGGAAAAAGAGAGAGATAATACTTTGGAGAATTTATTCACGGAAACCAGACATGTTCTAAGGCTTTGTCTTTCCATGGAAATTCTAAAGACAGTACGTTCTTGTCCCCCAACCTTAAGCAAGCTTAATTACCAGTTAATCTATGTATACATTACTAATTGCTTCACCCTTATGTGATCACTACAGGTACCAATGCTAGCGACTTTGGATGAAGCAAAATTGAGAGAGATGTGCGATTATCTGACACCAGTGACATTCAAGGAGAACGAGTCCATTTTTCGAATGGGGACTCCCCTTGATTTCATGTTGTTCCTTATCGACGGGACTGTGACCTACTCCACTACTAATACTACTGGTGAAAGTGATCAAGAAAGTGGAAAAGAGAAAACGGTTATTATTTCCCCATCTTCGTCAATCCACGTCTGCAAGTTTTACGGAGAAGAGCTTCTAGAGTGGGCATCTTCTTCCACTAGTCCTGCCGACCAACCTCCCATGTCGACCTACAACGTCAGTAGTCGTCAGGGGAAAGTGGAAGCCTTGGTTCTCAAGGACGATGACTTGAAAAAGATAATGCGCAACAACTTTACCAATCGTCAAGGTCAAGTGGGTAGTTCCACAATAATCCGTCAGGGAGGCCGGCAGTGATCTCGACCGATGAGTACTAGGCTACATATCAACCGATCGATTCAACCCCTGATCATTCAATTACAGAGAAGCTTTGTATTTTCTTTCCTCTATTACATATTTAATAGTTTGCTTTGTGTTCTGTTGTTCGTCCAAATGATTCTCCAATGTGTTGTGGTTTGCCAACGGATTGTCGTATGTGATATCCTAAGGATTTGATTTGAATAGAGGGATTTTGCCCAAAAAAAAAAGAAAGTAAAAATACTTGAGTGATTTGTGGTAATTGGGTTAGGTGGTTCGACAAAAGTATTTCTTCAATCACGAGCCGAGGTCAAGGCCCATGTAAAAGAGAGTCAGAGCAGTCCAGAAACAGAGCCCAACATGATACCCCTTCAGACTTCGTCATCCCAATGACGATACGTATTCGTCACCTCGGCAGTAATGCTATCAAGTGTCAATCAACTAATATTTCATGTGCACACGTGCTTTCACTCCGTCCGAGTGAAATTTGGTTAGCGTGGAATAATTTGGTGTTATAATAACCAAAAGTATACATTAAAGACTTGGGGAGACCACTTTGGCCAAAAAGGTCAATGCTCTTTGTTTGTTTGTTTATTTTTTATAATGTTGTATTACAAGCGATGGGACTCTTAGCCACTGGCAACAGGTCGTCGTTGGATGCCAGCTGTCCCCCATAATAATTGACATAAAGGTAAAATTCCGAACTGTATATATACAAGTTGAACTCAGTTCTCCCTTCAAACCACTCCATTCATCGCCAATTGCTCATATTTTTAACTAGATACTTGAGTTACAATGGATGAAAACGGAACAGATTTGGAGAACCAGCCAACGACACAGAAAACAAAAGGGTTAGTAGTACTAGCTACGTGCGTACATTAAGAATCGGATTTATGTCAAACTTTCTCTTTGTGTTGTTTAGTTAATTACTCTGTTTTTCGTTCTGTTTATCCAGATCGGCCCCGAAACCGGTGATTACGAACCAGAAAGATGGAGGCGAACCTTCCAGATTGCTTGTATTAAAGGACATTTTTAATCCGCAGGGGACATACCTTTCAATCTGGAACAAGATATTTGTGACAGCATCTGTGTTCGCTGTTTCGCTGGATCCATTGTTCTTTTACGTTCTGATCATCGATCAGCAAAAAAAGTGCCTCGAAATGGACAGCAAGTTGAAGACTGTTGCTCTTCTATTTCGGTCCTTCACCGACATTATTTTCCTGGTGCATTTTCTGTGTGAAATTTGTAATCTTGTAAAGTTTCGAATGAATCGGAAGCAGGGGAATCAAGGGGCCTCCAATGTTGACAAAACTAAGGCCCCAAGTAACCCAAAAGCCGGACGAGATTGGGTTATTCGGAAATTAACAAGAAGATTGTTCACAAAGGACATAGCTCTGAACAAGTCGCTCATCGTTGACTTCTTATCTCTTCTTCCCATCCCACAAGTGAGTGAACTTAATAAACTCAATTTGTTTTTCTATGTTTTCCTAGCTGTAATTAAAGGACTTGTAGCTAACATCCTCTTTTGTTATATTATTATTATTATTATTTACTTTCTACAGCTGGTAATAGTACTAAGTTTCTACAAAATGAAAGGCTCTGGATATTTGGAAGTCAAAAAGGTGCGGAATGCCTTGCTTCTTGGTCAATATGTACCAAGGATTTATCGAATTCACTTATCGTCCTACGAACTTCACAAGAATACTGGAATATGGGTTAAAGGTGTCTTCAATTTCTTTCTCTACATTCTCGCCAGCCACGTAAGTTCCGTCTCTAATCTTTAGTACTTTCATAATTAATTACTAATGTTAGATGAATCTTTCTCACAGAATGTCACACTTTAATGGTTCCTATGTTTGCGTGTGTTGGAATTAGGTACTCGGAGCGTTTTGGTACTTCTTTTCCATTCAACTAGAGATGTCATGCTGGCATCAGGCTTGTGTTGATCATAGTACAGATCACACAGAATGTATGAACACTTTCTTCTGCCGCAGTCAAGGCACTGCTAGAAATGTCACATTTCTAGACCAGTATTGCCCCTTAGATACTCCAGATGGTGCTACTTCGCCTCCGTTTAATTTTTGGAATATTTTCCCTTCGGAATCACAACAGAGAACACATAGAGTTTGGAAAGAAGTTCGTTTACTCCTTCTGGTGGGGCTTGCGGAATCTAAGGTATGCATCGACAACATATCAACAAGCTTGAATAGCGTTTTATCTATAGTAACATATCTGATATCATCTGTTACTAATTTCTTTGCAGTAATTTTGGGACGAATCTGACGACAACTACTTTAGTGTGGGAAAACTTGTTTGCAATTCTTATTTCAGTCGTTGGCTTGCTTTTGTTTCTATACCTCATCGGAAATTTGCAGGTTCTCTACATTATTTTCAACGACTTTCCTCCGGATTATAATTATAATCATACACATTGTTGATTTTTAATTTGGCCGGTGAGAGTACTGCAGACATTTATGCAAATGGAAGCTACAAAAACAGAGGAGATGAGACGGAAGATTCATATGAAGAAGCTCGATGTACGAAATTGGTTACACAGAAACGAAATCCCTCCCAATTTGAAGGAAGAAATCATGAAGGATGTAAAGCAAAAGTTGAAAGGACACAAAGATGCTGATATCCAAAGTGATCTGTTCTCCATCCTTCCTGTGAAAACCCGAATGTCTCTCAAGCATTGTCTTTGCGTCAAAATACTAAGGACGGTATGTTGCTGGGATAAATGACGGAGTCTTTTTCATTCCAAAAATGATGTCATAGTCCTAAAGTAAAATTCCCGCACATATTTACTTGATCATAGGCCTTTATTTTTTTCGAGTATGTAATTCAATCGAATCCAATCATAACGTTGTTGTTGTGATTATTATGTATGATAGGTACCGATGCTCGAACATATGAACAAAAGGGTGTTAAAAATGATGTGCGGCTATATGAAGCTGGTGATGTACGACGAGAACAGCTTCCCTTTCCGAATGGGAGATCCGTTGGATAGGATGCTCTTCATCATCGAAGGGACAATGTGGACATACTCAACAAGTGATATCGATGGTGGTCAAAATGAAGCTACTACTATCACAACAAAAATGATGGCCGCCAAGCCCCTCGAGAAAGGCCAGTTTTATGGGAAAGAGCTTTTGGAGTGGGCATCAGCCACGTTTACACAACTTCCCGTCTCGGCGGAGCATGTCAAGAGCCAGACAAAAGTGGAAGGGCTTGTTCTCATGGCTAAGGACTTGGCCACTGTTGTCTCCAAATGCCAACTGTTTTGGGAGTTGAATAAGTGTAGCAATCGTGAAGAAAAGGAGAAGGTGGCTGCTTTCACCTTAACAACAGTACTCCGCCGTCTTCTAAACGACGACGTTCAAAGAAGAAATTGGATACCGTCGAGAACTAGCGGATCGTAGAACCAATCGTCAAGAAGTGGGGGAGGCGGCTGCTGCTACCATCAAAACATCAATGATTCGTTTCCGCAACAGCCAACGTGCATTAATTGCTCTTGTCGTCTAGCCCACGAAGGCAGCTACAGGCCTCAGAACTCACCAACAACGGCGCTTAATGAATGATTAGTCACTTCTCACTTATGGCTATGAATTCCAGGGAACCCCCTTAGCCATTAATTGCAGAATTTCTCGAGAGTGAATTATGTGTATGTAGTATGTAGTATGTAGTATGTAGTATGTAATATTGATGTTGAGTTTTGTGCATTGTTTCCTCCATTAGGTCTTCCACAGTGAGCCGGAAAATGTGATGTTCAAACCCATTTTTGAACATCAAATGAACATCACCCTTCCACAGTTGGCCAGAAAATTTAACCATGACTTCCATTTGTGATGTCCATTTTTGGACATCATGAGTGTGATATTCATAATGTGGAACCCACCATAAAATGAACATCAAATGAACATCACCCTTCCACAGTTGCCGTAAAATTTGTTGTTCAAATGCATGATTTCCATGTACTATGTATGTGAAATTAATATTATGACTTTTTTTTTATTTTGCACGTATTGTGTTTATAATTTTTTTATTTTACACACAATGTCTTTATAATTTTATATCCTATTTTTATGTCTCTCAAAAGGATCCCTCTAAAAAAATAAGTGAAAGTCATGTGTTGAGAAATTTTTATTTGGATAACAAAATAAAATAATTGAAAGATAGTCGATATTAGACTCATTATGAAGAACTCATTGAAAGAAATTCAATAGTGCAACTTTGGTAAGTAGTGAATCAATAAAAGTTTAATTAAGTGGTCATTTAATTGAAATTTGGCAAAATTTAATACCATAAATATTATTGCTCTCACATGTATAGAACTCAGTCAACTGCAAGGAAAATATTATAGACATCAAACTCAGGCCACCTGAGTTCCATTTATAGGCATCAAACTCACCTGAAGAACTGTGAAAGGCCTTAGTACCATGCTTTGTATTTTTCATCCAACGAATTGTCGTAGAGAAAAGCTAAAAATGTAGATATACCGTCATTAATCAACACGAACCAGGGCTAGGGCCCCATGCTTTGCCACTGACCTTAGACAGTGGCTCTTCACTGCTTTGTTTGCGTCTCTCCTTCTCGCTGATCTTCAGTATGGAGTCTTCGATGAACTCGTTTATGGGTTTTCACTAAATTTGATTGGTGTGGTTCAGTGAATATAGATTGTTGTAGATTGTTGCTGAAGTTATCAATATTGTGGTTCAATGAATTTGATTGTTATTTAATGAAATTGGAGAATGAAATGTGAGATTTGATGTGGAATTTCATCACTTCGTCGAATTGTTTGGATTGCAATATTGAATTGTTTGTTTGGTGTAGTAATTTGTAGCAAAACTCAGTTTTTAATTTTTTGATGTCGGTGCTTTGTGGAGCCATTTGGGGTTGGAAATCTCAATTGGGTTTCTGCGTTTTGGTTTTCATTTTGTTGTATATGATGTCCAACATCTTAGTCCAATGCAATACCAAACGTAGATCAGGATACAATTCAGTCCAGTCCAGTCCTAGATAAGCCAAGGATACAATCCTGTCTAATACTGACCTGCGTACAAAACGAGCCCTCAAGATCTTATTTTGGACCTCTAAAATATCGGCAAAAAAAAGCAGAATATTTTATTTTTCTATATTAGTATTAATAATATAATATAAAAATTTATAAAATTTGATGGGCTCCACTTAAAGTAGGGCTTAATTCGGCAGCGCCTATTTCACCGTAAATTTTTTTCTGAGGTTTTGCCCACAGAATTTTTTTCGCCTAAATGCTTGTGGAGGGAATTTTTTGATTTGTCGCCCAATGGTCGGGGTCAATCAGTAGGCCCGACTTTAGCCCACGAACACTTTATTTGGGCCTACGAATATTTTGTCTTCTAGTAACAGTTTTTGCCTACAAATCTATTTTCACTTTTTTTGTGGGCTCCACTGGCGGGACAATTTGGCGGGCTTTTTTTTTCGTTCTTTTGGAACTAAATTTCCAGCCAAATTTTCAGTTCGTGGGCAAGAGGCATAACGATGCGTTTGGGATTTTTTTTAGGCGACGAAATTAATTGAATTCTTATTGAGAGAAGTGAGATCGAAATTGAACTCCTTCAAAATCCACGGCACATTGAAACAACTCCTAATTCGTTCTACCTATCTCTCAACATCCGTGCGGCCTCCCGAGTCTCTCCTTTACATAGCTGGGTCGCCGTTCAATTCGATTTCGGCTGTGCGATTTCAGGTAGCCCTAATGTTGAAGACGCTTTTTGTTTTTGCTCTGTTCTGAAATTTTACTGTTTCGGTATGTGTTTAGTATTGGAAATTGAACTAGTTGAAGTTTATTGAGTACTTTGTGTCTCTATGCAGTTTTGATTTGCAGCAAATAAAGATTTTCATGGTATTTTTTGGTATATGTAGAGTAAAATTGGGTTGGTTGATCATAGAGAGCCGAGAACTTGGGTTGAATTTATATGGAGAGTAAAATTGGGAATAACTGATAGATTGTTTGTGTTTGTGTTTGTGTTTCTTTGCCTCATAGTTTTTGCCTCATAGTTTATGGGTTTGTTTTGAAATTTCATGGTGTCATCAACATGGGTATTGGAAATTTACCTTTGATGTTCTGTATGCTGTGTTTGATCATGTGGGGGAGGTGAAAAGAATGGTGTTTTGCACACTGTGGATAGATATCATGTGTTATTTCTGAGATTCACTGATTGTAATGCTGGACTTTTAGGGTGTCTATGATAATCGGTTGGTCCTGGTGTTTCTGAGGTAATTTTGTTTAATCTATGAACTTATAAGCTGGTAAAAGCAGGTAGTCTTATCTGCTTTTGCTTATAGGTTAATGAGTATTGGGCTACAATGAAGGTACACGGTCAGTTTGCTGATCACTGATTCTATGCATATACTTTTCTTTGTCTTTTTAGGTTGTCTTTCAACTGAATATAGAATAATCGAAGTTTTAATTGGAATTGAGGTCGGCCACCTACCATGGTGGTGGATTCCTAAAATCAAATTCACGAAACTGTGAGGTTAGGATCTGTAGGTGTAGTTCTCCATGGAATTGGCAGATTGAAAATGTTTATTGGAGAGTGGTTTAATTTACTGGATTTGTGAGTTCATGGTGAGAAAGAGGAGACGTAAATTTTTCCAGGTTTACTTAATGACAATTCTTCATAGGCATTCATTGTGCATTCATTATACCACGAAATAATAATATTAACACATAAGGTGTATGGTTTTGCAGATATACCAAAGGTTACTAATGCACAAAGAAACGCTGGTAGGGTATTAATTTATATTTACATTAGTTGTGTATTGCATTTGGATGACTTACATGTTAAAGTTTGATTTTTTTGTCTTAGCCCATATAATTAATTATTGGTAGTATTGTATCATGTAGGTGTAGGTGTAGCTGCAGGATGTATTCCAAATGTTCTAGATATACATCCGGTTCCAGTGGCATGTAGACAGGTAAACAAGTATTTATGTCATGTTGATTTTAGTAAACTTGAGATAAATGTGAAGGACTCATATATTCTAGATTATGTTAATAAACTATGCAATAAGAGATATAGGGAGTTGAAGCATGTGTTGCACTATTATTATCTTAGTTTTTAGCATATGAGAAGGGCATTGAATAACCCCTCTTTAGAGATGGATAGAGAAATGCAGAGCAAAGGGAGGAATGTACAAGTACTTCCAAACTGATGAAACCTTTTTGTATATCTAGCTAGTTAGTTTTCACTCTGCTTATGATTTTTTTTCACTGGAATACCAAATTTATTGATATTCTTGGTTTTACAGAAGTGATCATCAGCAAACAAAGCAAATCAAGCGAAGAATGAGTACAGTCATGGCACCAGTTCAAGACATCTCTCTCATACATTGTGGAGGGAGTGACTACGGTAAAGAATTTAGCCTAAATTGCTGTGGTTCAAGTAATTTTGGCAGAGACTAGTAACATACATACTGATATTTGAGATGTAAACCAGAGACTAGTAATAGTGGCAGTTTCTTCCATTGTTCTTTTTTTGACAAATGTGCTTTCAATTTCAGGAGGGTTCTAAGTTTCTTGAGGTCATCACTTTCGGATTGCATATGCAGGGAAGAACAAGTGTTGGAACAATGATGTAGCTTAAGGCCAAACATGTAAGTGGTGGTCCACAAATCATTTGCTTAGAAACTCTGGTTGGTTGTCAAATAATTCAGATTACCATCCCCTTATATACTGACCAATGTTAGGCTTCTAGTGCATTATTAATTTTTTCTTGTCAATGTTAATTTGCTTACTTCTCCTTTAAATATTTAAGGATGAAATGCTTGCGAGGAAGAATGATTATCTTGCGGCGTTAGCGATGAATCTTCCAGAGGATAACCCATTAGAAGAAATTCCAATAGATGATCAAGATGTTGGACTTAGTAAATGTTGCCACAAAGCTTTGACCTACCAATTCCAGTGAAGGAAGATGTTGATGGTGAGGGTCATGTTATTGGGATAGGATGTGTACTCTAGTTGGATTATTTTGGTCCAGTAACACATTAATATTATGCATAGCTATTGCTTGAATTGAATACTTTGGTTGATTATATATATATATATACGTGTGGGCTTTCATGAGTGCCACTTTTGTTATACTTTCTTCAAGCTTGAAAGGAAATTTATTAAAATATTAAATAGGAAGAAAAAAGGTTAAAATCTTAACCTGCAATCGCCGTTCGTAGGCGAAGCCAACATATGAAGACAAAAGAGTCGTAGAGACGAGAATATCTCTTCCCCAAACAAATTCGTCGTCCCAAACCACAAAAAAAAAAAAAAAAATGGGGCAAAAAAAAGGGGGAGGAAAATCAAAAAAATTTTGTGTTAATATATAAAAGTGTTTTGGGGGGAAAAAAAAAAAGAAGAGAAAAACCCGCCAGGGCGGGGGGGGGGGGGGGGGGGGAAGGTGGGGGGGGGGGGGGGGGGGGGGGGAGGAGAGGAGGGGATGGGTGGGGGGGGAGGGGGGGGGGGGAGGTTTTTCCCCAAAAACTGGTCGTAGGGGAAAAAGAATTTTTTTGTAGTGGTATCAGCTGTGGCACTTAAGGAATCTACCAATATCAGATAAATATACTTTAGTTCCCACTTGTGCATGTGTTGACATGAGAGACAATTAATACCTATACTAAAACTCAGTTGGCGGTTCACTGTAGCTAGCTACAGTATCTTAGCTACAGTGAGCGGATTTTTTTGCCCTTAGCTCAATGCACATAAGTCCCAATGTTTCCCATTTGCACAGTGAAAGCCCCATTTTGCCCTCCTAAATTTCTATCTGTCTTCAAATACTACTATGTGTACCATGTAACTAGCTATTTGCTTTCAAACCTGCGCCATCAATGGCATGGGCACCCTTACTAGTATTGATTTAGAACGTGGCAATAAAATGTTCTTTTTCTTTTTTATCTGAAAAAGGGAGACAATTAGTGGCAAGCCACGGTTATCAACCTCTTTCGAGGGCCGGGAAGACTCACAAAGGCATTTCAGCCTCCCCTGGCCACAAGTCTGGCTCCCACACTAGCAGCGGATTTCGAACCCAAAGACCTCCAAGATTCTTTGTCTTGATTAGGAGGCCCCAGAGTTAGCCCTTTACCACTAGGCCACCAGCTCGTGGTTCGCCAATAAAATATTTCATTTTGTCATTTTCTTCCCGCACTGGAATATTACTTATTAGCATATGTAACGATTTCAATATGATGCAAATACTTTACCTAACCTTCAATAACCTGACAGCCTCTTTTTTTCAATTGTGATTCCTAAAACCAACCCTCAATATTTAAAATAATTGTGCTTCCCAAAAACAATCCCAATATTTAAAACAAATAAATCCCTCCCCTCACGCCCAATGCAAGACCCAACCCGGATAATCCCAAATCTTCCCAAAACCCAATATTTATTAGTCTTGCAAAAGAATTGGTGGAGAGAGGGTTGCATAGAATATTTAACCATGTATATTTGCTCATTACATTTGCATTGGTTCTTCTAATTGAAAAGCCATTAGTGGAGAGGGCATTTTCGGCTATGAATATTCTAAAATATCCAATCTGTAATAGAATATGAGATGAATGGTCGAATGATAGTTTACTTGTTCACATTGAGAAAGAACCTATCATGCAACGATATCAAAGCATGAAAAAACGTCGTAAATTGTTGGAAAAATTGTGAAGGTTAATGTATTTTTTGGTTATACATGAGTATATTTTTATTTTAAAAAAAAATTAGACTACTTTTTTCATATTGACTCCTTAGGAATTTGATCATGTATCCGCCGCTGACAGGAGGTAATTAACTAATTAAGTTAACAAGTTAATAATTGGATGACAGCTTGTGACACAAGACTCGAGTAGTATATGTGTTGAAATTAGGGTTGATAAGGAATTAAATTAAGAAAACGCATGCGTGTAAACAAGTTCATGATTGGCAAAAGGAGAGATTCCTTAAATTAAGAACTAATTTAAGCATTAAGAAAAGACTGAACTCTCTACACATGACCTTGTTATATATCGCTCGCAATGTCTTGGTCAACGCCAAGTAATTTAGTAGAAATATATTATTGAATATCGAGCTAATCAATGCTCGCATGTAGCTTTATGTCTTGGTCTATATATAAGAAATTCAATCCGAGCAAAGCTTCAAATTAAGAAAGTTGCATGTAGCTTTATGTTTTGCATGTAGCTTTATGTGGTCGATCTGGAAGACGAGAACATTCAATATAGGTAATGAATTTGCCTTTTTCTCTATTTTTGCTGAAGAATTTTCAATTTCTCGCATCTAATTATTTCCTCGGCAGCCTTCCGCGACGTCCTTCCGGTCAAGGTGGTTTCCGCCAAAGGCCAAACACAATTCACCCCCGTAGTGCTAACTGTCCCCATAATAATTGACACTAAACAACCTTCCTAAACGAAACCTTTGATAACGCGGACTTTCTGCATACTAATACTGTATGTACAACTTGCACTCTGCTCTCCCTTCAAACCACTCCTCCGCCCCATTCTCCGTTCGTCGCCATGGATAAAGACGGACCAGATTTGGAGAACCAGCCAACGACACAGAAAATAAAAGGGTTAGTTGTACCAGCTCTACGTGCGTACATTAAGATTCGGATTTATATCAAACTTTCTCCTTGTTCTGTTTAGTTAATTACTCTTGTGTTTTGTTTTGTTTTTCCAGATCGGCCCCAAAACCGGTGACTACGAACCAGAAAGATCGAAGCAAACCTTCCAGATCGGTTGTATTAAAGGACATTTTTAATCCTCACGGGACATACCTTTCAATATGGAACAAGACATTTGTGACAGCATCTGTATTCGCTGTATCGTTGGATCCGTTGTTCTTTTACGTTCTGATCATCGATCAGCGAAATAAGTGCCTCGAAATGGACAGCAAGTTGAAGATTGTTGCTCTTCTTTTGCGGTCCTTCACCGACATTATTTTCCTCGTGCATTTTCTGTGTGAAATTTGTAATCTTGTTAAGTTTCAAATGAATCGAAAGCAGGGGAATCATGTGGCCTCTGGTGTTGACAAAACTAAGGCCCCAAGTACCCCGAAAGCCGGAGGAGATTTGGTTACTCGGAAATCAACAGCAAGATTGTTCACAAAGAACATAGCTATGAAGAAGTCGAAGTCGCTCATCGTTGACTTCTTATCTCTTCTTCCCGTCCCACAAGTGAGTGAACTTAATACACTAAATTTGTTTTTCTATGTTTTGCTAGCTGTAATTAAAGGACTTGTAGCTAACATCTTCTTTTGTTATATTATTATTATTTACTTTCTACAGCTGGTAATAGTACTAAGTTTCTACAAAATGAAAGGCTCTGGATATTTGGAAAACAAAAAGGTGCTGAATGCCTTGCTTCTTGGTCAATACGTACCAAGGATTTATCGAATTCACCTATTGTCATACGAACTTCACAAGAATACTGGAATATGGGTTAAAGGTGTCTTCAATTTCTTTCTCTACATTCTCGCCAGCCATGTAAGTTCCGTCTCTAATCCTTAAGTACTTTCATAATTAATTACTAATGTTGGATGAATCTTTCTCATAGAATGTCGCACTGTTCATATTTTTGCATGTTGTGGAATTAGGTACTCGGAGCGTTTTGGTACTTCTTTTCCATTCAACTAGAGATGTCATGCTGGCATCAAGCTTGTGTTGATCATAGTACAGATCCCACAGAATGTATGAACACTTTCTTCTGCCACAGCCAAGGCTCTGCTAGAAATGTCACATTTCTAGACGAGTATTGCCCCTTAGTTACTCCAGATGGTGCTACTTCGCCCCCATTTAATTTTGGAATATTTCACGATTCCCTTCAAATTCACAACACAGAACACATAGAGTATGGAAAGAAGTTCGTTTACTCCTTCTGGTGGGGCTTGCGGAATCTAAGGTATGCATCGACAACATATCAACAGTCTTTGAATAGAGTTTTATCGATAGTAACGTATCTGATATCATCTGTTACTAATTTCTTTGCAGTAATTTTGGGACGAATCTGGCGACAACTACGTACGTGTGGGAAAACTTGTTTGCAATTCTTATTTCAGTCGTTGGCTTGCTCCTGTTTCTATACCTCATCGGAAATTTGCAGGTTCTCTACATTATTTTCAACGAATTTTCTCCTGATCTAGACTTATAATCATACACATTGTTGATTTTTAATTTTGGCCCGTGGGAGTACTGCAGACATTTATGCAAATGGAAGCTGCAAAAACAGAGGAGATGAGACGGAAGATTCATATGAAGAAGCTCGACGTACAAAATTGGTTACATAGAAACGAAATCCCTCCCAGTTTGAAGAAAGATATCATGAAGGACGTAAGGCAAAAGTTGAAAGGACACAAAGAAGCTGATCTCCAAAGTGATCTGTTCTCCATCCTTCCTGTGAAAACCCGAATGCCTCTCAAGCATTGTCTTTGCGTCAAAATACTAAGGACGGTATGTTGCTGAAATAAATGACGTAGTCTTTTTAATTCCAAAAATGATGTCATAGTCCTAAAGTAGCCCCGTACATACTTATATGATCATAGGCCCTTAGTTTTTTCGCGTGTGTGATTCAATAAAATCCAATCATAACGTTGTTGTTGTGATTATAATGTATGATAGGTACCGATGCTCGAACATATGAACACAACGGTGTTAAAAATGATGTGCGACTATATGAAGCCGGTGATGTACGACGAGAACAGCTTCCCTTTCCGAATGGGAGATCCGTTGGATAGGATGCTCTTCATCATCGAAGGGACTATGTGGACATACTCAACAAGTGATAACGATGGTGGTCAAAATCAAGCTACTACTACCACAACAAAACGGATGGCACCCACGCCCCTCGAGAAAGGCCAGTTTTATGGGAAAGAGCTTCTGGAGTGGGCATCAGCCAAGTCTGCACAATTTCCGGTCTCGGCGGAGCATGTCAAGAGCCAGACAAAAGTGGAAGCGCTTGCTCTCATGGCTAAGGACTTGGCCACTGTTGTCTCCAAATGCCAACGGTCTTGGGACTTGAACAAGTGTATAAATCGGGAAGAAAAGGAGAAGGTGGCAGTTTCCGCCATAATAGCAGCATTCCGTCGTCGCGTAAGCGAACGAAGTTCAAAGGCAGAACTCGCTGATCGTAGAACCAATCGTCAAGAAGTGGGGGAGGTCTCGCGGATCGTAGAACCAATCGTCAAGAAGTGGGGGAGGTGGCTGCTGCCATCTAAACATCAATGATTCGTTTCCGCGACAACCACCTTGCATCACTAATGGCTATGAATTCCAGGGAACCCCTTTAGCCATTAATTATATCATTTCTCGAGAGTTATGTGTATGTAGTACGTAGTATGTAACATTGGTGTTGGTTCTTTTTTGTTTGAGAAGTATTGGTGTTGGTTTTGTGTTTTCTTTCCTCTATTAGTACCATGCTTCGTATTTTCATCCAACGAATGGATATAGATATTTACTAGTAAAAGTGCCCGCGCGATGCTGCGGGTGTAAAAATAACATAAAATATGCATAAAGTTGTAAACAATATAATAACTTTTACATATATATATATATATATATATATATAATCTAAATAGTGGCATCATGCTTCATTTAGCAAGTTTAAGATAAAAAAAAAAAAGTAGATCAAAAACATGTGTTCTTGTATCTGAAACTCCTTAGTGTCAATAAACTCCAAGATGAGCTGCAGCAAACCGTAAAGAATTGTATATTTTAAGTTACAGGTACTACACTTCTATTATTTGGCCGCAGAAATCTACCTAAAATAGATTAATCCTGGAAGAAACTAAAACTTAAAATCACATATGCCTCATTATCCAATCATCTCTTCCAAATTTTTTTTACCAATATTATTAACTAAAGTTAAGTAAAAGACACTTTGTTTCAAGTCTGCTATGATCTAGTAAGACCATCTCCAATGGTTTGGCTCAAAAACTCAAATTTGAACCTACAAAATACAACTATTCTCTTATACGAATTTGAAATTTCCCCCAACAATGAAAGACTCAAATTTAACTATATACTTTAATTAATTGAGTTTAACATCAATTTTTTATCCAATTATGCTTTTTCTTAAGTTAATTTTTATCTATAATTTCTTAATTTAATTTTATGAATATTTTGATGTAAAAAAATTAGGATTTTGAAACCTATAGTTTTGTCATTTGATTTCAAATAGAGTTTATAAACAAAGAAGATATGTTGGAGCCAACCTTCCCCCCAAAAATTCAAAAAAATGGGACTAGTTCTTCCCTCTTTGTGCATAAAAGTGTGGGGACTCAAATTTGAGATTGGAGTAAAAAATTGTGTCAAATATGACCTAAAATTTGACTCAATCTCAAATTTAAGATTGAAAATACATGCAAAATACATGCATTGGGGGAAATATTGTGTCAAATATGGGTTTGAGACACAACCATTGGAGGTAGTCTAACTTGCCCTATCTCAAAAGTCATATTTCACTTTAAATCCTTGAAAGAGAAAAAAAAAAAAAAAACAATGACATCCTTTCATTCTGTCTCTAATCATCAGAGCAAAAATCCTATCACTTAGCAGAAAATGTTCAAGGACTTCGGATGGCTAAGCAGGTCAGTTTTCAAACTTTCAAAAGCAAACATAAATTTATTGACAAATTATCGATATACATTATGATATCTTCAATCGCAATTCTCTATCAAAGCTCCTAAACTTAAAAATCCCTCAAAATACTACATGATGGGGACATCACCAACGAACCCTTTAAAGTTTATCAGCGTAGGAAGAGGAAACCTCCTAAAATCTTATCTTTATGGTTTGACTGAAATCTGGACAGATTTTAGAAGTTTCCTTTGAAGGGTTGGAATTGTCTGCTAGTTTAATTAGGATTTCAGAATTTTAGTAAGTTACCTTTCTTTATTTCCAAGCATCCCCAGGGAAATAGGAAAAGTATCCTAAAGTATCCTATGTTCTTCAGGAATAGGGTAGTATAAATACCAAACCCATGTCTAAGTAATATTCAGAGTTTATGCAATAAGATTTGAGTTATTTTCCTGAGATTGGATTTTCTGGTGTGAGACCAAACCCCTTGGTGTGAGATCAAGGTTTTATGTTCGTGTTCTTAAAGCTTTCTTGTGAGTTCGCTTCCGCAAACCTATAAACTTACCCCAAAACCCGTAGTCCCACTCTGTCCTACATCACTACACCTGTAAGTTCTAAAGCGTAAACTACAGCAGACTGAAAAGTACTTGAAACGTATTGTTGCTGACAAATAACCTCAATGAATTCAATAAAAACTTTAGGTCCTTCAAAAGCCTCTGCTAATTTTCAGTCTTAATATTCCAAAAAATTTCAAAATCTAAACTAAGCAAACAGAAACAGCAGTTATTAACAGCACGAATCTAGAATTGGCGAAGCATATTAGCATTATAAACTTTAAATCACACATTAACACCCCTAAAGCATATAAACACAAAATTTAGTAAGAAATATGCAAGTATAAGCAAAATCGAAGTACAAAACTCAAACTAAAACTAAATCAAATAGTTGTCAAAGTAATACCGCATTTAAAAGCAATTCTATCAAATTCCAGTATGCCAGGCAAACGACAATGATTTATGATATAAATATCAACAGAATTTTTTCAATTTCAGCGAGCAAGTATACCTGATTGGTTGAAGATTGTTGTATCAAATGAGCATAACTGTATGTAACAACACAACATGTACAGATTCAGAATAGCATTAGGCAGAGTAACCCAACAAAGAAATAAACTTTTTATTTTTATTATTAATGAAATCAAATTTGAAAATGGTGGGAAACACATCTCTGAACCACTTACTCTGGATTCAATTCAATCTAACCATTTAAAACCTAAGAACTGAGCAAATGAAAGAGCGCGTAGCAGCCCAACTATGAAATCGAATTTAAAGTATGAAATGGTGGAAAACAAATCTAAACCTAAGAACTGAGCAAATGAAAGAAAGCACAGCAGCCCACCAAAGGGATGTTCTCGTGCCGTTTAATATACCTTTTGTAATGGTTTCTAATCCACATTTCTTCCTTTATTTCATTCTATATGAATATCTAACAATTATTCTTTTATTTCGTGAGTGAACATTATCAACATACCACAAATTAAGCAAATCTAAGATAAGATAATAACCTAAAGTCCACAACACCATACAAAATTCAATACCATTGTTTTCGGAAACCACAGATGTACAATGAGCAACTTAGCTTCACTATACATTGGAATGATTAAAAAAAATGGAAAATCCAGAATGAGTTAAAGGGGAAGGAAATGCATGTGAAGATAAAAAAGTGAAACAGAAATCAAAATCAAATTACACGTACATCTAAAGCTGTGAACTCTGGAGCTCTGGGGTTTTTACTGTAAGCCAAATTTCCTTTGTATATTGAAATAGAAAACATAGGCAAAGACAGAGTTGCTACACACATAAACCAACCGAATAAATTCATCAATCCCAGTGAATAGTCACCAGTTTGCAAATTCATTTGTGTCCAATATCTTGTTTAGAAGTAATTTGATTAGTACAACTATTTCATCTTAAGTTGGACAAAAGGAATTGAATGATGAAAGTACTAATCTAACCTGCTCATACTGTCAATGAAGTTGAAGCAGGGAACCTCACTTTCAAAACAATTGAATGTAAATAATATGAATTTGCTGAACATTACAAAATAAATTTACCTGCTTTTCTTGACTGCATATAGGAAATTATATCTCCAAATGTTTGAGAAAAGAAAACAAACAATTGGTGAAATTGAAAGAACCTTAACTGATTGCGATGACCTAATGACAGAAAGGTAGATAAATTGACCATGAAATCACAGTTAAGTAAAAAGGATTGAATAAACCTTAAGATGTGAATTTGGTACTGGGGTATGACTCTCCTCGTATCAACTCATAAAAGCTATTGCCAACTGTAAGCAATCAATAATTCACATGGGTCATCATCCAAACAGAGACAAAACTAATGAAAACTGATATTCTTAGAGATATTGTTTCCGTTCAGCACACCCTCAACATCCAACTATACAATAAAGCTGATGGAAACTATCATTCTTAGAGAAACGAAAATTCGTGTTGATAAACTAAATTCGTGTAGACCTTCTGGATTGAATTTTCCCCAAATGCAATCAAGAGGCATCATCTATGAAACAAATGCTAACATATTAGAACGCAACCAATTTACATAACACATGTCATTTCCCCGCTGCAAGCTAACACAATTTATAGGGAAAATTCCATTTACACCCCCTGAGGTTTGGCTTAATTTCAGTCAGCCCCCACAGGTTTCATTTATTCCAGTCACACCCCAATTTTTTAACATCTGTTAGAATTAGTTAACGGTTCAGGGGTAAGATTGTCATTTGGCAGAGTTATTGTTGTGCTGTTGAAGGCGAAGGAAAGAAACCGGCCATTCCTAGTCAATCGAATCGAAACCCACTACTTCTCAAATCTTGATTCAGCGGCTCACCGCCTCTTGCTTGCTCCAACCACTCGCCTCCGGGCGAACAATCCCGGCGACGAGGAGGATGAATCGTACGAGCACGAGCCCAAGTGCGGGAGGTCTTCGGCGCCGTCTCGGCAATGAAGAAAGCGTACGTCAACCTCCAGTAGGCCCACAGCCCGTGGGACCCGAAGAAGATGAGGGTCGTTACCGTAGCGGCGGCGGATGAGCTGAGGAAAATCGGGGATGCTGAGAGAAAGATTCCGAAGGAGATGCTTTGTCCGCGGCGGCATCGGCGGTGGAGGACCACCACTGCGAGCACACCGACAGTGCCTCTTGGAGATGCCCACCGGTACCGGAAAAACCATCGCCCTCCTCTCCTTGATCACCAGCTACACGCTCATCTACTGCACCCGCACCGTCCACGAGATGGAGAAGACCCTCGCCAAGCTCAAGCTTTTGCATAATTACCCGGTACTGATTATTCACTCAATTGGTTTTTCAAAGTTTGTATTTTTTTTTGGGTTTTCGAATTGAGTAATTGAAATTGGCTCTGTTTATTCACTCAATTGGGTTTTCATCTCAAAGTTTGTATCTTTTTCGATTTTGGAAGTGGGTAATTGTGTGTCTGTTGAAATTAGGATTTGAGGGCGTATGGGAAGCAGAGAGGGTGGTGCCCTTACTTTTTGGCGAGGCATATGGTGCAGTTTTCAATTATTTGTAAGGAGATGCTTAGTTAATTGTGGAAACCTGGATTGTTTTGGTTTGAGTATTGTTTGATTTGGAGAAGGAAATACGTGGTTGTTGTTCGGGGTGGGTTCCGATTCGGTTGACTAGGAATGGCCGGTTTTCTTTCCTTCGCCTGCAACAGCACGACAATAACTCTGACAAATGACAATCTTACCCCTGAACCGTTAACTAATTCTAATAGATGTTAAAAAATTGGGGTGTGACTGGAATAAATGAAACCTGTGGGGGCTGACTGGAATTAAGCCAAACCTCAGGGGGTGTAGATGGAATTTTCCCCAATTTATATCCATATTATGAATTCATTCACAGAAATTCAGAACCCTAAATTCCCAATTTCGCAAAATCACCATCACCACCAATTTACATGATTATCCTAATTGCCACAAACTGAATAACTATCTCCAATTTTTAAGAATCAAATAACTGCAATAATAAGAATCACCATATATAATCAGATTATTTACCTTGAGATAGAAATATCAACAATTTCAAGAGATGAAGCGACGGTGATGGGCATGGTTGTCAGGTGGAGAGAGAGGAAATAGTACGCCGAGAATTGAATCGTCGGGAGCTTGAACAGTGTGAGCGAAGACGGGGTTCACGGCGTGTTCGATGGTGGGCGAGGTGGAGATTGATGAGCAGTCCATGTTGGCAAAGGACGACATTGATTGATCAAGGTGGCGGAGGAGATCGTTAAGGGGCGGCGATCAGATGGTTAAGGTGCAGGAGATAGAAGGGGAATAAAGATTAATTGGAGGAGAGCGTTGAGGCTGCTGTAGAATTTAGAATGATGGAGAAGAATGAGAAGTGAGAAGAAGCAAAAACAGTTGAAGTCAACAAATATGCAGGGCAACACCGGCACAAAATTGTACAAGGAATTGGGCTACCGTTGTAAGGAGGGGCAATAACGGAATTTCCTAGCACCGGATGAACATGTTATCTACAGTGATTGGGGCACTCACATTTAGTATATATATAACTAGCAGAAGTGCCCGCGCTATGCTGCGGGTTTTAAAAAACATGTATTTCAACATCTAAACAGTCTTAACCCTCAATTCCCAGGCCGTTTCTATAATCAATTTCAAAACTTTAACCAAAATGTTACAACTAATTATGAAACCATCCTGATCATATTCAAAATGCATTGACAAATGAATTAAATCTAATCAACATGTGTAATCTATAAAATTCAGCAATAACAGAAGAAACACATTTCACAGATATTTCATAACTTCTTCAGACCAAACACCCATCATTCACTAATTCACTAACATTTCCAAGGCAAAATGAGGAAAAAATAAGGTCGCTGAAGACAACAACGTGGTGGACGAAATTCCAGCTACCATCATTCGGACATTTCGCTACAACTATGAAGGGAAGATGTCAAAACACAATAGAAGTGTTCATTTTTCTTAAGACAAATATGCATGCCCCAGAAATCTATATATTTATAGAAATTTAAATTGGTTTTGAAAAAAAGAATCTTTGGAATTCATTAAGCAATCTAAACAAATGGACATGCTCCAGATAGCTCAATCCAATACACAAAATCCAAAACCATATAAACCAACTATATACAAAAAATATATTTTCTTCAAAAGCCTTCAACTTTCACCTTCTCTCGTCTTTGAAACACACACACAAAAACAATTTCTATACATATTGAGCAGAAATCAAACAGATAATTGGTCAAAGCAATGTATTTCCAATCAATCAGGAAATCCTAGGCTGATGAGAAACACAAAGTCAACTGAAAAAAGAAACAATCAATTGAACCAAAAACAAAAATGATTCAAAGTGCGACTAAACCACGGTTATATATTACCAATGGTGAGAATTAAGAATCAATGTTCATTGTCCAATCTCGGCTGATCAGAAGATTGCACTGTCGCCTTGTCCACTGCCATGATCGCCAAAGAAAACAATGAGCTAAAAATGAAGAATCTGGGCTGATCAGAAATATAATTGAACAACTATATGTGCAACAGACCCGAAACAATCATGCAATATGGTAAACAACGAACTAAAATGAAAGTACTGAGTGATATGAAATTCAACACTACACACAGGAATACCATCAAATAGAAGTCTAAATAAAGACCAGAGCTCAGGAACTTCTCCGTGTACTGTGACAGACCAGACGATCAGAACACATAGCAACAATGGTGATCATTTAAGCCTAAGATAGAATATGTTCGTTAAAAAATTCGTGATTGCTGAAGGACGTGATAAAAGCCCTATGAAGCTCAAATACTCGATGAATACAACTTAAGCTGGAAAGTAGCTTACCAATGCAACTATTTGAAAACTCCATTGTTTACAGCTTGTGAAATTACACTTAGGATACCTACTCAAAGAGAAATTCCTATTTGATAAAGGAAGCATGATTTCCCAATTAAATTTTTTCTAATCAGATTAAGACACCTGCTCTAAGTCTTCCTCTCTCTCCCAATTAAATGCTTAAGATACTTGTACCAGAATTAAACCCTAACATTGAAAATCAAATGAAAAGATTACCAAGTTTGAAGACATATGCAGAGAAGCCAAGATGCAAGTAGGCACCCACGCCTATAAGAAATGTTGACAAATCTGAACATGCAAAATTCAGAATTCAAAGTGTTTTGTGAAAATAAATACTATATTAACTTTTGCCCCAATTAAACATACATAGATCAAAATTCGAAAGAAGCGAAACTTGAACACAATGCAAAAATCAGAAAAATAAAAAAAATCAAAGAATACCTGAGTACCTGAGCCAGCAGCTGAACGTCTCACTTAGCTTATGAATGAAGTCGGGCGAAGACTTCATTTCGTTAGGAAACTCAATCAGAATGACCAGAAATACAACCTAATTTGTAATACTACCAAAGCTCACTTACCATTAGAACCAGTAAAAATGACTCGCCAATTTTAGAAACTGTATCAATAAAAGTGAAATATCATTCATCTGTCATTGAAGACCAAAATCTCAGTATGCATCATAAAGTAATCAATATCTCGGTACTCACAATAGATTATAATATAGGCTATAATACTAAACATTACTATAACCTAAGTAGACAGTGTATATAGGCACTTTGGTAGATGTTCTCTTACAAATGGCCTCAACCAACGAAAATTGTGCGGCATAGTACATACTCTCAAAATCAATGTCCCCAAAATCCACTCTCTGTTACTTTTTCTTAAAGAACAACAGATAAAAACCAACAACAAAAATTTAAAATTATAACTCACAGTAGACTATAGTATAGGCTATAGTAGTAAACATTACTATTAACCTATGTTTCATTCAAAGAAACATAAATAGCGGTTTTTCTTGGGTTCCCATCTGGTTTCCAGACAATTTGCAAGGCAAAATAAAAAAAAAACAATAATAATTAAATAATAAAAAGCTACTGTAGCAAGGTAAAAATTTGGGGGATTCAAAGTCTGTACTGAACTGAAGAAAGACTGCATAAATAGCACAGCAAAAGGAAGAAGACTAACTCGGTTTTTTTTTTTTTTTTTGATTAGCCATTTGACTTGGAACATTAATAACTATGGAAGATCTTTACTGTGAGATAAAGATTGTCACTTCCGTTGGCTAGCTACAGCCATGCCTATTGTTGTGCTGAAAAATGATAACATTCAAAACAGCCATCTAATACTTCATATCCCATAAATTGTATTCACAACATACTAAAAAGGGTCAGATTGTCAGATATATCAACGGGATGTCTAAGAAATGATATGAGGTAAGAATAATGTAACAACTAAAGAATATAAGCAAGTAATACAATTAACAGTAAATAAGTGACTTTATTGATAAACATGGAACTCACCTTAGCTTTTATTGCAAACAGCTACAAACCAGTTAGCTGACTTACCCTAAACCTATATGAATAAGGGTGATTATATCCACACTCATCATATTAATCATTACACCCAACTCACTTTAAAAACCCATCACTTATTTTAGATAATTTAAAATTTATCATTACACTCATTTTGCATTCCAAAAGCAACCCTTAAACACATATTAAATTTACTTTTCACACCCAATCCGCCCATCAGTTTTGTCTAGACTTTTTCTCGTAAGTCCCACAATTTTCTCACCTCCCAAACACCCTCTTATTTTCTTGCTCGATGATGATTCATTTGCTTTAACCACACCGAATCGAGAATTTGAAGTTTTTGGGTTTCACCCTCTTTTGAAATAATTCTTGTAGGCCAATGGCGTTGCTTCTTGTGCTTGGTTTTGCCACATGACTCTGTTTTCTAAGATTAAGTTTTGATTGAAAGTCTTAAATCTTGTTTTAGGCGATAGATTAAGGCTTTGCTAAGCATTTGAAACATACTGACTGAATTCTTGGATCAATTCTTTGGAGGGTTTTGCCCAATTCCTCTTTCTCTCATGTTGAAAAAACACGGCCCTTTTCTGAGAGCAACCATTCAGTCTTCTTTTTTGGGTTAATTTCAGCTGTTCAAATTGGTTTGCATTTTTTGTTAATGTAGAAATGTTCTTATGTTTGACATGAATTTGGGATAAAATTTGATATAGGCTATGGTTATGTTGGTTATGTTGGAGATGATGGGTGTATTGATAAAATTGTTATTTTATTTGTATCTTTGTGGTCTTTAAAAGTATTTTTGTATTAGGATAAAAAAGTATTTTAATAATTGAAATTAGTGATGGGTGTAAAATCAAATTGATAGGTGTGGATAAAATTTCCCTATGAAAAATCACCAGCAAGTTAGGAAATAACAAACAATTCTAACAATAGTAGGTAATCAACTCTTTTTCAAGACATTAGTAGAAATCAATAGCAAATGAAGCAGCCCTATTAGCAATTATAAGCAAGCTGCAGGACTGTTAAACCATCAGCATATCTAAAAAGAGACATCTATAAACTTTTGTAATGAATAAGTCTTCTACCATTAAATGGACCACAGTCACTGAATATAATTCACAAATCAGATTCTATCAACATACACAGTAACAATTTCTTTGAATCAACTCAAGCTCAAATCAGACAAAGACATGAAAAGAAATAATCCAAAAACGAATAGATTTTTAGAACTCACCATCAATAACAACCAACCCTAAACTAAATTTAATAATCTGAAATTGTAATTTATGGGGGAAAAAACAATGAACATACCTTTGGTTACCAAATGGCAAAACACCAACAGAAGATGGAAAAACTGCTTTGTATAATCGAGCAAAAAAAGAACCTATAAAAAAAAGATTAATGATCAATCAACAACTAAAAACAACAAAACCAATTCACATCTTCAAAATGGGGAAAACTTCTTTGAAAGAGAAAAGCACAATATACCTGAGAAAACAACAAACCCACAGTGAATATGAGCTTAAAGATCTCAACCTACCATGAATATTAAGCTACAGATACAATCTTGCTAGAAAAAAACTAACCTAAACAGGCTCTATCAAGTCAAGATATAACCATTTAGTCAAACCAAACAAACTACTCAGTGAATAGAATCATCTATACTAAGCTGGCCTTACAAAGTAAAGGCAGAAACTTTAGTCTTCCCAAACAAAGATGCTGATCTCCAGAATCTCTTCGCTATTCTTCCTGGGAAAACCAGGATACTTCTAAAGCGTCATCTTTGCATGAAAATACTAAAGACGGTAAGGAAGCTGATTAATAGATTTTCTGATTTATATTTGTTCTATGAATACAGAGCACATGCTTTTTGATGTCACCCTTGCAGAAAACTGCCCAAATTGAAAAAATATTAAGCACTTGAATATTATAGGTACCAATGCTAGAAAAGATGAATGCAACAGTACTGGAAATGATCTGCACCATCTGAAGCCAGTGAAACAACGAAAATATCTTTGTTTTTCGAAGGGGAGATCCACTGGATTGCATGCTCTTCATTATTGATGGGACTGTGTGGACTTACTGCAGCTCGACTAGTGATAGTACTGGCCAAGATGAAGCTGGAGGTACTAATTCCCCATCATCAATGGCCACCAAGCCCCTCGGGAAAGGCCAGTTTTATGGGGAGGAACTGCTCGATTGGGCATCGCCCACTTTCCACGAACATCCAGTCTTGACACAACATGTGAAAACCCAGACAAAAGTGGAAGGCTTTGTTCTTATGGCCAAGGACTTGTCCAATATTGTCTCCAAATGCCAATTCCAGTGGGACAGGAACAAGAGCAAAAATTCTCAAGAGGTGGAGGTGGTGGCTGCTTCTACCATCAAAACAGCCATTCGTCGTTTCCGCAATAACCATCGTGCATTGGTCTCCTCGTCTGTCCCACGTTGCCGCTCCATCCGGCAGCTACCGGCCACAGAAGTCGCCAACAACAGCAATCAATGATTAGTCACTTATGGCTATGAGCCCCAGCTCTTGAGTACCTAAGGCCTAAAAAACAGTTGCAAATATGAGGTGTAAGTATTTAGTCATAGAGCAATTTGATTAGTTTGAACTGAACCTTTACTAGTGTGATTTATAAGTCTCGGATAATTAACGAGTGTCGCGATATTCATGCAACTCTTGACACTAACCACAATAGTCAGGACCAGGTTGTAAGCATGTTCTACTACTCATTGCCAACGACAGCAATCCGTGATTAGTCACATATGACTTGGTCCAAATTGATTTGTGGACTTGGACTGTCGACTTACTTAGGACTTCGGCCTTTTAAAAGCCCAATAATGAAATAGAAGAAGCAAAGTCCACTCTAGTCTCTATCTAATAGAGCGCAAAACAACGACATCGTATATATGGAGAAGATTTCACTCCAAGCTATAAGCATTGCCTACACAACCAGCAATGGAAGCTGACGAATCAGTTCCTCAAACGTACTGATGATGTCTACGGACAAAAGGTTCTCAACTGGGCATTTAAGATACAATCTGACGGTAATTACTAACAAGTAGATATGTTTCATGTTGGTCAACGGAATACAAACAGTATTTACCGGGACGAATTTAACCTTGTCGAAATTGTCACATTGTTGTTTATACGTACCCATATAACGATTTAACAACAACAACAAACATGAGTCCGTAGGTTCCTCAATAATAAGATTAATAAGCACCGGATCCAAAATTCCAATGCAAAGACTAGCTAGCTAGGTGTGTATACATTCGGTCGGACTTCGTCACCCCCAATGATGATATGTATTTTCGTTACCTCGGCAATAATGTTGATTAGTTTAACCCAGTCCGCAATTATATGAGGTTGATTTAGTCAATTAGCGAGTACTCAAGAGCTTTTAAGTATAAAGTTAAACATGAACGCCATTACCGTTACTTTTTGAACAATTTTGTTTTTCTTTCTGAATTTATAAAACCTTAGCTACTTGAGTTTGATTATATATCTTTTTTGAATCTTCTATATCATCCCACTTGCTGTTTTTTCACCAAACACACCTTGTACAAAATTAGCAACTAGCTAGCAATAGTAAGAAATTCTATATATAATTATATATATACTTGCTAGTGATGATAGTAGTGTTTGTATAAATTGTAAGCAGTTTGCACTCCTTTGGTAGTTTTTGATTCTTGAATCAAGTTTCTGCTCTTTAATTATTGTAGAGCCTTTGGGCCTCATGGTTTTATTGTTTTCTTTGTCTATAGACTTTGGTTGTTGCAGTTTCCACTTGACATTGTCTGACAGGAGTGGGACTTACATGCATGTACATTTTCGTTCAAGGAAACTTTTACTTGCGTCTAATTAATATTAGGGATTAGTCATCACCCATGTGTATATGTATTTTTTCTTTAAAGTTGAAATGAAAGGGCTAAGTGGAGAAGTGAGTTGCGATCTCTCGAAATACAAATACACCGCCCACAAAACGACATGCAGCAGAAAGACGGCAGAATAGCTTCACACACACGGACCGGCGCACCAATCATGACGCCTTGATTTATGTAGTCGTTAAATATTCAAAACGATAATCCACTCGCAAAAGCATGCCAATAGTCACTCTATTGCTGCCTTTCGGGCGTTAATTAGTGGCAACATATATACTTGATTTTGGATTCTGTATTTTCTTCTGTAAACTAGCTAGCTAGTACAAAATTAGCAACTACCAAGAGTTGTGCATATACAGCCTCCCTCAATAAACCACTTCCAGAGTTCCAGGAAGCAGTGGCAGAGCCAGGATTTTTCGACGAGGGAAGCGGAACTTAAGACGATGTTGGCGGAAGGAAGAACGGACGGATGTGGGTGGAAGGAAGGCAGCGATGCAGTGGCGCCGGTTTTCCCATAATTAACCCTAAATATTTTCTTGTCAATGAATTTGAAACATAGAACAATATATCTCTAAACAACTCAATAATATTTAACATCGTAGCCCACCTCATTTTTCGTACTAGTACTAATTAATAAGCAGAAATTGATACTTTAAGCAGAAATTGAACTTAGTTAATAAGCACCAGATACTGCACATTTTCGATTAATCCAAACCCCAACTGAACCACATATCTCAGATAGTCAAAATACCAACATATCTCCAACTTCCCTACTCTCAAAACACCTATTTCCACTTCCCCACATCGGAAAAACCAAAACTTTCAACCAACAATACATTCAAAAGGCCTCGCATTTCGACAAAACACGATATGGGTTTCATCCCAAAACCCTAATTTTCTCCACTGGAACTCCCAAACCCAATCAATCAAGCAGTAACCCACTGATTCGTGACCAGACTCTAATGGGTCAGTGAAAAACGCCCAAATAACTCATACAGAGTTTCAACTACCACGAAATCGAAAGGCAGTGGAGGGATTGGGTACGGACCTGCAACGACGAGAATGGTGAGCTTGTCGAGAGGGATGAAATATCAAATGAGGCTTTCTATGTTGTAACTGTGTTGATGAAGGAACGATAAAGAACTTCATACAAAAAACGACGGGAACGACAAGAAGAGCAAAAAACGACGGGAACGAACGACGCCAAGCCAATTAATTCAAAATGCGCCCTTTTGATTAATGAGAAACGGCGCCGTTTAAGGACGTCGTCCTCGCGTCTCCACAGAGCTGCCCAGATAACTTCTGCCGCCGCTCTTCAATGGTGGTGTTCAGCATATTTTCCGGCGGACATGGGGAGAGGAACCACCACAGATCCGCTCCCAGCCCCTAGATTACCTGGCGACATTGGGAGCGGTTGCTGACTATCACGCTGTGGTGGCTCTGCCACTGCCAGGAAGACTTGATTGTTCACTAGATGGACGGATATCAATCAATCGGGATTATAGCTTGCCATTTTGTATGATGCAGTTATATATACTCGAGATCCGTAATTATTAAGGAAATAAGTTGCTTATTTACCAATCGAAAGTTCATAACATTCAATCCTAAATAAGTCAACTATATATATATATATATATATATATATATATATATATATATATATATATCAAGAACCATGAGCCTCTATATTTGGAAGAAACTAAATTAAAGTAAAGAAAGAAACTAAATTAGAAAAGTACTCTGAAGAGTCTGAGGGCAAGTCTCCTTTTTTTAATTTGCTCGAACAGAATATTATATACAATATATTCAACATTTTATACATAATATGTTGATGATGAGCTAACATTTTATACATAATAATCTGTTCGGGCAATATAATATGAAAAATTATAAAATTTGGTGGGCTCCACTTAAAGTAGGGCTGTAGCGCCTATTTCACCATATCAGCTGTGGCACTTGAGGATACTACCAGTATCAGATAAATATACTTTAGTTCTCACTTGTGCATGTGTTGACATGAGAGACAATTATTGATCTAGAACGCGGATAAAATTATTTTTTTTCTTCTTTTCTCTTAAAAAGGGTAATACTAGTGGCAAGCCACGGTTATCAACCTCTTTCGAGGGCCAGGAATACTCATAGAGGCATTTCAGCCTCCCCTGGCCACAAGTCTGGCTCCCACACTAGCAGCGGATTTCGAACCCAAGACCTCCAAGATTTTTTGTCTTGACTATGAGGCCCCAGAGTTCGCCCTTTACCACTAGGCCACCAGCTCGTGGTTCGCCAATAAAATGTTTAATTTTGTCACTGTCTTCCCGGGCTGGAATATTACTTATTAGCATATATAACGATTTCAATATGATGCAAATACTTTACCTAACCTTCAATAACCTGACAGCCTCCTTTTTTCAATTGTGATTCCTAAAACCAACACTCAATATTTAAAATAATTGTGTTTCCCAAAAACAACCCCAATATTTAAAACAAATAAATCCCTCCCCTCACGCCCGATGCAAAACCCAACCCGGATCAATCCCAAATCTTCCCAAAACTCAATATTTACTAGTCTTGCAAAAGAATTGGTGGAGAGAGGGTTGCATAGAATATTTAACCATGTATATGTGCTTATTACATTTGCATTGGTTCTTCTAGTTGCAACGCCATTAGTGGCGAGGGCATTTTCGGCTATGAATATTCTAAAATATCCACTCCATAATATAATATGAGATGAATGGTCGAATAATAGTTTACTTGTTTACATTGAGAAAGAACCTATCAAGCGATGATATCAAAGCATGAAAACACGTCGCAAATTATTGGAAGAATTGTGAAGGTTAATGTATTTTTTGGTTATACATGAGTATATTTTTATTTTAAAAAAATTAGACTACTCCCTAGGAATTTGATAATTAACTAATTAAGTTAACAAGTTAATAATTGGATGACAGCTTGTGACACAAGACTCGAGTATATGTGCTGAAATTAGGGTTGATAAGGAATTAAATTAAGAAAACGCATGCGTCTAAACAAGTTCATGATTGGCAAAAGGAAAGATTCCTTAAATTAAGAACTAATTTAAGCATTAAGAAAAGACTGAACTCTCTACACATGACCTTGTTATATATCGCTCGCATGGTCTTGGTCAACGCCAAGTAATTTAGTAGAAATATATTAGGGTTAATGAGAAACCAAATAAAAAAAAACCAACTGACTACAAGAAATATATATATATATATATATATATATATATATATATATATATATATATACACCACCTAATAAAAAAAAACCAACTAAAAAAAAAAAACCAAATTACTACAAGAAAAATAAATATAGTCACCTAAGTCATGTCACCTAAGTATAGTTCAATATATTATTTTGATTAGTATACACCTAGGCTGTGCCACCTAAGTATAATCCTATTATTTGATTTTGTAAACACCTAAGTTATGTCACCTAAGTATTGTCATATTATTTGATTTTGTAAATACTTAAATCAACCTACTATATATTTGGTAGATAAACATATACATGAAGACAATTATGGATAGTCTTTAAGTTGAAATCTAATCAGCGGGTTTCATTCAACAAAAAAAAGTTTGGTGGGTTTTAAATAAAAAGATTTAAATTTTAAGGATTTTTTTCTCATTTACTATTTAGTTAATTACTCTGTGTTTTGTTTTGTTTTTCCAGATCGGCCCCGAAACCGGTGACTACGAACCAGAAAGATGGAAGCAAACCTTCCAGATCGGTTGTATTAAAGGACATTTTTAGTCTTCACGGGACATACCTTTCAATATGGAACAAGACATTTGTGACAGCATCTGTATTCGCTGTTTCGTTGGATCCGTTGTTCTCTTACGTTCTGATCATCGATCAGCGAAACAAGTGCCTCGAAATGGACAGCAAGTTGAAGATTGTTGCTCTCCTTTTGCGGTCCTTCACCGACATTATTTTCCTGGTGCATTTTCTATGTGAAATTTGTAATCTTGTTAAGTTTGGAATAAATCGAAGGCAGGGGAATCATGAGGCCGCCAATGTTGACAAAACTAGGGTCCCAAGTACCCCGAAAGCCGGAGGAGATTCGGTTACTCGGAAATCAACAGCAAGATTGTTCACAAAGAACATAGCTATGAAGAAGTCGAAGTCGCTCATCGTTGACTTCTTATCTCTTCTTCCCATCCCACAAGTGAGTGAACTTAATACACTAAATTTGTTTTTCTATGTTTTGCTAGCTGTAATTAAAAGACTTGTAGCTAACATCTTCTTTTGTTATATATTTATTATTTACTTTCTACAGTTGGTAATAGTACTAAGTTTCTACAAAATGAAAGGGTCTGGATATTTGCAAAACAACAAAGTGCTGAATGCCTTGCTTCTTGGTCAATATGTACCAAGGATTTATCGAATTCACTTATCTTCCTACAAACTTCACAAGAATACTGGAATATGGGTTAAAGGTGTCTTCAATTTCTTTCTCTACATTCTCGCCAGCCATGTAAGTTCCGTTTCTAATCTTTAGTACTTTCATAATTAATTACTAATGTTGGATGAATCTTTCTCATAGAATGTCGCAATGTTCATATTTTTGCATGTTGTGGAATTAGGTACTCGGAGCGTTTTGGTACTTCTTTTCCATTCAACTAGAGATGTCATGCTGGCATCAGGCTTGTGTTGATCATAGTACAGATCCCACAGAATGTATGAACACTTTCTTCTGCCGCAGCCAAGGCTCTGCTAGAAATGTCACATTTCTAGACGAGTATTGCCCCTTAGATACTCCAGATGGTGCTACTTCGTCCCCTTTTAATTTTGGAATATTTCTCGATTCCCTTCAGATTCACAACACAGAACACATAGAGTATGGAAAGAAGTTCGTTTACTCCTTCTGGTGGGGCTTGCGGAATCTAAGGTATGCATCGACAACATATCAACAAGCTTTGAATAGAGTTTTATCGATAGTAACATATCTGATATCATTTGTTACTAATTTCTTTGCAGTGATTTTGGGACGAATCTGGCGACAACTACATACGTGTGGGAAAACTTGTTTGCAATTCTTATTTCAGTCATTGGCTTGCTCCTGTTTCTATACCTCATCGGAAATTTGCAGGTTCTCTACATTATTTTCAACGACTTTTCTCCTGATCTAGACTTATAATCATACACATTGTTGATTTTTAATTTGGCCCATGAGAGTACTGCAGACATTTATGCAAATGGAAGCTACAAAAACAGAAGAGATTAGACGGAAGATTCACATGAAGAAGCTCGACGTACAAAATTGGTTACACAGAAACGAAATCCCTCCCAATTTGAAGAAAGATATCATGAAGGGGGGGGGGGGAAAGGGGAAGGAGGAAAAAAAGGGGGGTCCCCAGAGTGCTCTTCTCTCCCCCCCCCCTCTGAAACCCCGATCCTCAAGCATTGTCTTTGCGTCAGAATACTAAGGGGGGTGTGTTGCTGAAATAAATGACGGAGTCTTTTTCATTCCAAAAATGATGTCATAGTCCATACTTACTTGATCATAGGCCCTTAGTTTTTTCACGTGTGTGATTCAATAGAATCCAATCATAATGTTGTTGTTGTGATTATTATGTATGATCAAGGACGGACCCAGCATGGAGCGGCTGTCAGCAGTCGCTCCCGTCCTCGCCGGAAACTATATGGACTGGGAGCGGGTTTGGAAAGCTCCGCTCCCCTTGCCACCATTGTCCCCCGACCTGAGATCTCCTTTGAAATGCACAGATGGAGGCTGCTGTGCGCAAACCAGGAAGAAGCAACCCTTTTTCTCTGTCTTAAAACTAAAATGACGTCAAGAGAGTGTGGGTCTTATTTTCTTGAAACGGTGGTGTTTTTGGTGTTGGGGTTTTGCCAAGTTTCAGTCAAGAGAGTTTGTGGTTGTGCACAAATAATTTCAGATTTTAGAGAAGCGGTGCTGCTTCTGCTGCAAAAGTGAATGAACCTCCCTTTTCAGTGAATTTTTTATTGGCCTATGTTTATTGTAGTTAGTGGGCTGATGTGCATTAGTTTTATTAAAATTGATTTTTTTTTTCATTTTTAGCCTAATAAATCTCTTATAAAATAAACATTATGTTATATTTTTTTTAAAACTCTGTTAATTTCTTAGTGTCATATATTGTGAGATTTTTAATCGAAATTCTTGATTTTAATATTTAGTTGATTTTATAGATTCGCACTAATTGAAATTTACAAAATTTAATTTCTTGCACCCGATAGTAGCACTCACAAAAAACTCCCTTCCGACTCATTCTTCTTGACCCAACCCTCCTTTAGGAAGCCCATCAGTCCTACCCACCACCGCTACAACCTCCACCATCCATTTTCGTCGGCCACACATAATAGAAAATTCCGCTCCCCTTGTGCAAAATTCCTGGGTCCGTCCCTGTGTATGATAGGTACCGATGCTCAAACATATGAACACAACGGTGTTAAAAATGATGTGCGACTATATGAAGCCAGTGATGTACGACGAGAACAGCTTCCCTTTCCGAATGGGAGATCCGTTGGATAGGATGCTCTTCATCATCGAAGGGACTATGTGGACATACTCAACAAGTGATAACGATGGTGGTCAAAGTATAGCTACTACTATTACAACAAAACGGATGGCACCCAAGCCCCTCGAGAAAGGCCAGTTTTATGGGAAAGAGCTTCTGGAGTGGGCATCAGTCACGTCTGCACAATTTCCGGTCTCGGCGGAGCATGTCAAGAGCCAGACAAAAGTGGAAGCGCTTGCTCTCATGGCTAAGGACTTGGCCACTGCTGCCTCCAAATGCCAACTGTTTTGGGAGTTGAGCAAGTGTAGCAATCGTGAAGAAAAGGAGATGGTGGCTGCTTTCACCCTAACAACAGTACTCCGCCGTCGTTTAAACGAACGACGTTCAAAGACCAAGAAATTGGATACAGTCGAGAACTCGCTTACCATAGTACCAATCCTCAAGAATTGGAGGAGGCAGCTGCTTCTGCCATCAAACAGCAATGATTCGTTTCCGCAACAACCAACCTGCATTAATTGGCCTCGTCGTCTAGCCCACGAAGCAGCTACCCGCCTCAGAACTCACCACCAACAAGCAGTAAATAAATGATTAGTCACTTATGGCTATGAATTCCAGGGAACCTTAGCCATTAATTACAGCATTTCTGAGAGTTATGTGTGTGTAGTACGTAATATTGGTGTTGGTTTTTGTGTTTTCTTTTCTTTATTAGTAAGTACCATGCTTATTCCTTGTATTTTCATCCAACGAATTGTCGTAGAGAAAATGTTATTTAGCTAAAAATGTTGAATTTACTATTGCATTAATCAAACACGGACCAGGGCCAAGGCCCAATGAGAGGGAATCAGGCGCAGTCTAGAAACAGAGCCCAACAAAGAGCAAACAGAGCAATACAAAATTTAGATAAGAAAAAAGTGAAGGAGGAAGCTGCTGCGATGCCGGCCGTGGCTGCAGCAGAAGACCAACTTCAAAAGGAGAAACTCCGACTCCGACCCAGATCACCATCGCCGCCACTTAAGCGACCAATGGATGCCGGAGGCTTGAAATCCGGCATTCCTGCTTGTAAACACCGCCGTCCACTCCGCCGCAGAGTTTATCCACAGTAAAACGTACCAGGTAGAAATTGTCGAATTCCGGATTTCTATAACCAATCCTTTTTGGGGTTTGATTAATTTTCAGATGTTGGTGTCTCTGGGCCAAGAGCCACATAACATAAAAGTACAATTTCTCATGAAAATGCTATTTTTATTAGTTGGCATTCCCTTTGGATTGAGTGTGACTCCTATTTGGCTCTTCACTTTCTCTCATTGTCGCATATGAGGGTCCCTTGGCGTCTCATGGTTGATTGCCATAACTGTCGGATTCTATTGTGGTCTACGCATGTGAGTTCATGTTTCACATATTTTTCCCTAAGGCAACAAATGGCTGGGATTCATTGGCGGGATTCCTGTCCTCCTTCTGCAGCTTCTGCTTATGTTCGCAACCTTGAGCGATCGAGTTAACAAGTCAAATTTTCTGAAAATCAAAGTCTACTTCAAGTTCGATTGACTTGTCTAAAGCAGTTGAAAGTATGGTCGTGGTGGAAATTTGGAAGTTTGGAAGCATGGTGGAAAGATCGACCCCCACGACCATAGTTAATTTGCTCCATCTTTATCAAGTCTTAATTTAACTTGCAATTCTAAAGTGCATGTTCACACATGATTTTTAATCTTTATTATTTGGATGTTTTCACTCCGACCGAGTCAAATTAGTTTAAGTGACAGCTAAGCTTGGAATGATTCGGTTTGGTAACCTCAAATATCTCACACAAAGACTTGATGGTGAGCTTGACCAAAAATTAAGGGTCAGGGTCAATGCTCTCTTTTTGTTTTCTGTCATTTTTCGGCCTGTATGTAGTACATATGGCTAGAATATAACCTCAAAAAATGTCACAACTAGCGCATATTAATAAGTAGAAGAACTTGAGTGAATTCAGTTGTGTCTCAAGTTTGGATCCAAAAAGGGATTGGATGCATCATCATCGTATGTTTGTATTGAGCTCAGTTATGGCTAGAATCACCAGGGTCCCTTCGGATGTAGAGAACGCCGCAGAAGGGTTAGTTCTTCTTCAATTTTAACACTGCATTGTTTTCTCTTTCTTTGCTGAATATTTATGCTTTTTTTTTTCTCCCAGATCGGTTGGAGGAAGTTGGAAATCAGTATACGCTGCAGCACAGTCCGATAGTAGTCCTCAGAAGCGACGATTCCGTCGAGTCTGGAACAAGATATTTGTAACATCATGTGTCTTTGCTGTTCTAATGGATCCACTATTTTTCTACATTCTAATCATCGACCAGAATAAAAAGTGCCTTCAAATGGACAAGAAGCTGATGAAAGCAGCTCTTATTCTCCGATCACTCACGGACATTTTTTTCACAGTGCATTTTATCTATCAAATTGTTAAGGCCAGATTCACCAGGTCCTCGAGTACCAAGAAAGTTGTGCCCTCCATAGCCGAGTCACAAACTAGAGGAAATTTGGGTCGGAAATCAACAACTCGATTGTTCATTGAAGTCTCCCAGGAAATGACTCAGAAGATGTACTCCTGGTTCTCTCTCTCCATGATAATCGACTTTCTCTCTCTTTTACCCGTTCCCCAAGTAAGATGAACTAAACTATGATTTTATGTGTAGTACCTGTATTAATTATGTGGCGTTAACTCTCTTTTCTTTCTTATTTTCTGCAGCTGCTAATAGTTCTTACTTTTTACAAAATGAAAGGCTCTGGATATCTGGAACATAAAAAGATTCTGAATATCTTCCTTCTTGGTCAGTACCTACCAAGGATTTATCGGATTCATTTATCGTCTAAAGAACTTAAGAGGAGTACTGGAATTTGGGTTAAAGGTCTATTCAATTTTTTCCTCTACATTCTTGCCAGTCATGTAAGTTTGGAGATCAATTGCTATTTCATTTTAAAGTACTTACCTGCAGGATTCGTCCTTTATGCATCAATTGATCATTGAACAATTCATCATTTGTTAATTGTTTGTTATTATTCAGGTACTAGGAGCTTTTTGGTACTATTTCTCAATTCAACGAGAGACATCTTGCTGGCACTCTGCCTGCGTGAATCATACTCTAGATCCCATTGGATGTATGAATAATTTCTACTGTCACGGTCATCGGGCTACCATTTCAAGAAATGTCACATTTCTGAACGACCACTGCCCGTTAGATAGCCCAGATGGGACTACGCCACCTTTTAATTTTGGAATATTCCTTGACTCCCTTGCCAGTCATAACTCAGAGCATATAAAGTTTGGGAAGAAGTTCTTGTACTCTTTCTGGTGGGGCCTGCGAAATCTAAGGTATGTAAACCATTATTCATACATTCGCAATCAGCAAATCTAGGAGTAATGAATAGAGTCTTATATATCATTAGTATCTCACATATTTGCTTGATCCTCTTATTTTTTGTAGTAATTTTGGGACAAATCTGACTACAAGTACTTATGTCTGGGAAAATTTGTTTGCAATTCTTATCTCTATCATAGGCTTGCTACTGTTTCTATATCTCATTGGAAATGTGCAGGTTGGTATTGATTAATCACCCCTTCTCAATTTTTTCAATCCGTTTCATTCGGCTTAATTCATGGCTCCTTTTGTTTGTGGTGAGACAGGTTTTTATGCAGATGGAAGCTGCAAAATCAGAGGAGATAAGACGCAAGATTCAGATGAAGAAGCTCGATGTATACAGCTGGATATCCAAACATGGACTCTCTAATGATATGAAGAAGGAAATCATGACTAGCATAAAGCGAAAATTGAAAGAAAACAAAGATGCTGATCTCCAGAATCTCTTCGCTATTCTTCCTGGGAAAACCAGGATACATCTAAAGCGTCATCTTTGCATGAAAATACTAAAGACGGTAAGGAAACTGATTAATCGATGTTCTGATTTATATTTGTTCTACAGAGAACATATGCGTTTTGATGTCACCCTTGCAGAGAATCACCCAAATCGAATAAAATATTAATCACTTGAATAATGTAGGTACCAATGCTAGAAAAAATGAATGCAACCGTGTTGGAAATGATCTGCGACCATCTGAAGCCGGTGAAGTACAACGAAAATATCTTTGTTTTTCGAAAGGGAGATCCCCTGGATTGCATGCTCTTCATTATTGATGGGACTCTGTGGACTTACTGCCACTCGACTGGTGATGGTACTGGCCAAGATGAAGCTGGAGGTACTAATTCCACATCATCAATGGCCACCAAGCCCCTCGGGAAAGGCCAGTTTTATGGGGAGGAGTTGCTCGATTGGACATCGCCCACTTTCCACGACCTTCCAGTCTTGACACAACATGTGAAAAGCCAGTCAAAAGTGGAAGGCTTTGTTCTTATGGCCAAGGACTTGTCCAATGTTGTCTCCAAATGCCAATTACAGTGGGACAGGAACAAGAGCAAAAATTCCCAAGAGGTGGAGGTGGTGGCTGCTTCCGCCATCAAAACAGCCATCCGTCGTTTCCTCGATAACCAGCGTGCATTGATCTCGTCGTCTGTCCCACGTCACTGCTCCACTCGGCAGCTACTGACCACAGAAGTCGCCAACAATAGCAATCAATGATTAGTCACTTATGGCTATGAACCCAGCTCTTCAGTAGCTCTGGCCTAAACAACAGTTGTATGAGGTGTAAATATTTAGTCATAGAGCAGTTTGATTATTTTAAACTGAACGCTTACTACTGTGATAATTAACGAGTGTCGGGATATTCGTGCAACTCTTCACATTAACCACAATAGTCAGGACCAGGTTGTAACTTGTAAGCATGTTCTACTGCTCATTCGCAACAACAGCAATCCAGGATTAGTCACTTATGACTTTTGACTTTGGTACAAATTGATTTTCCGTTGGACTTGGACTGTCGAGTTAGGACTTTGGACTTTTATTAGAGTAGGAAAAGCCCAATAATGAAATAGAAGCAGCAAAGTCCACGTTAGTCTCTATCTAATTGAACGCAACCCAACGACATCGTATATATGGAGAAGATCTCACTCCAAGCTATAAGCATTTTCCTACAAAACCAGCAACGGAACCACACGAATTGGTTCCTCAAACGTACTTACGGAGAAAAGGTTCTCAACTGGGCATCAAAATGTACTTCACTTTCGGAGTTAAATCGATCTCCAGCAAAATTGTTAAGTCCGTAACAAAAGTTGAAGCTTGGGCTCTGATGGCAAGGGATTTGAAGAATGTCTCCAAGTCTCGTTGCAATTTTCACTTGATATTTTCTCAAAATTACAGGAAACTGTCGTCACCGTTGCTAGTGCACATGGAGTTTTTTGTGACAACATTTCTTCGTAACGAAGAGACCAAAAGCTGTACTCTTACGTGACAACATTTCTTCTTAACGAAGAGACCAAAAGCTGTACTCTTACTAGTGTAAGTGTAGATTAGTAGGGTGGCCTTTCACCATAAGCAGACACAATATTCCCTACTTATCTGAAGAACCAGTCTTAACTTAATCAAAAAAATTTCAAATCACTGAATAGATGCTCATTCACTAACTCAAAGGCAATTCACCCAAACTAAAATTAGTTACAGAAAATTAAACATATTCTCATATAGTTCACACAAAATGCATAGCTCAATTAAAATAACAATTATAACAAATACTTTGTTTTCCGTACATTAATTCCAAACCAATTAGACACTTCCACCACAGATTTAGCAGGTAATCTCCTCCTCCTTCTCTTTCCTTTCTTTTTCTTCTTTCCCTTTCCTTTCCTTTCATTTCCTTTGTGTTTCCTTTTCCTCCCTTTCTCTTTTCTCTTTCTTTTGTTTTCTTTTTCTTGTTTCTTGGCTTTCCCTCCGGAAACCCAACTAATAAAGGCCGAATGGCCTATACAGTATAGTGAAAAAGGGTCTTGGTATGGTCTCATCCAAACTTAGATATCAAAGGGTAAGATTTTATTTTTTAAAAGTGAAGCAAAGTATCTAATGTAAACAGTCGATTACATTGCCACTCGACACGTTCGAACATATATATATGTATTAGATTATATTAGAACCCATTTATTGATTCATCCAAATCAATTTGGGCGGAGGAAACCAAGATCAAGGAAACAACTCAATGTGCACTAACACGACAGTTTCATGTGCTCCTCCTATATTTGATTGAGCTTGAGTGTAGGGGCTAAGGGTTTGTGAGTGTTAATATTGTTGTAATTGTTCTCATTGAATGTAGTGGAATACTCGTCGTCTCCAAATTTTACTAGCCTCGTTACCAAGGTCATCCCTTGTCATATTTGCTATTGTCAATCGCGATCTAGCACATGTTTAGTTGATACTTCTGCACAACATGGGTGTCTAATTGGAATCATATATACTTGAATTCAGTACTGATCATACTCGAATTTCCAGTCTATTTTTGAGTTATGGCTATTAACCCGGAAGATACAATAGATGTGGAAATCAACTCGGAAGATCAGGATGTGGGGAGGTAATGTCTTTAACTTATATTAGCTATGCCATTAATTAATCTTACCTGATCCAGATATTAATGGTCTACAACTTAATTCATGTACACATATCGGACGGCGTGTTATTCAGCCCTCCGCCGGATTTGCAGTTGGTGACTTCAAATGGAAACTCATCCGTCGCAGTAGAACATCGTGATCAAGGACGACATAGCTCAAGAAGAAAGTGGCCAACAATCAAGGAACTTTTTCACCCTGATGGCCGGTTCTATCCAACGTGGAAAGCGGCGTTTGCAGTGTCATGCGCAATGGGTGTCTTGCTGGATCCTCTTTTTTTCTACATCCCGATTGCCAATTACGATAAAAAGTGCATAGGGATGCACCAAAGGGTGATGATAACCGCTTTTTTTTCACGCGCACTAGCAGATCTTCCGTATCTTGTCCATATGTTCTTCATAGTACTGCCTCAACTTCGGCATATTCGGATCAGAAAGTTAGGAAAGATTTCTAAATATTCAGTCTTCAGGAACTACATAATTGGGCTTCTCGCTGTTCTGCCCATTCCACAGGTACCCGCAAAACAGTTTTACTTCAGTCTTTTTTAGTTTAGATGACATTATTAATCGGACATACATAATAATTGTACCGTCCCATTTGCATGCAGACACTAATCGTCAATTTCGATTCCCTAAGTAACCATACCATGAAGATTGCTGCCTTTTATATTATCTTACAATATTCGCCAAGAGTTAAAAGGGTCTGGACAAGTATGGCTACAAGTCATTTCCTTCAGTATCTTCCAATTCGTACTCGCTAGTCATGTAAGTTTCAAGTTTCAACCGTCTCAACTCAATTTATTTTGTCACTCCAAATTCCAACCATGAATTTATCTGTTCGCAACAGTCATTAATGTTTATTGTCTCTGTGACAAATGCCTTTTGTCGCTAATAATTGCAATTTTGGTGTCAAAGCCTATCTTTTATTGACAGTCACAAAATTTTATTGCTGACTTAACATTCAGTCGCGGTGTCAGTAGCCACCAAAGATTAATTAGTGTCTGTTGCCCCTTTCTTGCTAGTGTAGTGTGATACTCGTTCGTTACAATCAATAACTTGTTGATGGCCATGGGTGCGCTTAATTTTATCTCAATAGGTACTGGGATCTTTTTGGTATATTTCTTCCATTCATCGGCTGATGAGCTGCTGGGACCAATACAGTACATGCGAGGGGACAGAAACTAAATGCAGAATTGGAAGTCTTGCTTGTGGGAGCCCTACGAATGGAAATATGTCGTCGGTTAATGATTTTTGTCGGACCTCAGATTTGAAAAATTCAACACTCTTCGATTTTGGTATATTTCTCGATCCTTTTGAATCTGGTATGTTGGGGTCAAAGAATTTGCTACAGAAGATTACCCACTGTTTTTGGTGGGGACTAAAAACTCTGAGATTTGTAAAGTATTTGTCTGCATTTAAAGCCTATACCGTTTTTGCGCGCTGCATTCTACCATTCGCATATGATCTCTAAATAAACTTATATACCTGGCTGTTGCAGTTCTCTCGGTCAAAGCCTTGATACCACTACCGACGTATATGAAAACGTCTTTGCCATATTTATCTTCTTTGCTGGCATGGTACTATATGTCGTATCTCTCAATGGGAATTTGCAGGTTTGTGCTGAGTCTTTCCACAAATTTTCTCTTGAATGACCTGTGAATACAAGTCTTGGACACAATTCCTCATTTGTTTATATTCGATATTCAAATTTCTCAATGTGACCATTCACTTTTTAATACATCATTTGAATATTATGTCTAAAAAAATCAATTGAATTGAAGATCGTTTAGTCGCCCAAGAGAAGATGATTTACTAGGAGGTGAACGGTTCAAATTGAGAAAAAAAAAATCAATTGAATTGAAGATCATTTAGTTATCGAAAAGAAGACCAAACGATTTAATAGGAGGTAAACGGTTCATATCGAGAAATTTGGATGTCGTACATGAACAAATAAAAATTATTTCCTAACTTATGTCCACAATGTTGTGTCTATATGGATATATATACCTTCAAATTTTGTTTTTTTATTCTTTCTTGAGTTGGACTACAAAATATGCTTTGCTTGATGTGACTGATACTACTTCTGGATTCTGATGAGTACTGAACGTACTTGTGGAATATACGATCAGGTGGGAGACAAAATTAGACAGGAAGTGAAAATCAAAGAGAAGATAAAAATGAAGGATAAAGAAGTAGATTCATGGTTGGCTAAAAATGGCCTACCCGAAACTATGAAACCGAAGATAATGAAATGCGTACAAGAGAAACTTCAAGACAATAAAGATGTTGATGTGGACAACATTCTCTTTCTTCTTCTCATGGAAGACAAAAGCGAAATCGATCAGAGTCTGCGCTTAGCTACCCTAAAGAAAGTAAGTCTCGTATATGTTACATATACTACATTTTGGATTCGTATTAATATCAGTTTTTTCTTAATATCTATCCGTATGTAGGTGCCGCAGTTTGAAACTACAGACGGTGAAACTTTGAAGAAAATATGTGAGCATCTAAAGCTAGTGACGTATCCCGAGGCTACCGAGATAGTTCGAGAGGGTGAACCACATGATATGATCCTCTTTATCAAACAAGGGCTCATTCGGGCCCACACTACCAGCAATGGCACCGGACGAAATGCGTCCTCGGATGTACTTGGCACTTACAGGTGCCTTGAAGAAGGAAATATCTACGGAAGAGAGGTTCTCAACTGGGCACTTACAAAACCTACCTCGCTTTCCGAGTTACCAGTCTCCGCCGAAATTGTAAAGTCCATCACGAAAGTTGAAGCATGGGCTCTTATGGCAACCGATTTGAAGAATGCGGTCTCCAATATTTCTGATGCTACTTTACCAGACAACTCCCCAGCTGCCTAGCTAATGACCGGTCCGGACCGGAATTATACATATAAATATAATTGGAACAGTTTGCACTCGTTCCTTCGGTAGTTTTTGATTCTTGAATTAAATTTCTGCTCTTTTTGGCTCTTTGATTATTGTAAAACCTTTGGGCCTCATGATTTTATTGTTTTCTTTGCCTATAGAATTGGTTGTTGCAATTTCCACTTGATATTGTCTGACAGAAGTGGGAATTAAAAAAGTACACGCGTGTACATTTTCGTTCAAGAAAACTTTTACTTGCGACCAATCAATATTAATCATCACCGTGTCCCGTGGGCATATGTATTTTTTTATTTAAAGTTGAAACGAAAGGGCTAAGTGGAGAAGTGAGTTGCGATCTCTCGAAATACAAATACACCACCCACAAAACGACATGCAGCAGAGAGACCGCAGAAGAGCTTCATCCCCCGCAGTGAAAGTTAATGATGAGGTTGTTATGATAACACACACGGTGCACAAAAAATGACGCCTTGATGTATGTAGTTGTTAAATATTCAGACGATAATCCACTCGCAAAAGCATGCCAATAGTCACACTATTGCTGCTTTTCGAGCATTAATTAGTAGCAACATATACTTGATTTTTGATTCTGTTTCTTCTTCTGTACACTAGCTAGTACAAAATTAGCAACTACCAAGAGTTGTGCATATACATGCAATCCTTAATAAGTCAACTATATCTACCAATATACATATATCAACTGGTGTTAATGAGGAATTAAGAAAGAAACTAAATTAGGAAAGTACTCTGAAGAGTCTGAGGGCGAGTTTCCTTTTTTTAATTTGCTCGAACAGAATACTATATACAATATTCAAATATGTGATGAGCTAATTAAGTAATGCATGCATGGTTGGCAAGGAGTCTATTATTGACGGCTTAAGAAACCAATTAAACATTACAAAAGACTATACCAGCTGGTTGTCACACATTCTTCTTCGTCAACGACTACTAATTAATTAAGTAATGTACGATATTCAAATGTTGATGAGCTACGCATGTTAGTCTATAAAACTGAATCCGAACCATCTTTTAAGTGCTTCATAAGCATCTCCAATGGAGATGTCAAATTTTTTAAGTTAAATTTCAATGTCATACTGATATGGCAATATGACAATTTTTATAAGTTTTTGCCCCAACCGATATGCCAAAAAAATTTCTACTTTTGGTAAATAGTTAAATGCAATCAACAAAAACCTATAGCAATATTGTTGGGCCCACAAACAAAAATGGAAAATAACATCTCCTTTAGTTGATGTCAATTTTGGCATCAAGTTATTCCATGTAGGCTTTTGAAGCCTCGGTTGGAGGAGTTTCAATGTCATTTTTAGCCTACTCAGCACTCCACATAAGAATTGACATCTCCATTGGAGATGCTCTAATATTGCTTTCAATCAGTCGTAATCATGAGTTCTAAAGTCAGTTATGTGAACCAGGATCTAGAAGATCAGGAAATTCAACTAAGGTTAGTTAATTTCTTCGAAACGATCGAGAACTCAATTTTTTTTCCAATATTTTTGCACTCCATTAATTGGCGTTATTTAATTTCTTGTGTTTTGCATATGCATTATATATGTTCATTTTAACCAAGGGTAACTTAATTTCTTTATCCTATACCAGCATTAATGATCGGCGAGGTAGTTATTCCAGTCTCCGCCGCAGGACAGTTGACTCCCAGCCCAAAAGACCAATTCGTAGTGCACGAACTGGACAATCTTAATATTCAGAAGGGGAACGAAATGATGAAAATCAAACCTTCTGGACAAAGTGTCTCTCGTATCTGAAACCATCATGGAACAGCACATTTGTCATTTCGTGTGTGATTGCAGTCACGTTAGATCCTTTATTCTTTTACATTCCAATCCTCGACCAGACAAAGAAGTGCCTTCACAAGGATATACAGTTGAAGAATTACGCACTTGTTCTGCGGTCCATCTTCGATCTCGCTTTCATCGGGCACATTGTGTACCTGATCCGTTTAGCCATTAGAGATGCACGCCTTGACATGGATGATCTGGATGATGAGCAAACAGCAGGAAAATCAACCGGTTTTGCTGAAAAATTCTGGGATTCATTGGATCACGTTGATACAATAGTGGACAAGCTGAAATGGGACTCTTTCATACTTGATATTCTCTGTGTTCTCCCCATCCCACAAGTAAGGCAAACTTTTAGTTCAAGTTTCAAGTATGGAAAAATGGTATTAGTCAACCTATATTTATACTAATTAATGTTTAATATATTTACTGAAGGTGCTACTTGTAGTAGTGTTTTACCGAATGGGAGACACTGAATATTTGGATCGTAGAAGGTTTCTCAACTTCTTTCTTCTCATCCAGTATGTTGTAAGTATTTTTCGGATCTATCTATCATGTGATAAACTTAAACATCGTTCTGGAGTAGTGGCTAAAGGTCTATTCCAGTTTACCCTCTACATTATCTCCGGCCATGTAAGTACATACTATTTCATTTAATTAATCGTGAATTATGCATAATGTTTTCTTGGATGACGAGTTAGTGTACTAGTTAGCTTAACTGGCTAGTATATATCCAATTGGTCCATATTTTGACCATCTCATCAATTAATTGACAATGCATTTCAATGAATTAGATATTCGGAGCATTTTGGTATTTCTTCGCAATTCAGCGAGAGACATCCTGCTGGTATCGACATTGCAACACAAATCTATGCAAGAATGATTATTCAATTTATTGTGGTCATAAGAATATAACAGAAGCTACGCAAAAGGTTATAGATAACCTAAGTACAGTATGCGATTCAAATTCAAATTTTGGTTTTGGAATATTTAAACCTGCCCTCCAATTTCATTACACGGGATCCAAGAACTTTTCAAAAAAGTTATCTTTTTGTTTCTGGTGGGGCCTGCGAAATTTGAGGTATGCATATATTCTACCGTCAACAATTATTATCTTATAACTTTGATTTTTCTTTATAAATCCCATTTATACAACTATTTCACCCAAACTCTGATTTGATCCTTTAATTGATTGGCCTTTTGCAGTAATTATGGCACAAACCTGAATGACACAAGTGACTATCCATGGGAGATTCTCTTTGCAGTTCTTGTTTCGGTCTCTAGCTTGCTTATTTTTCTGTATCTAATTGGAAATGTGCAGGTTGGTATAATGAACTATAACTCTAAATCCACCCTTTTAAATCTTATTTCGAGTTAAATATTGTACTAAATGAATTAATACACACTTTTTCTGGGGCGAAACAGACATATATGCAGAATCAAGCTGAAAAGGCAAAGAAGGAAGAAATACGACAGAAGATGATTAAGAAAGCGGAAAATCTCAAATCGTGGATGAGTATAAATCATGTCCCTGACAATTTGAAGGAGGTCATCCTACAAGACATAGAGGAGAGATTGGAAGACAACCCAAATGCTGATGTGGAAAATTTATTCTCTGTTCTATCATCTGAGACTAGAAAAGACCTCAAGCGCCATCTCTGTATGGAAGCGCTGATAGGAGTATGTTTTACGCAACCCTTAGTTCTCAAATAATCTTTATAGGGTTTCGAATTATCTACTAATTAAGCTATATGTCTCATGATCATGGTGTAATGTAGTTACCAGGGTTAGAAGGTAAGGATGAGAAAGTGGTGAAGATAATGTGCGATTATCTGAAGCCAGTGGTATTAAGCGAGAAAGAGGTGTTCGCTAAAGAGGGTGAATTAGCAGATCGCATGATTTTAATCTCGGAAGGCAGTATGGAGGTCAGTATTGAGAGTACCGGTGATGGCGTCGGTCAAGCTGGAAAAGGATCAAAAATAACGCTTGGGAAAAATGACTTCTATGGACATGAACAGCTTTTGAGTTGGGCTGCACCAGGAAACCTTCTCGATTTCAAGAAACTTCCAACGTGGAGTGAAAAAGTCAAATGCCGTACAAAGGTAGAAGGTTTCACGCTCTCGGCCAAGGACTTGCAGTCTCTAGTCCACAAATGTAGATTCTTGTGGAGGAGCCCTAATTAGTAGGTGAATGCGTACGTGGTGGTTAATTATGCAGTGCACATGCACTCCATTGCAACTAGCGTGTGTGAACTTGTTTTTCTCTATTACATAGCTAGGTAGGTTGATCACCGAACCATCAAGCATCAATAACTGATTGATCTCTCCATAATCAGATCAGTCAACAAGAGCTTAATTATATTGTGATCCTTAGCTATTTAATATATTTTACGATGTTATATCCCTATTAAATTATAGTGTAATTGTAACTTGTTGCTTGATTAATAAGATCTCTCAGTCGCCTTTCTGTCAAAAAAAATATATCCCTAAACATTATCTATTGCTATCCCCTAATTAACGTGTTCCTTACAACATTTTATTTTTCAAGGGAAGGCGGATGACAAAATCAAGGAACCTCGACAAACCTCTCCCTCTGGTATCTCGTTCAGGACGGAGTCGGTCCAAGCAAACCGAGGGACACACACGCAAGTTTATTAAAATGAATTACTAGAGAACAAAGTCAAATTGGGAGGGAACTAAACCAAACCCCTTCCATTTCCTCACAGCACTTTCTATTATTGATGATCATTTTGCATTTTTTTTTATTAATATATATAGTGTATTCGAAGGCGTTTGTTCCTAGGACCAAGTTGACAAGTATAACAAAGTTATAAACAAACATTGATCCGCCATTTCCGGAAAATTAATATTAAACTCTATGTCCAACCGAGCCCAGCTATCTATATGGCCATTTACATTTTCATACTCGGAGTTCGGCATCCTAGTGACGAACGAAATATTGAGTTATTGATCACCTCTGGAATATTATAATTAACTGCTTAATCCATGTGCATGGAAATTAGTCAGACGACAAGTCCTTTTCTATATATGGAAAATCAAAAGTCTTTCTTTTTTCCTTGCTCCAAAGAGAAAATATGACGTAGGGTTGACTTTTGTTTTTTTCCCCTTAGTTCTTTTGCACAATCTTAATTTCAACATTTTATTTTCTAGTTTGCTGGCTAATTATCAGCTGTCATCTAGAATCCTGATAAAAATTAGCAACTAACCAGCATTTTCATCATATATATATAAATGTATACCACTTTCTACATGCGTTACTCTTGGAGCTACAAGATGAGGTTGTAATTACTTAACAACCCATTAAACAGGGTAGGCCGTACGTCTTAATCAGGAATGCATATATTAATTCGAATTTTGATGGTGTTGTCTTTATCGGTGTTTATGGAACCTTTACTTCTCATCTCTCTTTCAATCTTCTATTATGTCCGCACTTGCTGATTTCTCACGTTTCACACACCTTGTATACAAAATTAGCAACTAGCTAGCAAGAAGATTACTTGCGTCTTATATAACTACAATATCATGAATTATATACTTGATCATGAAATTAGTTGAAACAACCCCTTAATTAAACCGCTATTAGGAAGATCATACGTAGTTGCTCAAATTAATGGACCATGGAGATCAATCGGATGGTAGGAATTAAGGAATCTACCCAACTAATTAATCAATTTAGAAGTCATGACTTAAGCCGTCCACTTATGCGTGCGTTCACATAACGAATCCATCGTGTTGATCACATAAGGTCAATTCATTTCAAACGCTAACCATATGATTTAGTTTGCCAATTCTCTTCCCACGATTTAATATTACTAAACATATCCTAAGAGATTAGGATATGACAATGCGATACTCTAAACTTAACTTACTCGGAAAATTTGAACTCGATTAGGGTTCCTAGCTGGCCAACTATAGCTGAACCCATGCACCTCTACAAAAACATTACATTTATAGTAGTCGGAAGTTGCAATCGCGAGATAAGTCAACCTTGTAACAATGTGTTCACATTACAACTGGAGTTAACTAATTAATTAAACTAACCAGTTATAATTGTATGACAGCGTGTGACACAGTACACGAGTCGGGTACGTATGTGCTCAGCAAAAGAAAATAGTAGAAAAAGACTAGTACCCGTTCATGAGGACAAGAACAAGAAAAGGATACATGGGAAAAGTATGGGGCAAAGTATGTCAATGGGAGAGTTCCTTAATTCGAAGACCAAATTAAACATTAGGAAAACAGTGAGCTACTCGTAGCAAGGTCTTCGTCAACTCCTACTAAATTGGCTTTGAAGCAGATAATAGCTAGCTTTTCAACACAACTGAATCACAATCATGAATACCAGTAGTTATGTCTTGGATCTCGAAGACGAGAACATATCCAATACAGGCAAATAGTGTTGGATATAGATCAACAAGAAGTGCTACAACAAAGTACAAATGCTATAACAAATTACAAAGTTACAACAGAATAAACAATAAACTTTATACAAAATTTATATAACTTGAAAACTACAGCAGCAATCAAAATCAATGAATTACACAACAAAATTCAATATGCAAATATCAAAATCACTAACAATTTGCAAATAGCGGCTTGCAGATACGCAATGTCCTTAAAACATAATTTCGTATCAACTCAATGCTTGTAGTTCTTGTAGGCGTCTGCTCCACCAGGATTCAACTATCTAAATTAGAATTTTAGCACCGACTATCTAATCTTTGGCAAAAATCAATGTAGTTCTCTCAAACAATACAAGAATGGATATCCAGGTTTGATGTTGTATATCGGATGCAACATGAATCGAGATATATAAAAGGGCATTGGTGACCTTTTCCAAACACCGTGGAGTAGTTTTCCCATGAAGAAACACGACTGAACAATCCAAGGTGTATTAAAACCAACTAATCCATATTTACTCAATAAGTTCAGACATACAAAGAGCCCGAAGCCCTTATTTCCATAAACGCAAAACCTACCGTTTTAGCTCAACAATTGCTCCATAAGGCCCATCTTCCAAATTACTTATAGAGAAACGCTAAGTATTATAAAGTGTATGAATGAACTTATTCCAACGCGAGAGACAAAGTTCAAGTAGAAATTGAGATGCTTAATTATTCTCGTAGTACTTTAGATACATGCAAGTTGCGAGAAGGATAACTACGTTAAAGATTAATATTTGTAATTATACCTATATTAAGGATTAACCACCTTATAATCATAAAATTGAGTTAGTCCCAACCAAATGATTATATAAAGGTTTTACTCTAATACAACATCCAATCATCCGGTCACATATAATAAAAACTAAAAGTTAGATGTAAGATTGCATATTATAGGTTATGAATCAAGTAGAAAAATTAAACATTATATACATGTTTAGTAAAATTATTAGCAAAATTAGAGATTCCAGCACGCGGATCTAAGCTACCTTTTGGTGATCATAATCAATCAAGGATATTCTGGTTTAATCAGAGCATATAATCATTAAGGTTAAGCATCACATCACTTGGGGTCTAAACCACGCCGATCATCCTATCATGTCATATGTGTCGTGCTTAAGTCAAGTCTAAGGTAAAGATATTCATCCATATCGAGAGCTTGAGTTTAGGGAAGCAAATACCAAAGCATGTGGGCTTAGCTAAGCAAACATCTTCATAGCCTACTTTGGGCTTGGGTAGGCAACCATCCAAGCTAAGAAGATACCAAACTAAGCTATATCGATGCTATTCGAGATACTAAACTAAGCAATTATCCAAACTACGTACCAAGCTAAGCAAATATCCAATCAGCCTTTTAGATTAGCTAGGAAAACTTAAGCTTCAAGATAAGAATTGGACTAACCTTTAGGATTCAACTTAGGTCGGCATGAGGTAATTTACTTCACAATTGTTTCTTCCTAATTGCAAAAACCTCCATCCGGCATTGTCATTATGTCTGAATACTGCAATTTGTCTGTATATAGGTCCAAGCAAACTCGGTAACACCACGTTGCCAAAAAAAACTCGGTGATACCATGCCTACAATTTATTAATACTGTTGCTATTGGTGACGAGTTATTTTATATATAGGGACGACCGAGAGGTAGATAAAGGACATAAGTTGTATTCTAGTCCAGTAGAGGCGCTTTAGTGTTACTAATACCCCTTGTTACGCCGGCAATAGTCAGGAGTTTGTTCATTGGTATTATCCTTTCGGGCAGTGGGAGGGACGATTTTAACATCCTCGAGAGGTGGAGGAATGTGGATAATTGGCGACATTTTACAAGAAGCATTTGGCCGACATTTCCGCAATAATAATAAAAATAAGTATCCGGATCCGGATCCGGATCCAATGAAGCGCTAGCTAGCTGGCTATCCTCTATAGGTCAGACTTCGTCACCAGTGACGATACGTGATTTCGTCACCTCTGCAATAATGTTGATTAGTTTAATCCAATCTGGAATTATTTTAGTTTAAGTCAATTAGCGAGTACTCGTCTCGAGCTTTTGGGTCGAAAGTCAAATGTGAACGCCATTACAGCTACTACTAGAGCAATTTTGTCTCTCTTTCTTTTATGAAACTTTTGAGTTTGATAATTTCTTATACACGTATCTCTTTTGAATCTTCTATTATCCCACTTGTTGTTTTTTAATTTTTCACACCTTATGCAAAATTACCAACTAGCTAGCAAGAGTACAAATTCTAAATATAATTATTTCCTTGATAATGATATTAGTGGCTGTAACTTGTAAGCTTGAATGAAATGTCAACCAGTAGGAAGGCTAGTTGGTGATATTCGTGGGTGGAGATCTTTTGGACATGAATCCCATATCGTGTTCACATGAGAGACAATTGATCTCAAACGCGCCAAGGACATGTCTAGTTTTGTAATTTTCTTCCCGCGCTGCAATATTACTTATAAGCATATATACAGATTCCAATATGATGCAAAAACTCTACCTTACCTTCTTAATGAAATAATTAAGTTGCTTATTGGAAGTCAGAAAAATTGTGTTCATATTACAACTGGAGGTAACTAACTAATTAAGTTAACAAGTCACCAATTGTATGACAGCGTGTGATACACTAGTGCTGAAATTAATTAGGGTGGATAAAGAATTAAATTAAGAAAACCCCATGCATGCGGACAAGTTGGCAATAAGGATAGATTCCTTAAATTAAGAACCAATTTAAACATTAAAAAAAGACTAAACTCTCTACATCACTCGCAAGTTCTTGGTCAACGCCTAGTAATTTAGTCGAAATATATTATCGAATATCGAGCTAATCAATGCTTGCATGTTACTGTCTATATATGAAACTCAATCTGAGCAAAGCTTCAAATTAAGAAAGTTGCATGTAGATTTTCTCATTCTCCGCACAACTGATAATCGTAATCATGAACAGTAGTAGTTATGTGGTCGATCTGGAAGACGAGAACATTCAATTTAGGTAATGAATTTGCATTTTTCTCTATATATTTGCCCAAGCTTTTCGATTTCTTTCATCTAATTATTTCCTCGGCAGCCTTCCGCGAGGTCCTTCCGGTGGTGTCCGCCAAAGGCCAAACACAATTCACCCACAGCAGCTCACAATTAGGCCGGCAAAGACGGCGCCATCAAAACAGAAGCAGAACCTAACCCACAGCCAAAAGTTGCACCAAAAGCTGCACGCCCTTTTGCACCCGTCGAAGCATGCGGTTTTTGTGACGGCATGCGCCATCGCGGTTTCCTTAGACCCTTTGTTCTTTTACATCCCGTTTGTCAACGAGGACAAAAAATGCCTCGACATGGACGTGAAGCTGAAGAACATCGTGCTGGTTCTCCGGACCATCTTCGATCTCACCTTCGTCGTTCACCTCGTGGACCAAATTCGCGTAGCTATGCAAGCCGTGCGCGACGAGAAGGCCACAGAAGATCAAGATCCTCCCCCGACCGGTTTGGTTGACAAATTTTTCGAACCCTTTGAGAACTTGGATTCCATAGTGGATAAGCTCAAATGGCGCTCTTTCATTACTGACATTCTCTGTGTTCTCCCCGTCCCCCAAGTAAGCCACAAATCAAAGTTGAAACCTTCTTTCTTTCTTTGTTCTTTCTTTTTCTTTTTTTTTTCTCTTTTTCTTATTTCCGATAAGTATTGATTATGAAGATAAATAAAGTTAAGAAGTTAAGTTGGGCATCTTAATATGTGGTTCGATTTACTCTGGTATCAAATGAGATTTAAATGGGATATCGTAGTTGTGGATTCATTTGCCCTGCTAAGGCTGTTCCTCGTTACCATGTTTTTTTTGGTATGTTTTTTAACTTATATATCTAATTTCTTTTGTACAGGTGCTACTGGTGGTGGTTTTTTACAATATGAAAATAACGGATTATTTGGAAAACAGAAGGTTTCTCAACTTCTTTCTTCTGATCCAGTATGTCGCAAGGCTTTATCGAATCTATCTTTCGTCTAAGGAATTTGCAAAGAAGTCTGGAATATGGGTTAAGGGTCTATTCAATTTCTTTCTCTTCCTTATCGCCGGCCACGTAAGTTATTTTTCTTTTCCTCTTTAACTAGTCTTGATTTATCAATTGGTCATGTTACAATTATAAGGTACTACTAGCTAGCTGAATTTCAACTTATGTATAATATTTCAATGAATTTAGGTATTTGGGGCGTTTTGGTATTTCTTCGCTATCCAACGAGAGACGTCGTGCTGGCATCGACATTGTGATGAAAGTTGCGAAAAGATTTACAAATTTTACTGCACCGAGGGTGGTCTAGATGAACCTATGAACACAACTATAAAAGCGTTCACTCCAAGCTGCAATGCAACAGGAGAATTTAAATTTGGAATTTTCATACCTGCCCTCGAGTCTGGTCACACTACAACCAAAGACTTTGTAAAGAAGTTGTTGTACTGTTTTTGGTGGGGCCTGCGAAACTTAAGGTTTGCACATGTATATTTACAGCTAACGCTCGCGCGCGCTGCAATAAGTTGTCTTGTCACTAATTGTCATCCCACATATATATGTTGCTTGATCTTACAAATAATTCTTTAATTATATATGCAGTAACTTTGGGACGAACCTGTCCGACACAAGTGACTATCCGTGGGAAATCCTCTTTGCTGTTTTTGTTTCTATCTCTGGCTTGCTGATATTTTTGTATCTCATTGGAAATGTGCAGGTTCGTAATAAATTTTGTTTCCTTTAGCTATGTTAGTAATACTATGTTTTTTAAATATCATGCAAAAGTTTATAGTGTAAATAATGATAAAATTTGTTTGTGGTGAAACAGACGTATATGTCGATGAAAACTCAAAAGATTGAGGAGATAAGACAGAAGATGGAGGTGACAAAGAGAGACTTGGAAGAGTGGATGTCTAGAAATGCTCTCGATGAGAAGTTGAAGGAGATTATCATGGACAACATTGAAAAGAAATTGGAAGATAAATTGGATGCTAATATGGAGAATTTATTCTCTGTTCTTTCCTACGAGACTAAAAAAGATTTAAAGCGTCATCTCTGTTTAAGCACACTAAAAAAGGTATGTATTAGTGTTTCGCAACCTCCATTCAAAGTGTGTATATATATATATAGTCAAACAACATAAGCATCTGACTCTGTATTTATATGTAGATCACGGGGCTGAAAGATAAGGATGAAAAAGTGGTGAAAATGATTTGCGATTATTTGAAGCCGGTGACATACAGTCAGAACGAGATGTTTGCTATAGCGGGCGACCCAGCTGATCGGATGATCATAATCTCAGAAGGTAGTATGTGGATCCTTAATAAGTCTGGTGGTGATAATAGTAGTCATGGTGGACAAGAATCTCCTACGGTGACGACGTCTTCACCGTTGACAACTGTTCTGGGGAACCTGAAGAAAAATCAGTTTTACGGAGACAAACAACTTCTGACTTGGGCTGCAACTGGGGGCCTTCCCGATTTGAAAAACCTTCCGTCCTGGCCCGTAGATGTCAGATGCCATACAGCCGTCGATGGTTTTACACTTTCGGCCCAGGACTTGCAAACTGTGGTCCATAGATCCAATCAATTGTGGAAAAAGAAAAACCCCATTAGTATTGTTGATTAGGTGGTGGAGATATCTCAGCGATCGAGTAGCCTCCATCTCCATGGCTGCCGGCTGCCTACACTTCCAAGTTCCGAGTGTGTTTTCATGTCAATTGTTAAGGAACTGATCTATTCGATCAGATAATTGTGCTTGTGTGTAGTAGTATTTCTTGATGAGTAATGCTAGAGTGACCATCTTATTTTAAATCATCTTCAAAATCATATGATGTGTCAATTAATCTAACCATTCACCATTTAATGAGATAATAATCAATTTAAATCTTATGCAACCATCACCTTCCACATAAGATGATTTAAGAGATAGTTTAAAAAAAATGATCATTTTAGCATTATTGTTTTTTGATTATATAAACCTCGAACTACTAAATTTTTAAACTTCTGTCCGAACACAACGACAAGCATACAACAAATTATCCCTTTAGTGACAAAGTTGCACTGAGGAGTTGCATCAGTCGCTAAAGGAACTCTACGTGCAGTCAAAAGCAGTTAGCGGCCCAACCCAAGTTTCAGCGACGATATGTTTGCTTCTGATTAGACATTTAGGGAATAACAGGTTAAATTCTAGCTAAGAATTCCGTATTGTTTAATGATTAGCTAGCTAGCCACTTTCATACTGGGTCGCACAGCCGGCGACATATATTAATATTAATAAAATAATCACCTCTTGAACATTAGCTAACTGACTAATTCATGTGCAAATTGCAATTATGGAATTTCAAAAGTCTTTCTTTTCTTTTTCTGTTCCAAAGTCAAAGAAAGCAGTATGAACACATCTTTATGATAAGCGTTGAGTTTTTGTCTTTCCTCATTTTCTTATGAGCAACTGGAATCTAAAATCGAGAGAATAACAAAAACAAAAGAGCAACTAGCTATAGCTAGCAGCAGCAACCTCGATATAGAAGGGGAAGTCGTAATTAACAACCTCTTAACCGGTTAAACCGTCATAATCATGAACAGTAATGCTGAACCCATCGAGAGGTATTCATCATCTGAATTTCGAAATTATATGTTCTATAAAACTGGATCTGAGCAATGGTTAGTGTTTCATATCGATTCCCCAAGACAATCTTTGAGGAAATTGTAGGAGTACTACGTTCAACAATCAAGTGTAAGCATGAATTTTGGTGACGATGATCCCGAAGACCCCCAAGTTAGGTTAGTTTGTCTGAATCTAATTTGGATATATCATCACTTTCATAAATATTACCATCATCTGTTTGTGTTTGCTTGTTGATATTCCCATTCGCGACGAAGTATGTCTTTTACTTTAGTGACAGTCACAGATCTTGTTGCTAAACTAAACATTTAGTCACGAATATTTGGTGATTATTGTCCCTTTTAGTAATTACCAAAGCAAGAAATTTCATACATCTTGATTTTCTTTTCGTACTAGTATTCGTAATAATGACGGCACGGGTCGTCCTTATTGAAGGGTAAACTCAAGTCATCAGTACAAGCCTTCAGCAGTATATGCAGGGACGGATCCACGGCAAGGGCTAAGTAGGCTTCAGCCCGGGTAATTTTTTTAAATTCCTCTTAGGTACTATGTAGAATAGCTCATAAATCACTCAATATAGCTCATAAATCACTCTATATAGCTCATAAATCACTCTATAGCCCCCCCCAACACTATCCAATTACCTTCTAGCCCACCTCATTTCCAAATTCTAGATCCGTCCCTGAGTATATGCATCTGCAAGTAAGTACACCACCAATTTCTCAAGACGAAGAAGACGGCGTGATGAAGAAGAACAAAGGGATAGTTCATGCAACCTTGCACCCTTCGAGGAATACGATCTTGGTGATTGCATGTGCTCTTGCGGTCTCGCTAGACCCGACTCTTCTTTTACATCCCAATCATCAACGAGGACCGGAAGTGCCTTCAAATGGACTCAACGTTGAAAGCGAGCGCCCTTGTGTTGCGGTTGGTCATGGACATCACTTTCGTAGTCCATATTGTGCATCTAATTTATGAAGCTATCAAGAAAGCAGACAAGGAGGTCAACCCCACGCCGAAATCCAGAAATGTGTTGAAGAATTGGTGGGATACGAAATTCTTCGATTTATTTGAACGCGTTCATGATGTTATGGAGCAGTTGGAATGGCGGTCATTCCTAACTGACATTTTCTGTCTTCTTCCAATCCCACAAGATCAATGGATCGATCCACAAAATTATACAATTGGTTTACATTTAGGAAAATGCTATTGCCACTCAAGAAAGGTTATTGCACACCACTTTTTCTTTATCTTTTACCTATGGATGAAAGTGCAAAACAACTTTTTGTAGAGTCTCAATAACAGCTTTCTACAGTTTATTTAAGTCTAATATTTGATTTGAATATTCGTATAATTGTTTTACATGAGTGCAGGTGCTACTAGTAGTGGTCTTCTTCAGAATGAAAGGCAATGGATATTTGAATCACAGAAAGGTTCTGAGTTTCTTTCTTCTCATCCAATATGTCGCAAGGATTTATCTGATTTTTCTTTCGTCTCAAAAGTTTTCCAAGAGTGCTGTAATCTGGGTTAAAGGTCTTTTCAATATTTTTCTCTACATCATTGCCAGCCGTGTAAGTTTCATATATATCATCTCCCTTTTGTCGATTGTTGCAAGAAAATCAAGCATTAATTAACCAATTAAGCTTTGTGTGTATATCAATTAGGTGTTTGGCGCATTTTGGTATTTTTTTTTTTGCCATTCAGCGAGAGACATCATGCTGGCATAGAACTTTGTGGCATAGACTGCGCAAGCTCTTTTTAATGCGATGAGGATGACCTTACTTCAGAGGCGATAAATGATGTCATAAGTAGAATAAACTCGACTTTTGTAATATGTTTTGATCGTTCATTCCTCAACCCTGTTTTAAGATTTAGCTAGTCAATTCCAACTTGCAAGATCCACTTTCAATCAGTACATCAGTTAAACACCCAACTTGCAGTTTGTTCGTACGTTTCTATAACAACTTCAACCGGAGCATATATAGAACTGCTGAAGTCAGAACTACTGTCATTGTTTGGGAATTTGATATTAGTTCAGCAAGTAATTCTTGTATAATTAACTCCTATTTGATTGGTTATCTTATCGAAAGTTGAGCAACTAGCAGTTAATCATACCGTAGATGCATATTGATCGTAAGCCTATATAACAGAACCCTAACAATGCTCTAAATATTCCTTCATCTCTTGGAGTAATGGTAGGTTGAACAGTTACATTTCATCCTTAATTTCCCATACAGAGGAGAAAAGATTAAGCTCGTTAATTAGTAGTACTAAATTTTTCTAAATTTCATATTGTTCAATTTTCAGGAGACCATATGGATCGTTGAGAAAATTGTGGCACTGCAAGAATTTGTCAGGCTCAAGTCATGTCTAACTCGCAAGTTTCGGATGAGCAGACCATTCAAGTGAGGTAACTACATTATATGCAGCAAAAACAGAGTAATAATTCCTATATGAAGTTGCAAGACTAGTCTCTAATCCCCTTTTTGTCACATATCTTTTTATCAGTATTACACCAGGCCTATATTACGATTTGGACCACCGCCCTGATACAAAATGGCAGAGGCCAAGACTTGATAAACTTCTTGCAAACATTCAACTGTGGAACAGGATATTCATAATCTCCTGCGTGATCGCGGTCTCACTTGATCCTCTCTTCTTTTACATTCCAGTCATTAATGAGGAGCACAAGTGCCTGGGAATGGACAAGAAGCTGAGGATCCTGGCTTTCATTCTCCGAGTACCTGCAGATATCGCCTTCATCGTGCACATCATGCATGAAGTTCATGAAGCCATTAGAATCGTCAACTCCAAGGCCCATCTAATCATTGGACATTCTGGTTGGAGATTGAAAGCGAAAGCATTAGCTGAGAAGCTGCCATGGCACTCTATTGTTACTGACATTCTTTCTATTCTTCCCATCCCACAAGTAAGCGCTTGTGACTGTCATAAAGCTTTTTTAGTCTTCCCAGGATTAGTCTGAAATACGGCAGCACAACATGTGTTTGTGTTTGTGCAGGTGCTTTTAGTAGTTGTATTTTTCAACATGAGAGGGTCAGGATATCGGCAGAACAGAAAGATTCTTAACTTCTTTCTTCTCGCGCAATACTTGCCAAGGATTTATCGGATTCACCTATCTGTAAACATGGTACCAGGCCAAGGTTAGCTTGAAGCTTTCAGCTATGGCGGTCGAAGCAGAGAGAGAGAAAACAAGAAAAGAGAGCTGAGAGAATCTGAGAATTGTATTGAATGATTTCAGTTATTACAATTCTGTTATGTGCAGCATTTATACAAGTCTAAGCTAGAAGCAATTATCCTCTACAACATGACATACCTACACTCTACATAAGTCACTTATCTACAAATGACACGTGCACACTCTTTATTATAATCCCCCCTCCCTTAAGTTGGGTTTCGTTTTTTGGGGTTTGATTGTTTTTTTTGTGGGGGGAGGTGGTTTTTTGTAGTGTTGGTTGTTTTTTGTGGTTATGAACTGTAAATCATTTTGTTGAACCTTTTCACGCACAAAATGAAAGTCAAGCTCAAGATGCTTCAGCTCTGCAAGTGATTTATCTGATACTAACTCCACAGCAATCGTAGTCACTGCTCCTCAGCCTACTCATACTATGCAGACTAGATCCAAGGCTGGTATATCCAAGAAGAAGTCTTTTGATGATTTTCAGTGCTATGCAACTTGCCTATCTACTGTCACAGAACTTGCAGAACCTAAGAGCTATCGAGCAGCATCCACTCATCCAGAATGGCAGCAAGCCATGCATGAGGAGCTTGCTGCCTTGCATCAACAAGGTACCTGGGTTTTGGTTCCTCCACCTTCTGACAAGAACATTGTTGGCAGTAAATGGGTGTACAGGATTAAAAGAAATCCGGATGGTACAGTGGCTAGATACAAAGCTAGGTTGGTGGCTCAGGATTCAGTCAAGAGTATGGACTTGATTATGATGAAACGTTTAGTCCTGTGGTCAAACATACAACAGTGAGGGTGATCTTAAGTCTGGCAGCAAGTAACAGATGGCAGCTCAGGCAGTTGGATGTGAAGAATGCCTTTTTGCATGGCGATTTACAAGAAGAAGTGTATATGCGCCAGCCACCTGGATTTGAAAATCCTCAGCATCCTGACCATGTTTGTAAGTTGCAGAAGTCCCTATATGGCTTGAAACAAGCTCCTAGGGCATGGAATGCTAAGTTTACAGGATTCTTGCCTTCTTTGGGGTTCAAATCAACATATGCAGACTCCAGTTTATTTGTGAAGCAAGCAGGCACTGATGTTGTGATCCTTCTCCTGTATGTGGATGATATAATCATCACAGGATCTAATGCAGACATGGTGCAAGTTGTTATTGATGAACTAAGTGCAGTATTCGACATGAAAGACATGGGGCTATTGACCTACTTCCTAGGGTTACAGATTGTGTATAAGGCAAATGGTGATCTCTTCATTCATCAGTCGAAGTATGCTTAGGATGTCATTAAGAAAGCTGGTATGATTAGCTGCAAACCAGCTCCCACACCATGCTTGCCTAATCATCATGTATCTAAAGATGATGGTGATCTTCTATCTGATCCGACTCTTTCAGAAGTCTTGTAGGTGCCTTGCAATACTTGACTTTTACCCGGCCAGACATAGCCTTCTCGTCAATACAGCGTGTTCATTCATGACAGCTCCCCACTGAGACACATATGGGATTGGTCAAGCGGATTGTACGATATCTTCAGGGAACAACTCATTATGGCCTACATTATACAGTTGGTCCCATGAGTTTAACTACATATAGTGATGGCCATGGAGCTCATACTACACTTCCTCTTACCACAATGACTGATGCAGACTGGGGTGGGGATATGAATACCAGGAGATCGACTACTGGGTTTGTGGTATACTTGGGACATAATCCTATCTCTTGGCAATCCAAACGCCAAGGATCAGTAGCTAGAAGTACTGCAGAAGCAGAATACAGAGCTCTTGCTAATGCTGCAGCAGAACTCTCCTGGATTCGTCAGTTATTGCGTGTTCTTCACGTTGTGGTTCCAGCCCCACCTTTGCTTCTCTGTGATAGTCTTTCTGCGCTAGCATTGAGTTGCAATGATGTGCAGCATTCCACAACTACATGATTGGAACTAGAATCAGGAATTCTCTGATAGCATGTCACAGCTGTGTGGCCTCTCTTGCTGCAAATCTGACATTCTGGAATATTCTGATTAGAAAACTTGGACCTTGATTGTTAAACCGCCTATTGTTATTCTGAAACCTCCCATTGTTGTTATTTTTTGTAGTTCTTTCTTCGACCATTCTGTGACTCATGATTATGTGAATCATTATAGAGTACTGAGCTGCACTTGGTTGCATTCTTCCTTGTTGTGAGGAAAACTGAGCAGTAAATCCATCTGAGACACATTGCTAGACCCGTTAGAGGATGCACCATGCTCAAAAGTGAAGTTCCTTCAAAGGGAGCTGGTGTAGAGGATGGCGGTTTCTGAACAAGGAGACTGTGACACCCTATTATCCGATTCTCAATAGCTCGTCTGCACCTAATAGTGAGCTCGGAATTCCTTGTATTGATTGAGTTTCACGATTCATGATCACAGTTTTGATTATCTCATACTCATTAGGGTAGACCTACAAAGCAGTCACACAACATCCTTATCTTTACTCTTTCTCCAGCTGAATTAAGCAACTCCCTAGGTCTTTATACGTAACAGATACTCTCAATGGAGTCCCCCCTTTGGCAACATTGTGAAACTAGTTTTCAAATGATTATCGAGCATCAGATACTGTGGCATACCTATCCAGTAAGTTTAACCAGGAGCTCGAGTGTCTTCTCCCTACTACATACTCAACTCATAGTACAAAGAAGTAACCAAAAGACCAAGTAAGCTTATCATGGCTGCTTCTTTAAATGAGAGTTGAGTAGTAGTAACCCCTCAGTTTCAATATCCATCTGAGTAGGAGCTCAGATCATGAAATGAAACAGATATACCCTTATAACAGATAAATGATAATCCCTCCAAAATTCATCTTCCAACTTGAAAGGTAACAATCCTAACAAGGAATAATCTTCACAGCAGTATAGTCCAAACAACAATTCAACCTTCAATATAACAAAATAGCTTCATTTCAACTAAATCCAGCAATATCAACAAACAGAATGGTCTCAAACACTTCAATCACAGTGTTCTGCAAACACTTCAATGTGGTTTGCCTTAAAGAACAAGAAAACTACAAATAGTAATATTGGCTCTGCTATAGCAAGACTCGTGTTCAACTAACACATTCGTGATGCTTCTGCCTAACAACAACATACAACTAATCCAAGGCTTCATACTCAAATCATGAAAACTAGGGTTTCAGAATTGAATTGAACCTAATTTCTTCAAGAAAACACATCAATCACCTCTAAGCAGCTTACACAAACTGGAATAAAAGCCAAAGCTGCATTCAATTTCTTTCTCTACATCCTCGCCAGTAATGTAAGTTTTCATCTGAGTTGTTAATTCACTTTGAAAGGTGTACATTGAGATCATGGATCTACTTTATTGTCCCTTAGGTACTCGGAGCTTTTTGGTACTTCTTCTCTATTCAAAGAGAGACATCTTGCTGGCACCAGGCCTGTGGAGCGAATGTCAGAGAATGTATGAAATATAACTTTTACTGTGGCGACGACAATCCAATCCCAACTGACACCGTATTTCTTGCAAAAAATTGTCCCGTAAATGCTCCAGCAAATGCTTCACTGCAGTTTGATTTTGGGATATTCCTTGATTCCCTTAAATCCAGAAACACGTCATCAGCATCCAATTTCATTTACTCGTTTTGCTGGGGTCTTCGAAATCTAAGGTTTGCATATTTACACATTTGGATCACTAATCGCAATCAGCAGTTTATAGCTTCATGACAGCGATGGAATAGTCTCATTTGCTTCGTCTTTTGATCAATTTTTGCAGCAACTTTGGCTCTGATCTTAAAACAAGTACCTATGTGTGGGAAAACCTGTTTGCAGTTCTTATTTCCATCATTGGCTTGCTGCTATTCTTGTATCTCATCGGAAATGTGCAGGTTTGTGATATGATAATGATGAATCTCTCAGTTAGTTTTTGGTGATGTTTCAATTTTTCCTGGAAAACGAAATGCTAATTCTGTTTCCTGAAATGTACAGACTTTAATGAACTTGGCAACTATGAAGTCCGAGGAGATTAGGGAGAAAATCAGGACCAAAGAGCAAGATATCAAAAAGTGGATGGACACAAATGGCCTCCCTGAAGACATGAAGAGTGAAATCAAGAAAAACATAATGCAGAAATTGAAAGAAAACAAAGACACTGATTTGGAGAATCTTATTGCAATTCTTCCTTGGTATACCAAGAAATCTCTAAAGCGTTTTATGTGCATGAGTACACTAAGGAAGGTACGGAGATTGGCTCACGCTATGTTTTCAAACTGTTGTACCGCACATTCAAATAAGAACATAGCCAACTAACAGTTTCCAGCTTATTTGTGTGCTTGTGTAGGTACCAATGCTTAAAGATATGGATGAAAAAGTGTTGAAAATGATCTGTGACTATCTGAAGCCAGTTATTCACGCCGAGAACGCCATGGTGGTTCGAATGGGAGAACCGTTAGACCGTATGCTCTTCATTACAGAAGGCTTCGCATGGACTTATAGTGACAACCAGGGCGGAATATCAACAGCGAAAGCATCACCGTTGGGTTCACCTTCGAGGACTACCATCATGCTTACGAAGGGTGATTTCTTCGGAGAAGAGCTTCTCATGTGGGCATCAAATCCATCTGAGCTTCCGATCTCCACGCTAAATGTCAGGTGCCATACCAGAGTGGAAGCCTTCGTTCTCATGGCCAAAGACTTGAGAAGCGTAGTCTCTAAGTGCGAAATCTGGTGGAATCTATACATCGACAACAATCATAATATTCATGATGAAGGAGCCACCACCACACTACTTGCCGGTCGCCGTGGGGAAAGGTCTAATGCAAGAATCAGATGTCTGGAACCTGCTGTGCTTCCTCACTAGTACTGCACTTCCTTTGGCGGTTGGCACATCCACTTCTATTTTTGTTTTTTCCGTTTCAGATGGTACTTATCTAAGGAACAGTAGGTCACTCGTTGTAGCGTTGTAATTCTGTACCAGTTAGTTTGTCGCGAATGTGTTCGGTTTCACGCGTTGGACTGAAAAGGATCCATAAACCATAACTTCGTCTCAGTTATAATTATTTGATCACCTGATCAAATTGACCATGACACAAACGTCCAAGAGCTTTCGTACAAGTGATCCACGAATAGTTATTGGGCAAAATATTACATGCTGAAAGTCAAGCCCACCAATGCCTACCTCATGAACCCAATCATCTACACTTAATTATGTAATAAATAGCCTAGTTTCTACCTTTCCATCTGGTACTCGCTTCGATTATCAGGAAAACCAAGCAACTACTAAATAACAAGCGCCAATTCATCTTTCCGGGGTCGAAGAATCAAGTAGTGCGCTCACCTCCCTCCTCAGAAAAGGAGGCAGCGCAAAGGCAGCTGAGTGCACCTGCCCAACAAACAACACCGTGAATATGAAAGTATTGCATAGCATATCTCAGAAACAGCAAAAGATGCAACATAGGCAGATTCCTATGTAAGCTGAATAGGAAAAATGACCCTTACCTCGGAGTTATAAAACCGGAGTTCTCTCTTATGTTTGAGAGCTCCTTCTAACTTCTCAATAGAATTGACTGGATTTCTGAAATCAACAGGAGGTCCCTCTGTCGAGCACAACAGAAAACCTATCACACCACTGCATGACAAATAAAATGCGTAAGAACGGTTTTATGGTACCACCTTGTCTTTTTTGAGAATGACCAGTTACAAAAAGTACAATGTTTACCTTGGATACGTAGGAACACTGGCCCATGCATAATTGACAGATCCCTTGAATGCTTGACGACATGTAGAGAGCATATCCTGAATAAGATGGGTATGGAGCCACATACTTTCTGTCATGTTACAGAGAACACCACCAGGCCTTAATGCTCTAGCTATTGTCTCAAAGAATGGTCTCTCTACAAGCTCTTGAGCAGGACCTACATCGAAAGCAAACCTCACATTACGCTACAGAAATAAACAGCTGACAACAACAGGAGTCAATACTCCATATTGACATCAAAATAGAGTGCAGGAGGGAGAGAATAAGTAGAAACATGTTTTCCAAATACATATATGCATACCACTTATATTTATATGGCCACAACCCAATTCAACAAAAACTCAATATCACTCAGAATGTATTCAGTAGAACTCTTGCAAAAGATCAACATACCTACAGGATCTGACGAATCAACAATTACAGCATCATACTTTCCTTCAGGTGCATGCCTCAAGAATTCAGCAGCTGTCACATAATAAAAATGAGAAATAATTAGAACAGCCAGCCTCGTACAAAACCAATTTGAAGAATCCCTATGACCTCCTTTTTCTTTCTTTTGGTTGAAAACCTTGTGATCAAACAGATAGAGACATAAAGTGAAGTATTAAACCTACCATCACCAATATGAAGGTGTACACGAGGATCCTGAAATCCAACAGCTAACTCTGGGAAAAACTTCTTTGATACCTAGAGAAACAAAACCACAGAAATGAGCTTGTTTCTCAAAATTTCTTAACATCAAATACCCAGGGGGATAGATATTCATATCTACTTACATCTACAACCATCTTATCTATCTCGCATATATCAATATGCTCGACAGAAGGATGACGAGAAACCTCCCTAAGAACCCCACCATCACCACCACCAACAACCAGAACCTGCATGAAGAATTATAGGACAGTTAGAATCCTAGTTGTATAACGACACAGTAGTGGTGCATAAGCTGCCCATTATACACAATTTCAAAGTCACGGAACTTTACCAAAATTATTAATTTTAAAACACAACACATATAAACTCTTTTTTACAGTGCATACAATGGGTACAAAACCATTGCAGCCAAATCCAGCCAAAGTGAGGTAGCATAATACCCTTTTATGGGAAAAGCACCATACGCGATGCCTGGTTGGTCAATAGCAAAGAGGTCAATCCATTTTCTAATAAGGCTCCCAAATTTCCATATGGGGCTTTGCAATTCCTAGTACAGTCAGCAACATGACCATGTTCACGTTCAGCTGACCAGTGCAAAGAAAAACCATATTCAATTTCCCACAGAACATCCACCGCCACAATTGAATGGCAAGAATATGCAAAAGAAAAGTGTAAGAAGAAGCCAACAATATACATTATGTCGATACATATGGCACTGAATTATGACATGAAATATCTATGGTCATCAACTTTCAGATTCCAATGGTTAACATTCAAACTCATTCCAAATCCCAGATAAAGTATTTTGCTTTCTAGATTCAAAAATCCAGCTATTGTAGCCATCTGTTTTGATTATCAGTAGTTATTGTAAATCAAGACTTTACACACACATGCACAATGACAATAAAAAAGGGTAGATCGCATAGAATTACTGTTTTCGGAGAGGAAATTGAACAAAGAGGTAGATGAGCTATCATCTCCTGGTATGCGCATTCATCTTTTTCACTCAGCTGGAGAATCCCATCAAGGACAAGCACTTTTCCGTATGACGAGGACTGCATAGAGAGGAATTCTTGTCAACATATTATAATAAAGATTGGAAGAAGGAAAACAAAGGATCTAAACAACTAAATTTAACTCTTCAAGATAAGAATGCCAAACCTCAAAAACCAATATCTCTTGGAAATCTGATTTCCCTTTGTACAAAATTTTTTCTACTTCCAGAGAATGAGCTTCACCTAAAAAAGTGTAAATGAACAGCATCAAATGAACTAAATGCATAGAAAGTATTTTAGGGGTAAGACTTCTCTAAAGCAAGCATGTATATTCAAAGCAAAATTTGTAAAAGAAGCAATTCACAAAGTATATTGAAAAACAAACCCTAACAACCAAAGCTAGTTACGCACGATCATTTTAGACTATGGACTTGTCAATACAAGATATCAATCAAGAAAAACAGGTTCCTAAATTCCACTCTTTCTCTCCCTATTGTAGGAAAGCAGGGAAAACTTGACAATAGAGTCATCCAATTTGCAAGTTTCCTAGTTTGATACAAAGAATGATAAAACTCCGAAATGACCAGGAGATGGTGATTTTTGAGAAAACTTGAAACCTCACGAAAGCACATCCAAAAAACCAACTTCAAACTCAATCCAGGAATGAAAAACTAAAACATGTATTTTCAAGTACACAAAGAAACTATAATGCCTACCAGGCCACAAGGGGTTGTTGAAGTAAACCTTTCTGCTAGCCTTCTCTGCAATTAAAACAAAAAAACAACACAAAACAAAACAAAAAATGAGTCCAGAGGGTCAATGACATCAACCTGCTTGGGCCAACAGGATAAGTCAATTTACAAAGGTGACAAGTTGTACTGACCAGAGCGAGGGTTGGTTTCTGAAAACCACCCAGAAACAACAGTCGAATGACATTTTGCCTCAACCTCGGGGGCAGAAGCCATGGCCTTCAAGCAACAAGAAGGGATGGCCTTCTCTGAACCATTTCCGTTACTCACCTTCCCATCCATAGTCTTCTGGCATTCCAAACCTCTTCCTGCGCCGCCCTCCATATACAATCTTTTTCTTCTCCGACTCCAGTCTCTAAAAATCAACAGATACGCATAAGTATACTTCCTTCAAAAGAAAACATTCGCACCAGAAACATAGCATAATGCACCAACTCAAAGCAACTATCTTCTAACAAGATCAAAACAGACATGCATACCCGAACAAGTTCAACTATGACAAAACCAATGCCAAGCAAAGGGTTTAAGCTAAACCCCAGATCATAATTAACAACGGAAAGTTCCAACCTTTTTGTTCAAGTAAGCTTGATTTGAACATGAATCTTAGATTAGGATACCCTAAGCTCAAAACCATAATCAATGCAAGATCTTCTCTAATTCAATGTCCAAATCGAACAGCACCATATCAATCTAAATCCAATCACATAATCAAGCAAAGTCCTTTGCACCCCAAAAGGAAAGAACCATCTTCTCGGATCTATTTAATTCAATTACTGGGTCCCAAATTCTTTTCTTTCATCGTTATAAAAAACGAAAAAGTAACTGTGTTTCTGGTTTATACCATTTCCAGCATTACCTCAGCAACCACCAAACTATATATTAATTTTTTAACTTTTCCAGTCAAACGCCGCATCCTATCCCACCGCCAGGACAAATAAAAAAGAAAAGAGGAACTAAACAAAACCACCGAGAAGAGAAAATCCGACGAATAGTAAACTCCAAAAATGAAATCCCATGTACCAACAAGAAGCACCAAAAGCAAGACCTGGGATTTCATTAGAAAAAAAATATATATTTTTACTGATATGAAATTCCACTGGTTCATCGCAAAAAACAAGACACTTTATTTTTCATTACCGAGCAACACTTCGAGGAAAATAAGGTATGGGAAAACAGCATATGTTCCGCTGGTTTCAGAAATTAACACAAAGTAAAGTTTTTTCGAGTACAGTTTCCCAGAAAGAGATCGAACATGCTCAATTTTCTCGGCCACAATTTTCCCGGGAAACAAACGACAGGGTAGGGTTTAAGCCTTTAGTGGGCCGAAACAGAAGAGCCCGATACAGTGGGGAACATCACTCTGTTTCGACAAATTAGGAAAATCTAATTTGAAAATCAAAACTCGGAAAATAAAAGATGGAAAAACCCCCACATTTTCCTTCAGAAGCTGTGCATTTGTAACGATTGCAGAGAACGAAAAATAAAAACGAGATATATAGAGAGAGAGAGAGAAGCAGAACGTATAGATATAGAGAGAGAAAAGAAGAAGGATTGATTGATTGATCGATGATCGATCCTTACCTGAGATTGATGACGAATTGGGATTTCGAGAGGCCTTAAGTGAGCGGGAAACTCTAAACACTGATGGTTTCCTCTGCTTTCTGGTGTTCTCTGCTGGCTTCTTGTTTCAGTTTGGAGGAGCACGAGAACACACACCCAGTATATATACTACTTTTCTATACGAAAATTTACTTTTATTTTTCCGGAATATGGTATGGTTAAAGTTATATTTTCAACCCCAATATTTGACTTATTTACTATTGTCTAAAATTGGGATTTGATGTTTCAGTTTCAGTTTCAGCGCAGCATGTAGTAGGTTTGGTTTTATTGATATTGGTCGTATCGTTGAGCGATATGTGTAATATTATGGACTATGATGTATAATTCACTTTCTCATTATAATCCACCAAATTCAAATCACCATTTTCAAGGATAAAATGACATATGGCACAAAACTATTGCTTTCTTATTTGGGGTAGTTAGGAGTATTAACCAATTTGCTCCCTTAACTTGTACCCTACTTTTGATTTACTCCCTTAACTTACATTTTAGAAAATTAACCCTTTTAACTTGCATTTTTAGTCAATTTCCCCCCTTTCTGTCTAAATTGATTGACGTCTAGCAATTTGGCCGTCAAAAAAACACATGACCCGCACGTGATGGGCATTTTCATCAAAATGATGCTTCTTCTCCATTCTGCTCCTTTTGTTTCTCAGAAAAATGGGGCATTCGTCAATCTTCGTCAAAATGATGCATGAGTAAAACTTGATTATACATACATATCAGCAAGAAGAAACTCAATTTACAAACAAAACAAGAGAAAGAAGAAACAAAGCAAATATGAATTTTCAATCATTTCTAAACTGACCTTTGCCTTCTACCAACAAACGCAGCAGCTAACTCTGAATCACCAGGAACTGAAGCAACTACACCGGAATCAACATCACCCTCGGCCTTGCAAGCCGCCCTCCACCGCTTCTCTACCACCGGAAACCGCATGAGTTCAATAAAACAATATATAAATTCAGAAATTAGAGCAAACAGACTCGATTTCAATGAAATTACAGAAGACTTGGGTACTAACAAATATAGCCAGAGATTCCAAAGTTTCGATCTTTAGCTTTTGCATACCAAATGCACAAACAGATTTCATAAAACATTCAATCAAGCTATCAAATTCAAAAACCCAATTAGCTCTTTCGCTCTATTTGTTCTTTCTTCTTCTTCAAATTTCTCTCAAGCGTTTTATCAAACAGTTGGTGTGCATTCTATTGAGTTCCAATGGTTGCAAAGACACAAGGCAAGGCCATCGACATCGACCTCGGCACCACCTACAGCTGCGTCGGCGTGTGGTAGAACGACCGCGTTGAGAGCATCGCCAACGACCAAGGCAACCAGACCACCCCTTCCTATGTCGCCTTCACCGAGCGTTTGATCGGCGACGCTGCCAAGAACCAGGTGGCCATGAACCCCCAGAAAACCGTCTTCGACGCCAAGCGGCTCATCGGCGAGCAGACCGAGGAAGAGAATCGCAAAGATCTAATTTGCTCTGCTAATTTTATGTCTAAATCAAAAGATCTAATTTGCAAGTTGGGACTGCCCTTCACAAAGAACTTGCAAGGAAGGGTTTGTTTCTATTTTGTTCATCGAAAATGGTGACGAAGCCCCCATTTTTTTGAGAAAAAAAAGGAGCAAAATGGAAAAGAAGCATCATTTTGACGAAAATGCCCCTCACGTGCAAGTCATGTGTTTTTTTAACGGCTAAATTGCTGGCCGTTAGTTAATTTAGGGCAAATTGGCTAAAAATGCAAGTTAAGGGGGTAAATCAAAAGTATGGTACAAGTTGAGGGGGCAAATTGGCTAATACACCTTCTTATTTTGAGATTCATTGGGGATTTCACGAGCACAAAGCAAGTAGGACACACGCAAACGGTCCAGCATGTAACACATCCCTCAACCTCACTGCCAACCACCACTTCGAAATTCACCGATCTACATCTTGGAACTTATCATACCCAACCTCAGGATTCAACATGACATCCGTCTACTCCGACAGGTCAATCAATCTCAATCCCGTCTTTACCCTCAACAAATATGATAAAAAGAAGCAGAAGGTGGAGATTTGAAGGAAATTGCGGGGACATGTTGGCTAACGGCTTCGATTTTGAGGCAGAACAATGGCAACAGAGTATGTATTGGGTGGAGATCTATGATACGGATCTGAATCCGGATTGGATATCGCTAGATGAGCAGCTCGTAATTGACTATGGAAGTGATTTTTCTATTTTACTTTTTTGACTTGAATTTCTGTATTGACAAGAGCTGTTTCTGTGTGACATAAATTGTTTATGTGCGTGTGATTTGGCTGACAGTAGTAGCTCACATTATTTTGTCGTTGAATGTGAACACTCAAAATTAGTGGTTTATCATGAAAGTATAATGTCTATTGTATCCTTAAAGGTTATTGTGCCTAATATTATTGTCATAGGATCACTTTTTATATATGAAATTTGATTTTTGAAAAGAGTCATATTGCTTACGATGTTATAAGTTACATGAATATATCTACGGATAATACGTGATGTCGGGATTGAGACTCAAGCTAGCTAATGTTTCTGTTGTGTTTAACAATATATTCCGTAGGTAGGAGTTGGAGAAGCAAATAATCTGGAATTGTCTCGAAGAAGTTTGGCGCGTTGTTGGATACATTATCCACAACCGAAGCCAACATAACCACTATCCATCAATTGGGATATGATACCATACTACTATGTGGATGAAAAGTTATGAAAGATATTATTCGACTTATATGCAATCAAAAATATATTTTTTAAAATAGTACTCATTATCATGATAAGTAATGAAACCAGAGTAGTATGTCATTTATTTATAAAGGAAACCAAACTAACCAAAGCCAAACCAATTATTCTTGCTTGGTGAAGAATGATGTGCTTCTACTTTGAGTTCAGGTTGTAGGTACCATTTATAAATTAAAACCAAACCAAGAAATTCTATTCCATGAGAAGCTTTTTTACTTTGGAAAGTACAAAGTACCAATCTTTTGAGGTGGAAAGACTAGCTAAAGGTGACCGTGAGTGGTTGTAACATTACTTATTTAGTAAAACTCTTGATAAATTCTACGCCCCACCATTGGATCGGAAAGCTTTACCGGTCACTATCACGGGATCAATTCCAATTGCAATTTAGAGACATGTTTTCCATATTTGTGACAGTCCTTTTCACTGTGGGTTCTAGTTCATTAATTCTGAAATGAAAGGAACCCTTATGAAGAAAGTCTTATGGTTATACCTTCATTTTCATTTCTTCCTTGTTGTTCACCGTCAAAAAATAGTGATGACTCATCCAATTGAATGAAAGATGATAGGGTAGTATTGGGTCCCAACCAAAATAGTAGTGATTGAAAATGCTCTTCATTTTCATGACTTTTGGGGCCCAACCTTGAAGCCAACATGTTCGGTCTATGACACCATTATTTTTGCACAATGTGGATTGAAAGTTATGTAAATACTATTCTTATTCTTAACTTATATGACACCAAGAATATTATTATGTTTTAATAATACTCATAATCATGGGATAAGTAATGAAGCAAAAGAAGTATATATCATTTATAAACGAAACCAAACTAAACCAAAGCCAAACCAATTATTCTTTCTTCGTGAAGTTGTTTTACTTTACTTTGAGTTCAGTTTGTAGGTGCCATTTATAAATTAAAACCAAACCAAGGAACTCTGTTCTGTGAGATGCTTTTTTTGAGGTGGAAGGACGAGCTCGCTAAAAGTGGCGGTGAATGGCTGTAAAAATACTTATTTTGAAAAACTGTTGTTAAATTCTCCAACCGACCATTGGATCTGAAAGGTGTATCTTATCACGGGATCAATTTCAATTGAAATTTAGAGACATGTTTTCCATATTGGTGAATGTCCTTCTGGGAGGGTTTTATATGAAATCTTTTATGTGTGAGTATAAAATTGGATTAGTTCTATTTAGAAAATTAATTGTTTATTGCATCTATGATATGTTAGTTTAATGCAGTCCTGCTCACTTAAAGTCTTCATTTTGAGATCATGTGAGGTCCTTTTACATCATAATCGTTAGATTAATCCAACGGTAGATTGAATTGTGAAATTAAATCCACTTCTATACACCTAATTCGCGAAAGAACAAAAAAAAAGTCGTCGCCATAAGCTTTCGTCTTCTTCCCAAGAGCGTCATTCCCGATCGTCTTCCCCATCACCGGAGATGGTCAAAGCATTGAATATCTTGTGTGATGTTCCTCCCAAATTGACTGATGTTAGGTACAAACTATAATAAATCAAAATTGGAATTGTACATCTTTGTTTATAAATGAGATACAATCAGGAAGTATTTCTATAAACGAGAGTGCAGTCAATAATTTGCTATCTTCAAGGAAAGAGAGAAAGCAATACAAGAAATCTGATCCAACAACTAATTGTTGAAGATAATGAGATTTTAATTATCTCTAGTAATCGTTCATGAGCACAAAAACTTATTTTGCTCTTGTAGATTTAAAGGCATCTCACGGGGAGGGTGGCGACCGGGGAAGAGAGTAGCCTTTTTTCATGGGTTAGGTTTCCAAATAGAATAGGGTGAGATGATTGAGTGCAACAATGTGCATAGAGGTGGATTTGAATTCATAATTACATATACTATTAGATTAATCTAATGAGTATCATGTAAGAGAATCTTATAAGACCTCAAAATGAGGAGCTTAGGTGAGCAGGACTGAGTTTAATAAAACTCGACTCTTATATAGAGTAGGGCTGGGCACGGTCCGGTCTGATCCAAAAAAGTATAGATCCATAGCCCAATTCACAAATTTTTTGCGGTCCAGTTCGGTCCGAGTTTTGCACATAAATTATTTGGACCGGACCGGACCTAACCCATTTAATTGCGGGACGGTCCGGTCCTAAATTGCGGGTTGCGGGACGCCTTGCGATAATAGTCAATTTCATACACGTTATGCATAAATGAATATAATTACTACCAATATTACACTAATAAACTGCACATAAACTGTAAACAAAACTATGCAAATAAACAAAACTGTGCAGAAACTGTAAGCAAAACTGTGCAGAAATTGCATAAACTATGCAGAAAACAGCACAGTGCAGAAACTGCATAAACTGTGCAGAAAATACCGCAGTGCAGAAACTGCATAAACTGTTTCCAGTGTAGAAACTGCATAAACTATGCAGAAAACAAGGCAGAAACATTATGCAAAACTGCACAGAAATTGTAAGCAGAAACTGTAAATAAAATTGTGCATAAACTGTAAGCAGAAACTGTAAGCAAAACTGTGCAGAAACTGTAAGCATAAACTTGTGCAGAAAATTAAAATTGTGCAGATGTGATGTGCTTGGGCTTGGGCTAATTTGGAAGTTTGGTTGGGTTGATTTAGTAGAGGGTCAAATGGGTAATATGGGTTTGAAGTTACTAGATCGGCAGTCTGGACCACAATTGTTCTTACGAGACGATCCGGGACGGATTTACATAAAAATATTTTGGACCCGTCCCGATTCGCTTGATTGCGGGATGGTTCAGTCCAAAAAATGCAGATTGTGGGTTACGCGGGCGGACTATGCCCACCCCTAATATAGAGTGTCTCTGGTCATATTGACATATACTTTCTCTAGTGTTAAACTTTATTCAACATTAAAAACATTGAGTTCAATTATAAGAAGAAAAAAAATTTTGTTTGTGATAAGATTATGTGATCTTAATATTTTGATTGATATCTTTTAGATAATACTCTTGCACTTTTCACTTTAGTTTCTGGTTCGTCACTCCGAGTATGCATTGCATAGTTTGTCATCCCATCAATTTTTTCAAGTCCTAGGTTTAATTAAAGTGCCTAATCACATAGCTCATACTTCTTACATTGGTTTGATCGATATTTGGGTCTAAGCTTTGATTTGTCATTGGAAAAGAAAAACATGATCCCGTCTTTCCACACGTGTCTTACTCTTACATGTCCGTCACACACAAAGTCTGCATGACTTGACTTGTTCCTGTGACATCTGAATCAACTTTGGCTAAAGTGGAAACTTTACAGAAGTGGGCTATTGCTTTATCAGAGCATTTCCAACGATACTAATTTAAATTTTGATTATTTTAATTTAAAAATGAATTTAAACTTAATTAATCAGTTTAACACATAATTTCAAAAGCATTGATTTTTTGAAGAATACTTTTGCTCATCACCTACCACATCATCCATCATTGGATTGGATGAGCGAGGCAAATTACAATTACATATATTATAATTTAGGTCAAATTTCAAAATGATACATATACTTTTTTTCTTACATTTTAATACTATGTACTTTCAAATACTTACAATTATGTTCCACTATTTGTAGAATCGTCAATTTTTTGCTGTGGATCCCACATGTTCACTCTTCCCTATCATCCGTGGTCTACAGCGGGTGGTACAAGTACATAGAGTAGCTTCGAGTCATTGGAGAATGTGGCATTTCGTAGTTTTAGCACCATGATTTTTACTGCGTATACACAATTTATTTACCCAAACATCAGTTAATCAACCCACATAGTCTATATCATCTCTGAACAGCCGAAAATTGATGATTCTACAAACTATGGAATACAATTGCAAGTATTTGAAAATACAGTGTACTAAAATGCAAGAAAAAAATATAGGTATCAATTTAAAATTTGACTCAAACTACATAATACTTAATTGTAATTTGCTCTTTTTTAAAATTTATGAAGTTATATCACTTATTGAATTTAATGGTAAATAATATGATAGTGAAAAAAATGAATCTTCAATTTTTCAATTTTGTCACGTCATAGGTCATATCATAAATAAATTAGGTGCAAGGTAGTTATTAAAAGTACCTAATCAAGGAGCACATACTTCTCACTTTACATTGGTTTGATCAATATTAGGGATTTAGCTTTGATTTGTCATTGGAAAAGCAAAACACAAGCCCCCCTTTTCCCCACGTATCTTGTCTTCCCCACGTATCTTACTCTTACATGTACGTTCCATACATAAAGTCTCTGTACAGCTTGACTTGTTCCCTGTGAATGTGATATCTAAATCAACGTTGACTAACGTGGGAACTTTAGAATATCTTTCGTTATAGAATTTATAGGTACTTTTAAACACTATTTTTTATTTTAAAAAATAATTTTTAGTAATGAAGTAATTTAAACACTATTATATAAAATACTATTCAAATGGAATCAGGAAGGGAGGAATTTGTTTGGGTTAAATGAATAAAATATCGAATTTTATTGGATAACGACTTTGGAAAAATCCAAATATTAAAAGCAAGTACTCTTCTTCTTCAAGCCGAGTTGAGAGAAGGAAAAAGTACTGAAATGAATAACACGTTGCTAAATATTTATGAGCAGTGTAGATAAAAAGAGCAGCACTGAAAAAAAATGTAAACAAACTAATTTTTTTATTCCAACTACTAAAAATTCAACACATAATAATAACTAGCATTAGTGCCTACACGATGCTGTGGGATTGAAAATGGCATATGGCATAAAAATATATAAAGTTGAAAAAACACACAAAGAAAATGTAATAACATTTATATACATGAGAGCTGCAACATGAGCTACAACAAACTATAAAGAATTGCAAGTTTTAAGTTGCAGGTACTGCACTTCTGCTATTTAAGAGCAGAAATCTATCTACAAAAAGAGAAAACATAGTAAAATAGACAAAAAATGAAGAAAAACCTAACAATATCATACAAAAGAAATTTAGACGACAACCAATAGTACAACAAACAAATCTAACCCAGCTACAAAAATATAAACAAAATCCATCTATTTGTTTAGCTCTACAATTTCCAGATCAATTCTATAATCAGTGTCAAACACCAATCAAAATGAGATAATTAATTATGAAACCATTCATAGATAACTAACGAGGCCGTTGGAGGATAAGCAAGAAAAGAATTGAGGATAGATGGAGAGCAGAAGAGAGAAAAATTGGGAAAGAAACTCATGCAAGTGGCATGAAGGGAAATCCAAACACTGACGACCCATCCAAGCAATATCTCGAAGCATTCAGAAGGATTATAAAGGTAAAATGGGACTTTTCATGTACAAATGGGGAAGTTGGGATTTTTGTGCATTGAGGCAAGGGAAAAAAGGTCTGCGCACTGTATCCAGAATAGTATTTTCACATTTCATCTAGAGATATATTTCTAATTAATTTAGAATAATAATATAACAATATAATAAATTCATATAAATTCTTCTTGCAGTACTGTTTTAGTGTTTTGTGGGCGGATGCCATATGTAGCAAGCAGCAGGGAAAGGTCGATTTTGTTACTTGTTCTAATACCACTTACTTTTTAAGTATTAAGCATGTGTATGCAAAACGAAAAACGAATTTAATCACCACCACCTAATTCTGAATTCATAGAGGAGCCAAATAATTGAATTTTGGATATAATATCGATGCAATAGATATATATATATATGCCTCTTCAAATTTCTCGCGGAGAAGAGAATTTAAATATTATGAAATAAAATTAAATTTTTTTAAAAAAAAACAGATATTCACAAGATTAATAATAGTTAGTTGGTTGATCGGCTGAGGTTAACGACGATAACACTAATGTTATCCGTGCTTCCCCGAGCAATGGCCAGGTCAGCCAAGGCAGCAGCTGCCTCATACATTGTTGTACTATTGTGATCATCTTGTTCATATGTGGAAATTCTTCTCCGCATCATACGGCCATCAAGACACTTGTTCACAACCCGGCACGCCACGTCATTCGATATAAAATCCCAGAGACCATCGCTGGCAAGGATGAGGAATTCATCGTCGTCGGTGCGTTTGGTCACCGTCGCTTCCGGAGTTGATATCACATATGGCCTCATGTACTGATCACCTACATACATAATCAATATTATTACAACGAACCGTCTACATATCTAGTTCCATTCCAATACATACTAAAGTACGCATAACAATAAATGTGTGTATTATTACTTGTGTACGTACCAATGGATCTTGAAGTGGCAAGGACCCCTAGAACACGGCTTCCATTCCAATTGATGACCTTTCCACCCGCACCTTCTATTCTTTTCAATTCATCTTCTCTATCAGGCTGTATGCACACAAAAATGAGGATGTAAGCCTATATTCAACATATTTATATAGCTAGATAACTCAGTGCTCCCTTAATCAAGCAGTTATTAGGAACCACATTCACTTGTAAATAAAAATTCGAGTAAAAAAAGTTTAATTGTTTGAAATTAAAAAGAACCATTGAAATAATAAGTTTGAAATTAAAAGCTGGAATGTCACGTTTCTAAAATTGGATAATTTCGGATTTCACTAGCCTAAACAGCCAGGGGCTGCTATGGAAGCGTCTCCACTTCTACTAGTCATAATTGAAAATCATTCATTTTATTTATTATTTAGTAAAGAGTACTTTAACTAAATATTAATCAAATTAAATAGTTCAAGTGAAATAAATTTATCAAATATATTGACAGTATATTTAGCATCTGTTTATATATTTTACAAAATTAAATAATTGAACAAAATGAATTTTAATTATTTTTTAACAATAAATAATTTTTACTAAACAATGAATCACATAAACTATTTTAATTTTCCCTGCCATGTTCACTTGTTTGAAACTAAAAACTAGAATGAAATAATAGAAGTCCTGATATCAAATGCAGAAGAATTTCCATGAGGCATAATCCTAAATATTGGCAAAAATCCTTGTTCATACATAATCAAATTCAAGCCTTATGTTTGCAATTACCTTATGATCATTAGACAAGGCCATGGCAACACCACTTCTTGACAAAACTGCCCTACAATCCCCACAATTCCCCACCACCACCTCCTCCTCCGTTACCACCGCCACTACCACCGTAGCCCCCGTCGTCCGGCATCCCGCAACATCACTCACCTCCGCATCCATTTTACCAAAACTCCCTTCCACCACCCTCTCCCAATCTACCTTATTATTACCATCAATCTTAACGCCTTCCATCTCCACCGCCTCCGCCACCACCTCATGCATTCTCTCCCTGCACGCCTTCGCCACGTCTGCCCCGCCGTGGCCGTCGTACACTCCGAAAAAGTCAAACTTCCCGCTGACCCCAAGCCCTAACTCCGCTCTCACTGTATCTTCCATCACCTTCCTCCCTCCCTTCACCGAAACAACGCCGTACGCGCCCCTCGTTTTCTGTGGAGTTTCCTTCGCGCCATAACTCGACCAAGCGCTGTCGTTTTCGCCCGTCGAAAACGACACCGACAATATCTTCGTCGAACTCCCAACACCTTTGTCGCCGCCGGTGTTGTCGCCGTGGGTCGACGACTTCGTTCGACACGTGTACTTCATTCGTCGGACTCTCACCCGATTTCTTCGGGCATTCTTGGTTTCGATAACGCAGCTCTCTTGTCTCAAATCGCCGGAATATGACGTCATTTCCTGATCGATGCCGAGGCTTCTTCAATGTTTGCATGAAAAAGGCTGAGGGGCGAGCGCTGTATAGACAGAGAAAACGCAAAACCAGCTTTTAATCTCGACCGCTGAATACCCTCGTCCGTTGGATGTGCGCCAGGCTTGGTCCGGCGGACCACTGACTTGGATTTTTTGGTGGGAGACGTGGACGGTGCGGATGGTGTTATGGACACGTGGGGCGTTGGATGCTGTGCTAGTGATTCTGGATTGGTTGGGAGATCTTTCGTACAGGTTGGGGCCCACTTGCCAGCTCTAGAGAAAAATAAGGAGTACGTGGCGGCTCGTGATGTCAAGCGGTGTGTCCTTTTGCTTTTTCTTTCTCCTCCCCCGGCAAGGATGTTGACTTGCGAGATATATGGCAACACGTGGCGTAGTTGGACCTCGTACTGTGCGCTCTTCCTGGTTATTGTGTCGGGCTACAAATATCGTAGGACCAAGAAAATTATGAATTTTCAAATCATAGAAAAACTTGAATGTGATCGAAAATATAACTTTATATTCCAAAGTTAGGGTATTCGTCATCATCTGATCAGTCGTGTGATAAATGTTACGAAAATAGTGGACTTTGCTTCTTGTTGGGTGAGTGAAAAGAACATTGATGGCATTCTAAAGTAATTATTTAGTTGTTTAGCCTAATAAAACGTTTGTATTTCGGAAAATTAGTAAATTTGTTTTTTGAGAAAGGCGTAATTTTATTAAAATAATTGATAAATATAAATACCAAAAATCTAAAAGCGAAACTATCTTTACGGATAAAAGATGAATTTTGTTAAAAATTCGCTACTTGATGATAGTCTCATGCGGTGTATCAATAAGTAAATCATTTATTTAGAAAAGTATTTATTGACAAATTATATTGTTGCAACATGTGGTACAGAATGATGTTGATGGTTTTTGATATTTCTTGGCGTTCGCAGAGAAAAGAAGATGCACCTAATATCATAGCTTGGGATCTACCACGTGTAATGTATAGAAGTGGCGCATTAGAAGACATTTCCCCCCCCCAATCAAATGTGGCCCCATTGATGACCGACATCTGTTCTTTTCACTTTGCAGGGAATCCAATGGGAAATACCTGATTGCGAAATGTAGCATCCATTTTTTACCAAAAATTAATTTAACATAACTTCCATAGTGATATCCCTGTCTAGTTTGGGGCTACCCATCTAGCTTGGTTCTTTGTGTTCTGGGTGGCTTGAGGACCGGTGAAAAACAATGTCAAATTGCTTGTACTTTTTTGGCAAGAGAAATTCTTTAACTTCTATCTGTTTCTTTCTATTAATAGTAATAAATTGTACAACCCAGCACAAATTTTGTGGACCAAAGCCATTAGATTTGCCAGAAAAATGTGGTGAAACATCCATTGTGGCATGTCATGGTGGAGAATTCCGACAAAGGGGGCAGGAGGCATTCAATTGAAGCCATTCATCTATGCAATCAGCATGGAAGCAATGCTGGCATTTGGGTATGGTCTTCAATGTCTCCTTGGGCCGGTACTCGGACAAGCATATCGAGCACGTGCTGTCGTCGGGCTTCGGTAGTCGCCGGCTTTCCCCTAGGACTATTTTCGGGTAGGCCTCCAGCCTCGATTGATCGAGGCCCATAATAACCCTGGGCTGTGGAGCCACCATTGAGTTGAATTCTGGAAGGGTTCTTCGCCCCATTGTGTATGACCTGACCTTGCCACAAATGCAACATATAAGGCCCAAAAGACACAAGATTGCTGGCACTCCAATGCCCACAGTAATCGCATAGCGCGCGGTCCTTGGGATTCCTGAATTAGTGTTTAAAATGTTTTTGGTCAAAAAAGAAAGAAAATTGAATTCTTGAACATATAATAGAAAGTGAAATAGAAATGTGCATGCAAACACAGAAATCACCCATGGGATCCAAGTTCTGGCTCTGACTTTCCCGAACATTAATTTAGCCCAAGTTCTAACTCACAAACTATTTTTTTTATTCAGACTTTAGATGCATAGATAAATATTCTTAATATACTGAGCTATAAGTCTCTTACAACACACGTAATATTTCTAATTATTCTTTAAACTTAGGATTACTAATCAATGTACTCGACTTCTGAATTCAACTGCCTCTCTCCCAGTAAAGTTGTATATTGTCGAGTTTATACTGCTATTTCTGACTTTGAGGTTTTATTGTCAGTGGATGAAATAGAAGAAAATTCAACATTGAAGAATGATTGCAGCATGGAAAGGAACGGAAGAGTTAACCGCACTTCAACAGAGGAAGACTCTCCAACGCTGTGATTTGCTCAAGAGAATTCCCACTTTTGGCGCACACACATTCAATTTGCCAATTTGGTCTACTCTTATCTCCAAGAACGGCCAATACAAGCTTTGTATAAATCAGATTGTTTGACCACGCCCATTAAAGCAGAAAGATAATAAGTCATGACCAAAAGTCAATGCAGATAAGTTGCACACATCTATTTAACACTGATTTTTCAACTCTCATGATTTCCATGAAACAGCGGATGGATTGATGCAACATATGATTCTTCTAACGTCAAATTTCACTTAAGATTAAACATTTAAAAAAGTAAGTGAATGCAGTTTGCAATTGCCTTGTTACTGAGAAAATAAGAGTCGACTTTGACTGCTGATTTGAACCAAGTGTTTTTTTTACCAAGAAATTACATAGTGAAACTAACATGAGTTTATTAACACATATTAAGCGGTCAAAGACTCATAGCATATACATCATCTTCTATATATAAATTAGACATTGTATTAACATGTGCGTAGATATTATCGAAAACCCAATATTTATTAAAAATCTCAAGTGATCAGAAGTACTTAAAAGAGCAGTAAAAAGTAAAGTGAAATATTTACCTCGTTGAGAAAGGTGAGAGCAAACTACTTGAGTAGAATTGGTCTTAAACCCACACTGGCCACCACGTGCCACGCACATGCCGCACCCGGGTATGTCCCATGTCAACCGGAGGTGGTCCGTCAGGTCCGACGACATAACCTCCTCGTACATCGGAAACTCCACCGGAACAACAAACGCACCAATCCGGTTGCAAGTCGTCGACGACGACAAATGATTAATCACCTTGGAAGAAGTAGTAGCAAAAACAGTGTATGTTAATCCACTTAAACAAGCGATCGGATTCAACTTGTATACCAAGTAATCCAACGAGCAGTTAAAGAAGGTAAAGATTTCGGTCGTGACGGCGTGAAATCGTGATCCGGTGAGGTCGAGGGTGAGGATCCGCTGCGGGAGGCAGTTGTTTGGATCGTTGATCCAAATTTCTTGTTCGGCGTAGTCTATTGCTTGGACAGTGAATTGTCCGGAGTAAGGGAGGTTGACTAGTGTTTGGTTCGTGACGTCGCAGGATAGCTCAAAACCGGGATAAGTGCATGTCCCCGGCTGGCGTTTTTGTATTCCGAACGGGAATTGGATGATCGGCTCGCCCTTGCGGCAAACATCGTGTCGTTTGCAGTTTTGTAAGCTGCTTGTGAGGAGTGGGAATGACAAGAGGGAGTTTAGGATCAAGAAGGAGAAGATGGAGCTGAGAATATTCATTTTATTCTTGAGAATTTTGAAATTTGGAATATGGATATATATGAGAGGAATTGGCACACTTTCAAATATATATTGCATTATATGATCATATTTGACTTTATATAACAAAGGCGCCTAGTCTTCATTTTCATTCTTCAATTTTATAAGCTTTTGAGACTAGATTTAAAGAAGACCATCATGAGACCTGACAAGTATATGGGAACTCCTCTATATTGAGGGGAGAAATATAACCGAGTATATATGATTAACGTAATGGTGTTTCACGTTTTATTATACTTTTAATTTTTTTATATAACATTGTTTGATTAGCTCGAAATACTCGTATAATAACATAATATTCCATAGAAGCTATGATTCTAGTTTGGGACTGATGGCACTTCTAATTGGAGGACCCACAATCGGACATCAATGGGAAAGGCATAGAGTTAGAGCAACAATCTTGTCAGTAAGGCATGTTCGAAAAGTTTGGAGGTGGTCAATTATATGTGGAAAATATGATGGCTTTTTCTCAAAATAAGCCATGAGAATTGGTCCTGGTACTTGAATGAAGCCTGGATTGTTGTTGTTGGTCACAAGTATTGCAGAGGCTTAGGCCTGAAAATGGCCGCTACGGATTCTAATATTTGACATTGAACTCAGCATGCTCTACTGATTTAACAATAATTAAAGCTTGAATTACTCTACTGATTTAAAAAGAATCAAAGCTTAAATTATTGATTCGAATATGTGTTGAGCTATTTGTGATTTGTAAACTTTGGAATTGACTTGCTCCACCAAATCATACAAAATCAAAACAAATCACATCTTAACTGACGCCATAACACTTATCTACCCTCGATAACGACCAACGCCATCTTATCCATCCGTTTAATTAGATCCATCGCCATTGGGAATAAACAAATTGCTGATCAGCACCAAAATCTGACTAACCAAACTCGGCCTAAAATCAACCAGGGCATTTGAAGTATATAATCCTTAAAAAACTTATCCATCAATCCAACGGTCGATGTTTACCCTCTCGAAACCAATGGCAAATGAAGAAGTTCTGGTGTGTCCTGTTTAGCGAGAATTGTTCAAAGAATAAGATGAATAATTTGATCGATCTAAACCCTTTTAAAAAACTTCCCTATTCTTGGAGAAAATGTCTTCAACCTATATTTTATTAATCCCTCCATTCACTGGGTTCATACGGATTCAGTCTACCAATTTGATTCTGACCAAATTCATACGGTTCTTCTACACTAGATGTTTTTTGCATATTGTTTGGGTAGGTCAATTGATCATGTCAATATACATGTCGTATTCCACTCGATTTCGAATGTCGTATTGCACTCGAGTTCGAATTCCATCAAATGTGTTTGGTAAGCTAACTCATTGAAACAAACAAACAACCAAAGATCACGAAAAAAAAATCTTATTTCACTAATCCAATTTCAAACTTATAAACCATCAAACTTGGCACAATTTCACATTAACAACTGTAACGATCAAGAAAAGTAACAAAAGTTTATTATGTGATCGAATCTGGAAAATAAAAACACAAATAAAGCTCAAAAATCAGAGCACCGACCATTTCGCTCCCAATCGCCGAACCGGGTGGGCTCCGGGCCTCTGGGCCCACCGACCTCGCCGGTTTCCTTATTCACGTCGTATTCTTCGTCGTCGCTTTCATCATCGCCGTCAGATTGATTTTCGGTATTGTCTTCGATGGGCTGTTTTGGCTCCTTGCCTGATTTTTCGAGCTGGTGTTGAGATTCCGAAGTCGTTGAGGAAAAGAGTCGACTCACTGAGCTGACGGCGGCGCGAGTTAGAGGTTCGGCTTTGCTGGGGGCGGAGACAATCGCCGTTGATGAGAATAGACGGCCGAGATTCATCGCCATCTTCGCTTTTTTTTGTTTGTTGGTCTTTGGTTCTTCTTTTCTTTCTTTCTCTGCAAAATAGAATGAAAAGAGAAGCATACAACAAAACAAATCGTGGTGGGCGGACCGGCCTCGTGGGCTGGAGTTATGATGCCACGTGGTGGTTGCCGAAGTTGCATTGGGCCTCAATGGGCTTCTCTTAATGGTGGCCCAAATAATTTCTTTTTTCCGTCTAATATCATATCCGAATAGCATTGATAGGACATTGACAAGATGATAATACTAATGATACTATCGACACAATATTGTTATGCATAATAACAATTACATTGAGATGAATTCAATGGCATCGATGGGACATTGACAATATGTTTTCTTAAAAACTAGACATTATGTACGGGATAAGAGATTCTGAAAGCTTAAGAAGATTGTCCAAGATGATGTGATAAATATGGACCAACCAAGAATTTCCAACATGTGGATAACCTAAAAACAGAAAGTTGAAGTGTAGAAGGAAGACAGTTGGAGAGAAAAAAAAAAGGAAGAATTGGGTGGAGAAGCGCACATTTTGAAGAGAATTCCACGGATTAAGTTCCCACAAAGACACCCAAAATCCTCAAACTCAGGTATCACTTTCCCTATGCATGTTTGTCTCACTTTGACACGTTCTCTATATTGTTATTCACTTTTTATGTTCTTTTTACATGGTATAATACGAGCATAACTTTCTAAAACAAATCTTGTGTATAATGCAAGACAGCAACACAATCGAACTCATTCCCGGGCTGTACTGATAAAGATAATTCCTCAATAAAACAGCTAATCTTTCGAGGAAGAGAAAACATTTCTACACCTTATAAATCTGAAAACTAGAAATAAGCTCGGATGAGTTGTGTTCGAGCATAATTCAGTGAGTTGTGTTCTTGTACTCAAAGGAATAAGCTCGTTAGACTAGCTCAAAGATCGGCTTCATACAAAGGACCAATTCATGATTTTTGCTAAGATATTGCTTCTTCTCTATGTAGGTTCTACTTCACATAGCCAACAACATGAATCAACAACAAGCAAGAGTCCTGAAATCGCACCTCTGGGGTCCGATGTTCCGTCACCACCCATGAACACTGCCGTGGGAGGCAAGGCTACTCTTCAATCAGAACGTTCATCCATCACGGCCAGCGGAATATAAGCCATACTGGTTAGCAAAACTTCATCTATCTATAATGCAACCAAAAGCATTATGTTTAAGATTGATGAGGTTGATTTTGTTAATCTGCAGTTGTGTGGATGCATCTGATGATAAGAACACCTGAAAACAAGAACTCGGATGCACACATTATGGAACGATGAAAGGACCACTTGTACATTTTCTAGTACAATACTTTGTTGGCCTTCTGCTATCTTTTCTTGATAAATAAATCTGTGAAATCTTTGCAAACTATACACAAGCAGGCCAAAAAAGACCACAAATATTTCCCAATTTTAAACAATTGATGAAGAACCAAAACTGTACATATTATTCCTCTAGAAACAACCACGCAAAAAGACAGGGCAAAAACTATGAACAAATAAATATTTTAAAAGCTATAACCGGCTTCGCCGAAGACTACTTGATTGTGCAAAGAAACAGAGCTACTAGCCACTTGAAATCACCTCCTGCTGCTGCTGCTCTTCCTTTGGCCTCACCTCCAAATCACCGGGATACAGCATCATGAAGCGGTGAATCCACGGGACAAATCAATTTCGGGAAATCCTTTCAAGATTGAAGCATGCCATATGTCTAGGTGATGCTGTACGCTTGCTCTGTCTTGGTTCTTTAATAAAAATCTTGTCGATCAAGTCATCTATGTCATCACTGTGTGTTTAGTGCTATCAGCGCTTGTCTTGCTAAGATCATGATGCCTCTTCAGTAGATCTTCATGGCTCCCATTGCCATTGTTAATGATGTGCTCTTCTTCATCTTCATTGGAAAGGTATTTGTCAACCTGTGCAGCAGCTTGCCGTCCCTCTGATATTGCCCACACCACCAGGGATTGACCACGCCGGCAATCCCCAGCGGCAAATACTCCATCCACATTGGTCGAGAACCGACCATATTCTGCCTTGAAGTTTGAGCGATTGTCGCGCTCCAACCCCAACTTCTCCGCTACAGTCTGGCAAACCAAACACAACAAACAGTTAGCAAAACTTGAATTGGAACAACTCATTTGACAAAATTAGTGGGATAGATAATAACGATACTAACCGCCTCAGGTCCAAGGAACCCCATTGCTAGTAGGACGAGGTCAGCCTCGATAACCTCCTCAGACCCCTCGATTTCCTTGAATTGGAATTTCCCAGTAGCATCCTTCTCCCATTTGACACGGACCACCTCAAGTCCTTTCACAACTCCATTCTCGTCTCCAATAAATCTCTTAGTCAGCACCTCATAGGATCTTGGATCTTTGCCAAACTTAGCTGCAACCTCTTGGTGACCATAATCTACACGGAATATACGAGGCCACTGCAAACCAAAGATAAAAGAAAATCAACATGCAAGATATCTAAGGACAGTGCATAAAAAGCCAGACAACTTGGTCAGACTTAGGCAGTTCCTCCCTCTGTTCAACAACATGCATATGTAGAACAGAAGAAATCCGAAAATAATGAAATGTAAAACAAGGAAATCCCATCAAGAGTGAGTTAAGAATGAAAAGACTTAAATCCACAGTAATCCAACCTGTGGCCAAGGGTTTCCTGCAGCCCTTGTTCGTGGTGGCTCAGGGAGAAGCTCCAGATTGACAATGCTACTACAGCCATGACGAACAGATGTTCCTATGCAATCAGTTCCAGTGTCACCTCCACCGATTACCACAACTTTCTTGCCCTTGGCAGAAATATAGTTACCATCCTGAAGATTGCTATCTAGCAGGCTTTTGGTGTTTGCATGAAGAAATTCCATAGCAAAATGTACTCCAGCAAATTCTCGCCCTGGTACAGGAAGGTCCCTGCAGATAAAGTAGTCCGCTATTGTTAATCATGTTCAGATAATACCTTAGATGCACAAATACTATACATGTCTACAATGTTTACCTTGGTTTTGTTGCTCCTACTGCTAGAACAATGGCATTGTTCTCCTCTCGAAGGCGGTCAAACGAGTACAAAGGATCAGTTCCAACACTAGCATTAACCACAAAGTTGACACCTTCCTCAGCCATGAGGTTAACCCTTCGTTGAACTATATCCACTTTGTCAGTTTTCATATTAGGAACCCCATACATCATGAGCCCTCCAATTCTATCAGCACGCTCATACACAGTCACTGTATGGCCTATTCTGTTTAGCTGATCAGCAACAGCTAGACCAGCTGGCCCACTTCCAACAACGGCAACCCTTTTTCTATAATATTATAAGTAGTCAAATTAATGATTAATGCACACATACTTGTCAAATAAAATAGTACAATATGTTCTATAACAAGAAACAAAACATCACTATCAGACTGAGAAGAAAGCATACCCAGTTCTATTGAGAGGAGGTCGTGGCACCATCCAACCTTCCTCAAAAGCCTTATCTATGATGGCGCATTCTATGCTTTTGATAGACACAGGATTCTCAATAATACCAAGAACGCAAGAACCTTCACAAGGTGCCGGACAAACTCGGCCAGTAAACTCAGGGAAGTTATTCGTCTCAAGAAGTCTTTCCAATGCTTCATGCCACCTATTCTGGTACACCAACTCATTGAACTCTGGTATTTTGTTACCAAGAGGACATCCAGAGTTTTCCTGCAATTTTATTTGGAAGAATATATTTAGTACATGCAATGAATCAATATCTAGATAAGGCTTAATAAAGGTAACAAAACATACAAGCCTTTACCTGGTGACAGAAAGGAGTACCACAATCCATGCAACGGGCTGACTGAGTCTTCAATAGTGGTCCGGGTTTAGTTTCCTCCATAACTTCCTTCCAATCATTCATCCTAACATTAGGATCCCTGTACTGAACACCCTCACGCTCATAAGATATAAAACCACGATGCTTAACAGCATCAGTGACCTGAGAAGGCCTCTTCATTGTTTCAGCATCTTCAACCACCTGCAAATATCAACGTCCATATTTAGACCATTTGAGACGATGCAATTAATAGAGGTTAACACAAAAAAAAAAATCCAAGACAATCAATGTGCTGTATACAATGAATCAAGTACACTTGCAGTGAGAGGTTTACAGAACCAAGATTGCGATGAAGTACAACTTTCTCCAATTGTACAGGAAACCATATTGGAGAATGGAGGTTTTGCATTACAGACTTTAGCATCATGAGGAGGGAGAGAAGCAACCAGAAAGAAGAGTCACAAAGGAAATATTATGTAGGATCTGTTTTGTTCTTAAATTACCTGATTGGATTTCCCATTTAAAGATGCAGCCGCCAGCTTCTTAAGTTCTTCAAAAGCATCTTTCTCAATCAGCTCTGGCTCGTCTTGGTCCTCATCTTCTTCAGCACGCTCTACCTGTTTAGAGTTTTCCTCTCTCAGGTTTGCAAGTACACGCTTATACTCTCGGGGGATAACCTTGATAAATTTGGGCAAAAGATTGCCAAATTCAGCAAGTACTTGACTGGCAAGTTGGCTGTTTGTGTGACGTTGATGCTGCTGTATCATCATTCTAAGGGTCAAAATATCTTCTTCATCTTCAACTTTATCAAGATCAACAAGCTCAGGATTGCATCGGGACTGAAACTTTCCATCCACATCCAGAACAAAGGCAATACCACCACTCATACCGGCAGCAAAGTTCCTACCAGTTTTTCCAAGAACAACGACAGTGCCACCTGTCATGTACTCACAACCGTGATCGCCAACACCCTCGACGACTGCCTTAGCCCCTGAATTGCGAACACAAAATCTTTCTGCTGCCATTCCATTGAAATATGCCTCCCCGTTAGTGGCACCATAAAGAGCTACATTACCAATCACAATGTTCTCTTTTGGATCAAAGTTGCTTCCCTTGGGGGGGTAAACTACAATCTTGCCACCTGACAATCCCTTGCCAACATAATCATTACTGTCACCTTCAAGCTCAAGCGTGATGCCAGGGCAGAGGAAAGCACCTAGACTTTGACCTGCACTCCCACTGAATTTGATATGGATGGTGTCAGCTGGAAGGCCTTCCCTATTGTAACGTTTGGTTACCTCATGGCTAAGCATTGTTCCAACAGCGCGATTTACATTGCAAATTGGTGTTTCAAAGTATGCAGGGAGAGCCTTGTCTAGAGCAGCTTTGGAAAGAGAAATTAGCTTGTGGTCGAGAGCCATATCCAATCCATGGTCTTGTTTCTCAACACAATACTGTACAGCTCCAGGCCGAAGATCTGCTGCAGGTCTAAGTAATAGGGACAGATCAATGTTGTCAAGCTTCTCATTATTTCTAGTCACTTCTTTATCGACCTCAAGCATATCCGAACGACCAACCATCTCATTTAAAGTACGGAAACCAAGTTCTGACATTATCTCTCTTAGTTCCTCAGCTACCATAAAGAAAAAGTTGATAACATGTTCAGGTTCTCCAGCAAATTTCTCACGAAGTACTGGATCTTGGGTTGCAATTCCAACAGGACAGGTGTTCTTGTGACACTTCCGCATCATAATGCAGCCAAGAGTTATGAGGGGTGCTGTGCTGAAGCCAAACTCTTCTGCTCCAAGAAGTGCAGCTATGGCAACATCTCTTCCAGTTTTTAGTTGTCCATCTGTCTGGAGAACTGTGCGCCCACGAAGATCATTAGCAACCAAGGTCTGATGGGTCTCAGCCAAACCAAGCTCCCACGGAAGCCCAGCATTTTTAATGCCAGTCCATCTAGAGGCCCCTGTCCCTCCATCATGCCCAGAGATTAAGACATGGTCAGCATGCCCCTTCACAACTCCACTTGCAACTACTCCAACACCTGCTTCTGAAACTAACTTTACGCTGATTCGAGCTGCTGGGTTAGCATTCTACAAATGAACAGAAAATAATTATTCCAATTGGACACGTTTCTCCACAAGCAATGTAGCAAAACATAATACATAAACACATAAACAGTTTATAAGAGCCATTAAGAGAACATACCTTGAGATCATGAATTAATTGGGCAAGGTCTTCAATCGAGTAGATATCATGATGGGGAGGTGGACTGATTAGACCCACTCCAGCAGTAGAATTCCTGGTGACAGCAATGTCTCCAATAACTTTGTGCCCTGGAAGCTCGCCTCCTTCACCGGGCTTGGCTCCCTGTACAGCAGGATGGTCAAAAGTTAATAAAATGCATGTAACAAATGAATTCAGTTTATGTTTAGTCTCTCGGAATCAATCAAAGTAGGAGAATAAATCAGAAGAGAAACTAAGAACAGAAAAGTAAATATTAGCAATTAGGCTTGTGGCACAGAAGTAGATAGATACCTGAGCCATTTTAATTTGCAGTTCATCAGCATTCGTAAGATAGTAACTTGAAACTCCAAATCTCCCACTAGCAACTTGCTTAATTGCACTCCTCTTTGGATTCCTTGAACCATCTGCAAGAGGCTCCATTCGAGATGGTTGTTCACCCCCCTCACCTTTAGGAAAAAAAAAAACAAAAGTGAATAATTCAGTCGCTATTAGCATGGAAACAAAAGTTTGATATTCATATGTATGACAAATTTGAGCATACGAAGACTTAAGAAGCAAACCTGTATTTGACTTTCCTCCAATTCTGTTCATTGCCATGGCCAGTGTTGTGTGTGCCTCCAGTGATATTGATCCATAACTCATAGCACCAGTGCAGAACCGTTTAACTATCTCACTGGCAGGTTCCACTTCATCCAAGTGAATCTTTTGCTCTGAGCTTTTAAATTTCAGAAGACCCCGTAGATTGCAGGCTTTATTAAGCTTGTGAACTAACTTGGAGTATTCTTTATATGCAGCCACACTGTTAGTTCTAGCAGCCTCTTGAAGCTTTGAAATAGCAAGAGGGTCATTTAGATGAACCTCGCCACCTTTTCTCCAGTGGTAATCCCCAGGATTTGGTAGTGCTACAGCTTCTGCACTTCCTGGAGGATATGTTCGAGAGGGAAATGCTAACTCATGCATGTGAAGCCCATCGCGAGCAAGCATCTCAAATGTTGCACCCTCAACTCTGCTAGGGGTTCCTGCAAAGCACCTCTCAATCACTTCTGATGAAAGACCCAAGCCTTCAAAAATTTGTGCACCCTTGTAAGAGGCCAAAGTAGATATCCCCATCTTGGCAAGAACCTTCTGCATTCCGTAGTTGCTAGCCTTGAAGTACTTTTTCACCAGGTCATTCTTGGAATATATTTCACCATTAGATCTTGGTGGGATCTTTCCGTCAACCTGCAGTCTCCAAATGGCCTCTATAGCCAAGTAAGGGCATATAGCATCTGCACCAAAACCAACCAGTGTACAGAAATGGTGTACTTCACGTGGTTCAGCAGATTCAACTATCAACCCAACTTGTGTGCGTTCAAGATGTTTAACTAGATGTTGATGAACAGCACCAACCGCCAGGAGGGAGCTTACAGCAACACGCTTTGAGGAGAAGGCTATACATTAAAAGAGCAACAGTTAATTGGACAGTTTTCAATTGACTATTCTAAAGTTTCAACTGTAAGTAACATGAATAACCATGACAAACCTCTGTCGGAAAGAACAAGTGTGGTATAGCCCTTCTTAATTGCCTCCCGTGCTTCAGCACAAATCCTATCCAAGGTCTTTTCCAATCCCTGCCTACCACGGTCCTTGGAATAAGTTATATCAAGAACTTTGCAACGCCAACCTCTATAGTTCATCTTTTTTATTGCTTCCATTTGTTCAATGGTCAGAAGAGGACCTTTGAGGGAGAGACGGTGACATTGCTCTTCAGTCGTTTCTGTCAGATCACCCTCTGGACCAATCATGCATTCCATAGAAGTGACTACCTTCTCTCGGATGGGATCAATGGGAGGGTTTGTAACTTGAGCAAACATTTGCTTGAAATACTCAAATGTAAGCTTTTCTCTGTCAGACATAACAGCCAATGGGGTATCATTTCCCATTGACCCAAGAGCCTCTGTGCCGTCTTTTGCCATAGGAAGCAACAACATTTCCAAGGCTTCAACAGTATAACTGCATGCAAGATAAATATGTCACTTAAATGATAGTCAAGAAGGTTACAACATAAGGTAGTAGGAACATCACATACCCAAAAGCTTTCAATGGCGCCAATAAACCCTGGATTCCCATGTTTTCCATGTTTTCATCATCAGTAGATGCCTAGAAAACATGAATGAGATATCAAAGTAAGAAACACACACAAAATAAAAGCAAAGAGAACAATAAAGGAGAAATAGTTGAGTCAAATTACAGGAATAACTCCAGCTATTGATGGAGGGACCCTGTCAGATTCAGGAACTGAATCTACTATGTCCTTGAGCTCAATCTTTTGTCTTTCAAGCCATTCCCCATAAGGCTGTGCCATTGAATATTGCTGCTTCAAGGCTTCATCATCTACAACAACATGGTTCTCAAAATCCACCAATAGCATCATTCCAGGATTAAGTCTTCCTTTCCTGCTGACATCTTCTGGAGGAATGTCTACCACTCCAACTTCACTGGCCATAATAACTCTACCACTGTGAGTAACATAAAATCGACCAGGTCTCAGTCCATTACGATCCAGTGTAGCTCCCAAATAGCGACCATCAGTAACTGCAACAAATATTTGTTAAGAAGAGAGTACACAAACGAGATTTTATGTAAGACATTTTTCAAGTAAGTCCAAAACTCTTTCAAATATGCATTACATGATATAAGAGCTGGCCCATCCCATGGCTCCATGAGAGATGAGAAATATTCGTACAACGCTTTCCTTTGAGGATCTATGTTCTTGTCATTTTGCCATGCTTCCGGAATCATCATCATAATAGCTTCAGGGAGGCTTCTGCCAGCTCGAACCAGGAGTTCAAGGACACCATCAAAAGCTCCTAGATAATGGAAAAGTCAAACATGTATTAATAAGCAGAGAAGGGATTTTGCTATTAATACCTCTTTAGGCTCTTGAAAATTAACATCCCTTTAGGCGCATGCCAACTCAAGACTTTATTATTCACCTGAATCAGAAGAACTGGCATCCACAATAGGCAACAGCATCTTCAACTCTTTTTTTGACAAACCAAGTTCCTTACACTTAAGCAGTCCCTCCCGAGCCTTCATCCTGAGTATATTTCATCAGTATGTTAAAAAATTATTTTAAGCAACTTGAAAGTTAAGCAGGGATACTCATTTACAAGTTTACGATGCAGTAAACTCATTTTACGATGGTTAAGTCGAAAGGAAAAGTAAGTTCAAGAAGACAGATACGATACACAACTCACACCTAGCACTAGCACAGGAGAAAAATCTACTTACCAGTTAACATTTCCTCTTAGAGTGTTTATTTCTCCATTGTGGCCAATGACACGCATAGGCTGAGCACGATCCCAGCTGGGAAATGTATTTGTTGAGAATCGTGAGTGCACCTGCACAAATAGTCAAAAGAACCAAAGTGTCATTTACAATTCCATATTCTGTATGCAGAAATATGGAAACAGATGCCAAAAGCCTATAACAACAGACACGAAACTGTGTTCAGGCTGCTCCAGTCGATACTGAAATCCTAAGCTACACTTCCACCAAACACAGTTTCCTTTGCACCACCTTTTTGGAATTTTTTTTATCCTCAAGAACTGATCATAGAGAGCAGTACACCAAGTTTCTGCAAACATGATTTACTTGATAATGAGGTTTCTTACCAACTCACCCAATGCATCCAATCCAGCATCCAATTTCAATTAGTAATCAAGGGAGTGGAAGAACTTAAGAGATCATTCAAACCTCAAGGCCTCAGAAGTCATTCCTCAACCTTGCATCTCTTCATTTACTGGTTGTTCCCATGCTGTTTTGTGGAGTATTGAGTTAGTGGAATTAGAAAACGAGAGAATGGATTATATATTTACCAGGGCCATGTAGCTCGTAAACCTTTCATTGCCAAGATCTGCATAATAGTAATCCTTCAGCTGAACGGGCTTCAGCTGACCTTTGTACACAACAGTCCTGCATAAAATCAGCAACAGAGTGAATGACATGATCACATACATTATAAACTTCTTGATAAAATGAATATGCCAGATATCTGAAGAACAAACCTAGAGGAAAGTGAACATATATAAAAGTCTTTGGCACCACCACGTTCTAGGTTTAATGCAGCTCGGATGGCAACCATTGAAACCCTTCTGAGTATGTACATCTGGAAGCAAGGAAATGCACCAAAGAATCATAAATTAATTCCTGAATAGACCTCAGATGGTTGATGTACAACATGGGAGAATCGTATTCCCTTGGTTATTTACATCTGGATTATAGCATATGAAAAGAGATAATACCTGACGCTCGAGGTCAACTTTTGACCTTGGAGTCGGGGTAACAAACACTTGTTCAATGACAGGCTCTGTCTCCCGAGCCGACTTCCCCAAATCTGAGTTATCGGTGGGAACAGATCGCCACCCCAGAACGGTATGTCCCAGGGACTCCGCAACCTGCAAGCATACAAACAACACACCTATAAGTTACATCGCACCAGAAGTTAACATCACAAGTAGAAATAGCAATTACCACAAAACATTGTCCTTCGGAATGCGCACTAGAATAACTTCTGAAAGACACGTGTGTTACTGTCAAATAAGAAGTTCTGTTCTTATTTGAACATATATGATCGGCAATGTATATAAAGCTCAAATTGAAGCACTACCTTTGTGAATTCTCTTTTGCTTTGGTTTCGCCTACTCTCCGATGTGGGCAAGAAGAACATTCCGACGGCATACTCCCCCAACGGTGGAAGCTCAAACCCAGCATCTTTAGCAACCTGAAACACACAAACACAAGAAAAATTCAGTACACAAAAATTCGGAATTTTCAACCGTAATTACGAATGGTAAATCAATCCAACATGCAATTTTTCTCTTAATTAGCTAAAAAATAATCTGTTCACACAAAATTACACAAAACCATTACAGAAAGAAGACAAAAGTTAAACTAGAAACGCCAATTTAGCATGAAAATGATGCGTTAGCTCATAAAACTCCGCCACAATCAAAACAAAATCAAACCTTTTCGAATATCCAAAATTGAAAAACTCCAAAAAACTATAGATAATTAGATAAGATAGTGTACCTCCTTGTAGAAGTCGTGAGGAACGCCGACGAGAATCCCGGCACCATCTCCGGTGTTCGTTTCGCAACCGCAAGCTCCCCTGTGCGTCATCCGCACCAGCATTTCAATCGCATCCGTAATCTGCAAAACCAAACACCAAAATCAAATCAAATCAAATCAACCGCCAAAATCACACGTGCGAATTCCCAGTTCCGTACTCGCGCACGTACAAAACACGAACGACCTACCGTTTTGCGGCTGCATTCGCCGGACAATTCGGCGACGAAACCGACGCCGCACGAGTCCTTATCGAACGACGGGTCGTACAACCCGAGCGGTTTCTCCGGGACGGCGGAGAGCATGGAGCGGACGACCCGGAGCTTCGGCGACCGGCCCGGCCCGTCGGACGGCCATAAATGGACCCTCTCGGATCCGGAGGCCCGCAACCGTGTCCCGAGGAACTTCTTCGACAAGAGCCTGGTGGAGTTCTTTGCGACGGAGCAGGCGGCGGCTCCGCTGCCGAGCCGAGCTAGCGGTGACGCATTGAGCTGAGACGCCGGCGCGACGGAAGGTTTGGTGGTGGTTCGGAGTTGGAGGATCGAACCAGAGCTCGCCAACATTATTCACACACAATCAAATTCGGAATTTTTTATTTTTCCGATTTGAGTTTGTGTGCTTGTATATATATGATAACAGAAATACAATACTGATTTTTTTTTGTTCAAATAGATTCTATTTCAGAATCTAAACTCCGTTGGATTAGGAGACTAATACGGGATTTAGATCCAACCGGTAGATCTACAGACGGGACCGCTTCGTGAGGCGATTTTGGAATTGCTGGTAAGAATCAGTAAAAAAGAAACAGGACGGGAGCGGAATGGAACGAGAGAAGAGGTCAACGAATTCGATGCGGCCTTTGATCTCAACTTTCCCGGAAAATTTAATTTTCCCGGAAATTGAGCGGAAAAAATGAGAGAGAACAAAAAGGCAGCTTCAGCAGCAGCAGCGGCAGTATAGTTCGGTGTGAAGAGGCAGAGCGGTGGTTATATAGACAGGCTTTTAGAGAGAGGGCGGGGTTGGTGCGTGTGGTGTTTGAGTTCTAGAGGGAGAAAGTCAGGGGGCCGTGGGACCTACATAAAATGGCTAATTTATCAAGTTGGGATATAAAGCAGGCTTTTAAATCGTTGTATCGCAACTCCAACGATAATAAATATCAAATTATGACGATACAACGATTTATGCAACTCCAACAATGATAAATAACAAATTATGACGATCTAATAATTTACAATTTTTTTTCGTAAATAATAGAGAACGATGTATTTTAGATCTTTTACTCGAAATTTACTGTTATTAAGCCGAATGCACAGCTCAGAAATTAGCAAATTTGCCACGTGTGCGTGCGACTATGCGGCACGGGACAGCCGCTCAGGGTAGGCCCCATAGCTGATGGAAACATTTGTTAATTAGATAAGCTATTATAGTGGTTTGTTGGTTTTCTGTTTTCGTTAGGCGGCCACTTTGGTCTTTCGGAGCATAACCGAACCAGCTAGGTTCGGATCCGAGCCTACGCAGTAAATGAAAACTAGAATAGGTGAACGTCTAATTCACTTTTGATTGGAATTGTAATCAATTTTGGATAAGCACAGATACTCACCCGGATTTGGATTGATTACAAGGAATTTAAGTTTGTATTAACTGATAGGATTGCTTTCGGTCTGAATTACCAGTTTGCCCTTAAAATCCAAAATTTTCCTTTCCCTATTGTTGTCGCACCTCCTTTTACCTACCTACCGTACGTAGAACATTTGCTTATTACCTCTTGGTATTTTAGTAAACTAGCGTAATTCTGGTTGTGACGCAATCAGTGACGGAATATGGACTCCATTAACTCAAATTATCGACAAAAGAAGCCTAACCATTTGTACCCGATCAACCAAATCAATATGCGGCAAATGGTAAGTGACGAATTCATCAAAACAAAAAAAATGGTAAGTGACGAATCGATGGATCTGCCGCCGGGATTTTACGCGGCCAACAGTTAAAGAAATGGTTTTATCCACTTTCCAAAAGTCTATTGCTGCTGTATATCCAGAAATTTATTATGTGATTCTACTGTCATCTCTTTCCACCATATGAAGCGATTTTGCAATATATGACCTGGTAACAATTGATGTGATTAATTATGAAATTTCAAATTCTTTCTTGGCTGTTATTTTCATCCTTTTTGGGTCCAGTTATATGAGAAGAGAAAATTATGGCCAACAGAAAATTCCACCACAATTTGTAAGTTGCATCTTCCATTAATATTTCAATCAATAATTTCTTTCACTTTTCCACTTGGTAAGAACGGAATGATATGTATTGGTCTACTATCCTCAAACTATGTATGAATAAAGCAATTTTGGAAGTTATTCAAATAAAGTATAAATTTTACATATATCTTTATATGCAAAGCGAATAATAGCTATTTAACATCCGAACAAGTGAAGACAACGATATTTGAACTTACCAAATCTTTTCCAGCATCGATAACACTCAAGTAGTGACATATACGAATATCGCCCCAAATGATGTAATATGGGGGAATCACTCTCAAAGGCAACATAATATTGCAATACGAAAAGATATTATATCTCATTGAACAATATTATTGTATAACAGTAGTTAATATTTATAATCTTATAAAATATTTTAAAAATATGATAATGTGTGATAATTTGAAATGCCATAAGGTCAAAAAAGTTTCAACACAAATGATGTTTATTGACTATACAATTTCCCGTGCGTACCGTATTAACCTCTTGTTTGGCTTTCATAAATCAGGATTGACAAAAATGCCTCTGGTTTACCTTTTAAGTTTCACACCATTTCAAAAAAAACAAGAACAAACACAGTAGGCTCGTCTTGGTGGAAAGCGAGAATGGTCTTTGGGTGGGGCATTTTACAACTTTTTTCTGGTGGGGGTGGGGTAAATGGACGCGGATCTCTCCTGTCCCGTAGTCTGTGTCTCACCATTCAAACTCACGTGTCATCACCTAATCCCACGTCCTAATCTGCCTACAGGCTTTAGATAGTAGGTCTTGTAGGAGTGTCGGCCAGCTGTCAATCGGACTGAGCCATGAAAATTTGGGAGTAACCATGGGGTACTTTTTGTGAACAAAATTATAAGGACTCCTCTTTATCAATATTGCGAAAAGTACGGATGCCCAACTTTCCTCGTCATGTGAAACGTAGTCTTTCATGCAGTCTGAAAAACGCGAATATTTGCATCAATACCTATAACTACCCCTGAGTATGGCGCTCATATAAAAGAATTTACAGTATCGTATTATAATAATATATGAGTAGATTAAAGATATTAATTTTATTCTTTATTAGTGTTATATTATAATATATAATTTATCAATAGTAATTCTTATATAGTGCATTATATTATCAAATAAAACAAATTACAATTACGTACTCTATCATTTGAGTCAAATTTTAAGATGATATATGTACTTTTTTTTTCCTTGCATTTTAATACCTTATACTTTCAAATCCTTGGATTGTGTTCCACCGTTTGTAAAATCGTTAATTTTTTGTTGTTTAGAGATGTGGGTTTGATTAATTGGTATTTGGGTAAATGGATTAAGTATATACAGTAAAAATTATGGTGCCAAAACTACTAAATGATGCATTCTCCAATGATTCGAAGCTGCTCGATGTAATTGTACCACTAGCTGTAGACCACAAATAATAGAGAAGAGTGAACATGTGGGCTCCACAGCATCCAGTCATCTCTCAACATCTGAAAATTGAAGATTTACGAATGATAAAACACAATTGCAATGATTTGAAAGTATATGGTACTAAAATGCAAGAAAAAAAGTGCAAATATCATTTTGAAATTTGACCCAAATTACATGGTACGTAATTATTATTTACTCTATCAAATATGTCACCTAATTGCAATAATATTATCCTATGGTGTTAATTTTCTGCATTATTGTTTTCTGTTGTTTAAGGAAACACCACAAACACGAGGCGGGATTCTGTGGTCACCAACCAACCAACCCCTGTTGTTGCGTTGGTAGGTTGAACCAAATGAAAAAGTAGTTAGGTGGTTTACTGTTAAAAGTCAAGGTGATCTACGTGGACTATGTTGTCCCCTTTACGCTATATCCAACGAGTGAATTTGGACTCGTTTTCCGCGAAAAAAACATTGTTACTTTTACGAGCGTAACGCAGATTCCGCCTTTACAAAAACCAACCGGCAGGGGGCTCTTTTTTTTTTTTGGCCAAATAGAATCCCCCCTGATACAGAACCAGATACATATAACTGGCAGGGGGCTTTTTCTTTTTTCATTTTCATTTTTTTTTGGAATTTTCTTGTATGTTGTACCTTGTTGCACATGCTTGAGATCATGACACCTAGAGATAGAGACATCACAGAACACTAGAAAATAAATGAATTGATTTTTGATAAGATAAGCTGTAATTAAACGTCGATTTTATCGACAAAATGTTTGGTGTGTTTTGCTTAAAATTAATTTTCCGACTACTAAAGTTCAAACAGCGACCCTATTATTTGTCCGTTGTTATCAGCGAGAAAAGGAAAATGATTGTGGTAATTACAATAATTTAAAACATATCAAAAGATAGACATGTGAGTTGGATAAAGCAAAATAATATTGTTTCTTGATCGAAATGAGAACAATATGTTTGTCAGTAAAAACATCAACAGGATAAGGAAGAGCAAATTCCGATTGTGAAAATCTATAAACCTTAACTTGAGAATATGTGTTTTCAATATTGAAGGCACATTTACTAACTCGAAATAAAAACAAGCAAGAATCTAAATAGGCTAGAATTGAATTGAGCAGAAATAAAAATAAGTCATTCTCATTTTAGTGTTTACTGACCATGAAAATCATTTTCAGGAATCAAAAGCAGTTTGATTACCAAAATACTCTTCTATAAAACATACATACACTTCCTATTCCTTTTCATATTTAATAGAATATACCCAGCTTTGCCAAACAAAAACATCAAATTAGATTCATTGTTAATAATGAAAGGGGAGAAATAAATTTCAAGTTAAAATAGTCCAAATAACTTCAGGTTTTTGAGGCCTAAAACAGAGTCGGAGTTGAATAAGAGGCAGTTAGGTCGGAATAATGGATTGTGGGTGTTAGAAGAAAAGAGAAGAGAAGATTGGGGTAATTTTGAAAATTAAACTCTTATTAATATTCCTCTTATTTTAATACATTACCCTCCCTCTGAATGAAAATCTCCAAAGAATGGGAATGAGAATCAATTTTTGGCGTGAGTCCCACAAGCCTTTTCATTCCAAAGTTGAAGTTAACACCAGAATGAAAATCGTTCTCATTCCATTCTCATTTGCTGATTCTCATTCCCTTGAAGTAAACACACATTGAGAGAATTGTTTGAAATGCAATAAATCATAGAGACAATGACCCCTAAGAACAAAATAGGCACTCTAATTTCATGGAAGCCACAAATTTTGAATCTTCACCTTCAAGAACAAAATAATAGGGACCTCCCTTGACAGCCAAACAAAACCCACGCGCAAAAAAAAACCATCGCATGCGGGACCCCCTTTTCAAAAATCACACAAAAACATTTATGACCATACAGAAACAATTTATGCTAGCACCGAAATAGTTTGTGATTGCACAAAAATAGTTTGTAATTACATAAAAATAATTTGTGTCAACACATAAACAGTTGTGATGGCACCAGTCTTCTTTTTCCTTGTTAAATGGTGGCTCAAATGGGTTCTATAAAAGCTCAATCAAAACTGATAATAAGTTGTCGCCATCATAGGTTTTGTCGAAACAAGAAGATTGACTCTCCAAGGTGGCTGGATTTGATCCGAATCGATTTTTCCGAAAAATTCCTAGAATATTGCTCTCTTTTTTTTTTTTTTTTTTCTATACTAGTTTTTCAGGTTGTCCATCTTAGTATCAATAGAAAATAGAGATAGATACGAGTTTGACGTCACTGGCCTCGTGTCAATGCAAGATTTATGATTTGTATAATTTTTCAGAGGAAAAAAGAAGAGAAACACTGGGGGAGAATGGAGGGGCTGACGTGAAAGAATAAAAAATTTTAATTAGTGTAATTATATTACATGTCTTTTTACCATTGTATGAGATTTATTTAAATTCCATGTCTAATCATATCATGTAGTTATACAGTTATACTTGTCTAGTTCTAACTTCTACTTAGCCTAGCCGAAAGTATTCCAACAAAGAAAGAGAGGGAGCGCAATGTTGATTGTGCAGTGATGGTCGAGAGAGAGCACAAAAGCTCATGGACAAAAATAAACATGTGTCAATGACAGCTACGCTGACCTTAGTGTTACTGTATTCGATAATAAAGAGTGCGGACTACTGGCCAATTCGGCTCGACTTTTGTCTCGTGTTAGAGAGAAATACATCAGAAAGTTCAGAGATTTTGTTTGTTTACTTTTGTTTCCCAAAATACATTTCACATAAACTGCTTTAACGATTCAACTATACTATTTACCAAAAATATTTATGCTAAACAAGATATTAAGCATACTCAAAACGGAGCAATCACTTTCTTCGCAATTTTGGAAAAGTATCTTTGTTCAGTGACGTAGCCATGAAATTTTCTTTAGAGGGCTCTTACAAAATATAAGAGGAGTAGATTCTAAACATCTTTAATAAAGCTACCCCTTACTAAAAGGAGATTCTAAACATCTTGTATAACATTTAATGTTAATGTTCTTTTGTGAACGGGTTCATGTTGCCACCAAACATTGGATTCTCACTTAAAGCATCTCCATCCGAACCTTCAATTCCTATGTGGAGTGCTGACAATGATAGAACTAACGCCATGTATCATCCATTCGAAACTTCAAAAGATGATGTGAAATAACTTAATGTTATAATTGACATCATGTCAATTTGCATTGTTCGAAGACTATTTATTGCTATGGTTGCATTTTATTGGTTATGAAAAGTTGTTGGTCTCATGTTTCTTCATCTAATGTTTTCTATTGGTTACTATTTTGACATATCGGGTGGAAGAAAATATTAGTTAAAATGTCATTTTGCCACATCACTATAAAAATGAAAATTGATGTTATTTATTTGACATCTCCAATGGAGATGCTCTTATTGCACTAACACCAGTTCTTTCCACAATTGATTAGACATGATTATTAGGCTTAAACAAATGAAAGAACATAGTTAATTAGCCGCCCCACATGTGGAAGATTCTTACTTTCAGATTCCAATTTTGGGTTTACCAAGGAAACACGTGAGCTAGCCATGAGGCCATCTTGTGGTTTGAAAGACGTTAACAACAAATCTAACATGATACCTTAGTTAGCTTAATTAAGTGAAAGATTTTGATCGAGTTTTCAGCATTTTTATTTTTTATTTTTGTTTTGTTGATGATGCACAATCTTTTCTTGTATTTCGATAAACGGTGGAGGTTCAGAATCAATATATGTGCCAAATTTTGTTTTGCTAAAGAAAAGATTGGGAATTTTTAACGAGCAAAAGTATATGGTAATAAAGTTTATATTCTGCATGATCAGTAAGTAGATTTTTTTTGATATTCGAGGGAACCCACCATCCAAAGTTAGAGAAGTCTTTTCAAAGAAATGGAACATCATTATTATAAATCTAGCATACTTTTCCAACTTTCAATCAAACAAAAACCATTCCACATCTTCTCAACCCTTTTTCTTTTATGCAAACTACACTAGAACTTTATACGTACATCTTCTGATAATGGTTATTCAATCTTAATTTTACAATTTAAAATAATTCTGAATTTTGAGTGTAATGAACGACAAACTCCTTTTTAAATTGATATATGTGTGTTAAATGATGTAAACCTCTCCCGTGGACAAGTCATAATTAGCTAGAATATTCTCCAACTGTCGGCATGCATATGTGGTGCCCTGCCCTTTTAAGAAATAGTGAAACATGAATCTACTATAAAATTCCTAAAGTGTGTATCTTTGTTGTCTCATATTAATGTTCCCGATTAGTATTAATCAATCACTTTTAATTCATAAAAGAAATAAATAAGCAAAGGTCCTCTATTCTCATCTGTCTTCATCATATGGTGTGCACATATATTTTGGTTGATAATATGAGGACAATGATGCCTTACCTGTATTGATTGGCATAGCTTCATAATCAAAACCAAGGTGCATGTACAAGATATATACAAGCAACTCATGTAAGGAAACGACAAAAATATCAACAAATTACAATTTTGTTCATTAGAGTTGAATCACGGTTTAACACACTAATTTTGGATAACAGTTCGATGGTAAAAATAATATTACGAGGAATCCGAACCAAACTCAAACGAGGGACGGAGGTCGTCCGAACCACAGTCCGAACCACATGACGTCATGACAACCATGCAAGGAAATTCGTAACATGTCTTTCATCGACGAATAAACAACACACGAAAGAGATGAACACATAAAAGAAATGGATCAGCATATTTTGTAAGCTCCGCCATGAATATAAGTATTCATGTCATCATATTCAAGGAGCAATTAGAACAAGAAAAGCTTGGATTCCTCCATTTAAAAATTGCGATTGACCACAAAGATCTATAAATCATGGATGCACATTACAAAAAAGAAACATAAAAATTATGTGGCGCAGTATTAAAAAGTGTTGCAGGGCGTATTTTAATAATTTTGGTCCCACTTATGACAATATTTGGCTAAGATTTATGTGATTTGAAATATTTAAGTAGCATTGTTGGACTTCTTCGTTGATGAGGGTAGTTGATTAAGAAAAGAGAGAAAATAAGAAACAAGATTATTAGCTGCTTGTCCACTAATGGCTTGGCGTATATGGAAATTGATTAACAAGTCTATATGCCACTTTGCATTAGCAATGCTAACTGTCGTTTAGCCTCGCGTGCAACACAACATCACAAGTATGAGATGTACAGTACATGTGATAGAAATTAAAGGTCGGAGGGCAAACATAAGTTATATATTTCAGTTCACATATTATAATATGAATGTAGAACATAATTATATAAATTAGTTAAACATATAATATGTTTTTTCCAATTTCCTAAGTCTACAAATATAGATGGTTTGGTTGTGATCCTTTCTTTTCTATTTGAAGGGATTGTAGATATATGACACATTTCTATACAAATCCTAACCAAACAAATACAATCAATACCGACTTGATCAAATTCTGTCCACAAAGCTTGTTCGTATACTTAGCAATGGAAAAGGGGACGCAACAACACTGATTGAGACAAATTGGTTGCATAACTTTAGTAGTTCTTAGTTCAAATTCCAAGAGGGTATAGTAAGCTATGAGTTTGATGATCTCTAAATGCATGTGATGATACCTAATGCGCAATGTGGATTGACATAGTTTGATTAATATTTGTCATATGCTGGTCCCGTATGTGGATGGCAAATATGCACCATAGTCCACAGATTCCGTAGATAAAGACTGAAAACAAAAACTCAAACGGCAACTTTTTTCTGCTCCATTATACGAGATGTAGACTTTTTACTATTTTCAACATGTGCATTTTCGCGTAAACAAACCCATCGACCTAGCCTATGATGTCAAGCTAGCTAGCTAGCTGCTAACTTTGGAAAGTTGCTTGTTCAATTTGGGGACTTTTTAATTGGTCATCTCTATGTAACGCATTATTATTGAATAATTGAACCCTCAATGTTACCCAACTTATCAGCATGTAGTCATGCCAATGCATGATTATGTTATTGTACAATATAATTTGTAAACTTCGGAGATGCGGCTTCTCGGAGCAGTTGGCTCTTCCTTCCTTTTGTATTTTTCATGGAATCCATATTTGGAGGACATCAGATTTCGTTTGCAATGTGCTGTGTGTGACTGTGCATGTCTCTTCGGTTTTGGACGTTAGACTTTGGAGAGGGTCAAAGATCCCATTCTTTGCGGCGTAGTTGGCTTTATGAAACAACCGAAATTCACAGATGGATCGTTTCGCAAGATAATCAATCAATCTAAAGGGACTTCAGACTGATTATGATGGACGGGCTACAAATTTAGGGTTAATATTGCTTTATTCTTGGTCAATTACGTATTCTATAGTGCTTTGTTATTCCCCCAGTGTTTTAAGATGTATATATGTATTAGTTTGGTCACAAAATAGAAAAGTAATGCGATATGGCAGTTTGAGTTGTTTTCTTCTTGGGGGTAAGTGGCCGTTTGAGTGGTTGAGGAGTCCTTCACTGTTTGTATAGGTAAATTGCTTCTTCGAAGATTCCAAGAGTCAATGCATAACTTGCCAATACAATATAAAAAAGAAAAAAAGTGCTGCTTGCTTGCGGTGTCGAGTTTGTGGTCGAGTAACGTTCTTAAACTTTTCTGTATTATCTACGTACTTTCCCATTAGGAATACTGTTGCACATTGTTAATTTTGTAGGGTAGTCTCATAGATTATGTCGAGAATATGAGGAGTTATCCCATATTGATTATAAAATAGATTTTACAAATGTTTATTGGGTGAATTAGTTTAAAAGTGAAACATCAATCACATTCATCATAGTATCAGAATGGATTGACCTACATGTGAAGCTAACATGGCCAAAAGAGCCGAAAACGGCACAAATATGCTTCATGTCTCCAATTAAATCAGCATAGGACACAAAAGATGCCACCTGTTAAAGGAGAGGCATGTTGAGGATGTAAGGGGTTATTTCTCACTTTGGAAAAGAGACTTTACATGTGTTTATAAAGAGTTAAATTACTCCCTTCATTGTTAATTGATTTTTAGAGTGAAATTTCAACCACCTCAAATTAGTGTATTGCCACATGAGCTCAACCAAAACTTTCCCCGGAAATAAAGACATTCAGCTATGACTTTCATCTTAAGTACTATTGTAATTGGTTTTCAATTCAGCTGCGATTAATTGATGCAGATGTGAGCTAGAAATTATCTCTGTTGTTGTGCAAAAGATAGTCATGGGCCATTGTATTACTTTCTCCTTTCCATACGGGACATGTAGAAGATTTATAATCATCCATAGAAAACAATATTGGAGTAAATTTATAAGCTGGTGTGGGGTGGTCAACTCGAGAAAGTGTTTAGGAAGTGGTACTGTTATCTAATTCAGCATGTTGTGATTCATTGATAATGAACATCCAATGGGTGAAGTGCAACTTTAATAGAAAAAGGGCAATTAATTTACTTGGTGCATCTGCTAGCTGCAGGGTCCCAGCAGCTCAGCTGTCATTGCAATTGGCATGCGTTTCTTTCTATGTATGCTTTCAATTTTTTATTTTCTGGGTCAAATACTTTAATTGTATTGTATATTCACATTATTATATTGTATTCAACGATGGAAGAGTTGAGACTTTTCTCTTCTTCGAGATTTTGCACACTGTGAAAAGGTGAAGATTGTCCATTAAGAAAGGAAATTAAGACATGCTGTCCCGATTAGTGATACCAAATCTGAGACAACCGCATCACTAATCTCACCTTAATTGCGTTGGTCGCAAGCAAATGAGAAGCTTCTTTAATTAACTACATTCAACACTTGAGATTACCTTGTACTGCTCTCTGTAATTAATTGTACTCCAATGGGTAGATAGTGGTAGGTTGATTATTAGTTGATGGACCATAGACTATGAGTGGGTAGGCAACTGAAAACTATTTAGGAAGATGGGTTAATGTGAATCTAGACTAGTATGATTCCTCCTAATCATATATATAGTCACAATCATGATTAAAACTATTCCCACCAACCCCCATAACCCATTTTCTTTTCCTTTACCTTCCTAATTTTTTTAACTGGTCAAAAGCAACTTGTTCTCTAAACTAATAAAAGGAGGAAATCTGTAAAAGGGGGTTATTTGGAGTTCTGGGATGATCCATGTGTTGCTAATGATTGTGATGTTGACATCATGTTCTTCTGATTTTCACAGCATCAACAAACTTGCACCATAAAATGCCAGCTTTATGTATAGAATTAATTTTTATTGTATATATATTTGTTTGACAACAACTTAGGAAGGCTTTTGCTGCTAGATCATTTGGCAGGTTTGTGCAGCTGTGCTTTTGTATATGAATCTGAGCGCTAATAAAAAAAGATTCTCAGGTTGCAAGGGCTTGTCATTCAGTTGATAAAGAAGGTCTTCAGATTGATTCCTCAACCCGCTATTCTCTCTTTTTGTGGTATGGGGCTGGAAAATGAAGAGAGGCTGCTTGGTGGTTGGTAAAAAGAAGGGTAATAACTTTGTCAGAGCCTCTCATTTTCAGTGATTGTCTCACTTTGCCTTTTGGAGTGGACCAGAGAAAACAGTGAAAGAAAGGAAGGCTGCAATGTAAAGGCTACACAAATCATTATTGGTCATTTCTAAGTTTCATAATTGTGAGAAAGTATGAACACATGTAACACGATACGATTGACAATGGGTTGGTAATCTATTGATAAAATAGTAATACGTTAACACGAATTGTCACCCGATGCAAGTAGACATGTGGTCCTTCATCGGGTAGATGGTGATATTAAAGAAGGCTTGAGCAATAAGGCAAGTGAGTTTGGTAGTTAGAGACACATTCTTGTATGGGTTAGGCAATGAATATTAAGGTCGTTGTTTGTATGCTTCACATGATTTTGTGATGTTTGGTTCCCATCTGTCACTAAAGAGTTCTACCTAGACTGTAGGAGAGACTGCGGAGAAGATCTTGTGCATTTGCAGAAGGTTATGGTTGGTAAGCAAGAAAGAGACACATTTTAGTCAATTCTATGGGCCTACTTCTTATGTATTTATTTTTCGATCTACCAAAGTCGATTGATTAAGAGCATTTCACCCATGCACATGAATTCCCAAGTTAGACTCCCCCTCCCGTATATCGCTTCGATAAAGTTATAAAATGTAAAATTTGGATTCCGCACCTCTAGTTGGACCAAGGAAAATGAACGAGAAACGAAGTTGAAATTGGAATATGAAATCAGGGAATATACATTTACTTGTGGAGAAAATGGGATATCCGATAAGGGCCAAACAATCACAAGCCCAATAAGACCAACTCAAATGGTAAGTTGTCACATAATGAACCAACAGATTACAAAATTTGAAGACTCGATCACTGAACTGTTTTGACTTGCGCTGTCTAAAGCTCGGTGTCGCATAAACGGATCATCAGTTGCGAAACCATGCTTCGAGCAAAAGGAATGTAGCTCAGACTGTACCTGAAACAGGGCACGACCATAACAGTTGTCTGGTCAACCATTGGATTCATCTCATGAGTGCAAAATAAGATGGATAGACAAGCTGGAAATTTTGCCAGATGAGTAAACATGCCACGAACACAAGTAATATTGTTCAGAATAGTTTGACACTGAACTTGGATTCTGCGTTTTTTTCATTAAAGTGGTACATTTTCATGGGAAAGGTGAACGTGAAACTGAAACTTACCAAATAAGGGCGCAGACCTCACATATGATTGCAAGTATTGTTAAAATCTTGCTATGGATCTGCAAGATGCAAAAGACAATGTCTTGCAATTCATTCCAATAGATCATATATAGTAATTTCATTCACATGTAAAAAATGGAGAGTTTAAGTGGAGGCCATGAAGACAAGATGAAAGAGAGTAAGAGTTTGACATAGCCACATTGGCCAATTAACAGGTCTTCCAACATTCTATCCTTTCCCGTATGATTATGATCATTCAGAAACACAAGTTTTTTTTTGAAAAGAACTCTATATTTGATGGTTAGGACTGAGGATGCATCACGACTCTACTTTCTAGTCGCAGGAGACAAATTTCAGACAAAACTACACTGTTTGAAGAAAATATAAAAAAGAAAAGAAAAGACAAAACTACACTGTTTTAGGAAATGTTATCCCATATGTTGGATAACTGCAGACTATAGGGATAATCCAGGAAAACTAGGAGTCTATTCAGCAAACGTTTAGGCTCACAGATATATATATATCGTCTAGAAATCAGAACTATCTCCTTGTAGTTTACCACAGATTACTGAGAACTATCGGAAGAGCTTTCCAGAGTTGTAGCTTTCACACAAATTGCTCCATAATATCTAATAGGATAAACGTCTCATACTAACCAAGAGAGCACAGATAAGTGCTATAACAACACATCCAAGGTAGATAGCTGTTGCAAATATTCGGACAGCATCAAACATCATTCTCATTTGTTGTGCAGGGCCGAAGAGGAAGGCTGTACTGCCAAAGAGGAATACAGGTCAGCATCTGAATGATCTTAGCGAATTTCAGTTAAACTTAACCAGAGACACTTGCATGAGCAAAAGAAGATAGATTGAACAAGCTTCTGGAATTTCAGCAGAGCAAATACCATCACAAAGCAATCTATGTATTGTTGCCCAAGAATATTATAAGATGTTTCTGGACCTACCTTCCCACTGCCAACAAATTGCCAAAGGTGAACAAAACGGCAAATTTGATGGGTTTGGCAAAGACAATCATTGACTGCCAAAGAAGCAAAAGTTATAAGGATATGCTGTAACAAAGTATCAGAAAATTATCCTACAAGTTATCTTCATAAAAAGAACGTGAGTTTTCTCATTATCGTGTTCCAGTTCTCTAAACATGACTGCATTAACTTTTCTAGTTATGAAATGCAAGTAGAAAGCTGCCCTCAAACATACAAGAAGTTAAAAAATAGCTTAACCGAGGAAAGAAACAGAAAAGAGGTTGAATAGGCAATCACTCGAATACCTCGAGGTTTGAAGTTTCAAATTTCATAGGTCCTAAACACACCTCTCTTTCCTAGTCAAGATCATTCATGAGGAAAAAAAAGATGATACAAGACAAGAATCTGGAAATATCTTTTTATTATTCCACATCTTTTTCGATATTTTTCTTGGTTCGAACACTAAGAAGTAAGCCTAAATACTATGCCAATGCCATCATCTGAAGGCCAAAACGTGAATGGACAAATACTAACTACACATTGCCTACACCATCAAACTCAAACCAATTTCACCAGAAATGACGAGTCCAATGATGAAAGTTCCAACGTTGTTCTGATAAACAACATCTTCGAATCACAACTCAGTAAATTCATAAGAAGGGCATTCAAATTTGCAAATGTATAGAGGAGGGCAAGAATTCTCATACCAGGAACATACAAAGCATACCAGCCAAGAAACAAGCTGCAAACGCGTACATTCTCTGATCAAGTCAAAACCCAAAAAACTATTTGAAGTTAAAAACAATCAAATCTAGCCAAAAACACAAACGCCCACAACTGAAGATTGAAACTTTCATTGCTGAAAAGAACCTGAGTAGCAGAGAGATTGCACAAGCCTTCGGATTCTTCGTCCAAGAAGCTCTCTCCTCCCTCTTCATTCTCCCCCGCCATTGACTGGCTGAGCTTCGTCCACATTTTTGACAAATTTAATGGATCTTCGTTCTCTTTGCTCTCTGCAAGTTTTTTAACAGCTCTGAGGAACTTCACACTTTACAGCGAACACCAGAAAAAGGAGAAAATTTGTGTCGGGTTTATTCTAATTTGACACATACCCTTCCACTTTTGTCCATTTGAGACCACCCATACTTTAAAACCTTTTGGCAATGTATTACAATTTTCATCTTTTAATTCAGTTAAGTTAGACACGTGTTATATTTAAATTAACTTTTTTATTAATCTATTTTTGTCGATTAAAAAAATAGTTCATACAAAATTAGAAAAGGAAGATTAGTGTGAGGAGGAGTCATTGACTCGTTGCCGCGATGCATGGAAAGTTGTTTCCTCAGCTTTTGAGGAAAAATGTTTCAACTTGCTTGATTCAAGTGATTGGTGTAGAGCACCTCGGTTCATCTTATTTTAGGAGTTTTAGGGAGGAAAGTAAATAAAAATTGCACGCGTACCGTGAGCAGTGAAGGTAAGTAAAACTTATTTTCATTTTTAAATAACAATAAGAAACCTCTCATCCATTTTATATATCAGAAATTCTAATGTAATATAGTATAACTTGATATTGAGTTTTAGAGCCAGACAACGCTAATTGGGCTTTAGAGCTCTACTAAGCAATTTGTCCATAATGATAGTGCATGCATCAATCTCTTTGTTATGTAGGTACGAGTTTATATATTCTAGTGAGTTAAGTCTAGGTACTTAATTGTAATTATTTTTTAAATGGGTCCCAAATCCACAAAACTGAAAAATTATGTACCAATTATGCAATTTACTATTTCTTCAGTGTCCACCGCTTAAACAATAATATAAAACCACGCCGATATCGTCCAGTGAGCAGAGCTCGTTATTTTTCAAACGGCGTTTCTCTTCACCGCTTCTTCTCGAGAGCACAGAAAGGAGAGAAAGCCCTAGCTCCTCCGCCGGCGAAGAAGATGTCGTCGACGCTGCTGGAGGTGACACGTGCCGCTCACGAGGAGGTCGAGCGGCTCGAGCGGCTGATTGTGAAGGACTTCCAAACCGACCCGCCGTCGAGCAAGGACCGTCTGATTCGCGACCACCGCGTCCGCCACATGATCGACACCATCTCCGCCACCACCGATAAACTCGTACGTATCTCAAACTCTAGGGTCTCTACTTTTTAGGTCTGTAGAGTCTCGCCATTGTAGGGAAAACAAAAACCTAGGGTTTTGTGATTTAGGTTTATGAAATTGGATTGCTGATGTTTGCTGAAATTTCAATTTCAGGTTGGAATCTATGAAGATAAAGATGGCGCTAGGAAGGATGAGATTGCGGCGCTGGGGGGCCAGACTGCTACTGGCACCAATGTTTTCGGTGCATTTTATGATAGATTGAAAGAGGTAAAGTTTTCGGTTTTTCGTCTTTTTCGTTAGGGTTCAGATAGCAATGCCGCTTTCGAATTTGATATATATATGTAGTTGAAGTTGATAATGTGATGTTTTTGGTGTGTACAGATTCGTGAGTATCATCGGAAGCATCCGGCTGCTCGTGTTGTTGATTCGATGGAGGAAGATGAGGCAATACTTAAGGAGGAACCTAATATTGAGTTCAGTGGAGAGGTCTCTTTCTTTCTCTGTGTGCTTTTTTATGTGTATGCATACCTGGGTAGACATGCTTCAGTTGCATTGCTCATATTGAATTACCAGCAAAATGCTGCTACTTTGTTGTAGATTCAGTCGTTTCGTACAATTAACTGTTTAGAAAGATGGTTGTATCTGGTTATTATGTTGAAGTTTAGTGTATAGGTTACTGCATTTGCCACTGTGGTAAACACTAATTAGCTTGGACGTACTGTTTTATATCATTTTCGTTAATGTATTATTATTTCTGTTTTCAGGAAGGTTCTGGACGATACCTTGACTTGCATGAATTGTACAACAAGTATATCAATTCAAAATTTTGCTCAAAGGACGACAAAGGAAATCCTATTGAATACTCTACGTACATTGATGTTTTTTCTAAAACACAAATGATTCCTCGCAAGCTGAAGTTGTCAAGGTGAAGTTTTCAATAATTTTCTTCTGCTGTTTTGCTTGAATTCATTTACATAGTGTATGGGATTGATTTTGTTTTGGTATCTTCAGGCAGTACAGGGACTATATCGAAAATCTACTTGCTTATCTGGTGTATTTTTTCCAGCGGACAGAGCCCTTGCAAGATCTTGATAGAATATTTTCGAAGGTTCGTTCCATGACTGTTTTCTTTACTTGGATTAGTATCATGTAAGAGCATCAATTTTGTCCATGTTTTATATAAAAGCGAAGAAGAAATGCATTGTTTTTACATTTTAATAGTGTCTATATGTCAATTTTCTGAGTTTAAAGTGTCTTGATTCATTAATTCTATGGGTAGAATTTGAACGAGATAATGGTAATCTTTGCAGTTGAACATACTTTGCTACCGTAGTAAGGATTGGAGGGCTTGAATCATGATTGGCCATAGCGGTAATTCATGTGTTTGGGATTTGAGAAAGCATTTATACGTACATATCTGGAAACGTGTTTGTGAATTTCATGTTTTCTATCTCAAATGGGACATACATTGGGTGTGATTCATGAACATTGCGTGAATGCTATCAAAGATGAGCCTTAACTGTGCTTAGATTTGGATATTGAAAGTATGTTTTTTTCTTTTGGGCAGGTTGAAACTGAATTTGAAGAGCAATGGTTAGAAGGCAAGGTAAAAGAATGGGAAAATGAGAAGCAAGAAAATGGACATGCTGATCAGCTTACTCTCATTGATCTTGATTATTATAGCAGTGTGGAAGAACTGATGCAAGTGGGCCCGGAAAAGCTTAAGGAGGTAAGTGATATGTATTATTTGCAACTAAAAGAGAAGTGATTGGCCAACAATTAGACTCTTAGCATACACAAGTTTAGGTAAAAAGGTACCTGCAAAGTAATGGTATCATATAGAATGATTGTTGAAATCCAAAATTAACTTGTTAATGAATGAGAAGTGGCTACTATTGGAGTAGGTATAAAGATAGAAGGGAGTGGATAAGTGTAGAGGAAGTTAACTTGGTAGGGAAAACTCTGTTACCCTTCTTTTGTCTTAGAATCTCAATCTGCTCAAAGATAAAAGAGTGAACTTTATATAGCACTGTAGTCTCAGTTCAATTGAAACCTTAATATACATCTATATCTCTCTCCTACACACAATTAAAGAAAACAATATAGCTCATATCTTTACTTTTCCTTCCAGGCACTAGCTTCACTAGGACTGAAGACAGGTGGTACTCTTCAGCAGCGTGCAGAGAGGCTTTTTCTTACCAAGGTGATTGTTCTATAATTGTTTCTCTATCTCTATTAGAAAGTAGCTTATTTGAATGTCCTTGGACGCTCTCTGCTCTCTAGTTTCTGAATCACTATGATAGTCAGTATTTTCAAATGGAACTGTGAATTGTACTGATGTCTATCGCTCGCTTGCTTTATTTACTGGGGTTAAATAAAGACTACTAAAATGACCAGAAATGAGGATGTATTAAAGCATTAGATTTATACATGGTGGGCCTTTGGAAACTGATGAGGCTATAAAATAATTCAAATCCTCGCACTACACCCTATGTAAAGTATGCCACATATTACTTAAATCTTTTTGTTTCTTTTTTGAAGGATACACCTCTGGAAATGTTGGATAGGAAGCATTTCGCTAAAGGTTCGCGTGGTCCGGAACAAAACTGGGCTGCTTCAGCTCCACAACGACTGGACAACTCAAAAGACATTGCTCTATTGGAGGCCAAACTAGAAAAAATGTGTGACTTGCTGAATGAGGTTGGCATATGTACCTAATTTCCTTGTCTCACATGTTTCTGTCTGGAGTCTGTATTTGATTGTCTTTTCTTTATTATATTTGGTGGAGTTTAAATATCTGTGAACCTTTACGAAATTTATATCTGTGGTTTTGTGTAGCCTATTCGACGGACCAAAGAAAACCTTCAGAAGAAGCAGGCTTTGACATATGAAGAAATTGAAGCAGAACGTGAAGAGGTACGCACTTGAACCCTTGTGAACTGCTAAAATCATATTGCCTATGAATCTTCATGTTAGTTGTGTTTTATAACAAGTTCTGATCGGGTTTGATTCCTAGCAGGAAGAGACCCAGGCAGAAAGTGAAAGTGATGACGATGAACAGCAGATTTATAATCCACTCAAATTGCCGATGGGTTGGGATGGGAAGCCAATACCCTACTGGCTGTATAAGCTCCACGGTCTTGGTCAGGTACACTATTTATTTCCAGGAGATTTGTGTTGTTACTTCATATGTTCTTGAACACACTACAGTATTGCTTGCATAAATTAAATGTCAGGTGATTTCATCTCTATTCATGTATTTCAGGAGTTCAAATGTGAGATCTGTGGGAATTACAGTTACTGGGGCCGTAGAGCTTTTGAGAGGCATTTCAAGGAATGGCGCCATCAGCATGGAATGCGTTGTCTTGGAATTCCAAACACCAAGAACTTTAATGAAATCACATCGATTGAGGTACTCTTTTTACCAGAATATTTAGGCAATCTGTAGTACTTTTCAAAAGCTAAATATTTCATTTTGCAGGAAGCACAAGAACTCTGGAAGAGGATTCAAGCACGCCAAGGTGTAAACAAATGGCGTCCAGACCTTGAGGAAGAGTATGAAGACAGAGAAGGTAACATTTACAACAAGAAGACCTACAGTGATCTGCAGCGACAGGGACTGATATGAGAATAGAGCTATTCAGAAAAGCCTATGTTTCATTTTGTAATGGTGCTGAGTTGTACTTTGACAATGCAAACAATGGCAGGCTCCATTAGGGGTTTGAGTTGGGGGCGAGATTGTAGGTTCTTTATGCATTTTTCTTTTGTAGCTGTGATGAAAAGTACAAAATTATGGTGATACGTAGCAAACAAATTTTATGACTTGATGAATATACACTTTGGAATCATAATTATTTACAGCTTTCATCGAAACAAGATCTTGTAAATAAGAGTGCTGAACCATTTACACCACGAATGACTAGCAACCTAGAGTCCACATACGTTCCACACACAAGCTTCGACAAATCGAACATCTCAGGTGGGACTTGCGTCCGGACTTCCTGAACTACATTTCTTGCACTACTGAGATTTTTACTCAATGGATCCCCAAGATTCATTGTTACTTCATTAATGTCAGTCGAAACAAGCTTCGCCACCGGAAGGCTTGATGGAGATTCCTTAAATGGTGGGGCTTTCCTCCATTTTCTACCTGACAATTTCTGAGCAAAAGCCTCACGAGCACCTGATGAACTGGAGGAGATTTTTCCTGTGTCCTTTTCTTCTTCCTTGAGATATAACCGTTTTCCAGCCATTAATCTGAATATAGAGTTAACTTGCAGTTTCCCCTCTACACCGGTCTTGTCATGGGGCCAGTTTTGACCGATCATAACTGTAAATCCAATGTCGGAGGCAAAAGAAAGGCTGGTGTTCAATTTCGATACTCTTGATACAGATAGGTGCACCTGACCAATGAGGACTCGTTCAGGAGGCTGCCGAAAGGTTAAACCAATGTGCCGCCCGGTACAGTACAACAGACGCCACTTTCCTGGTAGCAATTCTAGCCAATTCTGCATGTTCAGAATACAGAATAAAAGAAATCGAGTGAGCTTAAACAGGCTATTACTAAATTCCTGGTAGCACTTCTAGCCATGAATGCAAGAGACATATACCATAGGTATTTCATTACCTTTGGCCTAGAATTAGAATTCAGCATCTCCATTAACTCAATGAAGTGGGATAGCCTGCTCCGCTGAAATGTAACGTTATACAAAAAGTTAGTGCATCTTCCAATCACCAAGTTTCAGTATGCATAAACAAGTCGTTTCCAGATATTTACTGTCCTGACTACAAAAAATACCATTGTAGCAGAGATATACTGATGAATGCCGGACCATTAAGGATATATACGCGACAGGAACAATTGTGAATTAAAAATGACTTTAGTCCGTTTACCTCAACAGAGAACCATTAGTGAGGAAGAAAGGTTATTTATGTTGGATGAGTACCTGAGGCTGGCCATAAATGTACTCTTCTGAGATACGTAATGCAGTTGAGCCGAGACCCCATCTGATCATATCAATGGATGGGACTACCCGCCATTTAGGCCCACATAGGAATGGGTGTGAAAGAGCATCTAAGCAGCTGTTAAACATTGTTAAAGGATTGCCACATTCGGAATTAGTTCTCTCCATCAAAAGAGAAAAATGGGACCATATCATAACTTCACTGCATGAGATCTTTTTCTAGCATATCAGCAATATTATACCTTATTCTTTTAGAAGGATTTGTTGCTAGCAACAAGGATAAAAGGTTCCACCCGGCACCCCAATTCCTATCAAGTATCTGCAAGAAAGATGTGGAATGATAAAGCTTCAGCAAAATCAGAAGGGGTCCTGAACTCACAGTAAGTTGTACGGAAGGTAGTGTACTTACTTGGAGTCCAGCATTTCCAGATGAGGAATTTCTATGGAGAATTTGCAATAAAAATTCACGCAAGCATGAAGGATCGTTCCCCTGAACTTGCACATTGATTGAAATTGGTGTTAGAATAAACAATTTCATTAACAATAAGTTCAAGTTGTCACGAGCATGAAAGCCAAGAACTCCTCTTAATGATCTACGGACTATCAGAACAGAATCTAGCAATTGCACATACATTTACTTCAATTCATTTTATTAGATGATCTGGTATTATATGATCTATTGTCTATAGGAAAACTTTGCATTTTACCTTTGTGAGAAATGACTTGAACTTTGTGAATATTAAGGGATCCATGAGTTCCTGCAGCACCATTTTGGCAATCATGAATCCAAGACACCTGTGCAACATGTATGAGTCATTATAACTTCATTTAGACATTGCAAAACATGGTCAACATGTAACGTTCTTTAAATGCCTGTTTGTGATCTTCAGACACACCTCATGTCAAATGCAATCATCATTTGTCGCCTATCCATGTTATTATCTGCAGTGCCACCATTCGGACTATCCTCATAAAAGTCAGCAGCATTTCCTAACGTTCCTACCTAATAAGGTAAATGCAATCATCATAATTTAAAACAAGTCACAAAAATGAGGGAAACGTAACAGTTGATATCTTGAAATCTAATTGTGGACAGGAGAAGCTGGTGCTCACTTTAATGTGTCTATCCACTGGGCTTATGTGCACATTTTCCAGCCTCAGCTCTGTATGGGCAAGTCCATGGCTGTGCAAGTAATTTACCTGAGCGGAATAATCATCAGAAACATCTTATTCCAACATTCTTCTTAAAGGAAATACTACGCACTTATTACTAACAAAACCATACGTACCCCAATTAAGAGATCTCTCATCAATATCCTAATCATTCGCAATTTCCGAGACACAGCAGATCCTCCAACTGTGTCATCTCCTACCCTTCTAACAGATTCCTTGTCCAATGCAAGAGTAGCTTCCAAGGTTGGAAGCCAATCTGATTGTTGAAGCCAATGCCTTAAAGAAAAACTACCGTGATACTGCAATAAATTCAAAAAGGCTCAGCATCTCAGTTTCTGCTAAAAACTACCATGATTGTAACTGCTGTCTAGGAAGATCTACTTAAAAGCAAGAACAGATGGAAGATAACCAGTCCGGCATGGAAACTCTCCACCAAAAGTAGTAATTAAGTGAGAAAAACTATGTATCTATTCTGGAAGTAGATCAGATCACTTATAAAAGAACAAACTTGAATAAAGTTCAGGTTGACGAACTTTCGTCCACACCACAGTGCTCTTGTTTAGAGTGTCATGTCATGTAATGCCTAGTACACAGCTTAAGTAGTGGCAGCGAAGGAAACTATCTGATACAGAAATGGCACCTACCCCATGGACCAGAGTGAATGATGAATGACCGCCACTTGTAGCTGAAGAGATGTAACCATGAACTTGCATTGAATAAGAATGGTACATGAGTCTACGGCGAGCTAACTTCTTTAACACCTAAAGACATCAAGCATAAAGAATTAGAATCACATGAAATTGTGCATAATCGAAGTAAACAAGACTTACTGCAGTCCACAGACCTCTATTGCTCGTTTACCCCTGCGCTGAGCTCGGGCACTAGTAAGCCGTCGAAGTACAACTTGCGTAGTATACAAAGGACTGCAAATTTCAAAGCACCAGTCATCAACATTGATCGTTGCAGTAACACTTCATCGTCAAAACAAAAGCAAACTAACCTATCGGTATCCTTCACTACAGCTTCAAAAACTACTTCACCTGCCTACACAAATTCCCAGATCAATTAGACCATCACAAATTCAACATACAGCAGCACTAACATTACGAAATGCAACAAGAAAAATACAGTCCGCTTCATACATACCCGACCACCAAGGCCAACACTAACACGGTCCAGAACTTTGAAATCGGACATCTTGAACCTTATGACATGCCCTGATTCTTCCTCCACAGCAACCGACAGGTCCCTCCGGTCACTGTCCTCCAATTTCAGCGATGAACACCGCACTCCCAAACACGGTCTCCTCTTCCAATCGTGTGACTTGTCAATGCCACGACGCATAAGACTCGGCCTCATCAGTCTTTTCGACAGATTCCCACCGACACAAACTACTTCAAAACTCTCAAAACTCGGCCTCAAACAACCAACTCCACACAGCGCCATCGCTACGACCTTAAAAGTTAAAACACCACCTAACAAAAGAAACAAGATGGTCGAAACGAAAGTTAAAAAAAACTTACCACCATTTTCAGTTTGAGTATTTTGAGTAAAGATTTGAAGAAACTTACCGGCAGGAATTGCAGTTGATGACGGTTAGCGAGAAACGAAGGAGAAGAGAAGACTGTATATAGACATGATTGTGGGGTTAGGGAGGAAGGAGGGAAGGCGAGCGTGCGTGCGTGGAGGAAGAGGGTTGCGTGTGTGAAATAGTGGCGGAAGCGTTTCGCCATGGGTTTGTCGCGCGTCAACGTCCGCCCCGCCAAATATCTGCAGGGTCCATCTCCTCCGTTGATAGTGGTTGTTGATTAGATCAGGGCCGGTTGTTTGGGTGGTCCAATCATGTGGCGACGGTTCTGATTTGGTTGGGTCCGATCGGTGGTCTGATTCCGTTTTTGTTTAACGAAATGGGGACAAATTGGATAAACTCAATGATTTTTGTCACTATCTTCTTTGGTTAAAAAATGGCTTACAGTCGAATAAAAACATTGACATCAGATGTTATATATTAAATAGTTAATGTGAAATAGCCGAACATTATTCTGAAAACAAGAAATCTAATTGTATGTGAAGTGACTAAATGCGCTAGTCGATTATAATCTCGAAAGAAATTGGAGGTAGATCGGTGACGGTTACCTTCTGGTGAAGAAGAGACGCTAACCGGGATGAGGTATTCATAATCAAATTCGAAGACTACTAGATACTTGCCTTGATGAAGTGAATTCATACCATATCGAACTGCCTCTAGTTAAAAGATAGGTATTAAAACAGCTAGTTGATTTTTATATATTGTTGAATTTATAATATAAATTAATGATATGATTGATTGGTAGAATAGTAGTAATCAGTTCAGAAAGAAAAGTAGTAAATCAGTTCAGATCAACTCAATATGACCAGGACGAAGACGAAGACCAAGAACTATACAGAACAACATTAACGGGCTTGTCTTATAGTCACTTAAAGCCCGTGTTATTTCACTTTGGGCAGAGATCGATACCGCAGCCCAACAGTCGGCCTTTTGGATCACATAAGTAGCTCCAAGCATTAATCCCCGTAATGTTATATATTCTCAGTGCAGACAATTCTATTTTTTTCTTTTCAAAGATAAAATATTTACACTTTATAACGATGTACAACGAGTATATATCCTATCTATAACAAGCCCTAATAACGTACAATGTAACATCGACCTCACTGAAAATATCACCGATCTCGCCATCACTGTGAGTCGAATTTGAGACTTCCACAATTGAAGGATCGACCTCACTAAAAATATATCTTATTTTCGCCACCACTGTGGGTCGCACATTCCGTGCAATTCTGGACTCTCAAGGTTATCCGAAACATGCTCAGGTTTCGTGTAATAGTCCTACATGAGATAAAATAAAGTTATGACCATAAGAAGACTACCAATGGAATCACCGTACATAACTATGGGTGAACTATTGACCTTAATGATTTAAGAATGGTATCCATAAACCACAACATGTTTTGTATCAACTATGAAATGGTTGAATCCCACTCAAAGATATTGGCTACTCAAATGAAGTTGATCGTAGACGTCACTATGGTTCACATATTGGTCTACCAAATTCCAATAGCCAACTCATGCTTAATTGTTTGAAAGGTTTACAAAAACTTTGCGGTGGTCCACAGATGTATGAAGGCTGGTGATGAAGTCATTGATTCCCTTTTGGTTGCTGGAATTCAAAAAGTAGTCAAAATAGTTGAACTACACTTAGAAAGAATGAGATAGATGTGAAGGGCTCTGTAGTGTTTCAGTTTTTCTAGTACTCTTCTTCTGTTCCGCCGTACCGTACATCCTCCTGTCTTTCCCTGAATCCAAGAGATTTTCTTTTCTTTTGGGGACAAATCTTTCCCTATTTATTTTCACCACCCATTTGATCCCTCTTATGTATTTTTCTTTCCATATTATAGTTTCATCTTAATCTACAATGTAACAAAAGTAAAAGCATCCCACGCTCTCCTCTTTTAAGATATTAGCAAAATGAAACATAGGGATTGTCAGAAAATTTCTATCAATTCTATCTTGAAGGTCATGAACAAAACAATCATCTACTTACCATAATTAAGAAATGAAGAGCATGTTTACATACAAGGAATGAGAATGAAAGGAATGAAACTCGTTGGAAATTATTCTATTTCCTTTATTTACTAACTCACTTGGGAATCAAAATTTAATAGGTCATATTCCAATTTATGGGCAAAAACACCTCAATGAATGAGAATTTTGTTTCCGATTATTTCTTATAAGTAAATGAGCCCAAAAATAACATGATGCATAAACAAGCCGAATTATCTACAAACAACAACTACCCTAAAATCAAAATGATCGTTCATAAAGGTAGACTTACTTTGAAAAGAATTATCTATTTATTTTGGAGTTGAGAATACTAGAATCAAGCCAAATTCGAAAAGGGAATCGAAATAAACGCAAGAGTGAAAGGGCAATCAGGTCAGATAAAACTCAAAACTGTCTCCACCAAGTCGTCTCCGAGTCTCATTTACTCTCACGAATCCGATAAACGAAAAAACAGAAAAGCCTTCGCTTCTTTATTTTGCTCTCTCTTCTTTTCTCACAATTCCATTTTTGTCCCCAACCGACGCCACCTCGCCTCTTCGATCCCAATCTCGCCGCTCGATTCCCCGGCGATCCGTTGTCTCCGGTTCCGGCCGCCGGAAACTCTATCTTATCCGTGAGATTGGGTGTTTTCTGCTGTTGCTTGCTTCAGCGCCGAAATAGCGAATACTTCAATTTGCATTTAGGGTTTGCTATTCCGCCTGCGATTAGGGTTTCAATCTTTAATCCGAGTAGTGAGTTTGTGCAATCCGTTCGAATCTGGGCTTTGGTATTCGATTTCAGAGTTCAATTATTTGGTGGCGGAGATTAGGGTTTTGGTTAGTTTTGTTTTAAAGTTTTGATTTTTGGGGATTTTGACACCGTTTTGAGGATTTGGGCATTAGGGTTTTGAGCGTTTCGGAGTGATGCCGAGGAGTTCAAGGCATAAATCAAGCAAGCATAGTTCGAGGGATGCGAGGGAGTACTCTGATTCGGAGAAAGATTCGAGCTTGAAGGAGCGGAAGAGTAAAGAAGAGAGTAGTGTAGTTAGGGTTTCGAAGGATTCAGCTTCAAATGAGAAGAGGAAGCCTGATTTGAAAGATGGGAAGGACGCGCATGGTGGCTCTGGCAATGGGGACTATTTTGAGGATTTAATATCTTCTAAGAGGCGAAAAGGTAGGGTTGAAGATGGAGGGATCGATAGGTGGAATGGCGGTGAGGATGATCACAGAGGATCGAAAAAGACGTCGAAGGCATCAGGGGATTCGAAGAGTAAGAAAAGAGATGAGAGTGTGGAAATGTATGCAGAGGGTGGTGGGGAGGTGAAGAAGAGTAGTGCTAGTACTGGAAAGGGTGAAGGGAAGCATAGGGACAGGGAGAGGGATAAGGATTCGATCCGGAAGGAGGCTAAAGAAGCCAGTGGAGCAGACAGGGACAAGGAGAGGGATAGGGAAAGGGAGAAGGAAAAGAAAGGTAAAGATGGAAGGACAGAGCGTTTGATCAGTGGCGATGAGCAACGTGTCCCTGCTAAGCAAACCATTGAAAAAACTGGTAAGGTAACTGACTGGGTTTGTTGCATTATTGTGTAGTTAATTGTATACGGTTATATGCCAATTTCTACTCTGCTTAATGTGCATTCAATTTAGTGCATCTTGCTTTTCATACTCTATTGTGATGGATGCACCAATCTGTTGAATTATAATTGTATCAAAGTTCGACTAATACTGAACAATGGTATAGCTATATATCTGGTTTACTTTCCTTGACTGCTTGTATGAATGTTCAGATACCTAATGCTCTCTTTGGGAGATTGCAAACAAATTTTAGTAGATAGATTCTTTGACAGGGATTATATGAGAAGAATCAAAATGGAGCATGTCCTGTTGAATCTGCAAGAGTTTCGACACAATTTGGAAGGAAAAAGGAATTCAGAATATTGTAGGTTTAGATTGATATGTTGTAGACAATCTTGGTGTCAATCACATGTTCACTTTGAGAATCATATCACATTCCTTAATGCGCAAAAGTATCTATATGATGCTTTTTTTGCGCCATTGTTTTGTTCTAGATATTTCATATCTAGTGGATGCTATACTGTGGCGTAGCGTGGGACCCACTGCAGTCTCTGTGAGTTGAGAATGCGTTCTTTCGTCATCAATAGATTATTCGCCTAAATACCTTAGGCTTACTATGGAGACTTTTCCTTGACCGTTGTGCTCAGATTTATTTTCTACTTGCCAAAAATAGATTGGGCGGGATGCAATGAATTTTGTCATCTTCAGAACTAACAATGAGGTGCCACAGTGTATTATTGCACCTGACTGCTTGAGGTTAGGTGTGGTTGGTTGACATATGAGTAGGCAAATACTCATTGGCCAACTTGAGGTGGTTGTTTCAACTCTAGATTCAGAAAATATATGGCTTTGAACTAAAAGTGCAGAGGGTGTTTGAATTGAGGCGAGATCTGGACATACTCTTGAATCATTAGCCTCTCTGCCATTAATTTTTGGAAGTTTCTTAACAGATATGTGAATTGAGCCGGGATTAAAATATATAATGAGAAGTTTGGAGGTTTAGCTGGTTTTCTTAATCTTCGGCAATTTCTTAACATCATTTTCTTTTGTTTAATTACTAGCTGTGTCTTTTTCATACTACTAGTTCTCATTATTATCTGATTGGTTTCTGATGAAGATGGAAAGAAAAGTTTTAGTCAGGTTTGCCTCTTACTCAGAGGTTTACAGTCTCTTTCCCATACCAGGTGTATCGGGTTTAGCTGCTTATTTTCTCTTTTCCCCCTCTTTTGTGTATTTTGTTGTATTATCTATGCATGTTTTGAAAATGGAAATGATGTATCTAGGTTTTCCACTTTCAATATAAAAAACATGAATCCCACCTTTCACTACATTATCTCTTCACAGATTGTTTTTAAACTTCTCTGTTTTAACTTTCGGGCAATAAAACCTCATTCTCATACTTGAAAGTGTCTGGTGATTGAAGTCAGTCATGTTATATAGTTGTCTTTTTGAAAATTGTACTAATTATATAGTGTGTTATCAATGAAACTCAATTTTTATGTTTTAATCTGTTTGGTGCTGCAGATTTAAATGCACGGGGTGAGTTGGGAAGTCCTGAATCAGAGAACCAAATTGAGAGACGGATAAAGAAAAGGAGAGATGATTCTGGTGATGTGGGTAAGCATCTAGATGATGCAGAAGACTTCAACGATGGTCGGTTATCTTCTAGGGATGATTCTGGCAGGGATGGAAGACAGAAAGAGGAGAAGCGGAAGGATGAGAGACACAGAGAAAAGTATCGGGAAGATATAGATCGGGACAGTAAGCACCGTGATGACAAATTAAGAGATGAGCGCCCTACAAAAGATCACCCTAGTAGCAAGTCTGATGATAAGCATTTAAGGGATGAAAAAGATTTGACAGAGATGCAACAGAAGAGATCCAAGCTTCAGGATGGTGAGCGCAAAGGAGACCATGAACGTGATCGCAATAGGGACCGTGACTCATATCATGCCCGCGATCGTGACCGCTACCACGACCGGGAACGTGAACATGTGTGGGACCATGGTCGTGACCGCGATCGTGATTATGAACGTGATTGGGATTGGGATCGAGATCGTGAACGGGACGGGGACCGTGAGCGAGACCGAAATCATGACCGTGACCGTGAGCGAGGTAGAGACCGTGACAGAGATGCTGATAGAGATCGCGATTATGACCGGGACTATGATAGTTCACATCTTGATGACCGTAGTACAAAATACAAAGATAGTAGTAGAGGAAAGAAAAGATCTCCAGATGATCGTGATGATTTTAGTGATGCTAAGTCTAGAGGTATCAAACCCCGGTACTCTGACTTGGAAAAGAAGACATCAAGCTGTGATAGAGTTGAGTCAGATGCTACTAAGGGAAGATCTCAGTCGCGACAAGCTTATGGGGACGCTATGTTGACCAACAATAAGAGGAGAACTTCCCCCGGCTCGAATTCACATGTTGGCATAGATGAGCACAGGTAGTTCTCTCTGTCCCCGCTCCTTGTTACATAACTGCCATGATTGGAAACAAGTGTGATTATAGTTGGCATGTTTGGTATTCATATGGTTATCATCCTATAGAATGGATCTGTTGTTGCTGCTTTTGTGTTTTTTGCATGTTTTGTATCAGTGAAAAGATATGACCTTGTTTAACTTCTATAAGCATAATTCTTGGGTATAGATATGAGAAATCCGTGCAGAGCTAATGTGAAGACAAATGATTTTGTCTATTACATGTGAAATAAGTATTCTTATTAAAGAAAACACGAAAAGTTGTTACTGCTCTTGTTATCTATTCGATATGGCCATAGTTGATATATAGAGCCTGATATTTTCAACCTGGGAGGTTTGACATCATAAGCTCTAAGTCTCCCTAGTGCGGTAGAACCATGACGACACCTATATGATCTTTCCGTATACAGTTTGAGACCTTGTGGAATTTTGTTAAGTAGGAGTCCCTTAAGATTGCATTAGAATAACTTTAGTCCATGAGCATAGATTTTCATGGTTCTGAAGGGACGTCAGTAGTTTTGTTCAACAACCTTTTTTTATGAAGCGTTATTGTGTTACATACTAACATGCATTAAATTTCATCTGTTACAAGGTATCCGAATCCAGAAGATTTGAAGTATAGGGATTCTGCAGCAGAGCAAAGGTCCAAAGCACTTACTCCCAGGGATTCAGAGAGAGGTTCCAAATACAGATCAATGGAGAAATCCGCTAAAATGGATGATGGCCATTTCGGGGAGCTGTCAGTTGAAAAACCTTTAAGTTCTAAGGCTTCACCGTTGGCCTTGACGGAAAGATCTCCTTCATCATCAAACATTGAGCGGAGATATATGAACAGAAGTAGTGTTAGACGGAATCTTGACATTGAAGAAACAGGTCGGAGAAACCGTGCTTCCGTGGATAGAGATTTCTCTAATATTGAGGATAGACCAAGTCGGGACTTGCAATCAGAGAAGCCTTTGGTGGATCAGTCATCTCCTGCTGATTCATCAGCTCATAGAAGCAGTCAAAATAATTTATCTTCTGGGTTTCCTCCTCATCCCAATTTCAGACCCGGAGTTGACAGCTCTCCTTTCATCAGTTCATTGGAAGAAGATAGTAGAGTTAACTCCAATGCACGTTACAGAAGGAGTAATGATCCCAGTTTGGTTCGGGGTCATGGCAATGCATGGAGGGGTGTGCCAAATTGGCCTTCACCAGTCCCGAATGGCTTCATGCATTTCCAACATGGGGCACCTCATGGTGGTTTTCAGGGGATGATGCCTCAGTTTCCAACTCCACCAATTTTTGGTGTTAGACCTTCAATGGAAATCAACCATGCTGGGATGCCTTATCATATTCCTGATGCTGATAGGTTCCCTGGTCATTTGCGCCCACTTGGGTGGCAGAACATGATGGATGGTTCGGGGCCTTCTCACTTGCATCTGTGGGATGGGACTAATGGTGCCTTTAGGGATGAGGGTCATATGTATGGGGGTGCTGAATGGGATCAGAATAGGCATCCAATGACTGGTCGTGGATGGGAAACTAGTAGTGAGACATGGAAAGCTCATAACAATGATGTGAAAAGGGACTTGCCATCCCCAGCTCAGAAAGACGATTATCCCCTGCAGGCTGTTGTCGATGATGCTGTGGGTGGGCAGGCAGGTCACATGTCTCATCAGGAAGATAGCCTTGATCATTCTAAAACTTTTGAAACAGGGCCCATGGTATCTTCTCCTATAAAAGAGTCCATGTCTAAACTTAGTAATGAGAAGTCACCTGGTCGCTCTAAATCTCCAGGCGGTGATGTTCCTTGTTTAAGTCGTTACTATCTTTCCAGGCTTGACATTTCAGCTGAGCTTGCTCATCCTGAGTTGTATAGCCAGTGTTTGAGCATACTGGATAAAGAAGGGAGAGCTACTGAGGAAGATGATACTATGCATACACTTTTGGAGGTGCAGATTCTTTAAACACTTGGTTCAACATGTTTTCCTTTTAGATTTTAGTCTTAAAAACTTGGTATAACATGTTTTCCTTTAGCATCTTAGTCTTACTCATTTTGTTTGTGTCTTTGCATCTTCTCTCAGGCTGCTAGGGCAGGATTTGGATCATCCAGAACGTTATTGAGTTCTTCACTTTTTCCTCCTATAGAGGGTTCTGTCTTTCAGGTAGTTCATAATGAATGCTAATGTTAAGCACGCTCTGTACATACATATCTTGTAGTCAAATTCCTATTTGTTCGTAATTTCTGACATGCAAATTGAGGGTGCAAGTAGGGGCATGAATGCACATCTATTCATTGCTACATAAGCATTTTAAAGGCATGCATATAAGTGATCGAACAACAGGTTGGAGCAGTGAACGTTTTCGATAGAATAATTTTATTGTCTGCTTTACTTTATTATTTTTGGTTTCTGTTTGTTCCATATGTGATACTTCCTGGTTGTTTGTATTACTGATTAAGGAGAACATATAAAAGACTGACTTTAGCTTACCCATACAGAGACCTCTTCTGGAATCTAGAGTACTTTATGGATTACCACATATGTTTATAAACAGCAGTTTCTCATTTTTAGTTGTACTAAGACCTTTTTCTTTTCTTCTTTTAGTCAAATAGTGCTTGCATTAAATACTAACCGGGACCTAGTTGGTAGTGCCTAGATGTGGTAAATCTGTGACTCAGTAGGCTGACAAATTCTCTTCTGGTTTGCAGAAGGCTATGAATCTTTACAAAATGCAGAGAGTTGAAACACGAGGCTTGCCATTTGTTGCTGGAGGAACATTGGATATAATTTTAGCTTCTAATGAGAAGAACGTGGAACAAAAAGTCCTTTGTGACGTGGAGAAAGTAGATGAGTTAGTCCCGACATCTGATGCAGAAATGACAGATGCCCCAGTGCCTAGTTTAGATGAGAATAATGTTGGCATTGCACACTCTGATAGTTTAGATGAGAATAATGTTGGCCTCGCTTCGACTGATAATGCTGAGGTGAAAGTGGAGGTGCCAGACTCAACTTCCAGTCACGAGGTGCAGAATCATATCGGCCTTCCTTCTAAGTTGGAAATGCCGGTTGAAGATTATAGTGGAGGCGACGTGGGAGAGCCTCAAACAATTTCAAATGGGATGGAAATGGAATTCCCCAAGCAGGTGAAGTTAGAGATTAATGACGCAGATGGCTCCTCCTCTCTTGAGAACGCATCTCTTGCTATTACTACTTTACCTGCTGTTGGGAACGATTTAGAAGTCATTAGCAAGACTAAAAATGATAACTCTGTTTATCATACGAAGGAAGGTGCTGCTGAGGCAATAACTGGTCCTTTAATAATACCAGAGGGTTCCCCAAAGGCTTGTGAGGCTTTCATGTCTGGGTCTAATGAGTCTGATTCGGTAATTTTAAGTCGGATACATCATTCTCCTGAAAGTACACATTGAGACAATTTCTATATCCCTGTTCTTTTTTCTTTTTTAAAGTTAATTATGCTCATCCTATTTTCTGTGGTTTATCATTCAGCAAGGAAATAAAATCAAATTTATGTTTTTCATAGCCGTCCATGATATTGTCTTTCTTCCAGCCTTAGCTTAGTTGCATCTACTTGTGCCGTGGCTTCCCTGTACTGTTTTTGTTTCCAGTTGTCCTGCATTTCTCATCCCTTTCTTCAAAACCAGTAAGTTGCGCTTGAAATGATGGAATGGCATGCTCTTCTGCTTCTACTGGGATGCCTGTAGTTCTGACCGTTAGTTCTGACAGTAACCGTTCCATACTTGCCAAATTTGTGTTTCGTAGGGAGTACAATGCATTACATCTTTCATCTTTTCCGTCGATGAAAATATATTTATAAGTGTTTCAGTTCTGAGATCCGCATGCAGATAGGAACCTGGGACTGGGATCATGACTTCCCACTGTGTTGGTTCTTATTCAATTGGCTGTTTTTACCCGTAGTAAACCAGTCTGTTTCTTACTCGAATTTACTCTTTACTTGAAGCTTACGCTCCTGAGAAGCCTTTTGAAAGATCAAATGTTTTTTGTTTCCTTTCATCTTTGTTCTTTCATCGTATTCATATACTCATGTTTTTTGGTACAGGATTTGGAATGTGTGTTTGGCATGAAAGTTGTTTTCTCATGTAGAATTACTGTCTGCATCCTTCTTAGGGATGATAATTCTCCCTTAAATTAAATTCCTTACAACTTTGTTCAGGCCACATTGACCCCGGGCCCAGCCTTGTGGTCGGAATCTCTTTTTTCTAACCATTCAATGACATCACGAAAGGAAAACACCCAAGTCTTGTTTTCCTAGAAAATTAAGGGCCGTCTGGTAACGTTTTCAGTGGGCATTTCCGCAGTTTGTATGTAGAGAAGGAAAATGATAAAATGAATTTGACATTTTTAAGATTTAAAAACGTGTCTGGTAGTACATTAATAAAATATTTTCGGAAAACAAATTGAGCAAAACGTGTTCGGTAAAAATATCAAAATCTGCAAACCCAATTTTTTTTCCAATTTCGCTTCCAATTTCTCACTGCAAAAATCAATCCAAATCTGCAAACCCAATTTTTTTTTTCTGGGTAATTGTTCTGCAAAACCCAAACATTTTTTCTGGGTAATTGTTCTGCAAAAGCAAAACCCAAACGTCATCCTCATCTCTGTTGTTTTCCGAGCACGAGTTGTGGGTTCCGAGCGGGCGGCCGATGGCCTCGTCGCCGTCCTCATCATTGTCGTCGTCTGGGTCGCCGTCGTCGTCTAGAATCCGTCATCGTCGTCATCGTCTGGTTCCGTCCTCGTCGTCGTCTGGGTTCGCGCGGTTCGTCGCGGGTCATCGCGGGTCGTCTGGGTTCATCGCGGGTGGTCGTCTGGGTTTGTCGCCGGTCGTCTGGGTTCGTCGCCGGAAGTCTGGGTTCGTCGCCGGTCGTCTGGGTTTCGTCGCCGGTCGTTGTCTAGGTTCCGAGCAGGCCATTATCGTCGTCGTTCCGAGCGGTTTGTCGTCTGGGTTCGGAGAGGGCGAACAGTATTTGTTTTCCGCCTCTTCGAATTTGAGCGAAAACGTCAATTTGACGTTTTCGCGTTTTCTTTGTAAAGCTGCGAAAATGAAACAGTCCGCCATTTCGCCATTTTCACCTCCGTTTTCAGCCTCCATCCACCGAACGCGAATTCACCCATTTTCCGGGTGTAAAAACAGAAAACGGCCGCCAAAAACGTTAACGAACGGGCCCTTAGTTTTCTTAATTTTCCCATAAGTTTAAATTTTGGGAATCTTACCACTTTCTAGTTTCCTTTATTACATTTTCCGGAATTGCGTTTTCGTTTGAATCAGTTCCCTAATCACACAGAAACTAATGTAAATACCTTATAAATTTCAAGTGACCCTGCACTTTGGTAACTCACAAAATACCACTGGTCCACAAGTGTTCAGTGCTGTTTTCGTGACAGCACAGAACATTGCTTGCACTACTTCCCTCTTCATTAATCTCTCAAGTGAGAAGGTTACGTATTGAAAACTTTGATGACTTGCCGGTTCCAGAGATGGGGTTTTTATAGGGCTTGTAGTTGACATCTTTTTGTTTGTAATTCAGGTTAATTTGATTTATAGTCTACTTAGTGGTTTCTTTGATTTGTACAGTTCTCTTTGATCTTAAGATTTTAATTAGCATGATGGTTTCGATAAATATTTGCAGTCGCTCTGCTGTTCCTTTCCAATCATAATATCTTGATTAATCTTGAAAATATATCATTGTTTGACCTTCCACTCTTTGCTGGGTGGGTGGTCCTTTTCTTTGACGTTAATCGTTTGGCTTACTTGAGAGGCGATAATTTTCTTTTGAGGCGAATGGGCAAGGCCGTACATAACATAGAAATCACACTTGAAAAGGGTGGACAATTAGCTAGAGTAGCAAGAGTGAAAGTTCCCAAAATCAGCGAGTTGTGCTCAATCCAAAATCTTTGTAGACAGAGCCAATCATTAATTCCCAACCGTGGGGCGAATGGAATCCTATACATAAATCAGTTAATAAAAGGATGGGGCGGGGGGGGGGGGGGGGGGGGGGGGGGGGGGGGGGGTGGGTGTGTTTTGTGGTGGTGGTGCGGCCAGACCAGCCATATATTTTATTTAAAAAAAAAAAAAAAATGTGTAATATTGGGGTGAATTTTTTTTTTTTTTTTTTTTTTTTTTTTGTGGTTGTTGTAAAAAAAAATAGGGGGAATAAATTAGAAAAATTTCTTTTCTTTTCGCATTTTTTTTTTCTTTTAGATTTGGGAAAAAAAAAAAAAAAAAATTTTTTTTTTTTTTTTTTTTTTTTTTTTTTGGGAAATTTTGGGTTTTTTTTTTTTTTTTTTTTTCCCCTTTTTTGCCCCCCCACCTTTTTTTACTAGGATTCCTACTCACATAATGAGTGTGCCGCACATACCCTTTCCCTATAAAATCGTACTCACTCCCAAACATTTACATTTACATTTACATTTAGACACACTCCAACTGCTCTCTAAATTCTTGAGTGCAATTGCTGAAAAACTCAGTCAATTCTTGTGCAATTTTTCGGAAAGCCATAGACAGATGGGGCTGTCGCTAAGCGACCCCAAAGATTTTGATGAGATGCGGAGAAAGTGGCAACTGTGGGATTCATTGGTTGAGGTTGCTCGCATTGAGTCCGAGAAGCTGATCATGGAGCAAAAGAAGCAGATGGGTTTTTCGAAAAAGAACGAATTGAATCGCTTTGAAGCAATAAAATCAGCAGCAGCAGAGAGAGAGTTCGTGATTCCATTGACGGTGCCCGAGTCCAAGAAGAGCACGGGAGAAAGACTGATGAGAGAAAAGGCTCTCAAGAGGCCTCTGGAGGAAATCTTGGAGCCCAAGAAATTAGAAAGGTCTTGTCAATTAATCGAACAACCGGAGTCTTTGCACTCTGCTGTTGATTCTCTGATAAAGACAAGTTCTTTGAAGAGAAATCGAGACGATGGTTCCGAATTGGCGCCCAGGAAATTGAAAGTTTTATTCTCTGGTGTTAGTTCTGTGGAAAAGACTCAAAAGACTCCCTCTTTGAATAGAAATCGGCTAGAAGATGACGTCGATTTCGTGCCTGTCGAATGCAAGAAGCAAAAGAAGATGGCCAAGATTGTTTCTTTTAACAATCGGAGGAGTAAACAACCGTTTATTAGTCAACCTTCTCAAGAATTGCCCGAAGATTTCAAGAGAACAATTGAGGGTTTGGGAGGGACTAATGTGGCCTTTGTAATAGAGAAGAAGTTGACCATGACGGATCTTACTCCTGGTGGTAACAGAATGTCGATGCCTCTTAATCAAATCGCTTCAATGAACTTCTTGGAAACTGAGGAGTTCGATAGGCTTGAGAATGAAGCAACAATGGAAGTTCTGTTCGTAGACCCCGAACTTCGAGTGGGAAAGATAGCACTGAGGAGGTGGAACATGGGAAAGTCAGAGGGGAAGAAGGGTAGCAAGATGTATGTGTTGAAAACTCAATGGAATAATGTTGCTGACGATAACGGACTCAACCCGAATGATCTTGTCCAAGTTTGGGCATTTCGGGTCAATGGAGCGCTTGGCCTGGCTCTCGTTTTGGTCAAGAGAAGTGATTGTGCTGATGGTGAGCAGGTAGCCAAGTTGCAGAGGTTAAGAAAGAAGCAACTGTTAGCGCGGCAAGTACTGTGACTATTGGAGCAATTCCTTCAAGTCCAAGCAATGCTGGGGTTAGGAGCAGTGTGCAGGGGTCTAGGAGAAGACAAAAGCTTTTCTCAAAGTCTCTTAACGTCTTTTTTGTTTGTACATCAATGTAACTTCAACAAGGCTTGATATTTAACACCAACTATGAATTCAATTCCCCTGAGTAAGTAATTAGAGGTGAAGATTTATCTTTTGCTTCAAAGTTTGTTGCTAGACTTTCATCCAATTCATGTCGTAATCATTCGATTATTCATTCAAGAACATCTGTTGTTTTGAGTTTAATCAAACTTATTTTTGTTAAAAGAAGAAAATATTGAAGCCCGGAAGTCGATTTTGTTTCTGTCCAAAAGAATATAGGACTTACTGGAGAAGAATTAAAATTTTGGAAGGTATATTAATTATGAACTGTCACAAGTATTTGTTTCCTAAATACGTATGGAAATCCAAAACCCACAAGTTCATGGTTGGATTTTCCTGTCAGAAATTAGATTTGTAAAACCACTTTCCAATTTTCTCATATTTGGCTGTTTCCAGCATCTTTCTTGTACTAACCTCGTTTTACAAGGATTCCAAATCCTTCCTTGATCATACTTAGCGCCCAAGCCTCAACACTAGTCAACCTCAAGTCTCCTATTCACATAAGGGAGAGTGTATCCTACAAACCCTATAAATCAAATCTCAATCACTCCCCACTACACACCACTCACTGACTTTTAGTTTTTCCACTATTGTTGAATCTTTCTTGATCAATTCCACACCTAAAAATTATTCTTCTTCAATTTCTTGAAATCCGAAGATTGAACTAAGTAGAGGAAATGGAGTTCTTGTTATCTGACGCCAAAGACTTTGATGGGCGCATTTTCCACAAGAAGCGGACCGCTATGGAGTGGTTGCTTGAGGTTGTGAGCGTCGAAATCGAAAAACTGACGGAGCAGAGGAAACAGAGGAGCTCTGCATCATCATCATCGGAGAAAGACCCGAATTGCGAAACATCACCAAAAGTAATGATCCCATTGGTGGTGCCTAAGGCCAAGAGGACCAACAGAGAAAAATTGATGATAGAAAAGGCTCTCAAGAAGCCTATGGGTGAAGACTTGGAGCCCAAGAAAGAAAAGTTGTCTGATTTCGGACCCAAGCTTATGCACTCTACCATCGATTCTCTGATAGAGACTAATTCTTTGAAGAGAAATCTGCCCACCAGAGAAGATGATCACATCGAATCGGCACCCAAGAAACTGAAATTTACGTTCTCTGGTGAAGGGTCCGGGAAAAAGAGTATAAAGACTAGTTCTTCTCAGATAAATACGGTAGAAGATGATGTCGATTTTGTGCCTGTGAAATGCAAGAAGCAGAAACAGATCGTTTCTTTGAAGAATCCGAGGAAGAAACCATCGATAATTAGTGTACCATCTCAAGATTTGCCAGAAGGTTTCAAGAGAAAAATTGAGGGTTTGGGAGGGACTAATGTGGCCTTTGTGATAGAGAAGAACTTGACCATGACGGATCTTACTCCGAGTGGTAACAGAATGTCGATGCCTGTGACCCAACTCGCATCGACTGATTTCTTGAAAACTGAGGAGTTCAATAGGCTTGAGAATGAAGAGACGATGGAGGTTCGGTTCATAAACCCCAAAGTTCAAGTGGGAGTGATAGCCTTGAGGAGGTGGAACATGGCAAAGTCAGAGGGGAAAAGGAGCAGCAAATTGTATGTGTTGAAAACTCAATGGAATGATGTTGCTAAGAAAAATGGGCTCAAACCGAAAGATCTTGTCCAGGTTTGGGCGTTTCGGGTCAACGGAGCGCTTGGCTTGGCTCTAGTTTTGGTCGAAAGGAGTAATGGTGATGATGATGATGATGATAATGACCAAAGTAGTGATGATTGACACGGTAGCCAAATTGCAGAGGTAGCAAAAGAAGGAAGCAACCCAAATACTAGCGGGGCAAATAGTGTAACTAATAAGTCGGATCCTTCAAGTGCCCATCCAAGCAATGTGACAAATGGGTCGGATCCTGAAGCCGAAAACTTAACATCTTCTTTTCTTTGTATAGTTCAATGTAAGTGACCTTCATCAAGGTGTGATATTTAATACCTGTGATGATAAATTGTGCAAGTAAATGTAAATTTATGGATATTTCTTTGACTTTAATTTGCTTGACTCCTCAATAATCAATCTTATATTTGGTTAAGAGAAGAGAAAATTGGAACTTCAACAATTACTAAAAGGAATTATAAAAAAAAAAACAATTACTAAAAGAACAAAAGATTGACACTTTAATTAATGTGTATGCAAATGCAGCAAATGGCAAAAACGTTTAAAAGCACCATGTAAGTTAAACCAGTAAAATCATGAACCAAACCAGCAAGTTTTTATGTCAGTGGAAGTGAAACTGCCGTCATCAAAGAAAGTAGTAAGACCAGTGCCTAGAAGTGTTACTATCGGTCTATGTGGGAGGCTGCAAAACTACTGTCATCAAAGAAAGTAGTAGACTAGTGCCTAGGAGTGTTATTATTGGTCCATGTGGCAGGCTGCAACTTGACAACATCATTCCTGGCTTAAACCAGGTAAGAAATTAGGACCACTCATGCCCACATCTTATCTTTCATTCAACAATTTTTCTGCATCCAGCAAAAGATCAGAAAATGTAAACTTGAATTGAATGGTATAGACTATAGAGAAGAGAGTAACATATATTTGAAGATGTAATAAGGCATCGAAAGCACACGGCAAATGATGGCACATTTGGTAGCAGGCTGTCCCAACATATCAGGAAAAATTAGCACGGCAATTTCATATGGAAATTTTACTTCTAGACCAGCAGCTAAGAAGACAAGTTGTGTTGTAGTGCATTGCAGCAGCAGCAGTAGTTCATCGACCTCATCAGCTGAGGAAGTTGGGTTTACGGGGAGCGGAAAATTCGCTATTGACAGGAAAGGAGAGTTCAAGTATTTGGTGACTGAGTTTGGTTGGAAGGTCAGAAGTTTGTTTAGAAATGAAGATGCGGTCAGAAATGCAGCACAAGTTCAAGCTCAAGCATTCCATGAACCCGTCTATCTCTTCAATGACTTGTTCTTCCAATTCTTCCAGGTTCGTTTCAGTAATTAGGCCTTGTTTGTGAGTCAGTCTTGATTATGGCCCTACTAGACTCATTTGATCTTTCAATTTGATTGATTCTGCAAATAAAATACAGGCTGAAGTGCTTTCTGGGCTTGTATATAAACTTAGGAATTCACCACCAGATAGGTAAACAGTGTACTTTCAAAATCAAAATGTATATCAGAGGACATTTTGGACACATGAAAACTTGTACAACAGTTTTCATGTAGTAATATGATCAGATAAAATGTAACAGGTATGCCTGCTTGGTTGCTGAGCCCACGACATCCCCTGAAACTTCAAAGTCATCACAAGAACTTGTCGGAGTTGTAGATGTCACGGTGTCCCAGGACAAGACCGTACTTCAGCATCTCCCGTCGGAGACCGAAGAATACCTTTACGTGTCCGGCATTGCTGTTTTAAAAACTTTTAGGTCTAATATGTTACATTCTGTTATGTCCGTTTCCAAAGTACCAAATTTTCTTTATGTTTAGAGTTTCTATCATATTGATATAATTATATTACAGGAGGAAGAAAATAGCAACTGTGCTGCTGAAAGCATGTGACATGATCTCAGTCGAATGGGGTTTCAAGTATCTTGCCCTCCGGGCCTATGAGGATGACGCCGGTGCACGCCAATTGTACACGAATGCAGGCTACAAGGTTGTCTCAGGTGATCCGCCGTGGCTGACTACTTGGATTGGAAGAAAACGCCGGGTGCTGATGATCAAGCAGTCTTTATTAACTTGACCTGTACTTTCATATAGTATTATGTTCACTTTAATCCTGCTAGTAGTTAGGTCCCCTCATTCCATTAGAGTAATGGCTTCTCATGACAAAATATCCCTCTCACCATGGACAAGAGAACAAGACCTTTTCGTTGTCATCTTTCTATCTCATCCGATATGGAAGCGGAATGTACATTTGTTTGGCCAGCTTAGTTTTGCACACTAGTTGTTCGATGTTTTGCGCCAAAGAGACTCACCAGACTCACCGGCTGTAGACAAATGCAGAAGACAATCACGTAACCTTTTTGCCGTCGTAACCTTTTGTCACAAATTTTATGACAAAATATGAATTTGTCACAATATAATGACAAAATTCGAATTGCTACAAACTTTGTGATAAAATTCGATTTGTCACAACCTTGTGACAAAAACCGATTTGTCACAATCTTATGACAAAATATAGTTTCGTCACAATCTTGTAGAACACCTTATAAAATACCTTGTATATCACTTATAAAACATCATGTACAATACTTGTAGATAACATCTTTATAGAACAAGTGTAGAACAATTATAGAACACTTATAGAAAACTTGTAGAACAGCATATAAAACACTTGTAGAACACTTGTATAATATAGTGTAGAACATTATAGAATATCATGTAAAGCACTTGTAGAACATCGGCTAGAACACTTATATAACACCATGTAGACCACTTCAAGAACGGCTTATAAAACACCTGTAGAACACCTTGTATATCTTGTAGACCACCTTATAGAACACCACCTAGAATGATTATAGAACATCATGTAGAATACTTCAAGAATAACGTGTAAAATACTTGTAGAACACCTTTACAACATCTTGTATAACACTTACAGAACACTATGTAGAACACATCATAGAACACTTGTAAAACAGCGTGTAAAACACTTATATAAACACTTGTAAAAAACCTAATAGAACACCTTAATAGGGTATATAGAACACTTTGTAGAACACCTTATAGACACTTGTAGAATACCGTGTAGAATATTTATAAAACACTATGTAGAACACTCGTAGAACACCTTATAAAACACTTGTAGAACACCTTATATAACACCATGTAGAACACAATGTAGAACACTTGTAGAACACCTTACATAACACTTGTAGAACACCGTGTAAAATACTTGCAAAACACGTTACACAACACTTGTAGCACACCTTGTAAAACACCTTACAGAACACCTTACAAAACACTTGTAGAGCACCTTATAGACACTTGTAGAATACCGTGTAGAATATTTATAAAACACCATGTAGAACACTCGTAGAACACCTTATAAAACAGGGTGTTGAACATGGTGTTTAACATGTTGTTCAACATGGTGTTCAACAGAGTGTTCAAAATGGTGTTCAACACAGTGTTCAACACCTTATAAAACAGGGTGTTGAACATGGTGTTTAACATGTTGTTCAACAGGGTGTTCAACAGAGTGTTTAAAATGGTGTTCAACATAGTGTTCAACACCTTATAAGACAGGGTGTTGAACATGGTGTTTAACATGTTGTTCAACAGGATGTTCAACAGAGTGTTTAAAATGGTGTTCAACACAGTGTTCAACAAGGTGTTCATTATAGTGTTCAACACGGTGTTCAACATGGTGTTCAACATGGTGTTCAACATGGTGTTCAACAGGGTGTTCAATATGGTGTTCAACAGGAGAACACTTATAGAATATTGTGTAGAACACTTATAGAACATCATGGAGAACACTTATAGAACACTTTATAGAATACTTGAATAACACCATGTAGAACATCTTGTAAAACACAATGTAGAACAGTTGTAAAACAACTTACAGAACACTTGTAGAACATCGTGTAGAATAGAATATAATAGAACACATTATAGAACACTTATAGAAAACCATGTAAAACCCTTGTACAACATCTGTAAAACCCTTGTAGAACACTTATAAAACATCGTGTATGACACTTTTAGAACACCTTGTAGAACTCTATGTAGAACACCATGTAAAACATTTGTAGAACACAGTGTAGAACTCCATATAGAACACAATGTCGAACACCTTATAAAACACAACGTAGAATGCTATGTAAAACACCTTACAGAACATTTGTAAAACACCATATGTAATACCATGTAAAACACTTGTAGAACACCTTACAAAACATTTGTAAAATACCATGTAGAATACCGTTTAGAACACCGTGTAAAACATCATGTAGAACACCATATAGAACACTTGTAAAACACCTTACAAAATACTTGTAAAACACCGTGTTGAACACCATGTAAAATAACTTACAGAAGACTTGTATAACACCGTATAGGATACTTCTAAAACACCTTGTAGAACTCTTTGTAAAACATTTGTAGAACATTTGTAGAATACCATATAGAACACTAGTAGAAAACAATGTAGAACACTTTGTAGAATACTCGTAGACAACCTTGTAGAACACTATGTAAAACACCATGTTGAACACTTGTAAATACCCTACATAACACTTGTCAAACATCATGTAAAACACTATGTAGAACACCTTGTAAAACACTTGTATAACATCTTACAAAACACTCGTAGAACACCATGTAAAACATTTGTAGAACACCTTATAGAACATTTGTAGAACACCATGCAAAATACTTGTTGAATACCTTGTAGAACACCATGTAGAACACTAGTAGAAAACCTTACAAAATACTTGTAAAACAGAATGTAGAACACCGTGTGAAACACTTTAAGAACACCATGTGGAACACTTGAAGAACACCGTGTAGAACACCTGTAAAACACCTTATGGAACACCATGTAAAACACTTGTAAAACACAGTGTAGAATACTTGTAAAATACTTGTAAAACGATGTGTAAAACACCATGCAGAACACTTATATAACACCTTGTAGAACACTGTATAGAACACTTGTAAAACACCATGTAGAACACCTTGTAGAACATTTTATTGAACACTTGTAGGACATCTTTTAAAACGCCGTGCAGAATACTTGTAAAACACGTTACAGATAACTTGTACAACACCGTATAAAACACTTATACAACACCATGTAGAATATTTATTGAACACTTATAAAACACTATGTAAAACACTTGCAGAAAACATTGTATAACATATTATAGAACACTTGTAGAACATCATGTAAAACACTTATAAAATATTGTGTATAACACTTGTAGAACACCTTATACAACATATAAAACACTTTGTAAAACACCTTATAGAACACCATATAGAACATCTTGTAAAACACTTTATATAACACTTGTAGAACACCGTGTAAAATACTATGTAGAAACTGATAAAACACCGTGTAAAACACTTCTAGCACACTATATAGAACACTTGTAGAACACCATGTAAAACACATTACAGAACACTTGTAGAACACCGTGTAGAAACCATTATTCTACAAGTGTTTTATAATGTGTTCAATAAGTGCTCGATATGGTATTTTACACGGTGTTCTACAAGTGTTATATAAGGTGTTTTACAAGATATTCTATATGGTGTTCTATAAGGTGTTTTACAAAGTGTTCTATATGTTGTATATGATGTTTTATAAGTGTTCGACACGATGTTCTACTAAGTATTTTACAAGTGTTCTACACCTAATAGAACATTGTGAGGAATATATGTGGAACACTTGCAAAACACCTTACAGAACCCTTGTAGAATATCGTGTAAAACATCATTATTCTACAAGTGTTTTATAATGTGTTCAACAAGTGTTCCATATGGTGTCCTATAAGTGTTATACACGGTGTTCTACTAAGTATTCTACAAATGTTTCACACTGTGTTTTATAAGGTGTTTTACAAGTGTTCTACATAGTGTTCTACATGTTGTTCTACATGGGGTTCTCCAAGTGTTCTACATAGTGTTATGTAAGTATTCTACACGTTGTTCTACAAGAGTTCTACATGGTGTTCTCCAAGTGTTCTACACGGTGTTATATAAGTATTCTACACGGTATTCTACATGATGTTCTACGAGTGTTATACACGGTGTTCAATAAGTGTTGTACATGGTGTTTTACAAGGTGTTCTACATGGTGCCCTGTAATGTTTTACACGATGTTTTGTAAGTGTTCTGAACTAGGGTTGGGATCGGGTTGGGACCCGACCCGAAAAGCTTCAACCCGAGTCCCGACTCGAGAGGGATCGGGTTCATCATTTACCACCGGAGCTCGAGCTCAACAGAGGCCGGGTACTCAATGGTCGGGTAGCCCAACCCGATCGGGTTGGGCAGGGCTGACCCGAAATTGTTGGGCTTACCCGAAATTGTTGGGCTTCAAAATTAGACTTGGGTCAAAACAAAAAATAGTGGGCCAAATTAGGCTTGGGTCCACTTGCTCTCTTCTTAGTGGTCTGATACACAAGCTTTCCACCTCAATATCAAAGTACACCAGGAATTAGCAAAATCTCATCCTTACAAGCAAACAGAATATAACGATTTCCAGTTCAACGCATAGAATGAGAAAATAAGGACACAAGCAATGGAATTTAGCTAGTCGAAACCAATAAGCTTCACTTTACCTAGATAAAGAATTCAAGATTTCAAACCCATTGCCACCATTTCACTCATCGAGCTATTGACTTCAAAACTGCAAACAATGCAGCTTCTCATTCCACCAATTTGCAAATCCATTATCTAATGCACACAACCCTGCATGATGCAACCTCTACATACCATTCATTCCAATAATGCCCATGCAGCAAATTCACAAATTCTCATACAGAACACCACAAATCCACAAATCCCATTCTTCTATTCCTTTTTATCTCTTTAATTCTTAGTTTCCACACTTGTTAATTTCTCAAAGGATAAAACCCAGAACAAACAAACAGCAAAAATAGACGCTAGAGCCTCTGATCTTGTTCACGAACCTCGGCGTCGGATTATGAAACTCCTCAGCTTCGAGAGTCTGATCTCCGTCCGAAGCAACTCAGACTAATAGACAGCCGGTGAGACGCCGTCGCCGCTATTCAGGTTTGTCGAGAACGAAAGGAGGCGGCGATGGGTCGGGTTTGTCGAGGTCGAACGGAGGCAGCGATGGGTTTTTTTTGGGCTTGAGGTCGAGGTTGAAAAGTTGGAGGGCTTCGATTTGGGTTCTAGAGGTTGAAAGGTCGAGGTCGAATCGGGCGAACAAATTCGAGGATGAGTCAAATGGGTTCTAGAGGGCGTCGATTGGAGGCGGAGTCGAAATGGAGGCGAAGGGGAGGCTGAGTCGAAAATGGACGCGAAGTCAGGTTGTATATATAAACCCTATTCTAAATATAATATATATATTTTTAAGTAATAATGTCGGGTTGGGTCGGGTACCCATTGAGTTTCAACTTTCAGGCCCGAACCCAAACCCTATAATTATCGAGTCGAGCAAAAAACCCAACTTTTTGGGTCGGGTCCAAATCTGATTGGGCAAAATCGAGATCGGGAATGGGTTGGGCGTCGGATCAGGTCAAGTTTGTCGGGTCTTTTTACCACCCATATTCTGTACGGTGTTCTACAAATGGATTTATGATATGTTCTACAATTGTTCTGTAAGTTGTTTTGCAAGTGTTATACATATTGTTCTACACAATGTTATACACGACGTTCTACAAGTGGTATACTATTCCCTTACAAAACCTAAAATCTAAAGCTGCTTCTCCATCCTTCCGTGGCTCACCAAACTCCAATCCAAGTTGCGTCTTCATTAGTCAAATTCAAGGTTAGTTTAATGCTTTAATAAATTATCTTAGTTGAATTTCAAAACTTTCTCACATATATAAAATTATTGTTGATTGAACTATCATTTTTTTACTATCAATACTTTATTCGTTATACACTTTGCATCGATTTAATAATCTTTCTAAAGTTGTTATTATTCTAGTTTCGAATTTATTTTTTTATTAATATATTGTGCGTAAAAAAAATTGGTATGATTTTTTAGACGATAGATTGAAGGGCCTCAAAAAATTTTAGAACCAGGCCTCTAAATTCTCAACCACGGCTCTGCTCTATAGGTTTTATACACGGTGTTTTACAAATGTTCTACATGTATGCTACATGATGATTTACAAGTGTTCTACACGGTGTTATATAAGTGTTTTACAAAGTGTACATGAAAGTGTTCTATAAGATGTTCTACAAGTGTTCTTGATGGTATTGTACAAAGTAGTCTACAAGTATTGTACATGGTGTCGTTGTAATGTTCTGCACGGTATTCTACGATATTCAATTTGTCACAACTTCATAATAAAATTTGATTTTATCATAACTTTGTGACATAATTCTATTTGTCCCGAGCTAGACAATGAATAAAGAATCATTTATAATGGAAACAAGGAATCGTGATAAGAAAAACTTCTGTAATCATTAACGAAGAATGATGTTTTGATTAGGAAGTATAGTACATAAACAAATATACAAAAACGCCAGAACCAGAAAGCCGGCAAAAAAAAAAAAAAAAAAAACTACAGCTTCTATCTGTCCAAAGAAAAAAGGAACAAAATAAAAATACACTATTCATTCTCTTTCTCTTCTTGGCAAAATTACAAATTTGGTATTTCGACTGTGAGATCCCGCAAGGGGGAGCAGGGGTTAGTGTTGTTCCTTGCGGAAAAACAATGGCTGTGCAAGTGAGTGCGTATAAATCGCAATCAAGATCAATCCTACTAGTTCATGAATTTCCGGCAGTTGGGTGCTTTACATAGACAAGGGACTTTGAATTCGTCAGGTTCGTTGGGATCAAACAAGTAATCATACCTGCAAGCAACAGGAAGGAAACAAGGAAATATGCATTCAGCATTATGCTTCTAAGAAACTAAGAGATGATGAGAAAGATAAGAGATAAATACGTTAGCTCGTCGCCGGCAGATACATTAGCCTTTGCAATGAGTACAATCCGGCTTTCCTCATCACCCACACTCATTATCCTCGCATAGCAATTGGGCATGCACTATATTGGAGATGACAGCAGAACATGAGTAATGATGAAGAGAACGGAAATGAAGGCTATATAACTGGAAGCAAGTAGGTGATTGACTTACGGAATGGTTGATCAGGCGAGCTATATTTCCTTTATCAGTGGCATCGACCACCACTTCTTCACTGATCTTAAACAGCTGCAGAATAAACATGAGCAATGAGAAAAGAAACAAAGCAAAGGAATGGAAAGAGGTTTCAAGACTTTTTGGGATTACTAAAATATGAATGTAATAATTTAAATGACATACATAGCAGTCTTTGCCTTCTGATCTATAGCGTGCCTCCCTAAGATCTGCAACACTCCCCCTCACTTGTTCACCACGATATTCAAGAACCTGAAACAGATACATGCTTTTTAGTACATTCTGTTTTCTAGAAAATGGAGTAACTTCTCAACATACAAAACAAATGGAGTTTAACAAACAAATTCCATACCATTTCCCCTTCTTGAATGTTTCTACGTGCAAAAAGACCCCATCCATGTATCCCAGATCTACCAAAGCAAACACGATCATGTTCGGTTTTCTGCAGTCATACACATACACCCACAATAGTAAGAAAACGAACTATGCAGAACATTAAATATTGGTTGGAAAATAAAATACTTGCCTGTAAATAATATAGTCGTTCTCTAAAAGACGAAAAATTAGGGGCTTTCTCCACTATCTAGTCAAGAAAGAAAACAATAATGTCAGTTTGAGATTCATTGCATTTAAATCCCACAAGAAAAAAGGATGGAAACGACTATATTATCCAATAAAAATTTGAAAAGGTAACAGAATTACTCTAAATGTGTTCAAACTTCGAATTGCTTCCAAGGGATGATGTGCTGGTCCCATAACTTGGTGGGCAACGGCTTCTTCCTCTCCTCTCTAGCCGTCAGATAAAGATGACAAAGTATCAGAACAATTGCAAATCTAACTGATTCAGCAATGATAATAATCTCTCTACTGGTCCACCATTTGTCATCCATTTTAGTAGCAGAACTTACTTTTAAGTAGCACATACTTGTTTACCGCCAATTATTGATCACTATAACATGTATAGCAAGGTAACTAGGGATAGAAGAATGAGATTCAATACTCCCATCGAGAGATGGGAATTCTTTCAGGCATAAGCTGAGCCAGTTATTATTGAAAACATAAAAACAGATCACCAGATTCACATGTATTGTGATTTTAGCCCAAAAAGAAGATGAAAATTTCCCTTCATGCATGTTCATAGCTACAGAAATGCAACGGTACCATACTTACACCAAACAAACAGATATGAAGAAGCAAACCATCAGAGGTAGAGTACCTTCTTGTTATTTTTTAATCTTGTGTATACCCGGCACCTTGCAGCAGATAATGGCTCGGGCTCCACAGTTTCAGCTGTTGAAACCTCTTCGAGCTTTGCTCTATTAGATGAAATCAACCTTGAACCAGGCCTCTTTTTATTTTGGAGTAGGCTTTTGGCTGAGTACACCGCTGACGGAGTCTGTATAATCAGAACAGTATCTGGATTCGGAGCCCTGCACCAAAAAAGAAATCGTAGCTTGTGAAGGACACAGATTAGGAATATTTGCATATAGCCAAGAATTCCCACTATCTAGGCCATCTTTAGCAATGAAGGGGCTAAAGGGCTATCATGCTAAATTTTAGGCCCCCAAAAAAAAAGGATTTTTTAAGATTTAGGATACCCTTCAATTTTATCATCCTTAGTGGTTAAAGAGGGGCTTGCTTGAGGGCTAGGAAAAATGCATTAAAAAAGGGGGTTAACTTGGTTTGGTAGAGGCTGACGGGCTAAAAGTAGCCACCCCTCAAGCCCTTTGACACCCTTGGTGACCCTTTAGCCCTTTAGCCCACTCATTGCTAAAGACGATTTTTTTCCAAACAATGGGGGCTAATAGTGTCTAGGGTGTGGCTGAATACCATTGCTAAAAGGTCTTAAGCCTATTTACGAGACAAAAAGGAAGGAAAGGAATGGGAAATTAAATTGGAAAAGAAGAAGAGAATATTCACCTGTGATAAGCACAAAAAGAAATCATCTTCGTGATCTGTTTCCCATTTTTCTCCAAACAGTGCAACTGCATATTAAGAATGCAGAAACAAATGCAATCACATATCACCATGAAGTTAATAAATTCTCATTACTAAAGAGATACAGTCAATAAAACCTAAAGATACTTCTAGTTTAACCAGAAGGCGCCACATAGTAGTAAAATATGAATTGAATTAGAACAAAGAAAGAGAAATCAGAACTCACCTCCATGCGATAACCTGCCCTTGAAGCACACATTGCATGATAATAAGTGGAACACTTGCAACATTGTGTGCATGAACCGTGAATTTGCTTACAGATAACACAAATCTGAAGCAAATGTAAACGAAAAACTTTAGATTGCATCAGCAAAATTCAGGATACAAGATATTTAAGAATAGAAGCCTAAGAGTATCCACTAGATGTATCATAAAAATGATCAATGAGTTCACATTGGGATATCCAAAAACCATATACAAGAACAAAAGGCTACCTTAACGAAGGAATTTGATGGAATACTCAAGATTCCAAGGGCAGGCTCCATCTTTTCATCACTTGCAAAAGAGACTTCGGGTCTGAACCAAGCACATGTTACATGAACCCACAACGTATCAATATCAGTTGGCTTCAGAGCACCTCCTGCAGAGAAAAAAGGGGCATAAATGAGATCAGATCAAAGATATGTAATCGGGATAGCAAAATGAAATTTCATGCCAAGAAAGCGTGACAAGACAAATCAACTCTAGTTTAAAAACTTGCCTTTAACAGGACAGAGGCAACATTCTCGCTTGATTTCTGGTCTTTCACATGCTTTGCAAACCCACGAAGTGAAATCCTTAACATTTCGTGCTCCATAGCATTCTTGATGAACAGCTATTTGACATCTGATTTAAAACAACGGTGAACATTCATTTGATTTTCATTCCTTTAAAACCTATGCAGTCTATAATCTGACAGTTGGTGCTGAGTAATCATGATTTCATGGGAAAATGAACTTGTTGATGATACCTATTGCAGATAATGATTTTGTTGTAGTCCCAATCTTCAACCCATCTGCATACTGCGCATCTTTCTGTCGTCCACTTGGCATGAACAGGTTCATACTTCTCTGTCATAGCAACCACAGGGATGCAGTTGGCTTACATCAGTTCATCTGGTCATTGAAAGGTAAAATTTTATGCCCAAAAGTAAAAAACAAAAATACCTTGCAAAAAAGTAAGTAACTTCTGCTTTCTTTCTTTAATTGAAGGTCGTTTAGGAGGTTTAGAGGACACAAGAACACTTTCATGAAATTCTGCTAACTGCAGCATCTGCAATGTCAGACAGAATGAGATTGTATTAGAACGTGTGCAATTTGAGAAAGCATAGGCACACTATTGAGTTGTGAGAAGACAAAGAATCTGAAAGTATAGAACGAACCCATTGTTCTAATGGTAGCAAGGAATCTTTTACTCTGACACTAGTCTTCCAATTTTTTGCTTTGGAACCTGTATGTCGTTCCCATTCACTAAGTGCTTTCTTTTCTGCCCCACAATACCCACACTTGCACACGACTCTAAAGCATGAGAAAAAAAAAATATATAAATAAAATACAATGTCAATTATCAAATTGACTTCATGGTAAGGCAGAAAAAGAATGAACTCACCGAGACTGGTACCAAATATATCTTTTCAAGCAAAAAGGAAAAAAATTCAAACTTATGCTTACGAATGAAGACTTGGAAAGTAGACGCCTTCCACACCATTACAGATAACAGTAACCTTGTTAGGCAGCACGAGTTGATCATTGCTTTTACTCGATCTGCATAAGATGCAATATAACCATTAGGGAGGAGGTGGTGAAAAAATAAACCCAATTCCCTCATAGAATGAAAATCCAAATAGAAGACTTACTTTACTTTTGGTTGCTCCTGTTCAGAATCTGATAAGTCAAAATTAAATTTCGCTTTGCAAGTAGGGCAGTAGTAATCAGTGCCTCCCAAATTCTTCACAAAGGAAATAACCTAGTCAGGGAAGTCTAGGATTTCTTCACATAACTATAGTGTAGGGAAACAGTAATGCCAGATATTTAGCTTAATAGACAAACCTTGAAAAGGTTGCTAGAAATTTTGTCACATTCTGCATGCACCCACACTTTACAGCCATCACAACGAACCTACACACAATGGATAGTTATATCAATCAGTTGATAAGGAACTTTAGTTCTCCACAATCAGATATGAATTAGTATCAAAGCGCAAAGTTAGCATGTAGGTTTCCTCACCCAACTTGCACTGTCTGAATGATTCCAAATCTTCTTGCATATGCCACAAATATGTTTGGATTTTGTTAGCTGCAAAAAGGATGTACGTAGGTAAGCAGTACACCATAAACAGAAACCAGAAAAATGAGAACATTCTTTCTTTCTCATTAAGAACAAAAACAGAAAACTAATAGAAGAGCACTGAATACAAGGTAGGCTATACGAACCCTATCACACGATTTACAAAGATACTGGCCTCCGGGCATTGAAAGCTTCAATTTCTTTGTCGTTTTAGAAGAAAGGTACAAGCCACAGCCTTCGCAGGGTCGTGTATCCTGCTTAAGGAAACCAAAGTCAAATAAACTATAAGAATCTTAGATAAAATTGTCTATTATCACAAAGATAACCTATTCTGTACAATGTGTTGCTGAAAGAAATAAGGAGAAGTAAACACAGTTTTGACAAAGGTCTGTCTCTACTCAGTTCCTTAGAAAAAGTAACACATTTCTGCCAGTACCCAACAACATAGCAAAGCCATATTAAAATGTAGATGAGAAAACGCAGCTCTGCCATTATCAATTGATCTTTAGATGGTGATTGAGCAATTATGCAGTCAACATTTCACCCTAGAAATAACAATACATGAGACAGGAACCAGTGCTCAAAGAGAACTTGCCTGGCTCAGTAACTGCCAGTCTAGATCATGATTGGAACCAGTAGCCTCTAGAACACCTCTGGGTAGTGTTTCATCATACATTGCTGCCGTGTTTATATCTGCTATCAACTTCTCTGTAAACCCTTGTTCCACCAAATATGCCTCCTCAATTGCCATCATGAATCCACGAGACAGGCAGCTGTTGAATTCAGACTGTGCCTGGAACCTATATCATGCAAACTTTACTATTGTATAACGAACGCAGCCGTTACTAAATTCCAATTCAAATAAATATAAAAACAAGCACACACCTCTCCACATAATCCATAAAGGGGAAAATATTTGCCCGTCCAACCCAAGCATAATCCTGCTCAAGATCATACGCAACATCACAATAAATGGTCAAAACACTTCTCAACATTAAAAAATATATATATATTACCACTCCATAAATGCACACAAGCTCCACATAGAAAGAAATTCATACCCTCTGATTCTCATTCCCAGCATATCCTAAAAACATCACGCATGCGGCATCAGGTACGCAAGCCCTCAACACTAGCTCAGGCGCCTGAGACATTGGATCAATAATAATGGCAGGCCAGAAAGGCTCCTTCCTCCCAGGCTTAGCCCAGACTATATCGCCCGAATAGAAGTCTTCCGGTCCATACACCCCGTCTTTCCTCTGCTTGGGAGGAGCCCTCACCTTAGCCACTACATCATCTTGTTCATCAAGTTCCACAACCACACACTTGTCATCTTCTTCAACCATTGACAATGTACTTCGTGAGCTCGAATACTTCCTCATGTCGAAACCCTTAAACGGAACACTCCCCATTTCCTCCTCTTCCTCCTCCTCCTCCTCCTCCTCCTCCTCATCATCATCATCTTCTTCTTCCTCACACAACATCGAAAACTTCTTACTGCTATATCCATTTCTATCAGCATTTCGCCCCTTTTTAACAATTTGGCTACCTAATTTGGGAACTTTGAAGCTAGTCTTCTCCTTTTTACACTCAATCACCTCATCTAAACTATCATCACGCACACTAGCCTTACTCTCTTTCTTCCAATTTTCGATAACCGAGTCATTGAACCGAGAAGGAAGTACCTGAACTCGACCCCTCGAAGTCCTCACCACCGGCGGCCGCGAAACCTCCGCTGCCGCCGCCGTCCGATTGGTCTTCCCCTTCGCCGATGGCTCCCTGCCCTTGGGTTTCGACTCCTCCACCTCCGGAGAACACGAAACATCGGTGCACCACGCCGCAGGGAATCCGTGGAGGCCGTGGAGGCTGACCGGAATAATGCCGGCGGCGACCTCGCCGAGGAGATTGAGAGGGTAATAGCCATTGGTCTTCATCTTCTTCCTCGCCGCCGGGTTATCCTCGTCTTCACCCGCCGAGTCGCCGAGTTTGCACCGCTTCAAACTCGGCATTTGCGATTTCAAATTCTTCTTGATTATCATCGCTTCAGACGAAGATTCGACCGCCAAATTCCAAGCCTTTACTTCAACATTCGAATCAACAACCCAATTCGAGAAGCACCGATAAACCCTAATCCCCAAATTGGGCTTTCCCCCAAAAACAGAGCAATTGAACACGCAATTGCTTGCACAGACAATTGACTCAAAACCCACCTCGAAAATCCAGCAAAGTGAAGAACTTGACAATTAGATACGCAGAATCGAAATTTACAGGCGCAAATTGGGATCTACCAATCGAAAACCAAGTTCCTCTCCAACCGCTTCGAGAGACAACAAACACAGAGAGAATTTGAAAATTACTTAAACGAATCGTAATAATAACAACAAGAATGGGTAATCAAGCTAAAGCAAAGCAGCGATGGAGAAATTAAGTAAAATCGGAGACTTGGGGAAATTCGCTGGTTTTTATTCTTTTTTAATTTTCTAGAGAGAGAAAGAGGAGAGTAGGGCGGGTGACCAGAGTATCGAGGAGAGAGACAGAGAGGAGATGTCTCGGCGTTATCTTTGCTAAGTGTTTAAGTAAGCGGGGGCCAATGCTAACGTGCGCCGTGTGTGTTTTTAGAGCACAATTTCTTCCGGTAATGGCCGTCATGACAATCGGGGACAGTAACACATTCGTTCTTGCACTCGGATTTTGTTAGTTTCTTTCGAAATGATGGATCGGAATTTGGTGGTTGATGTGTTCGATTTTATTTTTTCAGCAGCGGGAAAAACACGTTCTTATGAAGCTTACAAATGTTGCCATCCGCATTGCTATGTTTTTCGATTTTGTTTTTTCGTTTCGGTTTTTGGGTTTAATCGGCCGGACTAATTAGTGAAAGTTGGTGGTACCATGTTTGTGTGATTGTTTGATTGATGTTGGTGTCGTGGTGGGCTTTTGTTGTGGTCTTTTTTGAACGCTGCAAGTTCGGATTTGGGCGAAGTGGTGGTGGGTTGGTTTTGTTATGACAACAACGTTATGGACGCACAAGGTAGGATTCAAAGGCGGAAATTGTTGATGGGTTCGATTCACAAAATCTGTTCTTTGTAAGAAAACGACGGTGTTCATCGGAGTAATTGCCGGCGCCGGAGGTTTTGAAATTTGTGGTCTTCATTTTGCCATCGGATCGATGGGATTTCCATGGTAAGGGGAGTGTACAAAAGCAAAAGTGCTTTCAGTAGGAACTGCACAAATGGAGATCACGAATTTTCCCACCAATTTTTTGAAAGGGCTATTTTGGAATTTGTTTTGTTTTTGTTGTTTGTTGTTGTTGTTTTTTTTTTTTTTTTGTGTGTGGGGGTATTTTCTTGGAAAGTAAGGTCTGCCTTTTGGTTTCGGTGGGTGGTGGACAAATTATAGGTTCAGAGTTTCTATCTACCCGGTCGATTGATCGGTACAGAAGTGGAAATTAATGGCCGTCTTTTTGTTATCCGGCTTCTTTGAACAAGATGACGATGACGATGATGACGGCCATCGGAATATACTAAGGCGGCAGTGGTGGTGGTCGTGGTGTTCGAGCAGCTTAGCCTGGGTTGGTCCAAGAATGTTAGAATATATCTGCTACATAAGCAAAGCCTAAGACAAGTTCGTTTCTTTTGGGTTATGTTTGCTGTATAAGCCTAAGAGTTACAGGTTGCTCCTATGTTTTTGTGGTCAATATAGAGCACTTATTTGGGCCCATGTTCTGACAAGTTTGATTTGGATGACATGTGCGGCGGCGCCTTTGGTTTTTCACTAAGGGACGGCCTTGGGATTTCAGAAGTGTTGATCCTTTTTTTTCCGGGCAGATTCACAACTGGGTTAGTTTGGATAGCTCCGTGACAGGTTGTGGTGTTTTTTTAAGTATGATTCAGATATTATTTGGTAAATCTGTATGATTCGTGATTTCAAGTACAGAGGTTTCATTTTGTTTCCGGATGTTTGTAGCATTTTGGGTAATGCTTTTTTATACATGAGATTCAACATTGGCCCGACTGATCAGACTCGGAGCATATTTTTCCGACAACTCAAAACAGCACGAAATGGGCCACTCTTTAAAACAAACTATTTCAAATCCAAACTAGCAAAAGCGTAGTAGATCCCATTGAGCTAAAAGCCCATTAACCTTATTCTATGTCTTTGTTTATAAAGAGGGGGGGATTCGAATTATGATGCAAAAAGAGAGGCACCCTGACTTAGCCAATTTGTAACTGATCTCTTCTTTTTGCAAGAAAATTCGTAGCAGATGAACAAACACGTAACATGTTCACTTCTCATATAGTAACACATCAGGAATCCAACTCCAATTCCAGTTTGAGAAGAGTAGTGTTATATGGTGAATTGAAAAGTGACTCCAAATGGAAAGGCCGATATTGGACAGAAAAAATAACTGACATAGGGGATTTGAGGTGCATTTTTTAGTTGGCTTATGAATGCTCCATAGAATTTGATTTGTGGTTTGAGATTAGTCTCACATCAAAACCTAATGCAAGTAAACGTATCACCAACAGAAGCCCAATACTGCCGATGTTTTAGAGAAGCCCTAATAGGCTAATCCTATGTTGTAGAGAGTCCTATATATACAATGTAGAGAGAAGTAAAATAAGCTAACCGAACATTCCACACAATTGAGATCAAAACTTGTACTTGGAACAAGTGACTAAGAAACAAGGCGTATGTTCCTCGAATCATCATCTACACCACGAGCGATGGCCACCGTCACAAACGATGAGATGGACAAATTATCGAGGTTGCCGGAGGACATTCAACTCAAAATCCTCTTCGGCCTGCCTAGGGCCGGCCCACGGGCAGTGCAATCTGTCCCACTGGACAGGGCTCAAAAATATAAAGGGTCCTAATTTTGTTTTGGTCTAGAAAATAATTGAGAATATGTCTTTTGCTAGATTTTTTAGTAGTTAATTGGGCTTCATTCCTCATCCTTGTTGATACAAAAATAGTCTTTTTATCCAAACAAAACATGTGTCTTTAGTCTTTAACCCCTCAAAATTTTCTTTTCCTGATTTATGACCAATATCTATTGTTATTTACTGTCAAATTTGGATCCTTATGCCCATAATATTCGTTTATATTTTCACAATGTTTCAATTTGAAAAAAAAAATCAGCCAATTGAAGAAAAAAAATAGAAAAATGGCTAGTTGTTATGTTCGTTCAAGGTAATTGGTGTCGGAAATTGAGTGCTTAAAAAAAAAAATCTTACGGCATTTTTTTTGTGAAATGAACAAATTATATTACAATAAACATAGAATCAAAGTTTGGGGAGTTAAAGAAGATTAGGCGTTGTTAAAATCATAGTTGAAAAAAATTTAGTCTAAGAAAAATACGAAATAAGGGAAGAAAATAGTTATTATATATATATATATATATATATATATATATATATATATATAAGGGCCTCAATGTAAATTTTTTAAACAGGGCCTCCCAAATAAATGGAACGGCTCTGCTACTGCACAAGATGTGTCGACCATGAGCCGCTTGTCCAGGACATGGAAAAGTCTCTGGTACTCAGTACCATCGAAACTGTACGAATTTTATTTGGAGAATGAGCCGACGTATCAGTACAATAGAGCATTGATTGATCAGTTTATGAGGATAATCCATGAACTTGAAGATAAAAAGTGCAGTTGACAAAAAAAAAAATAGAAGATAAAAAGTGCAAAGTAGCCTTTACTGTAGGAGGGGATTTTTCCGAGTCACAACATTTGCTAATTTGGCTAAATTTGCTATCACAATATGTCACAGAGCTAAAACTCCATGACCGAAACTTTCTAGATGTTGGGAGGCTAACATCTATGTTTCCCGTACTTGAGAAGTTGGACTTGCATCAGACTATTGCTTTCAAATCACAGGAGGTGAGAATTTCGAGTCCTCAACTCGAATCATTAACATTGGAAGAAGGATTTGTTGCAAATGATACGGATTGTGTACGAAAGATCGACTTAAATACTCCCAATCTTGTTCGTTTCTCAATCACTAATCATTGCACAGACGCATGCCCGCCCTTGTTTTGGATCAATTCTACAAAGCTACGACAATGTGATCTCAAGCTAAGTTTCCCAATGGAAATTGACACTAAATGGTTTCTGGCATTGCGACAAGGTCTTGAAAAGTTAAAGCCGCACCAACAATGTTTGAAGTTGACACTTAATATTCCATTTTCCTATCTCAAGGTCGGTCAGTCCCATCAAAATTGATTTTTTTCACCTGTTTGGTGAATAATGTTCATGTGATTAGAATTGTCCTCTTATGATATTTGACATATTGTGTTTCTCAAATTATTATGCAGATAAGATTTGCGCTGAACGAATTAAACGATGCAACCATTCCTCCACTGCTAGAAGTTTGAGCACCTAGAGGTGTATTTTAGAAATAATGAACTAAGAAAAGTTGAGCACGTTGATCTTCTTGATGGCTTACTTTGGAGCTGTCATCCAATCACACTAAGTCTACAATCAAGTATTGCCGGAAAATCAACAGAGGTACCTAGCTCGGTCATATAACTATTGTGATGATTATGTTCGGTCAGGTCATACGTACTAATTAAGCAATCGATGTTGTTTAATTGCAGCTCATGTTCGACGAGTCGATGCGTACTACTACTACTACTGGAGAACAAAACCCCTCCTGCTGCATACATACTCGTGTCAAATGTTGGCGGCATTACTTGAAGTCTGTTAAGATGAAAAGCTTTAGAGGTGCTACCACTTATGATGGATTGCCTGCGATTTATAGCGAAGATTCGTCCATGTTTACAGATATTGAAGAAGCTGACCAAGGCACTTTTGAGCTTCAATGGTTGTAGACTTGTTAGTAGTAGGAATAAGGTTATAAATTGATTCACAGAACACATAAATTTCTTCTTGTGTTTTCTATTTAGGTATCTTCATGTTGGCTGTCCTGCTAGCAGCTGGACTGTCTAGTTATGCTTGATTGCTTGGCTTTTGGTTTTCGTTGTTGGAGTAAATTGAAAATTCGTAGTGAATCCAACTTACATGTCCTACTTAAATGATCCTACAAATGAGAATAGGCAATCAAATTCCAATTCCCCTATTTTTACCTTTACCTATTTCAAGTAACTAAACGCATAACTAGGTAGCACAAGTCCAGTAAGTAAACCAATGACTAGAGGAGAATGATGAGAGGAGAATTGTTAAGCTTGGAAGGGTTGCAAAGTTGTGATCAAACTCGTAAGAGAAAGCAGAGAACTGATTTAGATCCGTAAGTAATATAAATTGCATCAGAGCGGTGGGAGAGAGTAGAAGATTGCATTTTCATAACATAATATGAACAAGTACAACTGTTTGCTTCCCCACATGATTATTCAGCATACCCTATTTACATTCCGTACATGGTCGGCCTGCCACCATATGTAGGATCTAGAAAGGAGGTTATTACAGCAGCTGATATAGATTAAATACCTAGCAGAAGATTTGGGGGTCTGGCTTATTGTTGAGCAATACACTACTACTGATCTCTTCCATAATTTCATTACATCATTGGACCTAGCTACTTCATTCCTACATTCTTCTTACTACATATAAGTCAAACAGTTATTGCCTCTTGGGGTAGGACTCTTCAGTCTTTGCAAATCTTCCGCGGATCCTTGGCTGGTTGTCTGCAAGAGCCTTCCTGCATGCATACTGAAACAAAAGCATTATATTAGTTCTATAACTAGATAAAAAGCATGCATGGGGCGCCCTTCATATTCTTCTACAAATCAATTCACTCTTGCGAGCAATAGATACAACAATAGTTATTGCAGCTTTTTTAATCTTAAGGTAACTGATGAAAAAGGCCCACAACACTGTTTCACAATAACAGCCATCAAATGTAATAGTAGTTAGTTGTATTTGCTTTGGTACATGGCAATGCTATCCTGAATTTAGACTCTTTATCTTTACCATAACATGTTTCTGGAGAAGTATTTAGTCCATGTAATAGTAGTGAGTCTATCGAAACAAGACTGATCAGGAATTTACCTTGATTTTCCGGCCAAAGTTCCTCTTTGTCTTCTTGTTCCTGTATCTTGAAAGCTTTTCCCTGCGTTCCTCAGTGGTGCAGTTGCTGATGACTATGGGCCGCTCAAGCGAAGAATGGGTGAAGTTTGTGTTACCGTTGCCAAGAGTCTGTCATAAAAACTCAGTATCAATGACCCAGTCCTATCCTGTGGAAATGGCCAGACATGTCTAAACATTTCTCAGTCCACCAGACTTTGTTGCAAAGCCAATAATTTTCAGTTCTTGATTGCAAATAAATGATATGATTAAATCTGTTCCAATTTGCAGAGAGACATCATCTCAAAATCATTCCCCCATTTCTAGATATGGGATCAAGAGATTGAGAGACATCAGTTGCACAAGTGCATCAATCTCTCAGCTATGGTAAATTCTCCAATGAATTTGTATTGCAACTTCAGTCCTTTTGTGACTTTAATTCATGACCTCTCTTTATCCAATCTTTTCTCTATAGGTTGGTTAGGTTTTCATTTCTGCAAGAATTTAAGTACTTTCAAACTTCACAGATATACAGCAGAAAAACAACAATGTAAACTAACTATGTCTGACCTTAATATCTCCTTCACTAAATGCCCTCCGAATCCCATAACCAGCACCAAAATTCACTCCAGGAAAATCCAGAAAATTTGGCTTCGTTGAAGTTCCACGCATCCACTCCATAGAACTTAAACATCCTGAGCTGACACTCTTCTGGAATGATACGTCCCGGGATGGTTTGTTCTCCTGAGTTTGATTTGCATCCATTGTCGAAATAGAAATTTTGATATCTAGGGCCTCAGAAAGCGGTGCTCCTATTCCCTCTTTTGCAAGGAGATCCTTGTCATAGAAAGCATCACTCAAAAGCTGCTCACTTTGAAGCGATTCAATGTCTGCTACCTTGAATCCCTCAGAAGAGGTGACATCTTCCCCAGTTATCATTGAAATGGCTGCTGACATGGGGTCAAGGCCAATGGCTGGCTCTTCAATGATCGGCTCAGGAGCTTTGAATAGATCCCATTCTCCTCCCAGGTCATATTCGGATATCATAGAGGCCTCTGCGATGCTATTCTGCATTAGACAAAGGAAAAGCTGAATTTCAGATATCAATTGAAAAACAGTAGTAAACTGGAATACATTACTAACTGCAACTGTGATATTGGGCAATTTGCATTTCAACAAGAACAAACAGAAACATAAGATCTTGCAATGTGAAGACGACCCGAGTGGTCACTACATAGTAAAACAAACATGAAACTGTGGTTGTTTTGGCAGTACCGTTCATTGAATTATATGTTATAAATTTGTGAAGCATGTAAACTAGATCAAAGGAAGCCAGTGACAAATAATGGAGGGGTGATGTTAACTGGTGATGCTCACCACCCTAAACGGCAATGAGCAAGAATAAACCTACCTAAACTTCAGATCAAAATATGCAAGTGGACAAGTGGTAAGTTTTCAAGGCACTCAGCAATGGATGGGCACTAAGAAATCCCTAATACTGAAAATTACAGATGAATTGTTACCATGCTTTTACACAGAGGCAGAATTCCACTGCAAAGTGACACCTCCAAAAGTAAGGCTTTAACAAAAAAAGTTGTCATTCCATGGAGATTTACTTTTCTTTGGTCACTGAAATGAAACAAACAAAATGTGTCTTTTCCGTTTTATAGCCAAGTGTGAATGTGGTATGGAAAAGCAAAAATTGTTTCTACAAGATCAAACCAGAGAAAAAGCAAGAAGAATTATTGAACACGCAACTATGAAAACCTTTCCAATTATACAACTTTCCGGTTTTATCCTTTTCCAGATCCAGCACATAAAGCTAAGTCCAGCTGTTTCCATTCATATTATGATGATAGATAACAAACAGAGAGATCCAGATATTTCTGTTTCCTTTTATCCTGTTCCGATTGTTCAACCCAGAAAAGATAAAAGAAATAAGGTTTCCTCTGTTGTTTGATTCTTAAAAATTCAAACTTTACCATCAATTAGGGGTTATTTTCTGTTCTGCTTGTTTTCTATTCATCCAAACAACAGTAATAAACTCCCAAAGTTTTACATTTTCCCCGTGACTTTCTCAGAAACCAAATAGTTCAAACTTTACCATCAATTAGGGGTTATTTTCTGTTCTGCTTGTTTTCAATTCATCCAAACAACAGTAATAAACTCCCAAAGCTTTACATTTTCCCCGTGACTTTCTCAGAAACCAAATAGGGGGATCAATGAGAAACAAAACCAAAAGAAACACACGAAAGATGTCAAATTGAGAACTCTGAGCTTCACTGAAAAACCTATATTTTAGCCAATAAGTTCTGAAATGTAAAGAATTGAACAGTGCACAGACTAAATTACAAAGACCAAGGCCAAGTTCACAACTTTCCAACAATTCAGCTCAAACCCACCTCAGAAATCACAAAATAAATGCAGATCAAGCTAGCCATGAGTAATGAACACAAAGATTGCATATTTAATGATATCTCACAGACAAGGTATACATAAAGTACCAAGTACACAAAGGAAAAGAGAGTACCATTAAAGCATTTGACTTCTGGGTTCCGCAAAACTCATCAAACTGCGGAAAATCTTGAGGCAAACTCTGGAAATAAGGGAACATAAGCCCAGTTTCTGCATACATTTTTATCCCCAAACTTTGCCCTCAAACCATAAACAGAACAAAAACAGAGGAAAAACAGAGCAACAGCAAACACACTGAAGGACTGAAATACACAACAGAGGAGAAATAGGGTTTGTGATTTTTTGAGTTAGTAGGAGAGAGAATTTATATAAATAATAATGAGTGGGGGAAGTAGTATTCAGTGATGATGATATCATATAATGAAGACAAACTAGCGAAAGCGACACAATCATTTTATTATGCACTGTCCCCATGTCTCTTATCATGCTCCCTTTTAATATATATTTATTTCACTACTTGCAAAAATATTACTGTATTTTCTGGGATTAATTTACTGCAATTTGCAGAGAGTGAGGTGAGGTGTCCTGCTGCATCAGGCCAAAACCTGTGGAGATAGTTTTGTGGGCTGGACTGTGGTCATCCATCATCAGCAGTTTGGGTTTTTGGAAGGTTGGGAGTGATCTTCTACAATTTGATTTGAAGGATGCAATTGGCAGTTTGGCATCTCAAATGCACCTTCAAATTCATTGCATTTAGGAGTTACTGTAGAATACATACCTGTGTCTGAAATCTTGTTTTCTATTTAGAGATACACGTTTTTAACTTCCTAAGTTAGAAATCATTCGTATAATTTTTACGACTGGGATTTGAAGGATGGTAATGTGCAATTTGTTTTTGTTTTCTTAATTCAACTCCAAATTCAATGCATTTGTATCTTCTTCTTTTGTAGCATAGCAGCTTGTTTTGTAGTCTATGTTTAACTTCAAATTCAAAGCATTTGTACCTTCTTCTTGTGTATGATAGCAGCAGCTTGTTTGTAGTCCATGTTTTACACTTCAACTCAGGTCATGGATCTACCTAGCTACCTCACAAAGCTACTCCCCAGCCATTTGGCTACAAAAATCATTAGAGTAAATAGGTCTTGGGATGTACAAACATCAAATGAAAATAAACAATCACCAAAATGGCTTTCAAAACGTAGGTGGGAATCACTTTCCAAAAATGACAATAAGTGGGGGCTGTATGCCATTTGGTACATTTCTCCTTGCTTCTCTTTTTTCATTAATCTTCAACTTTTGTTTTTGTCATTTTTCCACCCATCCCTAATGCCACCTAGCCTAAGGGTTATGATACATCAATTTGCGCAACTAATAATGTTTTGTTGTTGCACGGGGTTGAAGGCCTTAAATGTCCTAGATGGATCCTACTGATCAATATATACGCATGTTTTATGAGCAGAAGTGTTTTTAATTAAAGTATTTTTATCCACTCATTTCACTTAATCTTTCGAAAGTTTATAAGATATTTTTGTTCATCCCACCAACTTTATGTTTAAATTTCGTTTGACATATGCTTATTTTCAAATTAATCTTACCTAAGCATTGGAGAATCAAAAGCAAAACTACCAAATGGGCAGATAGCATCTTACGTGCACATTTGTGCTAATACAAGCCTTATGTCACTATCTTATGAATTGGTATAATTCGCTATAGTCTGGATTGTTAAAAATTAGAGAAGTAAAATAGCTCTTGGGATTAGATAATATCCCAAAAGTCGACTAGTTATTTTTTTCTTTTGGTGAATTCAATTATATTAGCAAGAAAGTTCAGAAAAGCAACCAAGTTGGGAAGCATCTCCAGCTGAGGTCATGGGGGCTGGCTACATCAATTGTAGCCCCAAAATGGTTCAAAACTATCTCCAAAAGAGAAAGCTACATTTTGGGTTACAAAAACAAAAGGGTTAGAGTGCTAGAAATAGGGCTGGATCCAACCCTTTAGATAGACCTGGCTACAAAATGGATGAGAGCAACTCTAGTTGGCCAACGGTAACCAACTCTAGAATGTAGCCCGCCTCGTTTGGAGATGACAAAATGTAGCATACCACTATTCTTTTAAAAAAATTATATTTTAAAGAGTTACAATGTAACATGATTAAATTGTAGCTTTTTTCGACTGGAGATGGCCTTACTGCTTGAGGAGAATAGGAGCCATAGAGTACAACGAAACACAAATCTATGGGGTGAGGACAAAAGCAGCATATTATTTTCTTCCTTCATTAATTGATGAAGGATGATACATAGTGGCTTTGAATGGTAATGAAAAACGACAAACAATTTCATGTTTTTATATGAACTCCTGGCACAAGTTAAACTGGTTCCATCATGTCTTAGTGTAAAATAAGACGTTTTTGTTATTTTGTGTAATTAAAAAGTCACTTCCAAAGCATGAAATTTGATATTGAAATAGAAATTGTTGGGAAAGAACGTCTAATTAGCTGTAAGACTATAAAAAGTGGAAGACAAGATTCTGTCGTCCAATTTGATAAAAAAATATTCAAATATTCTCTTTCAATTGGAGACCTCTATTCGTGCACATTGCAGTTTGGAATTACATTAACACTAAAAACAATACATATACATGATAAAGCGTCAACCCCAACTTTAGTCCTTTTCATTTCTCATACTCAAAGCATAAGATATAACTAAAGAGTAATAAAGTTTCTTGCATGAACTGAAATGCAGAACTGATATTAGAGGAAGTCAGTCTTAAGTATATAAGCGATGTTTAAATATATCATGATATGACATAGTATAAAGAAAGGAAAAAACTAGAAGGGTTATATCTACCGGATTTTACTAGTATAGTTCATAACTTTTGTGGAAATGATCATCTTATAATTTTAACGTGGAATCAACTTATTTTTCATTTCCTAATAAACTATATTGAAAACGACTAAAACTTTAATATATGTATTATATGTGATATGATTGTAGCTTTTAGCTAGTTGAATCTAACTGGAAGTGAAGCATACATGTTTACAAGGAAGTGTATGAAAGCGAATCCCTAAAATAGGAAAAAGGAATTTCGATTCAGCTGCCACTATAGAACTAGCAAGGAAAAGGGATTTCGTTTTCAGACGGGGAGTTTAAATAAGTGTGAAGTCAAATAGCTTTCAAGCAATTCGAAAGTAACTCCATGTGACAAATATGGAGTTTGGCTGTAAAGTATCGAAAGTATAGCAGCACCCAAAAAAGGGTCTTAATTCATGGCATTGCAATTTCGACCAATCAATTGATGTAATTCCTTCATGTAAAGAGTGCAACCTTAAAACTCCCCACAATAGGCAAGAAGCAAATTGTGAACAGGGAAGCTATAAAATCGCGAGATTGGACCAATTGCTCGGCTCCATTTGGTGCGTCCGCATCGCTACACTTGGCAGGCGGAAACTTGATAGTGGACTTTTAGCAGACGAAGAATAATGGCTTGGCCAGTTTACGTGGGAAATCATTGTGTGGTTGCTAATGTGCCTATTGCGTTTTTGCGTTTTCTCTTTCGATTGTTCTTTCTTGGAGTATGTCAAATTTGTGTAAGAGCTCAAGGACGAAGGGATTTTGGCTTTGGTGAGGGAAGGAATTGGTTCTCTCTATCATCATTAAGTGAGAGAATATAAAAAAGATATTTGACGGTTCAGCAATTATCGTATTGTAATGTATAATTTTACTTATTTAATCTGTATTATCTTTCTTATTGTAACCGCTTAAAAAGATAATGAAAGATATATACAAAGCATCAGAATTTGCATAAATCAAAATATGAATATACAATTTCTGGAGTGATTAGTTGACTTAAGGAAGAGTCTACTAATGAAGGAGAGGTGAAGTGAACTTGGTCATGTCGTGCAAGTTCAGCATCACTAACCTGTAACTTTTTGTTGAAGACACTAATTATATATATATTCTGTTTCGCTATGGAAGAAGAGGTGCTATTGAGCATCTACTTTAGGAATCCATTTTTTCTGTTTTACTAATTCAAATCACGTTTCCAAATTGCGGCCTGCGTGTAAATGAATAGTTAAGATCAGAAAGGCGGCTAATGTTCAATCAGCAGTAAAGAGACTTGATTTTGGCTTAATTAATTAGGGTGTCTAATTAGTTTGGAGTTGAAATTAGAAAAGATAGTGGTAGAAAATCACGAGAGGTGAAATGAAAGAGATGGGATGGTTTTAAGAACAGCTGGAGTGGATTGTCGGCTAGTGGATTTTTTTTGTCTTCGTCTTCACCAAATTGCAACTGGAATTGTTTTGCTTTGGTATTTTGGATGGGGTCCGTGTCCGTCCTTGTAGATCCTTCCTTGAAGTCCCTTTTTGGAATCTTTTGGATGTCAAAAACTCAACTCGACTGTAATGTGTGTGTGCATACTTTATATTATTAGGCCTATACTGATATAACTCTAGTATATTATCGGAATTTGTAGAATGATTTGGACAAGTTTTCGTGTTTAGTTTACGTATACGTGTCATTATCAATACTCCAAATCTTATTATAGTCTTCTTAATCAAAGACTAATGATGTGAAAGCCTCGTTCACGCCTTGGTACACGACACATCACATAATTATTTACTATTTTTTGAGTATTATACACATAAGTACTTCCTCAATTTGTCACATAAAGAAAATAATAAATTATAATTACGTGTCAACTTATTTTGGTTAAATTTCGATAGGGAAGTTTTATTTACAGTCCAAAATTTGATGAATGCACTATATTTTAATTTTAATATTGAAAGATTATTTTAATCTTATTTGAAATGACTAATAAGGACAATATATTTGTAAATGAGTTTTTATTTATGATTACACCCCAATCCACCACAAGTTTCATCAACTCATCGTCCATTGTAGAAGAAAGTAAGCCCTATTTTTTTTAAAACATACAAAATCGCGTTGGTTGAATTGGGATTTTTAGTTGAAATGGGTTGAAAAATATCACTCTCACATAAAACAATTCAACTGGTTGAGTTTTTAGTTGAATTGAGGTCATTTGAATTGCCGATAAAACTGATCTTATGCAATAAACTAATAAGTTGCAGTTGTTTCAAGATGGCCAGTCAAGGCAAGAGGGGTACATATTTAGAGGATGTAAATGTTCTGGCATTCTGAATTACATGATGAGAAAAACATATGGTGGAGAAGCACTAAAAATTGCGTATGAGAGTTTACTAGGGTGTGGGGTGTATTAAAAGGGTAGTTTAGGTAGATGTAGGGGTGAATTAAGATGTTTTAAGGGATGATTTAATAGAAGGTGAATTCATCAAATATTGGGGTGTAAATAAAATTTCCCATTTCGATATAATACTTGTATTTTTTTCTTGCATTTCAATACCATGTATTTTCAAACCCTTGCTATTTGTTCCACTATTTCTAGAATCTTCAATTTTCGGTTGTTCAATGATGATGTGGAGATTGTGAATTTGATTAGTTGGTCTTTGGGTAAACCGTAAATGGGTTGTGTACTTGCAGTAAAAGCAACGCTGCCGAAACTGCCAAATGCCACATCCTCCAATGGCTCAGAGTTACTTGATGTACTTGCACTACCCGTTGTAGACCACATACAAGAGAGAGGAGTTAATATATGGGTTCCATAGAAAGTTAATGATCCTACAAATGGTGGGACACAATTGCAAAGATTTGAAAGTATATAATATTGAAATACAAGAAAAAAAAATTATACATAATTGTGGGACATAATATATATATATATATATCATATATATCATATTAAAATTTAATTCAAATTACATAGTACATAATTGTAATTTGTCTTAAATAAAATTATAGCAACTTTGCAACGTTGAGAGCAAATAGTGCGCAACTTGAAGTCCAACTTTGACTTGCATTTTGGACACTATTTAGTGTCGTGTATTAGAACTATATATAATGTCAACGTCGGTGAAAATATTAATCTGGCTAATGATGAAATTACTTATGAGTCAGTGAAGATCCAAATTAAGTTAGGTGATATGACCTAATCACCTTTGGACTTGCTTGCTTATTTTACTCATGACATTCTGGTAGTTCAAAATTTATCCATAAATGTTTTCCGAAAGTAGATTAGGTGTTCTGGTCCGAAGATAGAAGCGTGAGTTAGGCCATATAACAACATGTCTATGCATCGATATTCAGCAACCATAAAAATTGATGACTTAAGGCCACACAAAATGTGACCCAATAATTGAAAGACTTTAAATTCGGGGCACAATTCAGAAGAAGTACCTAGCCTCTCCTCAATATGACCTCATCGTGCAGTACAAATGGTCCTACTCGAATTTTTTGGAGCAGTACAGGTTCTATATGCTCGTATACACACGACAATTGAAACAAAAGGACACACCAAAAGCTAAGCTCTCAAAGTCAAGTCCCACACCTGCAGAACAACAAGAAGAACTAACTAGTGGCATCACCGGCGTGCACTTGTGCGTGGCATGTTGTGAACTTGACTTAAATTTGATTGTGAACCCGGAAAAATTACCGATTGAGATGGTCGCTTGTCGTATGCTTTATACCATACCTAAATTGACGTTATATAATACTATATGAAAGTGTGACGATCAAAACAAACTAAATGAACTGTAAGTTAACGCTATCAGCTAGTATTGATGCAAGAGAAACTGAATATGCATGCATGAAGGATGTAGGGGACCTTGTTGGTGCAAATGTACAATAACCAAATTCCCGTCTTGGAATGTTGTACTTTGCAAGAGATAAGGTGTCAGTTCGCATTATTGAGCCATTTGCTTGTGTCTATTGCGATTTGTCCAATATCTGACAATTCATACATCAGAAGAATTATTGACTGACAAATATGGAAAGACTTAACCTCGAAATTTCAGAGGATGAAATAAATACATCTGCTAATTTATAGTGTTGGAAGAGTAATAAGGACGCGTCACCATCAGATCATGTTGATTAGTTCAACAAAAAGGGTTAAATAAAAGCAGGCCAATGAACTGAAGACATCCCACTTAAAGACAGAAGCCTAAACACATCTCCAAGTATATGATAAACTAAACTAAAAGAGATCTGCAAGTTGCTTACCAACTATTGTTTATCTTTGGAAGGAAAGTGTCGGTCGAAAACGACTGCCATAACGCACTAGATCACCAAAAGAGGCAAATTTAGCTTAAATTGCAAATGAGAATCGTATCTCATATACAGAGATGCAATGCAAGTGGTAATTAAACTAAAAATAAATCCGTAACAAATGATAGTTTTAAGCAAGTTTTCGGACTATCATGAGACGCAAAATTTGGAATAAAACGAGCCGCAGTGCACGTCAAAGTCCGAAAAAGAGATGCACAGCTCAATACGACTTAAAAGCACACCAACAGACAAAGGGGACCATTTGAAATGGAGTTCTAGGGGAACAAGTCCTTGAATCCTCACCGGAGGCTAACGGGAATCGGGATGGATGAAGGGTGGGCTTTTAGGACAATGCATAAAAACAAGGTGGTCCTTTTCTTTTCCATTTCCATTTCCAGGGCAGCTTCCTACGACCTCCCTCACAGCGCGACAACTCTCGTGGGCCCACTTACCTTTCCAGAGAAAGGTGCAGGCGACAGTGACATACGTGGCAATATACGGCACCTGGCGCACTGTGGTCTGCCTGTGGTTGAATTGTGCATACTTCCAAAGTGAAGGATGCTTGATTGAGCTTCACCGTTTATCACTTGGTAACACAATTCTAGAAGAATGCATGCATGGTTATGACACGAGTTTGGCTCGAAGTTTGCAACAAACAATAAAAGTCAACGTACACCCAAACCCAACCTAACCTTTGTTTGGGCTGATTAATGGGATTTCTAGTGCTGGGCTTGGGCTTCGGAGCTATTCTCCCATGAAGACAGACAGTGTGCCACCGAACATGAAGACAATAAGCTCAGCACAAGAATACAATCCACAAGGCCAACCAGCAACCCATATTCAAATGGTCCAATTAATTGGCCCAAGGATTTGATCAGAAATAGTAGCAATAATCTCAAAATATAATGTGCAGCAAAATAATGTAAATATCAAACTGTTATCCGAAAGTTCAAGCTATTCATATTAACAGACGTTCAAACCAATTAGGACAGTCTAACCACCTTGGAGATTACACGCAGACTAAACCTCTAGTTCTACTACAACCAAGAGCTGAGCAAAAAAAACGTGCTTCCTGTCCTAATGACATAGCCGCTAAACCCAACTGTTCGGGTTTAGTTTATCTTGGCCCTTGAGAAGTCCATCTCCGGATGCTGCAAAAGACCATAAATTAACGATCTTAGCAAATTTTCACATTGGTTGCAAAAAAATCTTTCATAAGCAACTCGAGTTCATGAGCCTTGAGAATTACCTCTGCCATAAATTTCTTCAGAACATCTTGCTTCTGCATCTCATCACTTGTCGGCCGCCCCATTTGCTTCTGTCTCTGATCAAACTGCAAAGAAATTCATAAGCTTTTAGAAACCATGCATGATGACACAAAACAGGTATGTAGGCCTCACGTGCATCCATGAAAACCCATTCAGGCAGGATCAAAAGACAATGAAAAACAGTGACCACTTGGCAAGATCACAGCAAGTAAGATAGCTTCACAGCAATAGAATAAAGAAGCTAAATAATTACCATCATCTTCTCAACAGTCTGGCGTGTTTCAGAATCTAGGTCAGATAACTTGCTGGGCTCAGGTTCAACCTTATGAGTGTCTATCTCAGGATCACCCTTCACCAAAGATTTCCACCATTCCATTTGGTTGACTTTGGTCAATAGAATGGAGACAGCATTCTGGTCCTCTGTTATGGGAACAAACACCATCAATTTAGACAACTCAGATGCTTAAAGCAATGGATTATGAATGTAATATGACACAAGGGTCGAAAGAGAGTGAAAGTCCACACGAAAATTCATGACACAGTAGCAATACGACACTCGGATGCGACTATTTGACACTTCAGATGCAAAAACATGCTTTTTGATAAACACAGCACACGAGGTACTTAATTTACCATGTGTGTTACAACTTTATTTGCAATTACAAAAGCTAAGAAACTTGCAATGTGTGTTAATGCTCTAGAGTACACAAGTAAAATGAATAGTTCCCAGGGTGTTAACTGACATACCTATGCTCCAGTAGCAATCATCTGGTTTGATAGAGTGAGGTAGTTCCCCCTGTAAGTATTCAAACATACATTAGTTGAGGCAAATATACACCTTAAAAAGGAGCAAACTGGTAAAACAAAAGGCCCAGAAACCTGGTATCATCATCGTAATTATCTTCCTCCCATCTTTATTTTCAATTACATGTATCATCTTCTACCTAACCTATGTATTCAATACAAAAATAAGTAGATGCAAAAGCATACTTACATCAATAATCGGAGGTTGGCCCTTCAGTCCAAACTTGAGATGATTCTTCTTTATCTCACACACCACAGACCTTGACTTTGTTCCAGTAGGCACCGGAATAACGATATTAACCTCTTGAAGGCTCTGCGTCCATGAGTATTTCTCCAAATCAAGTCCATTCCCTTTGTTTGGAACTGCCCAGAAAGATTAGTGTTAGCTAGAGAAAATCAAGATAACAACATCCCAAAAAACCTTTGCCCTAACAGACATGAAACAGTGAATTCGTTTCTAAAGATCCAAATTCCAAACACATTAAGACCTACCATATCAAATTGAGCAGCCGAAATCACGTCATGTTGCTTTAAAGATTCAAACTTTTCATTACTCCAAAAACTATACGGAAATTCATAAGAAATTACAATCTTAAGGTTCGACTACTGAACATTTCACCTCGCTGTTGGCTCAAATTTCTTATCAACAAAAGGAAACCTTATAAATAACAAATCTAAACAAGCAATCTTAAAGTTTTAACCTTTCAATCACCAAACCCTCTGAATCTTCATTTCCCCTCATTTTCCTTCAAAATCAAACATAACCCTAAAATTACACCAAAAGGAAGTAAATTTCTGACAAAATTTCAAATAGAAGATCAAAGATCGGTACCTTTCAAGCTACTCTCCTCCTTCTTGTCCTCCTCCGCCGCCGGAGTCTCCTTCTCCGCCGCCACAGCTTCTTCCTTGGCCTTCTTCTTCTCCTCCGCCGCCGCTGCCGCCGCCGCCACCTTCTTCTCTTTCTCCTCCCTCTTCTTCTTCACCTCTGCCTCCTTTTTCGCCTCCTTCTCTCTCAACGCGCGCACCACCGCCGCAACCTCCTTCTCCGCCATCGGCCTCTTCAGATAATCGGTTTCCTGAGCCAGGAATTCGAACACCTTCTCCACAAGCCCTAGGGGATTCGACCGATCCAGCTTCGCGGTGAAGGTCGCCGCCTCAGACGACGGCGACGCCTGGGAAGGCGTCGTTTCCGGTGAACTCGGCTCCTCTGGGATATCGGAGATGATCGCCATAGCTCAAATTGAGGGAATTCGATCGGTTTTTCAGGTGGTTTCCGATGTAGGGTTTAAAGCATCCGTTCAGGAGAGCTTATATATAGTGTGCTTGTAGTCGATGAAATTAGTACATGGTTCCTTCCAGAAACTCCGATCGAGGCTTTTCCGCTTCTCCGTTGATTGGGCTTGGGCCCTTTTGGAATTGGTCTTGTGATCCCAAACATTCTCTTCTTTTTTAATTAGACTGTCGATATGGCAATGAAAATGGATGTCGTTGATATTAAGGAAATATTTGTCAATGGCATTAACATGTGATCGGATCTGACTTGAAGCATGCATTTTGTCGCTTTCACTATGATCTAAACCATTATTATCACTTCAATATCAATGCCATAAAGATTGGAAGTTTGTACATAGATCAAACGCCTTGTGGGTGAAAACTTTACATTTTGATTAGTGAAAAGCAAACAAATGAAATTATCAAAGACATTGAAAAACTTATTAAACACTGCTGTTAAATAGTGAATATTTGAAAGTGGGACAGTTAAATTATTAAATGTTTTTTATTAATTTACACATTATATCATTAGTAAACCGGACACATTTGAAACTGAATTCATTGATACATTTGAACTTATGAAAAAGGGTCAATAGGACAACACGATTGGGAGAATTGGCAGGGAAATGTATAGAAACTGCAACATCAAACACATTTTTTGGCGCTTTGGCTAGACAGCTTCATTGGTGAGCCCTTTTTTAACAACAGCATCTCTGATGAGTTTGAGTGATTCTTCCAAATCATCCAGCAACTGATTAGGATCAGGAATTGCATCTGGATCAACGGCTATGCTGATCGTCATCTTGTCAACGTAGCTCTGGAAATGCATATACAATGCCTGCAACAGCAAGAAACACAAATAACAAATGAACTTAAACAACAGCAGAACCAACTGTTTTAGGGTAAAAATGGTAGATATAGGGGAAACGTGATGATCTAGAAGACCCTACATGTGGATGTCCATAGACACTGGGAGCAATGTAAGCAATTGGGTGTCCAAAGTAACTGATTTCTTCCAAGGGGCCGACCAAGCTTGAGAATGTTAGTGTGGTATTTGATACAGCTCTGCGTGTTATTGCTCCAGTCCTCTACATCCAAGTTAAACAAAAATTACCTATGTATAACTCGGCTCGCTTAATCTTCTATTGCCCTTGGTATTGTCGTTAAAACAAAAAGTACTTTTTATGAATTGCAATTGTACCTTAGATCCAAATATTTTGAGGAAAATTTTGGCAGTTAAGAAGGTGACAACAGCTTCAAGTGAGTGTTTTTTCCTGTCAACGAGGGCTTTGGCTCGGCGAACATACTCCAAAGGGTCATGTTGTAGAGCTATGGTGAATGGGATAAAGATAAATCCAATCCAGTTGCCCCAACCCCATTTTCTTTTGGATTCCTTGGTCATCATTTCAGCCAGAGCCTGTTATGTTGGTAAACAAACATTGAATACAGAAGACACAGAGGTCATACATCTGAGACAAAAACGATTAGTATGAAGTTTTAGAGTCTCATTGTATTAGGTGGTTTCCTAAAGTCACCTGTATATCAACAGTTGCTCTTAAGTTAACCATGACGTTAGCTGTAAGCCGGATACTTTTCGGAAGATTGTTTCTCTTCTTCTTTGCATCCTGCTCATTCTTCTGGGACTGATCTGTTAAATGGAACATATTGTCTAAGTGATGAGAAAGGGCCATCAGAAATTGAATCCCCAACTGACAATCAAGGTGGCAAACTACCTCTGCTCCAGTAAAACCGTAAAACTACCGATGGTCAACTAACTGTAAGTTTGTAACATAACAATATGTGACTGATATTATTTACTCAGGTAATAGTAGAAAGGAAACAAACCAATTTACTTGGGGAACTCACCATATCTTCGGTTCAAATACCGCGAGAGACCAGCTTGTGTCACTCCCAGGACAACATCATTAACGGTCTGGTCGATGTAAACAGATACAAGCATTAGAATTATACATTTTTACAAAGAAAAAAGAAGTGTGTGAAAAGAAGCAAAGATCAACACCAAACTTCTTTGTGAATCTTTATGACCATTTAAATAGAGTCAACAATCAACAGTGTTTTCATTTAATATCAAGCAAAAGGTTTCTGATAGGTGTCAATACTTTGCTGATAGCTGCCACTAATTTGGTACGACTGTGCTACAATTTCATAATGAGTATTTATCAATCATTAGATATTGGGACCAGAATTTGGTAGCTTTAGTGAACAACAAAGTTGCCAGAAAAAAGTTGATACTAGAATGGAGGAGTAACACGTTTGATATTCCTAGTCACACCACGAATTTCCCAAAGTAAAAACGTTGCGATATGCATGAATTGATCAACATACCATGTTCATTGCATCCTTCACTTGCTTTATATGATCCAAACTAACCGTTCGATGCAGGAAGCGCTTGGTAGTGTGCTCAACACCACGTGCACCTTTCATTGGAGTTTTTGTGTCCTTCAAAAACAGAATTGTTGCCATAAACACCACAGTATCCACAACAGTATTCCCTAGCAATCTTATAGCTGACCAAATCATCAAGAAGAACCAACAGAACCAGCATGAATTATTTGATGAATCGGCCCGTTTCTTTGGAATGCTAGGCAATGCATCCGGGTTGGATGTTTGTCTAGTACAAGCTAGCATAAGTGACATGAGTGATGCACCGTCGCCCATTGAGTGGTGAAGTCGATTGACTGCAATTGCTTCTGCCTCTGAGGTTTTGACATTGAGGACATGGATTTCCCACAACGGCTTGGAAAGGTCCAAAGGGGCTGTCGTGAGGTTTGAAATGTAGTCTTCTACAAACTTCTCCGGATGCTCCATGTTTGAATCTAAGTCCGGAACGATAACATGTTCATCCATATTTACGGAAACCGTAATCCACCTCTTCTTACCACCTTTCTCCACCTGTTGCACAATGCAGATATAGATGCTATTTGCTATTGGCTGTATAATGCACTTCAGCTTAAACAAAAAAGATAAAGAGGAAAAAGGAAGGATTTAGTTACCATCTTGCTAGCGAAACGAGGATGCTTAGGCAAGTTTTCTTTTAAACCAGCCTTAATAACATCCGGTTTGATTCTTGTCTTGAACCCAATTCTTATAACGATGTAGCAATTGACATGTGGTGTATGAAACAAACGTGCTGCTGGACTTAACCTTAGCTGCTCCTCTCTGGTGGATGACTCTTCCCCAGAGCTCCCCATCTTTGTTTCTACCTCCATATCTTGTGCTGCTTGAGATAATTTGATCTGTCTAAATCAGTTTCAGCAATTATATTGCATTGTTTTCTACTGTGGGTTTGTCTGTTTAAATATGCATGCTTTTCACAGAGCTATTTGGAACTCTTTTATTATGTGGGGATTCTGGGCAGTTAAATAGGTTGGCCAAATTTATATCTGACTTCCATATTTAAACCATTCGTACCAGCCAACCAACCTGTACGTGTGTATCATTGTAACTCCAAATCTAGCTCAAATCACCGGTCTAAATTTATTTTGGGGATCACGAAAATGATAGTCGCTTTATGAAGAAAAAGAGTTGGCCCCATTTGGTTAGTGATTCAAGATTAACAGTTTCATTTTAGAAACTAGGTGGTAAATCAAGTTGGTAAGCATGCGGAACCTGTCCTGCCTGTATTTCATGTATTGATGATTAACAGTTTTACTCATTGTGCCAAAGAAGGTTCAGAAACAAAAACTTACGAAAAAGACCAGCTTTGAGAGAGAATTCAGGGTTTTATTTCACTTTGTAATATGCTTTTACATTAGAGAGCAAAAGTTTACCCAACAAGCAAGTGACAATTCAATTGACTAACCAGAAGTAAAACATCCCAGCTAAGTTGATCTCACTTTCCTAGTGTATAATAGCAAAAAGTATCACACAAAATTTTCGATAATCTAGTCTGTAGGTACAAACAGTACTCAGTTTAGCAACTAGACAACTTCTTCCTTGTTGAGCCCTCTCTGCAGAACAGCACTGTGGATGCGTTTGAGTGATTCCTCCAAATCATCTAACAGTCTATTAGGATCAGGTATTACATCTGGGTCAATGGTTAAACAAATAGTCATCTTATCCACGTAACTCTGGTAATGCATATGCAGTGCCTGCAACATAATGACAGCGATGAAGATAAACAAATGTCAGATGGAAGTAAGTAATAGCTGTTTTTCGAATATATCTAAATCACAACAGATTGTAAAAGCTAGTTGCACTAATGAGATTAACCTACATGAGGGTGCCCGTACACATAAGGAGCCATGAAACTTATCGGATGGCCGTAAAAGCTAATTTCTTCCAAGGGACCAACCAAGTTTGAAAATGACATGGTGGAATGAGAAATAACTCTGTGTGCTATTGCTCCAGCTATCTGCATGTAAGAAATGTTTTTAAACAGTAATGACTTATGATGTAACATGTATAAGAACATTCTTAGATATCATTCGGTGGTGTTTCTCCTGAGAACAACTATTTGGTGGAGAGGACAGAAGAACGTGTTGGTACCTTAGCTCCTATGATTTTGATCAAAAGATTCGCAGTTAAGTATGTGCAAAAAGCTTCAAGTGAGTGCTTTTTGCGATCCGAAAGGGCTTTGGCTCCACGAACATAATCCAAAGGGTCATCTTGTAGAGCAATCGTGAAGGGGATAAGGACATATCCAATCCAATTACCCCACCTGACCTTCGACTTTTTGGTCATCATATCGGCCAGAGCCTGTAAAGCAAACAACATGAGCAAAGAAACAGTATACAGGAGCCAAGCAAACAAAACATCTTTCCTGGGGAACTTTTTTGTGAACAGCTTCTGAATATGCTATGTTCATGTTGTCATATAATCCATTTTACCACTATGAATGAAAACCAATTCATAGTTTTAGAACTTCGAAGTTTTCATTCAGATATCATGCAATTGGTTATGCTGTTTCATAAACATGGAGTGGGGATAAGGAGGTCTCTTCACCTGGATCCCAACAGTTGGTCTTAAATTAACGAGAATATTTGCTCTAAAACGCATGCTTTTTGGAAGATTACTATTCTTCTGCTTTGATCCCTCATCTTCCTCATTCTGGCCTGCTAAATAGAAAACTGTTTTTAGGAAGCCATTGAACCAGTTTGTTTGTTTGTAAAGATATTAGGAGCTTCTTTGACTCAAATGACAGAAGAATATTACCGACATCATCTACTGAGGTAAGAGTACAAAAGGAAGAATCATTACCAAAGAAACTCACCATATCTACGGTTCAAATACTGAGAGAGACCTGCTTGTGCCACTCCCAATACAACATCATTGATTGTCTGCAATGTTTCAATGAGAAACAAACTAAATGTAAGAGTTGTATACTTTCAGAATATATGAAAAGAAGCATTCAGGGTACTAATCAAGAAAAGTCCTGATCATAATCTAGTGTTCCAGAATCAATTACACAATGCTTGAAACAATTCCCCACCATCAGACGGCAGATAGTTGTCCAACCATTGACATTACAGCTAACATAGCTTCAGTTAGCATGGAAATTAGCAGAAACAAAGTCTAGATCAACCACCAAGAGAGTCAGACAATCAATTATACGCTGTTCATTTTCAGCCAAAATGTTCCTGATAGGTGCCGACATTTTGCTAGAAACTGTGGTAGACCTAAATTCTGGTCCCAATCATTAATCAAGAATGTAAGATTGATCATTATGCATATTGCTAATGAAGTGCAATGCTTGGAAGAAGCCCTTTAGTTTTCAACATTTTGCTACAACTGTGCTGCTAGACATAAAATCTGTTCCCAATCACTAGGGATTTCGGACAAAATTTGGTAGCGTCACTCAACACCAATATTACCACAAAAAGATAAATGTTGTCCGTCTTACAGATTAAGATATAGCTAATATATTGGCTGATCTTAACCAGAGGATCCATACCCCTCAAGAAATTTGTGACTGCCCAACCATATGGAGGGGTAGTGCATAACTTTCCTTTCTATACCAATCTTTTCTGCAAGAAAAGTGAGTGTGTGAGCGTATCTATAATACCCTACATATATATATATATATATAAATTTTCTGCAAGAAAAGTGAGTGTGTGAGCGTATCTATAATACCCTATATATATATCATTCATGAAATGGATCAACATACCGTCCCCATCTCATTCTTCACTTGCTTTATTTGATCCAAACTAACTGTCCGATGCACAAAGCGTTTGGGTGATAGCTGAACACCAAGTTCACCTTTAATAGGAGTTTTTGTGTCTCTTAGAAACAAAAGTGTTGCTATAAACAGCACTAAATCCACAAAAGTGTTCCCTATCAATGTTAGTGCCGACCAAATAGCCACCATTAACCACCATAACCAGTTCGACTGACTTGAAGCATTCGCCCGTTGCTTGGTGGGAATAGAAGGCAATGCATCCGGGTCAGATGTTTTTCTGGTACAAGCTAGTAGAAGTGACATGAGAGATGCACCATCGCCCATTGAGTGGTGCATCCGGAGCACTGCAAGAGCTTCTGCATCCGAGGTTTTGACATTGAGGAGATGTACTTCCCATAAGGGCTTGGAGAGGTCAAGAGGTGTTGCAGTAAGATTTGAAATATAGTCTTCTGCAAATTGATCAGGGTATTCTATATTTGAATCCAATTCTGGAACAAAAACATGGTCATCTTGGTTTACTGACACTCGGATCCATCTCTTCTTTTTGCCTCTGCCACCCTCATTCTCCTGGTAGTTACACAAGATAAATATGTAAAGATTTAGCAGTAATGTCTACTACACCAAGTTAAAAAATGTTACAAGTTAAGCAAGAAGCATGTTCCTGAACAAGTTATTCGTACTATGCCAAATTACAATGTTCCAGTTGAGGTGAGAACCCGAAAAAAGTAACAAATCCGTGATGAGAAAGAAATTATCATATGCAGAAGGAATAAGAGCAATGTAGAAAGCAAGGAAAAAAGCAAAACAAGTTGAACAAGAAGCATGGAAAGGAATATTAATCTTTACCAACTTGCTGGAGAAGCGAGGATGATTATGCAGGATCTTCAAACCGGCTTTGACAATTTCAGGATCAATTCTTCTCTTGCATCCCATGATTATGACGATGTAACAGTTGAACTGCGGTGAATGGAACAGCCGAGACGCCGGACTTAGTCGGCCTAGCCGATCTTCATTGGTAAATGACTCAGGTTCAACAGTGCAGGTAGCTCCCATCTTTGCCTCTGGCCCCATGAACTTTGTGATTGCTTTATGTTGGTTTGCTTCTACACATATCCTCTAGTCTTCGTGCTCATGTGATTATAACTAATGCCAACAGCATCAAGTTCATTTCAATTAACAGGAGGGGACTTTGAAGATCTACAAACTTTTCACGAATTTAAAGGTTTCATCCAAAGGGTATTATGATGAAGTTGACTAGGCACAGCTTTTCTGGTGAAGAAATCACTTTCCTCCTACATTCAGAAACGTCCACTGAAACTCTCACCATCTTAACTTGAGCTCAACATAAGGGGCTCCAAAATTCTGGCAGGGCAAGATAAGAAACATTTACTTCTGAAAACTACAGAATCTTGCAGAGGATTGTATTGGCCTTGATATCATCTATAGTATTACCTTGGTTTCTTGTTGGGCAATCCCTCTTAACTGTCAAGTACAGAATCAAATCTGGGTAACTGATCCGGCCGTTCATGTTTGTGGAACCCACAACATAGGAACGGCCAAAATTATCCCACGAGCAAGCGGACGCAACTGATACTAGCACTCCTCTTCTAACATTATTGGATGCATAACCCATCTTCTGTTCATAGCATACTAATATGTTTTGTCCCGGGGCTCAAAAGTCTTTGACGAGATCTTACACGAGCGGGGTTGGTCAGTTGCGTCTTCTGACCAAACAGCAATTAAGCACAGCCATAGACTTTGAAAAGTAAACCAAGTCTTTTGCCACAAGTTAAGTCAGAGAGATCTGATACGCAGGCAACAGCCCTGCCCAAAAGGGAAAGAGGCATCAAATTGGGCCTGGACTATGCATAGAGAAGTTCTAAAAATGGGCACTTCATTACTTGGGTGAGTTGGTCCCGGCCATTCACTGAGTTAACTCGGTCAAGTTTGCAACTTTCCAGGGCTTTGAAATCTCCTATTCCACGAAATGTTCAAACTTCGCCCTATAGGTTAGATTAGAATGTCGCTTGTATCGAAAAAATGTCTAAAGCTTTCATGGGTTCCTCCGAAACACTAGTTCATTTCCAAGCATTTTGGATCAAACCCACCAAAAACCCACACCTGCATAAATTGAAGCTAACAGTCCAAAAGGTGTTGACATTGTTTCAAAGCAGCAAACACCGAACTACGTACTTGGAAGGCAAAAACATAAAAGGTGTAAACTTTACTTCAAACCAAAGCTACCCATCTGCAAATTTGAAGGTAAAAGACTAAAAAGGTGTAAACTTTGTTTCCATTCTAGTGATTTTTGACCGTTAATTGCATCCTCTGCATTAATGCCTCTGATCTTACGGATGCAAACAGTTCTTCAGACATTAGTTCATTTGTCAGATTGCCACCAACCAGATTTAAGGACATAACAATGAACAGAAAACATATTTCAGACAGAAAGAGATTCGATTTGAATACCTTTGGGCCTGTCGGGACCCCGGACTCGGGAGTGGAGTTCCCGAATTGATGGAGCTCCGCTGTTTCGTCCTTCGGTGGTTAACCGCTGTAATTGGAATTGGTCCCATTTTTAACTGCAACTAAGTCTCTGTACCTGCTAAGTTAACTACCTGTCGGTTCTTGAGCAGGTCAGAAATTACACTGGTGGGGACGTTGATTTTGCAAGCGAATAATACGACGATTAGGCGCGCGAATCGATGATAACCAAATATTGAGGAATCAAGATAACGACTGGGGGTGTAGCTCATATGGTAGAGCGCTCGCTTCGCATGCGAGAGGCACGGGGTTCGATTCCCCGCACCTCCATCTTCAACATATTTTTTTCACATTTTTCAGGGTTTTCCATTTTGAAACAATTTTCTTTGTATTCTTTCATTTCATAAGAACCACAACTTGATAAATCTGTTTCTTGGGGATATCATGGAAATTGGGCTCAACTTGTGATTAGGGGTGGCATTTTTGTACCAAATACCGAATACCAACCGTATCATTACTCATTGGTACACTATCATTCGGTACAGTAACTGTTTGGTACGGTATACTACCACTATCGAAAACTTTGGTACGATATTGGTATTGAAAACCTAAATAGTGTATATGCATATTTTATTTAATTTTTAAATAATATTTATAATGTTTTTTCCCTTTTTATTTCTTCTTCACGAACAGAGCACAGTCAAAGCTTCTTCCCTTCCACGAGTTCTCTTTGCAAACCTCACGATGGTGGTAAATTGATTGGGGCTGTGTTTGGTAAATTATTGGGATAGATGGTTGTTGGTGGTAAATTGATTATAATATGGTTGTGTTGTTTGTTTGATTGGTAAACTATGATAATATTGGCTTTGAATTTAATTTTGTACATTGAATTTTAGTACATTAAACATGGTATTCTTAATATTGGCTTTCAATTTAATGTTGTAAAATATATAGATACATAGTTTGGTATTGTACCAATACCGAACACTACCGTACTGTACCATACGGTACCAAAACTTTAGTATGGTATTGGTAGCCATTTTATAGAAACACCCTTAGTTTAGTTGGTACACGTTATTGGTAGGGATGGCAATGGGGCGGGTTGGGGATGGGGATGACAATATGTCCCCAATACCCATCCCCTCCCCCATCCCCGCCCCATCCCCTATTTGTATTTGTTGGTAGCCACTCTCCCATCCCCGCCCCCATCCCCATTTTTTTTTATTTTCATATAAGTAAAATTAACAAAAGAAAAATTTTATCATCTCAATCTTTGAAGATTGAAAGAAATTTAAAGAAGAAGAGGCGTGCGTATGAATAGAAAAAGTTTTCAATTAGGTTTTGTTTTGTAGTTAGGTTATAGTAAAACTTATCTTTTATACTAATATTTATTAGCTTAAATTAATATATATTTATTTATTAATAATTATTATATAATATCGGGGGGGTTTGGGGATGGGGATGACAGATTCCCCGCCCCATACCTTGGGGGGGTGGGGGGGGGGGGGGAACCGGTTTGCCAAGGGGGTGGAGAACTGACCATTCCCACCCCTACGTGTGATATTCATATTCTGTTGGTCTTTTTCAAGGAAAAGTCCAGAAGGGTTGTTGATGAGCCTATCGAACAAGAACTACTACTTAGTTCAAATCCTACAAGTGCTGGCCCAAACCAGTCGTGGGCCTAAGCTGGGCACATCCCATGTCAAACTGGTTCCAAATAGATAGAGCCTGTTATGCATTAGTTGAGAGTAATACTAGAAGTGCCAAGGTAATACTTCCCGAGAAGCATTCTTGGGGTGTGTTTACTTATAAAAGGGAATTATAAATAAGAATTAGAGATAAGAATCAGGAATGGAAGTAAAACTCATTAAATTTTGATTCTTAAATGAATTAGTAAACATATGGGAATCAAGGAAACGAACTCATTTCTTCAATTTGCTTAACTAGTAAGTAAGCATGCTCTTGTGTGTGATATATAAAGATACACATATGAATGGGTAATTTGATTCTCATCACACATCATTTAAGATAGGGTTTAGAGTACACACATTGGTAGCGACCACCAACATCATGCTTAGGGTAATAAGTTTCTACTAATTAGCTTGTCTATAATTGAAAGATTACGCTAATTATATAAGATTGCCACACAATGTGGTCCAAACTATCCACTAATTCCACAATATGGCCCTCTTATCATACATCAATCCTTTTATCTCTTTTTCTCTCCAGTTGGTAAAGGTGCACCCAAACAGCATGGTTCATTGTACAAACGACAAATCATAACATGGTTTATTTATGTAGCTATCACTCATCGAATCCTCTTTTTGAAATACATTTTTTAATCACTTGATTTTGATCTCTCAATCAACATAACATAGTGGACAGTTGGCTTCTTCTTTCCTTCTCAAAAAGCATTAGCCTTTGAAGTGGACAAAGTAATTCACTCTAGTTTCCTAATAAAAAAAAATTAAAAAAATTTCCTCTTAGACATATAGCATTCAATTTTTTTTTTAAAATACTCCAAATTGTTGGAATTTTATAATTCATATGACAATATCATTGTAATAGATATAATTTGTATGACAATGTCATTGTAATAGTATATATCTAATGTCTCGATATAATTATCATATCAATTCCGGATGTTTTATTTGGAGAAAAACAGCTCAATTTTCGCTAAAGTATGAAATTAACTTAAACCTTAATAAGTACGTAAGACTGAGTACGATAAACAGATCCGATAAACAGGTCCAGTGGGTGGGAAGTTGTTTTCTTGCATCACTCTTCTCCTGTGAAAGGGCCTACGTACGTGATACTGACGTCAAATTGTTAAAAAGTACACGTGGCATTGTGATTATAGTTTAATTTGAAGTGCACCAACCTCAGCGGGAATCGTGATGTTGGTTGGGTTCGCACCTTTTTTCTTGGGAAAGTTTTATTTTCCGAGAAAATATTAGGTCCATATACATACTTAAACAAATACCCGTGTGGTCTTTGTGTAGTGACTACTACTAGTGCGTCACTTTCATTTCACAATATATGTGCTAAAAGGGAAGCGCAATTATCCACCAATTAAAACTATCAAAAAGGCATGTCATTTTAAGTTAACTAATCGATAACTTTCTGAAATCGTTGGTTTAATGAATATGATAATGACCTCCCTTTCTCACATAATCATGTACTTTTTTTTTGTGGATGACGGTGATCTCTCACTTATAAGAACTCACGAGATTAACCGGAAAAAAATTTCATCATTTGAGATTCATCGTGTCGTGTTTTCGCTAGGGAAGCATGTGGACAGCTCCACAAGTCATGTCCATCATGTCCGTATGCCAAAATGCCACCCAAATCAAACCCCATCGCATACGTATGCAATCTAATTCTAAAGTCTTAATTTGCCTTCAAAATCTCAAGCTGTTTGAAATTCATTATCATATTAATTATGGGACTAGAGCATAACTACATATGCGGCTCTTTTCAAAGAAGACTGCTTGGCTTAATATACAATATTAATTTCAGGATAGCATGTGGTGACTATGGAAACATCTTACATGTGAATGTCTATGATCCTTATCTTTATTAATAATGGAAAATTTGGAATGTACTTAAGGTTAAGTAGACCCGTGGTGAAATATGTGTTTTTCAAAAATACTTCTATTGAATTAAAATGTCAAAGCTACTCAAACTTAACTAATGAGGATAAATTTTTACCAACAAAATTATACATCTACACCGAAAACCCAATATACTAAAAATTCAAGACACAAAATAAGAAAAGCAAATTAGCAACCGCTTTAAGAGGCTAGTACGATACAATCAACTTACGTGTTATAATATAAATTAATAACATACTCGCTCTTTCGAAGTAAACTATCAATAAGCATTTCATCACTATCTAACATATTAATTGGTTATATCTAACGTGGCAGTAGATTTAGTTCATTCCACTCTATTTAATTTGTTTACCAAATTATGTTAGTTCATGTGCTTATATTTTTTTTGGGCGTTAGAAATGCAATATAAATGTCCAAAATACACCCAATTGTAGACACCAAATTTGGAATTTTTAAGAACATATCGAAAAGGGCGGTGACAAAGGGCGGTGACAATTTGGTGTTTTGGAAGCATATGGATCATGAATAGAATCTAGGCGTATACAGTGGCGAATTGTTGCATCGATCAGATCATATAAAGGCTTGTCAATCAAATGTTGGTTAACAGAAGTAGCATTTATGCACCCTCCAAAATAGTATTAGATGTCACAACAAAAATTGAACAAATCATGTGATTATGGAGGGAGAAATAGTCCCATTGTTCGCTACCATTATGGAACTAGGCACATGCACTTGCTTCTCTCCATTAAGCTGTTGGTTTGGTGTGACCACTCTCTCGTTGCTATCAATCTATTGTGGCCAAATTCTTTCTTTTTCTCCATACATCTCTGATCTGACTCGGGAAACAATATGTGGTAAGTGATGCATAATCTAATAATGTCTCCTCCTCCATTATTTTGCACTCAGAAAGAAAAGGAAGTCAAAGTCGTGATGCCATACGATATCTCAAGTCTTTGCAAATGCTGAAAATTCTTTACATTGACTCGCGTCGCATACAATTTCTCTATTTTTGTCAGAAACGAATGAACAATGTCGGTGAATCTACACTGGGGCCCATCTGCTTGTAAACGTACTTTTGACTATTGACTTTAGTTTCGTAAACTTTCGTGCTCCTTTTCTTCAGTTCACTTACGGGCAGGGCATTCCACTGAGGCTATTTTTAATATAAGAATGTAAGAATAGTTTAAATATTATTAATTCATAATTTTTTTTTGGCAATAAAATGGTTAAAAGATTAAATAGTTATTAAGAGAACTAAAGTAATTGGGAGATAGCAATATTTAGCTTTTTAGCAAGTCTTTTAACCTTCGTTTTGTAATGTTCATACTAAATTTGTCAAGTCCATAAATAACCTCCTCTCAATGATTACACGTAATAAAATGTATGGATAGGCTAAATTTTAAAGGTTCTTACCAAAAACTACTGCATGAGTTTTAGTATTATCAAAAAAATTACCTCACTTTTTTTTTTCTTACAATTTAATACTATTGTTATAATTTAATACCAAACTCAAACCAAGAAACCCACCACAGCCCGCGTGCGTGAGGCTCACGGATCCCACACGGTCGCCTCGAGCTTCTCGTCTGTCATTGTCAAAAAGCTTGAGCTTTGTCACAAATCTCTGTGTTTTTTAATTTTTCTGTTGGAAAAGTTCTATTTTACTTTGTGCAGATCAACACAGCGACTTAAATGAAGAATAACATAATGAAATTTGAAGGATCTGCCCCTTCAAATATGAAGGAACATATCATCCAAATTTGAAGGAACAGCTCCTTCATAATATGAAGTTGTTCCTTCAATTTGAAGGAGGTTTTCCTTAAAAAATTCAAACAGAATTGAAGGAGCTGTTCCTTCAATTTGAAGGAACTGATGTTCCTTCTAAGAGCATTTTCACCCATGTAGGTGCAGGCGCAGGCAATCGGAAGGTAATTCTTGCCTGCATGCGATGAATAGTGATCGTCCTCGCCTTCCGTCAAAAAAGCAGCTTCCACCCATAGAAGGCGTAGGCACAGGCGATCACTACTCACATATATTTTGTTGTTAAATAAATTTTCCCTTTTGTTGTTAAATAAATTTTATTTAAATTTAATATTGAATATTACATATTAATAACTTCTTCAAATAAAATAAAAACATCAAAATTGAATACTTCTTCACACAAAATTGAATATTACATACTAATAATTATCATTAAAAAATGTAGAATTATCATATGTTAAATTTAATATTACATACTTAAAAAATTTGATATAAAAAAATTGTGATTTTTTATAGAAAAGAAAATGTTAATTTTATATTTAAAAAAAAAAAATTGTTTTGAAGTGTTCGGCAGTGGATGCTGAACAATCCTTTCAGCCCACAAACAGTGTTCGGCCTCCACTCCCTAACACAGAATCGCCTCCAACACGCGCCTGATCACCTGCAGGCGAAGGCGCAGGCGTCGCTCGCCCTCGCCCACCGAACTCTCGCCCTTCGATTTTCCTCCCGGTGGAGAGTGAACAGGAGCCGCGGAAGGCGAGCCCGCGCCTTCGTCTTCCGTTTCGCCCTCCCGGTGGAATTGCTCTGATATAAAGTTGTTCTTTCAAATTGGAAGCTATTACTTCAATTTGAAGGAGGTGTTCCTTCAAAAATTCTAACAGAATTGAAGGAGTTTTTCCTTCAAATTTGCAGGTATTCCTTCAAATATGAAGCTGCTCTTTCAAAACCCTGATGAGAAACATGACTTGGGTTGAATAAAGATGGCTTCAGGTGAAAAAGAGACGATGAAGATGGTTTCGGGTGAGGCGAGGCCAAGAAGAAAGAAGTGGCTAAAAGTTATAGCGCATGTGGGTAACGTTGTTATTAAAAGTGTACAAGCCAATTAAAAATTAACATGTGTCAAAGTAGTATTATATTGTAATGTTTAAAGTGTAGTAATGTTTTTAGGTATTTTGGTCTTCATGTAGTATCAAAATGTAATTGTTTCCAAATCTTAAATTATTATTTTTGAGATGATTAAAATTAGGGTTGTTAGTTCCACCCCCTTATCTTATTTACACACCCATAATATTATGAAAATTTTAATTACACTTGTAGCCTTAAACCTAAATTTTATGTTTACGCGGTCTCTTCTTTTCTCCCCGCAAAGCTCCTCCATCTCCCATGTTTTCCCTCCTTACAATTTCCTCTATCCTATTCATCATATCCTTAAACCCAATAAAAGTTGAAAATTGGTAAAGTCACGCCACTGAGAATGAATGGTATTCTTCTCTTCTCTTCAGATTTTCTCGTTGTGAAATTCAGTCTAAGGTTTGGGGAAATAACACCTAAAGCTGAGATCTTTAATTTCCTAATCTCATAAAGTATCGTTATGTACATCCTACTTTCATGAATTCATGAATTCATCTTGGTACCTCCTTAGTAATTGTATCACGTGAGTGTAAAGAAAAAGATACTTTATGAGATTAGGAAATTGACGCCCAGATTCTTCTTCACCAAGGAAGAAAGAAAGATATCATCAGCGTTTTTTTCACTTTCGAGATTGACGCCCACCACTTTCCTCTTAGGTTCTTTGATGGCAATCTTCTGCCCTCTGGCTGACTTTATTGTACCATGCTGATTGTCACAAGCAATGAGAGTTGGCTTAGCTAGAAGCTTTCTCTTCTTTGATATAGTTTGTATAAAGCGAGCAAGTGTAGTATCGTCATCTGATGCTCCTGCAAAACTGATCTAAACAAGACATCTCCCTATGTTCTTCTTTCGAAAGTCCACCAAGTCACCCCCAACGCCGAGCCCGACCTGAGCAGCACCGAGTCCAGCCCGCCAATCCAGGCTCGTGATGGGACTTGGAAACTAGACTCCCGTGAAGGGTCAAGATAATGAGAAAGGGACTCAATGGGCTCCTTTCTCCGGCGAATAATTCCCTCTCCCCCTTCATGATCCCCCGTCGCGTCACTAAATTAGGGGCATTTTAAGAATAATAGTGAGTGGAAAAAGATGTTTGTAATTTAAGAAGAGATGTAAACATAAGATGAGTGTATAAATAAAACAAGGGGGTGGAATTAACAGCTCCCTTAAAATTTATACAAGTAATTTTTTTAACCCCTTTATTGGGACAAGTAATTCTTTAGCCCATTTATTGCTAAAAATGATCTTATTCATGTATCGTTAGCTGGTTTAATAAAATCTCAACTCCTACTTATTTTAGCTAAGTTTCAATTACATTGACGAAATATATCATACTTCATTTTCATGCCAAATATATGTGTAATCCAGGGGCCATTAATGTAAATGCACTTTAATTTGCTTAAATTGGATCAAACTTAACTCTTAACCCATACTTTCCATATATGAAACCCGTTTACACGTGGCTGAACGCATTTCTCTCTAAATTTTGAATTCTTTAGATGCCGACAAATTGAGTACACGGAAAGTTGACGTTGGAGTTGATAAGGTTGTAAGTTGCAAGTAGGATCTTCATTTGTTCTGCGTACTTCTGCATGTTTACTTCAAATGAAAGAAAATGAAACACATGTGAATGATTCTGATTCCTTTTTTTGTCTACATTCATTAAAGCGCTTAAGAATCAAAATTAAATGGGTAATACTCCAATTTAAGAACAAAAATCCCCTCAAAAAATGAGAATCGGATACCCAAATGGGACTTGGGTATTCGATTCTCATTCCGGATTCCTGCATCTGATTCCTTCTTATAAGTAAAAATGTGATTTTGAGTAATCAAACCTCAAAACTAGGTACGTATCAATGTCAATCTAATTCGTGTTACCATGCATGAATTTATTAGTAGAAGGCCGATTTGTTGTAGGGACATCACATCAGTCTATATTTATTTATGTCACTTATGGAAATCCTTAATAACGTAGTTCATTATTATTATTATTACAGAATGATAATCTAGCAAACTTTACACCTTGTTAATTAGGATAATGATCATATGGAAAATCTTATTTAGTTTAGTAATGAAGTACTAATCAATGCAACCTGTGGGGACCTTGGTCAACTTTGCCTCCGTCCAATTCTATGTACATTGTTAAGAAAACTAGCTTAACCAACCTTATTACTAAAGAGAACTTAAATTGGGCTTCAAGAAAGATGAAGATAAAGTGAAAAGTATTATACATGCACAAGAAGTTATTCCTATAACATCATCAGATCTGACTAGCGGCACTTAGTCTTCATTCTACTGGAAGAAGTTAATTACAATGTCACGCAGGACAACACAACTCATATCGGAAAGTTAAAGTTAAACAAATGCCACAATCCACTAACTCAAGGCACATAGAAGATCACCACCACCATGCACTACCCTAGTTAGCAGTTAGCTTCAGTGCTAAGAGAATCATATGCATTTGCACTGTGCACAGCACTACTCACCAGCAACGTGACCTTTCTCCACAGTCTTCTCTCTCCCCCACTCGTTTCAAATCAATAAAATAAGGCTAAATATGGAAAAACAAAAACCAGAACAAGGAAAAGAGAATTAACCAAAAGAAAAAGAAACACTGAAAGCTCCTTTTGGTGTTTTTTTCTGTGACTCTCATCAGTGGACATGGAAGAAGTAGCAGCCAGCTCATAAATCCCCCTTACGAAATCGACCTCACACCCACCTCTTTTATTCTCCCCTCTTCCTCTCTTCCTCTCTTCCGCCATTTACATTTTCACCCCCCCATTATATTTTATCTATTAATTAATTAATTAATTAATTAATTCCATAATATATAAATACTCAGTCCCGCACTCTATCTTTAAACCCCACACTCCAATTCTCCCTCCTGCTCCACCGTCCTCTGGCTGAAACTTCAAACTTCCTTCATTCAGCTGACTGTGGCCAGTACAATGGGCTACGGCAGACTACAACCGTCCAATTCAGGAGACTCCTCCAGACACGAGGCGGCTGTTGCGGTTGCAGAACCGCAACAGCCGTCGTCTAATCCCCGCAACAAAAAGAAGCTCATCCTAATCTCACTCCTCTCGGTGGCGCTGATTATCGCCTCCGCCGTCTCCGCCGTGCTAGTCGTCCGGTCCAAGGCCTTCGCGCAATCCTCCGCCGCGTCCTCCGCCATGCACCGCAAGCCAACGCTGGCGATCTCCAACGCGTGCGCCAAGACCCGCTTCCCGTCCCTCTGCGTCGACTCCCTCCTCGACTTCCCGGGTTCGGCCCACGCCTCCGAACAGGACCTCGTCCACATTTCCTTTAACATGACCCTGCAGCACCTTAGCAAAGCCCTCTACCTCTCCTCATCGTTGTCCTATCTGCAAATGGACCCACACTCACGCGCCGCCTACGACGACTGCCTCGAGCTCCTCGACGACTCCGTCTCCGCCCTCTCCCGCTCCCTCACCTCCGTCGTCCCCGGCGGCGGAGGCGGCGGGTCCACTCAGGACGTGCTGACGTGGCTCTCCGCGGCACTAACGAACCAGGACACGTGCGGGGAGGGGTTCTCGCAAGTGACGAACGCGGCGGTTAAGAGCCAGATGGATGCGAAATTGAAGGACTTGTCGGAACTCGTGAGTAACTGCCTCGCGATTTACAAAGCGATCGACGGCAGCGATTTTTCCGGGGTGCCGATTGAGAACCGGCGGCGGAAATTATTGAATTCGGTGGAGCGCGATATCATGGGGGACAATGCCGATATCTCGCGAGATTTCCCGAGATGGATGAGCCGGCGAGAGAGGAAGCTGCTGTCGACACCGATATCTCAGATTCAGGCCGATATTATCGTCTCGAAAGACGGCAGCGGGACGTACAAGACGATTGCCGAGGCGATCAAAAAGGCGCCAGAGTCCAGTACTCGCAGGACAATTATTTACGTCAGGGCAGGAAGGTAAGTTCAGTTATATTTTTTCACCCATTTTTTTTGTTTTCATTTTTCCTTTAATTTTTAATTAGTTTGTTGGTATCCAATGGTGGGTTTTTTTGTTGCGTTGTCATTATTTCCGTGAAAAGATTTTCTCGAAACTTTTTGAATTCTGTGTAAGTATTGATTGGTGCATTGACTGGAGTTAGCTCCCTTTTATCGCACACAACTGTAATTATCATGTGTGACTATTTATTTTTCTTTCCAACAAACTTAAAATATGTATTGCTTCCATACGTTGATTTAGCGATATTTTTAAATTAAACGATGATTCATATATTTTATAACAAAAAAGTGTGATATCCGATGGAAAATGTCAAAATCAGTTTTTGAAATATAGGCTGCTTTTTGATACCAACGAATAGAATTTGAATACTTTATTTTATCTTCGTAGTTGTAGTTGTCGGTGGTGATTGGATTATTGTGTATTATACACGTCGTTTTCTGCCCCCAGTTATAAATTGTCCGGTTAGACGCCGGGATGTTTGCATGTAAAGTGGCACCTAGTTAATAGTATGTGTGGTCAATTTTAATTCTTGCTGGCGTGCACTTCATAAATTGAATGAGGATTCCATACTTTTTATTGGTAAAAGTAATTTAATCACATTTTTGTTTTGAAAACTTTAGGTACGAAGAGAATAATTTGAAGGTGGGGAGGAAGAAAACCAACTTGATGTTCATCGGAGACGGGAAGGGCAAGACCGTAATCACAGGGGGGAGAAACGTCGGCGACCATCTGACCACATTCCACACAGCAAGCTTCGGTAATTTCCTATCCCGTCGCCTTACACTTTGGGGTGATTTTTCAATCATTGTCTCCATGTTCACCCATTAAAAAAAAAAAAAACAAAAAAAAACATGTGGGGTCATTGTGACTCATGACCATGCATGACATGAGTTATAAGTTGCACGTGGCCTGCTGTTTGTTGCCCACCTCTTTTTTTTTTCACCTGGATTGAACTTTATTTACCTTCTATGATTCTCCTTTTGTATGCCTTTTTTCCACAACTTTTACTCTAAATTGATGGGATCTACAATCATTCTAATGGACGCTTGTAAACCACTGATGTGGGGAATTTAGATTAGCATACTAGGAATGGAACAGTTGTGTTATTCCATGCCCAAGAGAAAATTCTAGATCTTTCTATCTAAAATCGTCTTCTCAATTTAAACTAATACAGTTTAATCGTATTCGTGTTTAATTACTTTTTCCTGCTAAGCACCAACATAAATTCAATAACTTGCACCAAACTTTGCAACCCAGAAATAGTCGAAATTGAAAGCACCACAATCACATTATTGGAGGTGGGTGACCAGAGGGTGACAGGGGCAAATGGGCATGCCCTATATAAATGGTCACATTTTATAGGTATAAAGGAGAGCCCTTATTTATTTCTCTCACGCTCACCCATTTATTTCTTGTTGGACCACAGCGGCTACCGGAGCTGGATTTATTGCTCGGGACATAACGTTTGAGAATTGGGCCGGCCCAGCCAAGCACCAAGCCGTGGCTCTCCGGGTTGGGGCGGACCACGCCGTAGTCTACCGGTGCCAGATTATTGGATACCAGGACACTTTTTATGTGCACTCGAACCGGCAGTTTGTCCGCGAATCGGACATTTATGGGACAGTGGACTTCATTTTCGGGAATGCGGCCGTAGTGTTCCAAAATTGTAGCATCTACGCCCGCAAGCCCATGCCCTTACAGAAAAACACCATCACGGCCCAAAATCGGAAGGACCCAAATCAGAATACTGGCATTTCGATCCACGCTTGTCGGATCCTTGCCACCTCAGATCTCCAAGCGTCCAAGGGTAGTTTCCCAACGTATCTGGGTCGTCCGTGGAAATTGTACTCCAGGGTCGTGGTCATGTTAACGTTCATTGGTGATCACGTGCATCCACGTGGTTGGCTTGAGTGGAATACCACATTTGCCCTAGATACGCTTTACTACGGCGAGTACATGAATTATGGGCCGGGCGGGGCGGTTGGGCAACGTGTACGTTGGCCCGGTTACCATGTCATCAAGTCTCCGGCGGAGGCCATTAAGTTCACGGTGGCACAGTTCATATATGGGTCGTCGTGGTTGCCGTCTACCGGGGTGGCGTACATGGCCGGGCTGTCCACCTAAGATACACTGTACCACTGTAACTTTGGCCCAGAAGCTACAAACCTGATGGGGTAAAGTTTTCTTTAGTAACTGTAATACATAGGCTTTCTATTTTGTTGTATATTTTTTTTACCATTCTATAAGAAATAAGTCGCATTGATCTTTTTCTTTCGTCATTTGATTCAATGAAGCTAAATAGTTTATAGACTGTAAGGATACAGTTTCAATTATTTTGTCATCATGTAATGTAACAGATTATAAACACTAATGTCCTTTTCTCCAACATTGACTCTCTTCTCACTTGAATCTTGTGGTCGTCACGTCCACTTTCAATAATTGCGTTCAATTTTTGTTTTGTGTTGTTGTCGGTGGGGTTGTTGACGTTTGAGACAAATATTGTGTTGGCACATCATAATGTAACATACACATTTCAGCAAAAAGGTAATGCCTTGTAATTGAAGCCATTCCTAACTCATCCAAAACTGTAAGGATGCCATTGATGAGTGGTCCAGGTGTCAAATGTGTCATTAGCTAACTAATCTGTTGCTTTAGCCTGCCGCCAGTATATAATCTGGAATACTGCAGATCAGAATCTGTTGTTGATTGAATGAAAAGATGGTTTGGTTTGCGTTTGCATATTCTCTCTGTGAGTTGGTTGAAAGAAGTGTGAGTTGGTTGAAAGAAGGGTTCTTGGAGCTTTAGCATGTATTGTACTGATATATATTCCAACTCTCTACTGCATGACTGGTTTGAGATGCCTCAAGAATGACATTCCGGAGTGAAAGTTCATTATCCAATGTCCTTTGCCGAAAGTTACAGAGAGTGAAAAAGGAACTGAATCTGCATAAAGGCATGGACAGGTGGTGCAAAGTAGTTTATTGTTATGGGTCAAATCAAAGTGCCCGTGATTCGGTCACCTTTTCAAGACCAAAGTGGATGGCGTTGTCCAATCCGATCTAGACCTAACCTAGTTTGATAGAACTTAACTTATTTTTAAAGTTGATTCGAAAATAAGTTGTTTATACTTTAAGAATAAGCTGCTGTGAAAAAAAGTAGTGAGATGTTTGATAAACTAATTTTATGAAAGTGTTTTAGTATGAAAAAGTGTTGAAAACAAGTTTTAATAAGAAATTTCAAAAGTGAAGCTTCTTAGCTTCCTTTGTTTTTGGTACTTTTTAAACAAACCACTTCAAAAAAAAGACAACTAAAAGTTAGTTACCAAATACATTTTTCCCACTTGATTTAAAGTTAAGTATTTTTTTCAACTTTAAGTCATACCAAACATAGCCCTAGTCTAGTCTGGTCCGGTCCAATTCAGTCCAATCAAGTCGACGGATGGGAAGGATCAACTAGAAACTGTGAGGAGGAAAATCTAGACCTAATTTGATGGACTAAAAACTGTGACCAGGAAAACCTAGACCTAAAGATGGTACTAACATGCAAGGAAAGTGTTTCCATCAGTAAAGAAATACATAGTGTTACAAGGAGGTATTTCCTGAATACAATTGGTATAGCTTGGAGTACACACCAAGACTCTTAATACAATTACATTTAACTTTGTATCAATTTAGAAGATTGTGAAAAAATTGGAGGTGACAAGAGAATTTAGCTAATAGTAAATAAATATGATTTTGTTTGAGCATTTCATCCAATTTTGTGCCACTAAACACCAAATGCTCACATGGCTCATTCCATAACGATGTTCCCTACCCAAATTAAGCTTCGTATCTTGACCAAAAAAAAATTAAGCTTCGTATGCTTCACAACTTCATGTATTCTGAGTATAAGTTTTCACATGGAGGGGCCAAATTGCTTTTGCTGCACCGCACCCCACCTTTCTTTTTCATACACAGATTGTACGAAACGTCAAATCAAAACCTCGGGATTGTACAAATTTACTATCGCTTAAAGCGATTAAGCAACATACTGTTTGAGCCCGTTTTGTGCAAACTCTATTCTGACGCGGGCTTTGGACGGATTTTATGCCAAACGGTGGCAAATCAAGTAAAATCCCAATCAGTGGAGAATTATTTGGAGATGCGATCAAGAATGTAGAAATCAAGGCAATTACTACTTAATTGCAATTGGCGTGGAAGATATTCATCATGGTGTCCAATAGGAAAGAGAGGCCAAGCAGTGGCCTAATTAAATAATGAGTCCAACAAGTGACTTTAATTGGAGAAGGATGCCTTTGTCTCAAAGCCTTCCCGTGGCTTGTCTTAAAGAAGTCAAGGTCAATTTGGTCTTCAATGCAAGTCAATTGCAATATTCTATCAAAAGCCAAGCGGTGGCTTTGAATGAAGATATCTTGTTTGAATTCTACAAAGAGAAGGAATCTATGCAAGTCATAAATATCAAGGCCTTATTCAAGTAGGAGAAGACTTAACTTTCCCTTTTGTTGTTAGCCAGCCGTGGCTTCAAAAGGGGATAGTGGTTTCATTAAACAAATAAAGGATTTGTGCTGCTTGTCTTTCAAGGGAATTAATCTCCTTTGTTTATTAAAGCCAATCATGTGGCTATCTTAGAAGACGTGGCTTTATTTCCTTTATGTCATTAATGGCATTGAATACTAGTCCAACTTGGACTCAATTAGTCAAGCTGCCATGCAGGAGATATTCCAAATTCGCAGGAAGTAAAGTAGATCAGGACAAGGATTTCAAGGAAGCTGAGTTTGGAAAGGATTTGAACTGGCATTAAATATTGGATTCAGAGTCAAGATCTTCTACATCAACTAGGAATCAATCTTCCTTACTTGCCGTCCAAGGAAAAGCCCAAGGTCCATGAAGCGTCGCCTATATAAAGAAGAGCTCATGCAACAAGTCAAAGATCCCCGATCCCTCAAACACAAATCCCTAAAAAGATTTAGCCGCAAGGCACCAGATTCCGCCGCAAGGCACCCAGATTTCGCCGCAAGGCACCGACGCAGAAGAAAGGTCACGAGTACCGGACTTCCAAGGGACGATCACAAGTATCGCTTCCGGACGCATAAGCCGATCACGAGTATCGGCTCTACGACGACGCAGAGACTAGGCCGATCTAGTTCTCTTTCACAAGCAGCCGACGCGCATCCCGGTTGTATTTATCTTTACTTTCATTTGCTTTGTACTTCAATTCAATAAGGATTCTAGTCCTTGACTATCGTTGTAGCACTTTGAATTTTAATAAAGTCCTTTATCGCCCAAAGGCAAAAAAGAACTCTAGTCTAGACTTACTCTTGCATGTCCCCTGTCTAGCACAATCGTTTGGCGAGAGGTCAAAGACGCGCAATCATCCACATTCAAGTCCAATAGACCATTGCGGTGCTATTGGTGGCACGCCCGCGCATTCAAGAAAGTAAGATTTCCTTACGTGGAAATTAGGGTCAACATATTTGGCACGCCCAGTGGGACATAAGTGCTACGCCTCCTACATGGCGAATCAGGAGCATACCCCTTGCTGGATCAGACACATCTGGAAGATCTAGGAGCAGATCTTCCACAACACCACCATCAGTTATGCACGACGAACTGATGACGGCCATCAACAACATGGCCCAGATCCAAGAAGATTTCAGACATAGCTTGAACCAGAAGCTGCAATACAGTACGAGCCAAGTCGAAGATGCGCAAGCCATCTTCCTGGAGAGGCAGAAGAACATCAAGAACCAGAATAGGTCCATCGAATTTCTCTTACTTTCACTCTTCAGGAAATAAGAGAGATCTCGGAAAATCTATGAATGATGGTTTCTATAAGCTGGAGGGCAAAGTATCTGAAGGCTCGCGCAACAATTTCAAAAAGCTAGAGGGATGGCGCTGCTTCTCAAGTAGGCGAAGATCGCCCATCTCCCACAACCGATAATGGGAAAGCAAAGGTCGGCGATGAAGAAGCCATGTCCAACGTCCTGTTTGGTTCTATGGCTAAAACACTATTCGGTATGGGCCATGTCTGTCAAGCCAAATGTCGAAACTCAATCAGTCAAGACAAGGCCGCATCTTCCACATAAGCGGCCGGAGCAAACACCTGATTGGGATAAATGGAAGACAAAAGAGGCCAGCAACAGTGGCATGAAAATTGATCAACTTCAAATGTCTGCGTGCAAATCTTCCACATTCGAAAGAGCCGTCTCCCACATCAATCTCGAAGATCAAGTAAAAAGGAGGGTGGAAGAAAGAGCTGCACATGCAGAAAAAGCTTTGGAGGAGAATCGCAAGAAGTTAGCGAAAGCTGCAGAAGATTGTCGTAAGAGTACAGCACAGCTAGTGGAACTTCTTAAAAGAAGAAAGAGAAGGCCAAAGGAGCAAGGAAGTAGAGTCCAAGTGCCTGATGGCCAAATACAAGTGGCCACTACACCTTCAATTCCTAGTGTTGGAGGAGACTTCCAACCGGAGGGCCAACATGCAGACATGAAAATAGACATAGAAAAGGTTAACAATCATGTTGATGTACCGGCCGGGGAGATATTCGTCACAAAGGAGAACCATGATGATATTGTCAATGGTGATTTTTGTGAGCTCCATGGCGAGAGTGGTTATGAAGAAAATTATCAATTCTTGATGGAGAAAGAAATTCTGAAGGAAGACCAAACAGTGGTCCAAAACGAAATTTCGAGAATTGATCTCATTGTTGGTGACAAGGCCGATATCTTCAAGCCGCTACCGGCTGACTTGGAGCTTTCTATCTTGATTCGACAACTCACCACGCTTGGGGGGCTTGAATTTTCATCCTACATGAGGGCCGGCGAACATCCAAGCTCTCATTATCATCCTGCTGCAATACTCCATGATCTGATGATGTATGGTGCTCTCAACAAGAGGATTACACGGTAAGTTTGGGCGTGAAACATGGTTGGCCACCTCCTTTGGATAGATCAACAGTCAATCATGGCCAACATGTGGCCCGTATCGAAGACGAGATGAAAATAGATGTGGTGCTTGGTAATCACATTGATGTGCCAGCCAGAAAGTTTCTCATCACCAAAGAAGACCAAGCTAAGAAACCCAGTGGTAATTATTGTATATTCTATGATAAGGAGGGGAAAAGACAAGGAATTTTTAGCGATTGGTGATTCCATGCATGTGCAGAGGCAAAGATGTGGTCCACATTGAAAATCCTTCCTTGATCAAGGAACAGAATATTGAAGAAAGCCACGGCAAGCTCCATTATCAAGAAGACTTGGTCAATAAAAATCCTAGGAGAATGGGAGCTCCTGAAGAAATTGCCATATTTTGTGAACTTTTAGGCAAGACGAAGACATCTCTATCCCAAATGTCAAAAGAGATGCAAGGTGAGGCCTCACAAGATCAGTGGATTTTAAATGATGACGCACGGTTGGAAAGGAGGAAACATGATGGATGGCTCATCACCAAAGTCAAATACAACTCATTCAACAGTAAAGAGAATGACCAAACAGTGGTCCAAAGAGAAACTTTTATGGTTGACTTCATCGTGGGAGACAAAGCTGACTTATTCAAGCCACCATCAACTAGATTGCAACTTATGATCATGATTGGTCAAATTACCATGCTTGGGGGGCTTGGATTCTCATTATATGAGAAGCCCAAAGGATATATGAGCTCTCATCCTCAACCTGCTGCTGCACTACTTCATTGTCAAATGAGGTATGATTTTCAAGATGAAAGGAGCAAACGATCAAGGTTGGGAGTAAAGCACCGTTGGCCACCCCCGAAAATTCGTGTTGGTGATTTTCTTTTAGTTTGAGTTCTTCATTTTTTTCCAGAAAACAAAAGGAAAAAAAAAGAGAAAAAGAAAAGGAAAAATAAGATATTTATTAGCATCGGCCAGATACGTGGCCCAATTTTGAAAGCCCCATTAAAAGCTTTGCTTGCATCCAAGCCAATCAGTGGCTCCTCATATTCACTATACTGGAGGCTCTTATTATTTTATGAAGATCAAATATTTGCATGTTGAGGCCAATAAGTGGCATTCTCCATCTTATCCAAATAAGAATTTTTTAAAGCCAGTAGGTGGCTATTAAAGTCTTCAATCACGTTGATAGTGGGGAAAAGTTTGGAGATTGTTCTGACATATATCATACTTTCCAAGGGAACATCAATGCCAAAATTAAGTGGAAGGCAAATGCTCTTCCATCAAGGCCAATATATGGCCCACCAAGAAGTGAAAGTAGCACATGAGGCAAGTGAAGACAATTTTGAGCAGATGGAGCATTGACCAGGAAGCAGAGGCAGTGTGAAGGAGTAGACCTAGTTTCCATGAATTTTTCCTCAAATTATTCGTGAAAACTAGGGGGCTATAACAGGCCAAATTAGTGGCTAGTGCATAAGGGATTGCTCATTTCAAGTCAAACAAGAAGCTTCAGAGGTTGTCTGTATCTCTAGTAAAGTACATGTACCTACTGAGCCGAAATAGGTTGTTTCAACAAGCTTTTCTCAAGACAGGCCTTGATACAAAGATAGAAGACTCCATAAAGATTGGGGGCTTTGGTGACAGATTTTGTTCATTTGAGTATGCTTTACATCGGATTTGCCACCTGAAGGAGAAAAGAGAGACTACATAGGCCAATCTCGTGGCTTAATATTAATCTCCATATTGAATCCAGTCACATGATCAGTTGAGAACTTGCACTTCAGTGACAATTGTTTGCATCCTATTCAACGGTTTTCAGCTGTTATGCAGGAAGCGCCTGTTTGTGGCTATATAGTTTCCATGCCTCTCTCAAGCCATGAAAACTAGGGGGGCTAATATGGCGATATGCAGTATAATGTTTTAGTTGGGCAATAAATTTTTTGAATTGAATCTCAAGGATTGACGAAGGGAAGAGTTCTGCTCTCAACAAATTGTAGAAGACACTGCAGGTGCAAAGAGTGGATAAGCCAAAGCCATGATTCATCAAGAATCACACTGTAATATGTGATCAGGCCACATGGCACATTGGTGGCATCACCTTATCAATTGTCAGATGAAGCATATGGAGTTTCAAAGGAGTTGACTTGACTACTTGGCTTGATTCATTATGAGTTGGTACCTTACCAATTCACATGCAATTCTGACAGTAGAAATAAAAAAATGAATATCATGAGTGGCCAATAAATGGCCGATCATCATGAGACCATCAAAGTTGATGTACCTTTGGCTAATTGGAGTGCATGCTACGGAAGAAGTAAAGAGCCACATCACATGTGGTTGAACAGGGATGCTGCCATTGGAAAAATGGAAATTCATCTAAACACCTTTGAAGAGTTCAGAAAGTTAGCTTTGGTGACCCATGTTCGTACCTTCTTCAAACCCCGTACGGAGGATAAGATATCGCTGGCCTACTCTATGAGGCTACAAGTGAATAAAGCAGATCCTCAATGAGCAATTTACGCTTCGTGAGATATTCTAGGCCAAGGCAGTGGCCGCTTTGGTGGTTCTTCCAAGAGACTTTAGCACTTGGTACATGATCAGGAAGCATCTTGGAATTACTGCAGGAGAAGCAGATCTTTTCTCATAAATTGGTACGTGATATTAAGCCACTCCGATATGCTACATGCAGTTCTGAAACATCATATTCATCTTATGCCTATCGAGAGTTTACTTTTGAATTATTATTGATATACATGGAGGAAATAAATGAGTAGCCAATCCTATCTCATAAGTGGCCGATTATAAGGCCTTCCATGTGGCTCTCATGGGGTTTCTCTATATTTGGTCTTCCCGTGTGTTCGTTTTTTATGGTCTTGATAATTTTGCCTTCATGCGGCCTCCCGAGTGGCCGATCATCTCCCAAAGAAAGTTCAAAGCTAGTTTAATCTTCCTACAGATGTTCATGCACAAGATAGCGGCCAACTAGTGGCTTACTTGAGGAGCCTGTTCGTGGCTATATAGTTTTCATGTTCTCTCAATTCATGAAAATTACGGTGGCTAAGGTGGTGACTGGTAGCAGACTTGGGGGCTGATTTTTCTAACAATTTCATGAAGAACCAAGTATCCAATAATCAGTCGCAAACAAGTTGGTTCGCTTTTCTGAAGCTAAATGCCAGTATGTGGCAATTTCCTTCTTGGATCACATTATTTGCTTCGTCATAAATCAGTGAAGAGAAGGGATTGGCAGATTGGTTTAGTGCGCGAATTATCACAAATCCTCTTGAGGAGTTATTCTTATCATTCCAATGGTGAGATGTTAAGCCCAAGCTAAGGGGCCTAGAGTGGCCTATTTCTTTCTAGAATTGATATATTATTCAGCAATAGACCTCCAGATGGAATTATTATCTCAATATGATATTCAAGCTAAGTGCCAAGCATCATGCCAGTAAGGTAGAGCCAGTTTATGGTTTTTTACACTGCAGTATATTTAAAGGCTTTGCTAGTTTGAGATGCATAATTGATGAAAGAGAGCACGTGGTGGCTATTTGAGTGTGATTGCATCAATGATTTTTATTGAAATGGGCATATTAATTAACAATGCTTTATTGCTGGCCAAATGACACGTCATGGAGCATGAAGTGTCAATCATGCAAGGCCATTATATGGCCAACCATGTGGTGTCAGTATGTAGCCAATTCATGTGGCTTTCAATGTGTCCATCATAAGGCCTTCCATGTGTCCTCCTATGTGGTCTGTTCATGCGCCCAGGTGGCCGATTATTGTGACCTCATAATCATGACAATATTCTTTGAAGCCAACATTACAAGTTTTTTAGACTGCCAGCTGAATTTGAAGTGGAAGATCTAAGTGGACGATTTGAAGTGGAAGATTTGCAGGGCTAGTGGCTACTTGAGTTGGATTTCCTCAGTCTAATCTGCAGAGTAATTCAGACTCTAAGATGCTTCTTCAAGACTCTGTTTTCCGTGATCATATCAGAAATCTTCCACTTCAGCTTGCGTTTCTCTATCAGGAAAAGAGTTGCAGACTTTGACATTTCTTTTGTTCTCAGCTCATGATGGTATTCTGCATTAAATAAGGTGAGATTTCACGCAAGGTCTGCGTTAAACCAGTGGCCTCTAGTGGCTGATCGTGATTAAGCTTCCATTATGAGTCCTGTAACAACTAGTCTCGCATCAAAGGCCTCCAGTAGTCGATTGTGGCTGTTACTTTCAAAGTCCTCACCTTGTTCATCGGAGCAATTCGGCTGCTACTCAAAAAAGCTCGTTTGTGACTATAGTTCCCATAAATTTCACTCAATTCATGGAAACTAGGGGGCTATGTTTGAGCCCGTTTTGTGCAAACTCTATTCTAACGCGGGCTTGGACGGATTTTATGCCAAACGGTGGCAAATCAAGTAAAATCCCAATCAGTGGAGAATTATTTGGAGATGCGATCAAGAATGTAGAAATCAAGGCAATTACTACTTAATTGCAATTGGCGTGGAAGATATTCATCATGGTGTCCAATAGGAAAGAGAGGCCAAGCAGTGGCCTAATTAAATAATGAGTCCAACAAGTGACTTTAATTGGAGAAGGATGCCTTTGTCTCAAAGCCTTCCCGTGGCTTGTCTTAAAGAAGTCAAGGTCAATTTGGTCTTCAATGCAAGTCAATTGCAATATTCTATCAAAAGCCAAGCGGTGGCTTTGAATGAAGATATCTTGTTTGAATTCTACAAAGAGAAGGAATCTATGCAAGTCATAAATATCAAGGCCTTATTCAAGTAGGAGAAGACTTAACTTTCCCTTTTGTTGTTAGCCAGCCGTGGCTTCAAAAGGGGATAGTGGTTTCATTAAACAAATAAAGGATTTGTGCTGCTTGTCTTTCAAGGGAATTAATCTCCTTTGTTTATTAAAGCCAATCATGTGGCTATCTTAGAAGACGTGGCTTTATTTCCTTTATGTCATTAATGGCATTGAATACTAGTCCAACTTGGACTCAATTAGTCAAGCTGCCATGCAGGAGATATTCCAAATTCGCAGGAAGTAAAGTAGATCAGGACAAGGATTTCAAGGAAGCTGAGTTTGGAAAGGATTTGAACTGGCATTAAATATTGGATTCAGAGTCAAGATCTTCTACATCAACTAGGAATCAATCTTCCTTACTTGCCGTCCAAGGAAAAGCCCAAGGTCCATGAAGCGTCGCCTATATAAAGAAGAGCTCATGCAACAAGTCAAAGATCCCCGATCCCTCAAACACAAATCCCTAAAAAGATTTAGCCGCAAGGCACCAGATTCGCCGCAAGGCACCCAGATTCGCCGCAAGGCACCGACGCAGAAGGAAGGTCACGAGTACCGGACTTCCAAGGGACGATCACAGTATCGCTTCCGGACGCATAAGCCGATCACGAGTATCAGGCTCCTACGACGACGCAGAGACTAGGCCGATCTAGTTCTCTTTCACAAGCAGCCGACGCGCATCCCGGTTGTATTTATCTTTACTTTCATTTGCTTTGTACTTCAATTCAATAAGGATTCTAGTCCTTGACTATCGTTGTAGCACTTTGAATTTTAATAAAGTCCTTTATCGCCCAAAGGCAAAAAAGAACTCTAGTCTAGACTTACTCTTGCATGTCCCCTGTCTAGCACAATCGTTTGGCGAGAGGTCAAAGACGCGCAATCATCCACATTCAAGTCCAATAGACCATTGCGGTGCTATTGGTGGCACGCCCGCGCATTCAAGAAAGTAAGATTTCCTTACGTGGAAATTAGGGTCAACACATACAACAAAAAGGCGGCTCCTGTTTCTCTCTTTTTTTTTTTTTTTTTTTTTTGTTTTGTTTTTTTGTTTTTGTTTTTTTTTTTTTTTTTTTTTTTTTTTTTTTTTTTTTTTTTTTTTTTTTTTTTTTTTTTTGTTTTGTTTTTTTTTTGTTTTTTTGTTTGTTTTGCTGTATTTTTTTTCCTGTGGGTTTGTTTTTTTTTGCCTCCAGGTTGGATATCCTTGTCAAAATGTGGACTTTGTTTGTTTGCTTGAGTGGGCTTGGTTTCTCTTTTGATAGGATTGCTTTAGTATGCATTGTTTCAGTGTTACATGTTGTATGTTCTCGTGGAGGATGCGGCACTCATTTATTGAAATTCCAATTTCATTATACTCTTTGTTTGGTTCGCTAAACAACTATCAATATAGTTTCTTAGATTAAAAAAAAAAAAAAAAAAAAAACTCAAACAAGCAATGAAGCAAATTCAGTCCGGTAACATATTAACTCAAACAAGCAATGAAGCAACATATTTAGCAAAGCATAAGCGTAAAGCGACAAAAAAAGAGAATCGAGTAAGCTGAACAATGGAAATGTGTGGTTCCATCCTAAAATTGGGAATTATACGTATTTGTATAGTCTATGTACAAAAATCCAGTATGGTTTATAGCTCAGGACAATTGGACCTAAAATGCCTCAATCGCGAGTACCAAGATCATAGAGAGAGCTATTTTTTACACTCAATTTTTGTCTCTGTAAGTAAACCAAAACCAACTAGGATTGGGTTTGGGACTCCTAAGTGCGTTGGGCCTCAATTTCCTAAGGCTGCATGGTGTTGTAAACCGACTACCTCCTTGGTCAAACCTTTCCACTATATATTATAAGTCCATTCTGTCTGCGCATAAACTTCACAATTCAGCAGATCGATTTCGGGTATTCCACTCTTGCCCTAATAACCTTCCTCTTGCTTGCTTACTTTATTTGTATTCGTTTTATTTGATCTTCTGTAATGGGACGGTACAGAAACAGCGATCGGACGGAGCGTAGCAGCCGAAGGCATCGCCGGGAGGATCAAGATCGTAGGGACCGCTATGTTGTTGATAAAGCAGGATGTCATGATCAGAATGAATATTCAACACGACATTCGAAAAGGAATAGGGATCACAAGGACAAGGAGGAAAGGGTAAAGGAAAAGGAAAAATCAGAAAAGACTAAAGATATTGAGGAGGATCATCAGGGATTATCAACAACCGAGCTCGAGGCGCGAATCTTGAAAGCCAAGGAAGAGAGATTATTGGCAAAGAAGGCCAAAACAGAAGATGCACTTTCTGATGGTGTTTTGACGTGGGTTAGTAGGAGTCGGAAGATCGAAGAGAAGAAGAAAGCATTGCAGCTTTTGAAGGTTTTTGAGGAGCAGGACAATGACATTGCTCAAGGAGAAAGTGAAGATGATGAGGAGACCAATGGTCATGATCATCTAGCTGGGGTTAAAGTTCTTCATGGCCTTGATAAGGTAATGGAAGGCGGCGCAGTTGTTTTGACACTGAAAGATCAAAGTATTCTAGCTGATCATGGTGACAGTGTTAATGAAGACATTGATGTTCTTGAGAATGTGGAAATTGGAGAGCAGAAGCAGCGCGACGAGGCTTACAAGGCAGCAAAGAAAAAGAATGGAGTTTATGATCATGATGAGTACTTCAACGGTGCTGATTCGGAGAAGAAAATTCTTCCAAAATATGATGATCCTGTTGCTGCCTCAGATGATCAGTTAACTTTAGACGAAAGAGGGCGGTGTGTTCAAGCAGAGAAAAAACTTGAAGAGCTTCATAATAGGATGCAGCAGGGAGCTTCCACTAACAACCGCCTTTTCGAAGATCTAACTAATGTCTCTAGAAAGACTGCATCTGATTACTATACTCATGAAGAAATGGAGCTGAAATTTAAAAAGCCAAAGAATAAGAAATCATTCCGGAAGAAGGAGAAGCTAGATATCGATGTCCTTGAAGCAGAAGCAGTCTCTGCAGGGCTCGGTGCCGCTGACCTTGGCTCTCGGAACGATGCAAGGAGACAGACCAGTAGAAGAGAGGAGCAGGAAAGATCGGAAGCTGAAAGGCGAAATAATGCATTGCAGGTAGCAAAAAATAAAGCAGATGAAGCAGCAAAAACACTGCAACTAATTCTACAAAATAATGTTTCTGTTAAACCAGATAAAGAATATCGTGAAAATACTTTTGTCTCTGCAGGTTATGATGATGCTGAGGATTTCTACAAATCCTTGGAGAGAGTAAGGAAATTAGCTCCTAAGAAAGAAGAGGAGGAGATGAAATCTGGTAGTCTGCGAGAAATTGTGCTACAAGCCATTGCTGTCGGCAGTCAAACTCATGCGGATGGTGATCATAATGAGTCTCAGGAAAACAAGGTTGTCTTCACAGAGATAAATGAGTTCGTGTTGGGACAAATGCTTGATGAAGATCAATCCAACATCAAGGCCGAAAGTAATGATGTTTCCAGGATGGTTGAAGATACTAAAGAACCAAAAGGTGGCAGTTCCAAGGATGAAGAAAAAAGGGTCAATGAGGCTGGTGGATGGCTTGTAGTAAGACATGATAGCGATCAAGAAGAGAAAAACCACCCTGCTACTGCTATCGAGGAGGCTAAGGAGGTGAAGCAAGACGTACCAGATGAAATTATCAGGGAAGTTCCTATCAGAAAAGGCTTGGGACGCACTCTGGCTCTGCTTAGAGAGCGAGGAACCTTCAAAGTTAAAGAAGATTATGAAGTAACGCTTGAGAGGACTGATGAATCCGGCCGGCCTTTGACACAAAAGGAAGCTTTCAAGAGATTCTCTCACAGGTTCCATGGCAAGGTACCTGGAAAAGGGAAGCAGGAAAAGCGCATTAATCAATACCAGAAGGAACTGAAATTGAAGCAGGTGGAATGTTCAAATGCAGCATCACAGTCAATGGAGTGGATGAGGAAAACCCAAGCTCGGTTGCAGACACCTTACCTTGTATTCGATCGAAAGCGCAAGGACAAACCTGAAAGTTCTGGCACAAGAAAGAAGCTTAGAACTTGAACTTCCACCTTTTCTCGAGTTTCTTTGTTATTGCTAAGTAATGTATCACATGGAAGGCAAGTAGTATTGCCACTCTGACTGTAATCAAAATATATTTGAGAATTAAGGAGCTTTAGAAGATTTAGATTGTCTGAAAGTAATACAAGAACTTAGTTTTCTTTCTGGTCCTCCAGGAAAAAGGTAAAGGACCAACCAATAACAATATGGACAAATGAAATATAGTTTTCACTCAATTGAGAAAAAGAAAAACATAAAAACCACAGGTGGTTTCAGATGGAATTTATCTTCCCACTTAGGCCACCAGGGCACCAAGAAGAAAATTATACAAGAGCAACAACGATATAAACAGAAGGTCTACTTTTCACAAATTTCTTTCTATGAACTCCCAAATTCTCTCTTCCATATAGATTCGATCCCTATGCCGACGTGGCATGTGACGTTCATCTGGGAAAATTAATAATTCATACGACTTTCCAGCTGAAACCAGTGCATTGACAAGCCTAGCAGTATGCCTGAAATGCACATTTTCATCAATCATGCCATGCACGAGTAACAACTTTCCTTTCATCTTATGCACATGGTGCATGACAGATCCGTACTCGTATCCTTCTTCGTTCTCAGAAGGCAGTCCCATGTATTTCTCGGTATAGAACGTGTCATACCCGTCCCACGATGTAACAGGGGCACCAGAGACTGCACACCGGAAGACATCAGGAAACCTGGCCAATGTCATAGCCGACAGATATCCACCATAGCTCCAACCATATAAACCAATGTGACCTGCTGCTGCTAAGCCTTTTTCTATAAGCCACTCAGCTCCAGTCAGCTGATCTTCAGAATCAATACGACCAACATTGTTTTTCAAAGAGCCTTCGAACTTCAGTCCTCGTCGAGCAGTTCCTCTGTTATCTAACTGTAAACATGAACACATAAACACAGTGAGCCTTAATCTGAAAACTTTTCCAAATAAGAAATTAAAAAGCTTTATAAGCTAATAGAACAAATTTCAAGGAAAATGCAAAACATGGAACGGTTGAAGTTGTTAGATGAAAAGATACTGACCTTCCATACCAAAATGCCTTTGCTTCTTAAATACTGTGCTTTCATGTCAACTGTATTTATCCAAGAATCAGAGACAAGCTGTACACTTGGTCCACCATACACACTGATCAAAGTTTTGTAAGGCGGAGGTCCAAATCTTGTTTCATCAGGCATATATAGAGCTCCATACAATCTTGTCCCATCATTAGCCTGTAAATGAACTAACTCCGGTGGCTCAAGTTGAAGCCTTTTGAATCTTGGAACCGTAAACGACTGCTCAAACAGAGGCATAACTGTGCTTCCATCGAGCAAGGAACGCAATAAAACTATAGGGGGAGAATCAAGGGAATCATAGATATCAACAAAATTCCTCATATGATGATCAAGCACAACCACGTGCTTTCCCTTGCTACTAGTCAACCTAACAGGAGCTTGCAAGGGTTGGTTTCCATCTGCAAATAGTTTAGTATAATAAAGGTGCGATTCCAAAGGTCCATCCAAGGTTCCAGTGAAATAAACAAGTCCTGCTGCTTCATTTACACCAGAAATCTGCTCAACCATCCACTCTCCTTCAGTAATAGGTCCTAAACATGTGCCATTGGCATCATGCAGATAAAGATGCTTGAATCCCGTTTTCTCACTTGCCCAGATAAACCCCCCAGAAGATTTTGTTATTCCTCTGTCTAGAGGAGTGAAGCAGTCATGTAAGGTAACCCATGTTTCTTGTTCTTCAACCAATAGAACTTTTCTCTTCCCAGTTTTAATATCAAACTTGAGGATCTTTAGTTTGCTGTGGGACCTATTCAGAACCTGAGCTATTAATGTATTCCCCTGCATCCAATTTACTCTTGCCAGATATTCCTCCTCACTGTCTGGTTCATCTGTTCCCCCACATAGAAGATCCATCCAGGTAATAGGACCTCCACTAGAAGAAACCACTCCTAAGCGAACTTTAACATTTGAAGCTCCCGCAAAGGGATAAGCATGATCTTCCTGAGCTTCTGAGCCAACAGAGCTTTTACCTTGATGCATGATTCTGAAAAGTGGAATCTCAGAAGAATCAACTTCTGTGAATGCAATGAATTTGCCGTCTAAGGACCACCAGTACCCATTCTTCCGATCCATTTCTTCCTGCAATGAATAACATGCTACCAATCTAAGATTAATTATAATGAAAGTCTTGAGTTAATAGAGTATGCACTTAGTGTAATTAGTTTGAAAGTCTCCCGATCCATTTTCATGGATTTCTCACCTGAGCTATATATTCAGCAAGGCCATGAGTCTGCAATACAAGAAAAGACCAGAGTCACATCAACCCAAAGGTGAGCAATTCAAACTATCTTAGTCTACTAGAGCTGAAAACAAAATTGAACTACTTAACTCGTAACAATACTGAAAATCACTTAGTTATTGCAGACCTACAGTTACTTCTATAGAAAACTTACCAAAACATCTTCTCTGGCACCATACGTTAACTGCTTAGATTCATTGTACAACAAATTTAGAACATGCAACTCGCAGTCTCTTACATAACCAAGCATTGTACCATCCGGGGATAGATGCGGATCAATAATTGGTGATCCTGATGTGCTTGGAAGCTTGAGCTCGGCTTGTGAATCGGAAAGATCCTGGAAATAAATCTGTCCACAAAGCAAGGACCATATCATCAATCAGTGAACGGAACCGTTTCAAGTTCATGGGTATGGTGGGTAGTGGAAGACTTCAAATTTAAAATATAACTAAGTGCATAAGGACATTCAATTGCAATAACAAGTTGCGGAACAAACCCCGGCTGGCAATGGCACCATAATTGCTTTCTTTTTTGAGCTTGTCTTCACCCATTCGTATCGTGTTACTCCCAACCCACGTTCCCTCAACCTCTCTCTCCTCAATTTTTCTTCTGATGATATATTGCTCTCGTCAAGCCCGCCATCAGGAGGGCTGAAACACAACTGTTGCTTGCAAGTTTTGAGATCAACAGCAAACACCTTCCTATTCAAAGTGTGATCAGGACTAAACAAATAAGTTATAGTAGTATCATCCGGACTGAAACTGATTGAAGTTGGAGCAATGTAGCCAGGCAACGGGTACTGCACAATCTCTTCCAGTGGGAAAAGAACACAGTCATCCAAGCTCTGTGAAAAATTGGAATCGGTCAACGGCATTTCGTTATCGGACGATCTCGAACGCTTCAAACTCTTCTTCTTATAATCCTCATGAACTGATTGCATTACAATAGAACTGGTATTGGTTGACTAGTGACAGGAGATGAATCTAACCAAGACAAAAGTAACACGCAATCAGAAGCAACATAGGCAATAAGAGTGCAAACAGTTGAGCGAATAAAGCTATCAATACCACTCTTGTAGACCAAAGTTCAATTTAGCATAACTTGCAGAACGAAATTTTCAGTCTTTCCTCCATAATCCTCTCCAATTAAACCAATAATTACAAACCATTTGGAAAAATCAAAGCTTTTTAGCTGAATACAACTAGATCAACATGAAGATTTGAACTTTTGTTATTGATTATGAAGATTGACCTGTTAAGAAAGCCCGGGAATCAATTCCCTCTTATCACTGCAATCTTCTGGATCCGATTAAAATCTAACAAACTGCAATTTGCCCGACAAAACTAATCAAAACAGTTACAGAACATCAACCAATGTATCCAACGTAAGACATAAGAAAGTAAAGTGAAGTGCTTTGGAATTGAACCTGGGAAAGAGGTCAAACTGATCGGCCATGAAAGCTCAGAATCAATAAACATACGAAACTTCTGATTGATTCCTCGGAAAAACAGAGAATCGTGCCGGGAATTTGAGATGTAGATTGGATGTCTTTGAAGAAAAACCTGAGTATTGTTGTGATGCGTTGAATATCGTATTTACGAAACAACCGGTGAATATTTGATTTTTTCTTCTTTTCTTAATCTTTTCATTCGGTGTCTAATCATTCTAATCATTCTAGCTTAAGAAGTAAATAAAAAAGGGTTAATTGTTCTAATGATACTCAATGTTTGGTAAATAAGACATTTTGGTACCAAATGTTTAAAACCAGACACTTTGACATCCAATTTATTCCTCCGTTAGACACTTTAGTGGTTCCATCTAATTTTCCGTTAAAATTTAGGGTATTATAGTCTTTTTAGATTAATTCATGTATTAATTCTTCCAATGGTAGCTAATGTTTGGCAAATAAGACACTTTGGTACTCAATATTTAAAATCGGACACTTTGATAGTCAATCTATACCTCCGTTAGATACTTTAGTGTCTCTCTCCAATTTTCCGTTAAAATTGAAGGTATTACAATATTTTCATTTGACTGGGCATGAACAAGATGATAAAGTGTGATATGGGTTACCATTTTGGTATGCTGCCACTCGCCGTAGAGTTTTCTACTTTTGCTCTTTGATAAGATTTTATACTATAAATACAAGGCTTTTGAGTGATATGAACAAGTTACGCACACCTCGTACTGGAGTTGGAGTCAAAGAACAAACTATACTTGTTCACAAATAAAAGGATATGCATTGATTGCTCCAGCTGTTTAGTGCCATCCAAAAGCAAATGACGTGAAGGTGGTATAAATAACCCTCTCTATTTCAGGCGCTACGGTGTTGTTGGAATCCGTGTGTTAAACAGACTAGCTAAAATAGATTTTGACTCATTTTTTAAGTAAAACAACCAAAAATTTGTCTAGGCTATTGGAGATGCTGTAATATACTTAAATCTGGATAAGCAAGATGTAGATAGCCATTCAAAGTACTTCATACAGTGAAACAAGACCTCAATACGATGATCTTGTTGACAAAATGGAACGGAATCCTCAACTCGACATCTGATGATCGTGCATACAAAATGGAACAGAATCCTCAACTCAACCGAAGAGTTTCAGATGTGGGAAATACATTACAAGGGGGGAAGAGAAAGGGTTACAAAGACAGTATGATCTAAGCTTATCTGTGAGGCCCCCCGGATTTGAAGAACCAGCTGAGATTTGGAATACAGACAGAATGCAACTTGAAGAATAACTTATTTGTCGGCAGAGCTTTATGGGTTCGTCTTCAACTCAAGTTTCTTCCAGTCCACGAAGTGCCACCATGGAGACACCATTTTGCATGAGCTGCGAGTGGTTTCATTGGAATTGTCACTCGAGTAACAACCATCTTGGCAGATGTTATGTTAATAACCTCTTCATGTGGTACTCACATATCTGAATCTTCAACTTCAGAAGTCATCACAAAGCTAGGAAAAGCTAGTGTTATATCCCTGCAAAAGTGGAGCTGATGAGTGGAGGACCAAATTCAGAGGATCAAGCACAGATATCATAGCTAGTTCCTTAAAAGATTTCGAACAGCTTGGCAGCAATAAAACAGTGAGAGATTAGAGGGAACTCATACCTACAGAGAGGCAGTAGCAGTTAAACTAAATTTTCTATAGAAATAATGCAGAAAACTGAATGAGTAACAAACTTCCAAGTTCAGTTGCATTGCTTACTTTAAGTATGGTAGAGTCATATTCTTTATCAAAGATGGATGCTTCAACACAAATTCTTTCCACTCTTCTTGATCGATCCGTCCATCACCATTCTTATCTGCTTCACTATATGTCTGCGAAGAAAGACAAAGAACAATAGTGTGTTCAGAAAACTGAGCTAGAAGAAAATTAGAGGTCACCATATGCATACATCAATTTGCACCTTATCTACAATTTGTTCGATGACATCATCTGAGAGTACCAGATCTGATTCATGCAAAAGTGCCAGCACCATCTCCTTTAACTGTCACATAATGAAAGCGTATTACCATATTGTAAAAGGAGACTCGGAAAACATATATTGACCAATTCATTCCAGATAAAAGGACACTTAGATGGCACAAATAACTGAGATAACAGCTAGGTATAAAAGCTCATTTTAGGCCCCGCAATCTAAGTGTAATCATTAATATCATATTATGTTTGGTCGAGTTAATAGGATATAATCCGTTCAAGAAAAGAATCTAACAATTCTGCGAGGGAATTATCAATCACAGAAACCAAAATGTAATATAAGGAAACGAAAAAGCAAATACAAGTTTGAAAAAGCTGACCTCTTCTCGCTCAATGTACCCTGTTTGTCTCAGATCATATAGTCTAAATGCAACTGCAAAAGAATTAAAATCATAACTCAGCAGATGATAGCATACTTAGTAGGGCGTATCAAATTTTGTTCCTTTTTATAGATGAAAATAAATTTCCTCACGTAAACATTTCAATTTGACATAGAGAAAACTGAAAAACATGAGCAATATCATCAAACAAAAAGGGTAATGTTCTTACATTCAATTTTGTCCCCAATAGATGCATTAGGGTGAAAGACACCCAATGATCGAACAAATTCTCCAAACTCAATAACTCCATTGCGCTTCACATCAAATACGTCAAAAATCTGCATAAGCACCCACAGATTTAACTTCCGTAGATAGAAAACAGCACTACTACTAAACACACCGAAGATGTCCCACAAGTAGAATAAACTATGCATGGGCCTCCTCTCTAACTTGTGCCCATCTAACACTCCCTTCAGCATGTCAATGATAAAATAACCTGAGAACATGGAAGAGGAATAGTCATCACATACCCTGTCTGCAAAAAGATTCCTCCTATTTTGGTTCTTGAAGAGCGCAAGCTGAAACTCTTCCTGCTCAAAAAATTGATGAAAGAATATTACCTTTCAGGTGAACATTTTTGGGGTAGTTATCCACAGAATTTCATGAAGATGTAGTATTATATGCCTAAAACATATTACTTGAAAACTTTAGCAAACGTACCTTGTGAATAAGCCCGTCATTATATATTGAATTACTCAATTTCTTAAAAAGCTCATACAAGGCTTCTACTTCATTCACTGTAACTGCAACAAAGAAGACAGTTCAAATTTCCAACACAAGAACATCAAATATCTGAACATTAGGAGTCAGGATGTGTTGTCAATATCTCCACCATCATACAAGTTGATAAGTCTGACAAAATTGTGGAACATCAAGACTGGTAGTGGCTTCAAAAGCAGCACCACAAGAAAAGAGACTAAAAGGGTATACGAGTGGAAGTAAGATGTAAACGAGCAAAGTTGCAGCAGAGCAATGAGGACAGGGGTAATAAAGCATGCTTACAAGGTGTCTCAGCAGCAAGAACTGAAGGGTCCTCGTAGCCAGGTGTTTTAGCTTCCTTTGAGCAATAGCAACCCATTAGCAAACCAACATAATTCAGTCACGGAATTCCTGAACAATCAGCCACACAATGATGGAAGGGAAAATTTAGCAGCAAACAAGAGGTAGAAGGGCATTCACATAACAACTTATCAGACCATGAAAAAGATGTACAGATCTTGAAAGCACATCAAGCACATAAAGATCACAGAGGACTATTAAATAGACAGAAGGAATCCACTCTAATGAACTAGGGAAAATCACGAGTAACAAATACATGTAATACATGTGCTTGAGTTATGCCACATGTGGTTGGGGGCCAGTAAAGTGCTAGGAGTAAATACAAACATGTAGTGGAATTTCATAATCTTCCAATAACCCAAAAATTCCATATAGTGTAAAGACTCAATACTAATGAAGCATATCTAAGAAGATCTATGGCCTAAGTAATTTCCAATTATATATTTTTACTGGAGGTACTCAAGCTGTCGAGCAAGCTTTTGCCTATGCCATACATGAATCCAAATGAGTTCTCTAAACACAATCAATTGTTATAAACCTATTAGACTGACATTTTCTTTTGATGGTAGAAAACATTTGCGTACTAATACCACTATAAGAGATAAGCGAAAACACTCTGAAAGTATTTTTGCCGAGAAAATGTAAGATGGAAAAAGCAGTAATGGATGAGAAGCATATCAATCTTATTACAAAATATCACTTTCGTTGCTCGGGACCACAGACTTAATACAACCAAATTCAGATGATACTGTAGGAACCAAATTAATTGAAAGGCATGGCATTCAGCATTGCAATTTTCTTTTCTCACTTTGCCAGAAACCAAATAGCTGGTGGAGATCACCTGGTTTAAGTGGTGAGTTGATTACACAAAAGCTGATTGAACCAATTAAAAAGGTCCAATACAGTAAGCCCAATTAACAGGGTCATTTGCATATACTAACAACTTGATTATCAACATCATGCTTTTAGTTTCCCCATTTAGAGATCATCCACAAACCTAACCATTGTTTAACCAACAAAAAGGTGATTTGTATATAAAAAGTAATACTTTTTATCTGAATAGTGAGAATATTCACCACTTCTAACCCAATACAAACATTGTATGCGCTTTCTGGATTTTCTCACCAACCAAACAAAATCCAGTGTTTCATCTGGATTCCAGATGAAACAAACACAGTTACAAATCAAAAGCTAGAAATGAGCATAACCCAACTCCAGAAACTGCACTAATCATCCAAAATTCTAACAAAGCTTGAATCTTGAATCAAGAAGTGAAGAGAAGGAATCCAATCAAATTTTGGAAACGGAAGAGAAGAACTGACCTGTGAGAAGAGAGACACGGACTGACGTTGTGAGGTGTAAGAATTTTAAGACTGTTATTAATGCTCCACAGACCAACTTCTTGTGTTTGTTTAACACGAATCTTTGTCTCCGAAGTTCCCAAAACCTTAGTTTTCTCAGCTTCTGTCGATGTTGGGTTAAGCAAGTGACCCCCGTCTTCTCTCTACGGAATATAAAATTTGCAGAGCTCTTTCGCTTCTTTAGTTTTCAACGTTCGATCCGCAAGAGACAACTGTCTCTGCAATTTTATAGACGATTTTGTGAAAGCGGTGAACTTTCGCTTCGATCTCAGCAGACCCCACCGCATCTTCATTAGTCTAAACTTTGTTTCTTTTTTCCTTTTCCCTTTTTCTTTCATTTGAAATATTTCAAATGCTCTGGTATGATTAGATAATGTCGTCTAGGGGTGGATTCGGTTCGGGTTACCATACCTAAAATCCGGTTACCAATACCGAATATTTACCAAATTTAAGAAAATTTTCAATACCATTACCGTACCTAAATATTCGGTTACCGATATTTCGGTTCGGTAAAATTCGGTTCGGATTCGGTTTACCGAATTTATTCATGAATATTTTTTTGTTCTTATAACAACTCCATAACTATTTCTTCATACATTTTAAACAAAAAAGATACTTAACAATCTCCAACTTGTAATTTATGTAATGTTGTTCAAGGGTTTAGCAACATACTCAAGTTATAAAATCAAACTTAAAATTCAACAATGTAAACAAGCAACACCAAGCAAAAAGCCTTACACAACCAAAATAAAGTTACAAAAACATCAAATTCGATTAGAGGTTTTTTTCTTAATTCAAGAGGTAGAAAGCGAAGATCATCAACGTCTAAGTGAAGTAGAGGAAGCACCATGAGCTCTAGATGATGAAGTTGAAGATGAATCATGTATAGGAGGAAGGGCCCCGGAAGTAGAGACTCTTACAGTTGGAGAGGCAAGTGAAGACGTTGTAGAACTAATAGGTTGAGGAGGCATTTGAGCTTGAGTAATAAACCAATCTAAGTATAATTGTATATATATATATATATATATATATATATATATATATATATATATATATAATTGATGGAGCTGTGGGAAAGAAAGGAACGATGGCGCTGTGGGAAAGGAATGATGGAGCTGTGGGAAAGAAAGGAACGATGGCGCTGTGAAATTAGATTGAACTGTAGGGGACCCAATTAAGTATAATTGTATATATATATAAGGGTTCAAGACTCCGGTCAAAAATTGAAATTGAATTGATGCAGTGAGTATAATTGAATTGATGCATTAATGCTCAAATATTTATAATTGTAATGTATATATATTTATGAAATAAATAAAATTAATACCGCTAATTCGGTTTCGGTATACCGAATTTTTCATAGTATGTTATCGGTTACCATACCGGATTATTCGGTTCGGTACAAAAAACCGAATATTCGGTATGGTAAAATTCGGTAAAATCCGGTTCGGTAAAATTTCGGTTCGGTTTCGGTTCGGTTCGGTACGGTTTTCGGTTTTCGGTATTAAAATGCCACCCCTAATGTCGTCCTACACAAGAGTCTTAATGATTCTCTCAACCAAAAAAAAAAGTCTTAATGATTATTCCAAACCTATAAAGCAAGGAAATGGAACAGAAACGGCGAATCGATACGATACGAAACGATGATTATTCACATCTTAAAAAAGATCGATACAAAACATTATGAAAATATTAATAAAAAACTGCTTAAATTTATATAAATCAGTATTCTCAACTTCTATAGCATAGAAAAATTGAAATTAAAATGAAATACTACAAGTTCAAGTTCAAATTTGAAGCGAATGTGAATGCTAGTGCTAATGTATGAAATTAGTTAATAATCCAAAAACTTTTGCCAAAATTTTTCTCCACGTGGAGTTTCAGACTTTTTCCGTAATATTTTCTCTCTTGTACATGATTCGAGAAGTTTTGGCCGTGTTTTCATCCCGAAACGTGAAACGCTAGGTGCTCGGAGTTTCGGTGCTTCATAGTTCCAAACCACGCAATGTGGTTCAGTTAGTAAAGTGGTTCCTTTCTCAACAAAAATATTGAGGGCTTAGGGGTTCAACTCTCACTATGGACAATTCTTTTGGGAATCATAAACTGCGGGCAGGGGACATTATTCTGTTATGGGAGATACGCTAACACATCGAGGGGCACTGAACCTCACGCCGAAGTTGTTAACCAGGTGCAACCCGGTCACTGTTGGGGTAGCCATTCTCCCAGGAGTGCACATCGATGACTGTATCTAGTGTGTACTCTGGGTGCAGCCGGTGCCAAAAACCTCCTCTACCCTTTTAAAGAAAAAAAAATGATTATTCTAATTTCACTAGTCAATTCGTGACAAGACTTGTAAAATTCAAGTAAGATCTGTACAAGGCTAGATGTTTCCATTTTCATTTCATATTTGGCTGTTTTGAATTCACAGATCATAGTTTTGAATTAATTTGATACGAACAAAATGATGGTGAATTAATTTGAATCAATCATAAATTTAAGCGAAATAGCATGGCCGACATCACAGGAATATTATGAAAGCTGATTGCTGCTAGCCTATATCTCTAGGGCCTCCATTGAACATGTTCTCATGGGGCTGGCCTAACCCCACAGTAATGTTACGTGACATGATTTTTGGACCTTTCTTGTATAAAGCATTGAAGATGGACCAAAATGATATAATTCACTTAAAATGCATAAGGCCCCAGCTCCCACATTGATGTAAAGAGACCACCAACACCCTACCGAATAGACACAAGTTGTATGTTACGAGCTATATACTTCTTCACATCTATCTTTCTTTTCGTGACAAACTGTCTGTATATCTTCCTTCTTTCTTTATGTGACTCATTGATATGCACTACTACCAACCAAACTAAAGAAATGTGATGGCCTTAAGGGTAACATGACGTTGTTTTCTCTTTTGAACAAACACCACTCTATATTATATAAGGTGGGTTCCATTTCCATATCGTTGCATGCGACCAAACTATTTGGCTGTCTTCTTTGCGTCATCATAGTTGTATCATCCTTTGTTATTCTGATGGCCAAGTCCAAGTGAAAAATTCAGACATGACTTTAGCAAAAGGTCTTCAAATCATATCATATAAAGCGATTTTAAGGGGGTGCAAATGAGTCATTCGGTACTTTTGTATCATATTAATGACTTGTTTTAAAAGCTTTTTCGACCGACGAAAAAGTTTATTTTAAATCTGAAAGAGATTATAAACCTATAAAATAAGCAGCCACTAACTTAACTCACATCTAGAAATGTTTTCAACTCAATTTTAAATTTGAAGGGTATTGGCAATATTTCTGGTTCTGGGGATCACGTGTTTTATGGGTGGTTAAGAGAATACTAGAAAAAGAAAAAGAGAATTAAAAGAGATAATAGAAATTTCACGAGGAGCTTCATCATGCATCAAGCAGGAGATTTGTCGAGTCCACAAAATGCTTGTCACTCAATTATTCATTAATTGACAATTCATTTTCGGCATTATCTCACTCAAAAGAAAATGACGTTCATGAATCATGAACCAAAGTGTATAAATACTACTAGTGATAATCTGTTGATTTAAATCCCTCATTAAAACCTATTCGCCACATAGTTGTCAAACATATAAATTTCACGTAAACTTGTTTATTTCAATGTCTCTTTCGTTTACCTTTGCCATTGTTGTTAACCGTCTATTAATAATTTATTAAATTAATTTGTTGCGCATACAATTGAGTGTACGTAAATTAGAAATTCCATGAAATTTGGTTACATAACATAATAAACTATTATTTCGGATTTGCTTACCGCAATTGAACTTTACTACTTGTCGTATTACTTCTAGTTTATCACGCTAATTTCAAACACCACAACATGTTGAATTTCAGAGTAGACTAACAACAGTTAGAAGAGAAGTGGTTCTAGAAGAGAAGTGGTTCAACCCCAATATTATCTCAAACTTAACTACTTTAATAATGATCGTGTGAGATTTTATCTTAAAATATCTCGGTGTGATAAAGAGTTTATTCATTTTTTATGAATTATATTATTAACTTTCATTACAATATGCTCAGATTATAGAACTACGTCATCCCTCTTTTTTTTTGAAAGGAAACTATGTCATCCCTTTTAGATTACTATCTGTGTACAACCAGATTCAGCCCAATTAATTAGCAAACATTCTGAAGTGTACTGCTCAATTATTCGGATTAATCCCGATTGCTCAGTTTGGTTCGGCTCGATTAGTTACAAGGCCTCATATCAAATTTGTAAGCCCAAAAAGTTGAGCTGAATTCAATCAGTCCATTTCATACTTTTTCCCACTGAGCCCATTCACAATAGCCCAGCAAACAGCAACAGGGCAATCCCTTCTTGTTCATCATTTTCTATCTTCATTTTCCTAAACCTCTGCAGAACCCCAAATCGTCCCCCGAAATTCTCCGATCTCCAAAACCCTAAAAAATCAATGGCGCTCTCCAAACCCGCATTCTTCACCCACCTCCGCACCCTCGCCAAACCCCCCACCGCCTGCCTCCGCCGCCCACCACCACCCTCCTCCATCTCCCTCCGCTTCCTCTCCTTCGCCACCCCCGAAGAAGCCGCCGCCGAACGCCGCCGCCGCAAGCGCCGCCTCCGCATCGAGCCCCCTCTCTCCTCCCTCCACCGCACCCAACAACCCCAACAACAACCCCAACCGAAACCCAACCAAAACCCTAACGCCCCAAAACTCCCGGAGCCGGTCTCCGCCCTCTCCGGCAACCGCCTCAACCTCCACAACAAAATCCTAACCCTAATCCGCCAGAACGACCTCGAAGAAGCCGCCCTCTACACCCGCCACTCCATCTACTCCAACTGCCGCCCCACCATCTTCACCGTCAACTCCGTCCTCTCCGCCCTCCTCCGCCAGTCCAAATACTCCGACCTCCTCTCCCTCCACCGCTTCATCACCCAGGCCGGCGTCGCCCCCAACATCATCACCCACAATCTCATCTTCCAGACCTACCTGGATTGCCGGAAAGCCGACACGGCCATGGAGCACTACAAGCAGCTCATCAACGACGCGCCTTTCAACCCTTCTCCGACCACGTACCGGATTTTGATCAAAGGGTTGGTGGACAACAACAAGTTGGATAGGGCCATGGAGCTGAAGGAGGAGATTGACGTGAAGGGTTTGGCTCCTGACCCGGTTGTCTACCATTATTTGATGATGGGTTGTGTCAAGAATTCGGATTCGGATGGCGTTTTTCGGCTTTATGAGGAGTTGAAGGAGAAGTTGGGAGGGGTTGTGGAGGATGGGGTTGTGTATGGGAACTTGATGAAGGGGTATTTCATGAAGGGGATGGAGAGTGAGGCCATGGGGTGTTATGAGGAGGCTGTGGGGGAGGGTGCTAAGGTGAAGATGAGTGCCGTGGCGTATAATTCGGTTTTGGATGCATTGAGCAAGAATGGCAAGTTTGATGAGGCATTGAAGTTGTTCGATAGGATGATCGGTGAGCATTGTCCACCGCGGCATTTGGCGGTGAATTTGGGGACCTTTAATGTGATGGCTAATGGTTATTGTGCTGAGGGGCGGTTTGAGGAGGCCATTGAGGTTTTCAGGAAGATGGGAGATTATAGGTGTAGTCCGGACACGTTGTCGTTTAATAATTTGATTGAGCAGTTGTGTAAGAATGGGAAGTTGAGAGAAGCTGAGGAGCTTTATGGAGAAATGGAAGGCAAGGGAGTGAACCCGGATGAGTTTACGTATGTTTTGTTGATGGACACTTGTTTTGAAGAGAATAGGCCTAATGATGCAGCGGATTACTTTAGAAAAATGGTTGATGCCAAGCTGAGGCCAAACTTGGCTGTTTATAATAGGTTGGTTGAGGGATTGGTTAAGGTAGGACAGGTGGACGAGGCAAAGTCGTTTTTTGATCTGATGGTGAAGAAGCTCAAGATGGACATTCCTAGCTATAAGTTTATAATGAAGGCATTGAGTGATGTAGAGAAGTTGGATGAGGTGCTCAATGTGGTCGATACAATGCTGGATGATGACGGGGTTGAATTCGATGAGGAGATGCAGGAGTTTGCTAAAGGGGAGCTGAAAAAGGAAGGGAGAGAGGATGAAGTCGGGAAACTAATGGAGGAGAAGGAAAGGCTGAAGGCTGAAGCCAAGGCTAAGGAGCTCGAGGAAGCAGAAGCAGCAAAGAGAAGTGCAAGAGCTGCTGTCTCCTCCTTGATTCCTTCCAAGTTGTTTGGGAATAAAGAACCTGAGGCAGGGTCTACAGAGGGCAGTGAAAATGCAGGCGAAGACGCATCAGCAAGACCTGCAGAGGCTGCTGTAGTCAGTGAAGAGGCGCAAGCTGAGCTTAGCGGAGGAGATGGTGAAAATTCAACTGAGGTAGCACCCAAAAGTGATGGTGCAAGCGAGCAGGTATTGGCTTGAATGTAGATTTTTGGTGAAAACTTGGTATGGGAAATGATCATCTTGTATAATAATCAGGTTGTTGGATAATGAGATGGATCATTTTTCTCAATTCGGATTAGCGTGTTCATGGCATTGCAGCTCACGGAAATCGAAATTGGTTGAATCACCGTCGCTATGTAGAAGACGTTTATTGACTACGTCCTTTTGATTGTATTGATGGCAGAAGTTTTATTGGTAATCATACAAGATACTATTTTCACACATACTGCCAACAAAGAACGCTGAATCCATATAATCAGAACATGTTGAGAGCCAGGGATGTACCCTCTTCTATCCCGTTTTCATTTCATATAAGAAAGCAAAAGATTACAAGACGTTTAAGTGAAGACTGCTTTCTCGGATCATAATTAAAGACAGAATTAGAGACGTATTTTCATTCAAAAGCATGTTAATTCTTAATAGTGATATTACCAGCCAAATGAAAAAGGAAGAAGACGCCTGCTTATTATACAATTTATTAAAGCTGAAACTTCCAAACTCAAGAATCCAGTCCATTACAACATGCCAGGAACAAGCTGGCAGAAGTACAGCACACAACAGTGTCTCACGCAACAAATCGTAATCTCTCAAAATCATATATCTTAGCTACATAGGTTTGGTATGCACACCCCATTATCTGGATTTTGCTGTTCCTTCCATATCCGGCCGGTGACTCTAAGCTTTAGCTCCTTCCTATCTCCTCCAGAGAAGAATAGAGCCATGTTTCGTTGGATGATGAGACCATCATGGCTATCCCTTACCTTTCGGTGGCTATCACGGACGCTTCGTGGTGTCCCTTCCCATATGAGTTTCCTGCCATTTGCTCCAACCTCTAAGCTGTAACTGTAGTTCCGAGCTTCATTCTCATCACCCATAAAACGTAGAAATGCCATATAAACAGGAGCCATGCCAAGCTGGAAGGCCTCGAAATGGAGGCAGAAGTATTGACCAAAACAATGGAAGACCTGACAGGAAAAGCAGTGTTGAGAAGGCAAAACATGAACTCTGTGTCAACAGTCCTAAAGTAAATGTATTCGTTCTACAACAGATAACTTGAATGGGTTGGATAAGCCTGCTTTCAATTTGAAAAACCAATCAAAAGAAATCTATGGCAGATGACACTTACTGTAAGCATCCAAGTAGCATTCTCTACTTCGCGGGGATTTGACTTCACATACCGATGGTTGAATGTGCACCCTGTATGCATGTCCACTTTGTGATCATCCCTCAAATGGGCAACCAAGAATGGGATATCCCCAACAACAGAGCATTCCGATCCAGCATATGGGCAATTGTAAGGTCTGAAGTTGCACACTGATTCATGCTTTAGTTTACTGTAGTATGGAAAGATCTCTGGGCATCCCAAAGAGTAAAATTTGCAGGGTAATTCAAGCGACTCAGCCACCTTCTCTAGTGCTAAACACCTAATATCTCCAAGCTCCTGTCTGCATGTGGGGCAGCGATTGTGCACCCTCGTTTTGCAGGTGGAACACAGTGTGTGGCCATTGTGGCACTGCAAAGAAGCAAATTTGGTATTTTAAGAAAAAGAGCCAAGTTCATAGAGGCCTATAATAGCAAACTCAATACATAATCCATCTTTCCAACAAAAAGAAAGTACATTGCAAGACACACCAAATCCCATGTCAATGCAAAAGAAACTATGGTTCAGTATCCAATTATGTATGGGTGTGTGAATGCCAAGGAGCTTCCATCTACTCAAAATGGAGCATCTTTAGTAAGGAATCTGTCTTGCTTAGCTGCAACATTGGATTTGAACACATACTACAGCTTTTAGGTGATTAAAATTGCCAGTCTCGCTACTTAGATGACTTATATCACAAGCCACAACTATTCTTCAATAGCCACACATGAGATTCCATATCCAGAAGACAAAAGACGTAAGAATCCATAGAGCTACAAAATCGACAGTCTTTCAACAGATATACCCCCAGAAAACTCCCTTCCTTCAAAGTCATCGACTTGCATTTGGCAAGTTGACTAAATCCTCTAGCTAGCACATTCCATACGCATAGCTGGGATCATCTGATTAAATCATCCCCATACCCGAAAGATCGCTGACCTAGTTAACAAAGCTCATCCATACAGTCATCTATCCAAAATTCTATATACATTGTCCAAATCCCAGTTCCACAAATTCAATCAAAATCACCAAAATATCACTAGAATAAATAAATACATAAACACATAAAGCTGATCAATTCATTCAAAACCCACCACAAGCTCAACAAACTATCAACACTATTTCACATACATAACAGTAAAGTGCATCATATTTTTCCAAATGCAGGGAAAGCTAGGACATTGACCTGATGAATAGGAGGGTACATGGAGTTGGTGCAGACGGGGCATTCCAGCAACTCGTGGACGCTGGTCGCCGGAGCAATGGCGGTGGGCCCGGAAATCGTGGTGTTTCCGGCGACATTGCCTCTGGGCTTGGAAAATTCATGGTGGTGCTGATGAGGGTGAGGCTGGTGCGCGTGCAGCGTGTTATGCATTGGATGGATCTCGTCCTCATCGAGCCCATCGGACTCCGACACGCACTCGATACTTTCCAAGTCCATCACAAAAACACCAACTTTTGCACGAAACCCACAATCGAAAAGATTGAAACTTGGCGATTACCCACTAATCTAATCGCAATTCCGAAGTGAACCCATAAATCGAAATTCGATTTTGTGTAATTTTCCTTCTGATTGCTTTTTCCGAGAAAATTTTCAGAAGAACGAAAAAGGAGGGGGGAAGACGATGGATTTGATGGGATTCCCAACCCCCTTCTTCTCTGCGAAAAGGAGGTTCTTTTCTTCTTCTTCGTCCCCTTCTGTGCGCCAGGAGAGAGAAGATTAGAGAGAGAGATAAGGATAGCCGTTGATTTGAATGATCAATCAGGCATGAGATTGAAATCGGACGGCTGTTGCATCATGTGTTAATTGCTTAATGCGGTTTCTCCTTTTGTTTTAAAAAAGTAATGCGGTTTTGGCAAGGATAATTAGTTTAATATTTAAACCCCACTTTATACTATACATATGACACGTGGCAATTCAGCTTGTTGACTAGTTCTCCTTGGACGGCAACCTGGACCCGACCCACAGGCAAGTGCTCTTGTACTGTCATGCATTTTAACTTTCCTGTACTGTCATGCGTTTTATTTTTTGATAAGTACTGTCATGCGTTTTAACTTTCTCACATTACAGGAGGTAATGAACTCCAAATGCATGTAAGTTCTTCTCCTGTACGGTCATGCGTTTTAACTTTCTCACATTACAATGGGTAATGAACTCGGAATGCATGTAAGTTCTTCTCCTGATGGAAGGTGTGACATTATCAAGGAAGCAGAGACCCAACGGCATTGTGATAAATAGTACACAAATGCTTACTTGAGTTATTAAATAAATGTTTATTATGTACAAGATTGGAATACAAATAAGCTCGAACTAAAAGTTTTTACATGCTAGCAACAACAGAAGACAACTCTGTTTCTGCCTCCGGTTCACCGTCAGATGCATCCGTGGTAGCAGTCTGCCATACAAAAACGAAGCATTAGCATGAAAGAACCTGCGACTGGTCAATCAGAAAGCACGATTCGGTTGATAAGATATACGCACCTCGACATTGTTTGCTTTGTTTTGTGAAAGGTAGTGGTCCAATGCACCCTTGCCATAAAGGATTTTAGCTCCACAACCCTGGCCATCAGATCCAACGGCCTCCTCGTCTATTACAACTGCGTCTATTATGTTATCACCGGTTCTGACATCAGGAATCTGCAAAAGATGTGAAAAGAATTCAATCATCCGCAGCACAGTGCTTGCAACAGAAAAATAAAGGCTTTTTGGCTCTTGCAAAGAATCCAAGCCAATGAACCAGGTCCGAGCACTTGGCTCCATAAACCAACACACCTACTACTTTGACTTGCTTTCAATTGCATACTAGGTCGAGAATGCTAAAGAAAGGAGAAGTTGCAGTACCTCATACATAGAGTCCATCAATATATTTTCTAAAATAGCCCGCAAGCCGCGGGCCCCAGTGTTCTTTGATATTGCTTTTTTAGCAATTAATCTCAAGGCACTTTCTGTGAAATGCAATTTGACCTGAGAGAAGAAAAAGGATGCATATATTTAGATTCAAACCAATCATGGATTGTTGAAGTGGGAGAATAACATAGGAGACCAGGCTGTGCAAACAAGCAAAGATATCACTATATAAGTGCACAAAACCACATTTTGAACTATGTCACTTGGAACTTCGAATGCATCTATTTAGCAGGCAAGAGAAGAATTTACTTACACCATTCATTCGGAACATCTTCTTGTATTGTTTCCCTAGGGCATTCTTTGGCTCTGTCAGGACCTACAAAACATCTTTGTCGCTAAGAACACAGGGAAAGCACATTCGAGAATACATTGAATAGACTCCCCAAGAAAAAAGGACTTGTAAACGCTCTGTTTGGGCTTTTACTTTTTAGAGACACAAAGAAAATAGGCCACACCAAACAAGTTTCGTCTCCAAGGGGAGAAAAATTCAAATTACTGGAATGATAGTGATACAGTTCACTCACCCAGCCATCCCATTTATTTCTAATATGATCAAATAGTCATCACTCCATAAACACTCATGTTGGACTAGAGATGGTTGTGTAAATGGCATTTGCCAGAAATAGATGGCACAGTTGTTTTGAAAAGAGTGTAATGTAGTACCTGAACTAATTGATCTTCGGTTAGAGCTGACAAACTGACTAGGATGGGAAACCGGCCAACAAATTCTGGTATCAAACCGTACCGAATAAGATCACTACTTTCAACCTGTCAAAGAAACCAGTTGTCAGAGAGAATAATTCCTAATATGAAGCATTTTACTTCTTAGAAACAACTCAATTTTTTTAATCAAAAGATGAAAATAGAAAAGGAAGCCTATATAAGCAGTTACTAGTGAATTTTAAAATGGTGGGAACTTACAATCTCCAATAAGGATGATGTGACAGCAGCATCTGTAACACCACCAGTCCTCATGTTTGCCCTAACTGGAGCACCAAACCCAATAGAGGAATCTTGGCGTCTGTAAGAAAAGCAAAGGAGTAAATACACTTCAGAGAGAGAAAAATAAAAAGAAAAAGAGACAAAAGCACAGTGTTGGGATAACCTTTCAGAGATTGTTTTCTCTAAGTCAATAAAGGCACCCCCACAGATGAAGAGAATATCCTTTGTGTCAATCTGTGAAACATGAGATTATAAGACTAAACTTACAAACTTCTTTTTTGGATCTACATTAACTGAGACAAACTGAGACATATATCTAAGGCCCTCGATATACCTGAATATTTTCACCTCTGGGGTGTTTACGAGCTCCCTTCTCAGGAACATTGACAATCTAGGTCAGAAAGAACTTTTCAGATCCAAATTTAATGACTTAACTAACAATGTACGCTATAATCTTTTCAAAATGAATCCAAGTCATGAATGAGCCATCTATGACCACCAAATATACCGCCATGCCATCTCCACTATGGCCACTAAAACTACCAGTAACAACTCATGAAAACGTGCACTTACTGTGCCTTCCAGCATCTTTAGTAATGCCTGTTGAACTCCCTCTCCAGATACATCTCTACTAATATTTAGGCTCTCAGCCTGCAAAATAGGAGCAGATGTTGGTGGACATGAAAGAGTAGTAAATTGCACCAGGGAGAGAGTGAGAAAGAGAGATAAACAAAAGAAATGGTAAAGAAACCTTTTTGGTAATCTTGTCAACTTCATCAATATAAACAATTCCTTGCTGTGCAGCTCCTACATTATAATCTGCAACCTGGCAGTGAGAACAGATTGAGAAAGAAGAAACTGAGATTTCAAACCGTAATATGCATGTAAGTGCATAGTCCGAGAAAATTCATGATGGTAAGTGGAAACTCAATTATTATCGAAAAAGTAACAGAAGGTGAAGGTTGGTGCAAGAAACTTTCAGCTACTCTAATACTATCCATCTCAACCTCGAACAAAGACTATGATCAAAAACATTACCGTGAGGAGTTTGTATAGAATTGATTCCACATCTTCCCCTACATATCCCGCCTGCAAGTAAGAACATTATGTCGTGGTCATCAGCATGACAGAAATGATGCCATTGAAATCCCTACTAAACTCCATCATTCTCATGAAATAGAAATTTAGACAAAAACCTAAGCAAATTATCATGCGCGCATGCTGATATATCTTGAGACATGAAGGCCAGTTTTCTCAACAATGCATTGTTACCTACAACTTTTCAAGTAAGCAAAGATAATGACTGACTATATACAGATACAGGACAACAATATAGAGTGATGAAACTTGCCTGAGTTAATGTTGTTGCGTCTGCAATAACAAATGGAACATTCACAAACCGTGCCAAGGTTTTGGCGAGTAGTGTCTTCCCTGTCCTTGAAAGAGCATCAAAGAGAAGAAGTGAGACCAGTAACCAAATGATGAAAACTTAAAAAGCAAACAAAGAAACAAACCCAACAAAGAAGTGATAAAAATCAGTCCAACGCATAGTGCGATTGTGCTTGTTTCCAAGGATAACTTTAAATTACCTGACCCTGTTGGCCCCATTAAAAGAATGTTACTTTTTTCAAGCTCCACTCTATCATCATCCATTGGATCCACTTTGCTGTTACCAGAATCTCCAGACCTAACTTCCAAATAAGCGGCATGTTAAAAAGCCAATCTCTATACGTTTTATAGTAGTACCAAGCATCACTCAATCTAAACTGACTCTCATCTTATATCACTTATACTTATAGCTATGAAATATACAAAGCAAAACTGCTTATAAGACGATAGATAGACTCGAAAAAGAGATGTTTTTCGATATGGAGCTGACCATTTCTGAAGGCCATCATGATATATCCTCTTATAATGATTATAAACAGCAACAGATAGCACCTGAATCCAATCAAGCCATCAATTCAGAACAATTGCAGAAACATAAAGCTTTCAACTTTTCATATATAACAGCTCCAAAAACACAAAACACAATAACTAATCAAGCACAACATTCACCTTCTTGGCCTTCTCTTGCCCAATTACAAACTTGTCAAGCCCTTTACAAATCTCCTTGGGAGTGGGAAAATTACTCCCCAAATTAGAACCACCCCAATTCTCATCCTTGGAGTTCGAATCCGACCCACCTCCCGACCCAGGACCCGACCCGCCTCCACCGCCGCCACCACGGACCAAATTCGAACTCGGAGCCGCCCGAACCACAATTCCGTCACCGGACCACACCTCCGGCGGGTCACCACCATTCGAGGAGGACATAACCGTATTATCACACCTCACGCTGCTCAGTCTTCGCCCCCAATTCTTATCGCTGTTCTTGCCAGCCCTCTGATGAGCTCTCGGGTGATCGAAAATCTGCGAACCCTTTTCGACGAAATTGCCGCCGAGCGCGACGGGCTTGAAGGAGGTGAAGTGGTAAGGAGTGTTCATGAACAAGTCGTCGCAAATGGTGCGGCGCGCGTAGTGAGAATTGGCGGCGACTCGGCCGGCGTGCATGTAATTGAAGACCAAGTGCCGGAATTGGGAGACGGTGGAGGACACCGTGTCTCTGGAGGGCTTGGATCTGAGAGCCGCGGCCATTTGGGGGGTGGTGGGAAAATGCGTGAAATTTTCCGGGAAAAGGAAGGAAAATGATTAGGATTGGAAATTCAGAATTTGGGGATTCATCAAAATTGAAACTTTAATCAGGGGTTTTAGAAAACTGGGGGTGAATTGAAATGGGTTTATCTAGGATTTGGGGAAAACCATGTATGGTTGGAGAATTTTGAAGATGGAAATGAAATTTGAGAGGTAGAAAGAGTACAAAGAAGCAGAGAGATATTTGAGCTCGATTGTAATAACTTGCAGGAAAGGTGGGAAAAGAAAAGAAAATGAAAATTAATACAAATTTCAAAACAGGGATTAAGGTTGATGTTAATATCGGATTTGCCACATTTGTTTTCGTTGGACTTTTCGCCTTGTCGTAGGAGTTTTGATGATAAGAATGTACTTTAAGTCAATGTAAAAGTTGAGGGCAGGAGGTGTAGGTTCCATACATTACAGTACTTGAAATAAGATCCTTCTCTACAATGCAGCAAAGTAGGCAAAAATCTGAGCATGTTTGCCTACTAAGGGAACTTTTCTGCAACTGGGAGATATCATTCCTCGTCCCTTTTCGCACTTCAGATGAGATAAATGTTACGTGATAAGACGATGGGTATATATGCGCGTTGCAGGTAGTGTTTCTGGTGCCTACCGCCAAATTACATGAAAATGAAGAATACAAGCAAAAAGAACAAAAGAACACTTCTAAGCTCCAGAATGAGAATCCATATGTGCATGCATTTCCTTCTCCAACTGGGCACTTTCAACTGCAATGGCTATTCCTAAGGTTCCCTGCCCCGTTTAATGATCTGCAATGCCACTCAAAACAATCAGGATCAAGTAAACAGAAACAAAGAGCCTATAATCATCAGAGGATGATATAATCTGCGTGGTGAAGCATCTATGAGGATAATAGCACTAGAATATGATGATGCTCACTCACTTTTTGACATCAGATTTTCAAGTGTAATAATAGCATCACTTGCTGCATATAGTGCCATCTTCTTTACCTGGAAACAGCAAAATCACTTAAATCTGAAATAAACAAGACATACCACATGAGAGCATCATGCATTCTACCAAGCACCGTATACAAGGCAAGCCTGCAACACGTGTTCTATGCGCAGGCAAAAATTTTACAAACGATATGGATATGCTGATGAACAGTCAAAAAAATACTACCTCCAGTTTATCTTCTCTGGATCTATGTTTTTCTGGAAGCAAGCGAAACTCTTCTGTTAGCCGAATGCATTCTTGAACGTTTTCAGGGGAAACAAAGTCGAGGGCCACTTTAATACATGACTGAGAAAGTAAAAATAAAAATGGTGTCAAACTTAATACATTACATGTACACACTGACAAAATAGCAGTGCAAGGAAAAGATTTTGTGATAAGTTGGCACATCGATGGGAGAAAATCTCACCTTCCTATTTCTCACTTGATGTGGGCACCCAGCAGGAATGAAAACAGCCTCACCAAGGTGTTGCTCAAATGTCCATGGCTCGATATCTGAATATAATTTGTATTCGCGGTTAACTATTCTCTTAAGCGAGAATGACTCCACTAATATTTCTGTTCAACAAGAATAACTCACTAAAGATACGGAGTTTCTTACCAAACTCTTCCTTCAGTTTCTTTTTGTGCTTCTCATTTAGGTACAGGGTCTGGTCATGAATAGGATGAATAACCTGAAGCAAGTTCAAGTGCAGCACATAAACATAGAGTGATTTAATAATCAAAATACTAATTGGCAAGGTGATAGGATACAATACTCACAGAATTCACAGGGACATTATTGATGTGGTAAAATTCTTTGTGATGCTTTCCTAGGTACTCTATTAACTTTGGTACATCTTGCCGACGGAAAATGTCCCACACAGCACCTCCACATACAATCTCTGAAGCAATAGTACTCTGAAGATTTTGAGTTGAACTTGAACCAGACCCTAGAGACTCTGAGTTGCCTGAAAATGGTTTGCACGAGATATCTGTCTCATTGGCAAACTTGATGTCTTCTGTTACATTACTAGGCTCTGAACTTTGTTCATGAAATGAATTTTTTACTGTTATTTCATTTTCAGCTCCATATTTCTTCTGTAATTGGTCGATGATTTTACGCTGCCTTGGAGGAATCTCTACTTCAGTTGTGTGTATCAGTACATTAACCTAAACACCCAAATTGTCACACTATCACGTCATGAGTTGAAGTAGCATGGGGATTGCAGAGACTGTCAAACTAGGAAAAAATTGCTTAAGAAGAAAAAATGCCATATTGATAATAGACATAATGTAGAAGGCATACAACATCTGAACTAGAGTATATTGAAATTTGCCAAGGGCAAGTGTGTACCGCATCAGAAATGTCACAATGCAGTTTTGTTACTGAATCACCTCTACCAAGTTCCTCTGTTGTTCCATAAGCAATGTACGTCTTTGGTCCCAAGTCAGGCTTTAAAGCAATAGGAAGCTTTGTAGCAAGATTCAGACTACCTGATTTGGGATGGGTATAGTCACTAAAGGGGAGCATGGCAAGAAATTCAGCACCATGCCTAGGCAAGCACTCTTCAAAGGAATTAGATGCAGGCCAATCCTTCAGCTTCAACATCTCTGGCCACCCATTGCTATACTTACGACCCTCTATATAGCCCTTGAAGAACTGGAAAATATTAATCTCAACCTGCAGTGCCAAATTGAAAGCCAGAATTTAACGTCATAAGAACAAGAGAATTCTTTTCTGAAAATAGAAGGAACTGTCGTCGGAGATTGACACACATAGTTCTTAGTATTACTAACATGATGATGCAAAGGAGATAGGACAAAGTGATTACTAACATGATGCATACGGATACAGAAATGAATTAATAACCAGACAGGACAAAGTGAAATGCACACAAACTATTCAGGACATACCTCACACCAATCAAGGCAATCGATCGCTTTGACTCTGACTGCCTCCTCTTTTAGTACTTTTTTGGCCCCAATGAAAGCCCTCCACATAACCATTGGCTCCCAGCTAAGGCCTGAAGCCTGTTCAAGTATATTTCTGACTATAACAGGTTCACCTCTCGTCCAGTGGAACTGGAAATGCTGAATATCATTGTCTCCTAGATTAACAGCATTCGGGCAGTAGAGAAAGTTATCATGACAGTTCTGCCTACAAGCTGCCTGCCTTACTTCAGAAGGTTTTACTCCATTTCCAAAAGAACAGACAGGATGGCACCAACTACATCCTCGAGAAATATCAATATCCGGAAACTGATAATTGGTAGTGAGGTTCTCTGAACATGAAATCAGTTTTTCTACCCAATTAGCTTCAAAAATACGCCTTAGTTCAAGTAACCTGGTACCGCAACCTCCCTTAGCTTTTGGAGGGCAAGGAATCCTACCATCAGCATCCACCATCCAATCGGGAAAGTCAGATGACATATCATTTGTGCACCCATTTACTGGGATGGACGTTTTATATTGCAATGCATATTCATCCCCATTTGCAGAAATCTTGCTATTTGAGACAGTCCCTTGATTGTATACTCTTTCAGAAGACTGCTGACGAGAATATTCTGCTTCACGACCTCCAGGCTGGCATACTTTCCTTAGTTCCAAGCAACAAGTGAGACAGAGATCATAAGAACAATCAGGATTTGGGCAGCTTCTGTGGAAATTGACAATGGATGTATTGCAATTGTCACTGTTGAATTTTTCCACGGTTACAAACTTGTAACATATGAATGAAACTATGAATACATTTGACTGAAAAACAGGGAGAGAAATTTTACAATCCTCAAACCTATGACATTCCTCTATATAAGTACATACTGGAAAATGTTAGTAAAGATTCTGATAGATGCAGAGAAAAAGGCATATCTAGAACTCGTAATCATCAGTTTGGAGATCAAACAGTATGGACTCAGTAAGGACTTCTATGAGAATTCATTTAAGGACAAGTCTCGACCAAATATATTTTACAGATAGAAGAAAATAATTCACCAAGCAATGTTATAATAGAAGAAATGGAATTCGTCGAACACACAGGCAGGTTAACACATGGTATTATACAATGTACAGTTATGGCATAGTGATAAAAATAGACCCAAGAAAGCTACATGACCAGTCAGATCCAACCCTTCCCAATTAGGCAGTAACAGGGTAGCAATTGACATCAACATAGAAAATACAGAACAGTTATTCCAATAACTACGGTATTAATCAACAAAAATGGACATATAACACATGTATAGATAAAAATATATATAAAGAAAATTGCTCAATAAACAACTGATAAAAACTAGTGTTTCCATTTAAATCATCAGGGAGACAGATCATACCAATACACTCGATCATCATCCTCGAGGATAGACCTCGTGAGATCCTCTTCTGTAAATTGGACACCTATGGAATAAGAGCGGAAACCTGTCCTTAAACAGTCTGACTACTGAAGCATCAATCTAGTATAAGAAAATGAAAGTTAAATAGAAAAACAGCATATTCCAATACCGCGTAAACAGCCTTCCACATCTAACTCGGACCTCTGTTCTAGTTGAATATGCCTAAGGAGAGGCAGTGTCTTGCATAGCAAATAAAGCAAATTTTGCAACTTAACATTTGCATCTTTTTCTTCATTCCTAGCCTGTAAAGCAAGCACGTTGTTTGGTAGATGATTCTAGGAAAGGAAGCAAAGAAACGGAATGAAGAACAGCAAGAGAAGGCACATACCATCACAACTAAATCCTCCTTGAGACATATTCTGCAGTTACAGTTACCACGACAATAAGGACAAGCAATCTCTATGTCCTCTCTTGTCTTGTCTGGGTACCTATTCACCATTTAAAATGAACATCAGAAACAATTTATGACCCTAATTCCTATCAGCAATATGAAGGCACATTGATATTATTAATTGACAATCATGAAATAGAAGTCCCACAACCTACTGCATGCTACTAAAAAAGTCCGTTCATGAGTAGAATTGATTATTGAGTTCTTGTTACCACTTTTCAAGGCACTCATAGCAATAGCGTTTCCTTCTGCAATTCAGACAAATGACTATACCACTTCTGGCAGTCCTCAAGCACTGGTGGCACATTAAACTCTCCTTTTTTCTACTGTGATCATCCTAAAAGAAAACATGGTTAGAATAGACTGTGATACATGATCCGTATACTTATTACTTGTAAAGTATAAATTCCAAATGACACTCAATTGATGCATAACTATCCATGGGTTAGGACACATAGGATGTCTGTACAAGGAGAAGTGCCTTGTTCAAATGACTCACCGATGCATCAGTAGACTTCCCCCTACTGATTGCAGTGGCATTCAGTAGTTGGTCGTCTAATTTCCTGGGTCTTCCTCTAGGCCTTTTAGAGCAATTTCTCTTTTTATCATTAGACTGCTTCAACTGCTCCATTGGAAAACATAGTTCCTCTTTCAAGTCCTTTTCTTTCTTACTTTCTACCTCCAATAGAGATGCCGAATTTTGATGCTTAGGTACCGTAATCTTACTCAAATCTTCAATAACAAGAATTCGTCTCTTCTTCTTAGGTCGGCCTGGCTTTTTCATTGAGCTCTCATCTTCACAATTAATTTTTCCAACATTTTTCCCTTCTGCATTTCCTTGTTCATCTTTACCAGAGGCTTCCGCATGAATTTTCTTATTTTCCTCACCCACAGGAATAGGAATTGCCTTCTCGGAAGCTACAATAGAAGCATCTTTAAGACCAGGATTATTACCAAGAACTATTTTAGTAGGCATTCCTTGAATTTCTTTACCTACAAGGATTTTCTTCCTACTCTTTGAACCCTTTGGCCGACCACGCTTCTTCACCTGGACAGTTTCATTTCCACCGGAAGCATCTCCAGTCCCAATCACTTCACCAGCCTCCTTATCTTCAAAAGCTTCCTCGTACGATTGCATATCTACCAGTGTTCTACCAGTGCCATCAATAGCACCCACAATGTTTCCAAGAATATCCTCATTTTCTGTTTCAACAGTCTTTTGCTTATTATACTTAGAATCCTTGGGTCGACCCCATTTGATCTTTGTTGGGACAGACATGTCAACGACCTCAGCAACACCCCCTAATCCTAATATGCCATGACCTTCATCACATGTAAGCTTTACCTTTGTCTTTGAACCATTTGGCCGACAAAGCTTTCTCTTTAAACCAACAATCTTACTGCCTACTTCATTACCAGTAGTGGCAACAGCATTCAATCCTTCACCTTTATGATTCACAACCTCCTTCTTCTTAGTTTTGGAGCCCTTTGGTCGACCTCGCTTATTCAACAGCTTCACATTCTCCTCTCTGCCCACATTGTCAACATGCATACCCTCATTTTCATTATCTACAAGATTCTCCTTTTTCTTGGTTTTGGAACCCTTTGGTCGACCTCGCTTATTCAACAGCTTCACATTCTCCTCTCCGCCCACATTGTCAACATGCATACCCTCATTTTCATCATCTACAAGATTCTCCTTTTTCTTGGTTTTGGAACCCTTTGGTCGACCTCGCTTATTCAACAGCTTCACATTCTCCTCTCCGCCCACATTGTCAACATGCATACCCTCATTTTCATCATCTACAAGATTCTCCTTTTTCTTGGTTTTGGAACCCTTTGGTCGACCTCGCTTATTCAACAGCTTCACATTCTCCTCTCCGCCCACATTGTCAACACGCATACCCTCATTTTCATCATCTACAAGTTTCTCTTTTTTCTTGGTTTTGGAACCCTTTGGTCGACCTCGTTTATTCAACAGCTTCACATTCTCCTCTCCACCCACATTGTCAGCACGCATACCCTCATTTTCATCATCTACAAGATTCTCCTTTTTCTTGGTTTTGGAACCCTTTGGTCGACCTCGCTTATTCAGCCGCCTTACATTCTCCTCTCTACTCACATTGTCAACATGCATACCCTCACTTTCCTGATCTTGAAGATTCTCCTTTTTCTTGTTCTTGGACCCCTTCGGTCGACCTTGCTTGCTCTTTGGCCTCACAATTCTTTTATCACCCACATTGTCTCCGTCGAATCCCTCTTCAGCCTCAACAACTTTCTTCTTGTTTTTTGATCCTTTCGGCCTCCCACGCTTACCTTTTGACCAAGCCACCTCTTCTTTAGCATCATCTCCACCTTTACCTTCACCATTTTCGCCTCGAATCTCCACCATTCCACCTCTATTTCCAGATGCATTACCACTATCAGTATTCATACACATAGCTTCACTCAAAAGACAACCATTCTCACCCCTTACTCCACCAAACAGACCACCAATTCCTGCATTTTCGAAAGCATAAAGATCACACCCCCCAACCTGTTTTCCCTCACCATTCAAAAACCCACCACTATGATCACTCCCCCAAAAATTAAGGCCTTTACCATCAAAACCCAAACCACCATACTTATCCTTATTTTCAGCAAATCCAAATTCAAAATTCTCACAACCCAAAATCTTACCTCCATTTGCAGAACCAGCTACACCAAACCCACCTTGATCTTCTCCAATGCCGATTCCGAAACCTTGACCGCCAAATCCACATCCAGCTGCACCAAACCCACCAACCTCAGTGTGCCCCCCATCTCCTCCGCCCCAAAAGTTCACACCTTTACCACTCACTTCACCAAAAATCCGTGCAATTTCGTCGTCAACACTAAGACCACCGCCATTTCCGCCGCCAAACCACCCTTCCTCCACCTCCCCAGCAATACCCACATCCCCATTTCCCAAAAGCTGTTCACTTTTTTGCCCTTCAGCTCCGCCGCCATTAACGACCTCCTCACGAGCTTTCTTTTTCCTCTGCGCCTCTTCAGAAACCTTCTCCATTCTGTTCTGGGTCCTCACAACTCAGCTCAAACTCGGCATTTTGCTCTAGAATGCCCAAAAAAAACTGATCAAAATTCAAAAACCCACCTTGGGAAATGGGACGAAACAGCTGACTGTTACCAAATTACCAGCCTTTATTATTGCAGGCGTTGATTTAAGTTGGCCCGAGAAATGGTGAGGCGCGGTGTGTCGTCTCGGGTGTGGTGTGGTGGGGGGGGGGGGGGGGGGGGGGGGGTGGGGTGTGTTGTTGTTTGTGGGGGGGGGGGGGGGGGAGGGGTGTGCGTGGGGGGTGGGTGGTTTCTTCTTCGTGTTGTGTGGGGGGGGGGGGGGGGGTGTTTGTTGTGTGGGGTGTGGTGTGTTGTTTTGTTTTGTGTGCTTTGGCTGGGGTTGGTATGATATGTTTTGTGTTTTTTTTGTTTTTTTTTTTTTTTTTTTTTGTTTTTTTGTCGATGTTGGTTGTTTGTGTTTATTGTAGATATATTTTTTTGGTGTTTTTTTTTTTTTTAGTTAGTAGAGAAATCTTGACTCTGTAAATGACATTTCATCTTAGATCGCTTACGGCTCTAGGCTTTTTACTAGTTAGCCCCGGTAAAGCCCCTATTTCTACCAAAATAACTGGACGTTCCAACCAATAAAAACCCTAATGAACCTCCGACCACAACTCAAATGTTTCGGACTTTACATGTTTTTACTTTCGTTTGCTTGCTGTGTACGTGATGTCCGTTTATAGTAAATACAGAAAAATAATTTTGTAAATAGTATTGCTTTATTAGTTTGTAGAGAAATCTTAACTTTGTAAATGACGTTCCATCTTTAGTTAGTGTGGAAACGAGACTATCTATTCGACATCATTAAAACTGAGTCGACATTGCTATTAAATGAAGTCGGATAATATGTCTAATTACTGTTATGTAAATGTGATAGCAAATCAACACAAGATGGAGATACCGTACCGAACAAAGTTTGCAAATGGTCCAATTCATCATGATTCATGAGATCGGAATCTTTGACTGGTAGGGTCATTACCCACATATCAAGATCCTACTGAGGTTATATAATAAAATAGGTTCCTTCATTACCAACAGGTTCTATGGTCTAGCGGTTAGGACATTGGACTCTGAATCCAGTAACCCGAGTTCAAATCTCGGTAGAACCTCCTTTTTTGTTTCTTTTTTCCAACTTTTCAGAATTTGTTAATTTGCCAGGTTGTCTATTAAAGATTCTTCTGATTTCAATCCAGGAAGTAAGGTGTGCACATATTACTCGGGAAGTAAACTGGAAAAAATTGCACAAAAAGTTTTTCAGCTTTCCATTTTTTTTGCGATCACAATAGGGTTCTACAATAAGTAATAGCCAACAGGTTGAAATCCTGGCATTTACACTGATGATTGAAACATATCTTCTAGTAATTCTTGCAAACACAAAGCCAAACTTGATACTACACCAGCATCATTGAACTAAACTAAGACAAGAACGACTTCGACACAGAAGCAAAACATTTCAGACCAGATCAGTCTCTGGCCTTGTCTTCCTCCTTCATCTTCTTCTCCCACTTGCGCTTCTTGAAATCAGCCAGCGTCTGTGGCATCTTAGCCATCAACTTGGCAGTGTTCTCCCGTTTCTCCGCAGCTATCCTGTCAACCTTGTGCCCTTTCCTCTTGGTTCTCATTTCCTTCCTAGCAGGGTCATATGGCCAATCCTCTCCAGCAAGGAGGACTTCTCTACGAATTTTAGCCCGATGACGTGCACTGATTCCAAGTGGCTTCCACGCCCCTAGGTGCCAGTAACCCCACACACCCTTGGCTAGCTCACTGCTGTGTTTTGCCAGCTTCTCGCGCCATGGATACTGGAACTCTGAAACTGCCTTTGCCACAGATTTTGCAGCTTGGCCTGCCATGGATTTACTCTCTCAAGTTCTCTGCCAGGCCACAAAAAAGAAAATACCAATATACAATCAACAAACTTTCATGGGAAGACAAACGAAGACAGAAATATTGAATACTGACAGAACGATGAATTGATAATGACACAAGATTTCCTCAAATTACTAAAGTAACCAAACAAGAACAAGATGGAATTTTGTAAATCAAACGTGAAAATGAATTGATAATGACACAAGATTTCCTCAAATTACTAAAGCAACCGAACAAGAACAAGATGGAATTTTGTAAATCAAACGTGAAAACCACATTCGCATTCATTCGATTGTTTATCGTATGTTCCTAATTGAGTGCTAGTCCTAGGCTTAGGATGTTTGAGAATGGAATGCCATGAAATGTACATCAAAAACTACGCTACACTAGAATCATATACATTCTTGTTAAAATGAGTACGCATAGCAAACTATCAAAACCATAACAATGTCGAAACCCTAGTTTTCTAGCATCATAACAAGAAGAATCAACAGTTACCATAACACAAACACAACATCTCTTCTCTCCTGCTATCAAAAAACAGTCATTTTTATTCAATTTCCTCTACGACAAACAAATGGGCTACAAAATCAGACCTCAATTAGTAAACTACAGTCAAGTTAGCTGTATTTTACAAAAGTGAAACAGCAGAAACCCGCAAAATTAAACCAATCTTTGATTTTCACCCAATGATCTATTAAGAACCAAACAAACCACTATGGTTTTTACTGCAAAGCTTGAAACTTTCACAGTAAAACAACACCAACGAGAAGAAAACGAAGGAATAATCAATGTGTGACCTAAAACCTAAATCAAATGAATAGAAAACCGAGAATAAGAGACATTATCAGCAACGAATAATAGGAAAGATAGTAACTTTACCACACCAGGTGTTGCGTCGCCGCCGTAGTGAGCTGAGATTGCGGCGGATGCAGAGTGGCGGCCGGCGGGCGATTCAAAGTGAAGTGAGAAATTGAAGACGAGAAATGGCAGAGAAGAAGGTAATGGCTGATCTCTGTGGGCTCGAAGAAGGCTTTGCCCTGGTGGGCTTCTTTACTTGTTTGGGCTTGAAATAATAAGACATGCAGGATCCACGCTACCTTGATAACCCAATTACTAGACTTTGGAGTGTAGTTATGCTCGCTTAATCCTCAGCCATTTTATTTTGCGTGTTTACGAAATTTTATCCACACCCATTGATTTGATCTTCACCCATATCACTCATTTCAATTATAGAATTACTATTTTACCTTAATATAAAATTACTCATAAAAAATAGCAAATTTATCACTACACCCTCATCTTTAGTAGAACCCTAATAGAACCCTAATACTTACATGTTTCATCCAACTTTGACGAACTATAGTGATAATAATAGTGATTAAATGTGATTTTGATTTGAATGGGATGATAGTTAGTGGGATGATTTTGCTAATGGATGATTTGGAGTAGGTAGCCGAATGGGTGGAGAATATAAGGAGGACCCCAATCTCTTATGAAGGCAGTAGTATATTCCATTGGAAGTTGAATAAGAAACTTTGCTTTCCCCAAAACATGGGAATGGGAATATTATGAAATTAAATCACAGAAAAGGATAGGGAAAGCATACAATTTATCCACAAAGTTCACAACCATATTGAAGTGGACCATGCCCCCACAAGGTTTCCTTAATCTAATTCTGCATCTACAAATCCTACACTTGAACAAACAAGTCCCCCTCGCTCCAGTCAAGAATATGCACTTTTGTTTTTTCCCACTACATTCTTCTGGCTTCATAAAACAGAGATAGAAGCATGACTCTTGGCCGGCCAGGCGTTCAACTGGACAAAGTTCGGAAGGCTCTCCTTTCTCCTTTCTATATGCTTGACAGTGCCTCACTGCTTCAATGTACTCGTCATTTGTCACCTTGAGGTCACTCTGTTTTGCGCTGCGTGAATTTGAGTCTGCCATTACAAAAAGACCAGTGTCAAACCTCACTCCCGTGGCAAGAAACTAATGGAAACTAAACAGATAGCAAATTACTCAGTCAGAACTGAAAATTTTGGTTTTTCAGCCTTTTGAGCCTTTTGTTCCCACAAAAGCATTAGGGACAGAATATAGAACTCTTCCTGTAACGGCACATAGTTTACTGTGAACTAAGATTTGTTACATGTGTTACCTGAGTTGCATAGGACGAGCTATCTGCCAGGAACTTGAGAAAATCTTGCTTCTTCCTGTCAAAATTGAACTTTGCGCTGTCCAATAATGCTTGTTCTCTCTTCATATCTTCCAGCATTTTTTCCTTTTTCCACTTCAACTCACTGATTTGTTTCTCAGACTCAAGATACTTTTCAGGTAAGCTTGGTGGGGTCGCTGATAGTCGAGGGAATCTCACATCTACATCTTCCCTAACACCAGATAGGTTTTGAAAATTAAGATGTAGCAGCAAAGAAATTTTTATTACAAACTAATGATTGGCAACGAGTGTAAAATAAGTGATCATAAGTAGTTCCATTTCATCTGTTGGTAGAGCTTCTTACCGGTTGCCAAGAGAAAACACACCAGTCGACCGAATCATACCACCATCTAAAGAAATGGCTCCATCACTTATACAAGGAAGAGCAGAAACCATATTTGCCCTTGATTTATATACTTGCAAGCGGCAAAAGAGGTTGTAAAATAGAGTCTCTCTTAGCCCATGCCCACTGGCTGTGAGACAGTATAAGTTTGTACCATCCACTTCGATCATGTTCACAGCATAACCAAGGAAACCAGGTGGACATTCACCATTAGGTAACCTTGGCTTTAGAAACTCAAGCCTTCTCTGGGGGTCATTATGCACAAACTCACCAGCATATGGTCTGCAGAAGAACAAAAAGCCCTTTAAGCATAGGCAATTTCAAGACAAATCAACATTTGTTCAGATTGCCTGAGCAATGACAGAATATGGGAAACATACCTTAAATTTTCAAGACAAATGACTTGAAACCGGCCTTCCAACATCCTTCCGATAGAAGCGCCAAGACCATGAACACCAAAACTTTTGTTTATGCAGCCTTCAGTGTCATAGATTTCTAGAGCTTTGACACCTTCATAAGTCTTACAGACAATTGCCAACATAGTCTCCTCGCCTAAATACTCTGACAAAAGCCTGCACATTCCAACTAAGTTGGATGAGACCTAGGTCAAGTATAGTTATAGCCTGATAAGCCTATGTGTATGAGGTGAGGAAGGGCAGATCTAGAGAAGGGGGCAGATTAGAAACATCTTCACTGACAGATGTTAAGATGTACTCAGTCTACACTGTACAGGTAAGTCATTCCATCTCTTTCACTTCAAACTCCCTAATACTACGAATCCATTTAATAGTCTGGTGCCAAATCTGATCCCTAACTATTCAAAACCAAACTAACAATAGTCCAACGAATGAATATTCACACACAAACAGAGTTACTTATGAGGTCATGGCTAATGCACAATTCGAAAACTTGAAATATAAAGAAAACTAAGAATATTGGAAGTCAGACCTGCTAAGATTATCATCCTCTACTTTACCAAGCATAGCAACAATACCCACGACATCCTTGGTAAGGGTAAGATGGGCAGCCTGAGTACCATGATGAGTTTTCATCTGCCATAAAAGGGCTGCTGCAGACTTTCCATGCTCAAGAATCTTTGCAGCTGTTTCCTCCTCACTTTGACTGTGAGAAGGGCCATCATTTCCAACTTTAGGCGTGGGTGAGGTATGATACTTGCCTAGAATAACTGAAAGGAAACTCTTCAGTGGAAAATATTGTGCACAATAAATTACTGACAACAGGGTGCTTAAATATGTGTTGGCTTTTTAGTAACTTATTCCAAAATGGATTTATTTATATCAAACATGAAAGAAGAGAGGGGGGAAGAAGAAAGAGAAAAATTATACCCTGCAAATCGAGAATAGAGTCATCCAATTTGTTCTTCTGAGATTTCAGAAGCTTCATGTTCTCCTCATGCTGTTTAATTTTCAACCCCATCATGTGTAAATCATCTTGAAGTTTCTGCAGAGATTAGTTCTTTCAGATGTTTGTTAGTTTGATCTAGCCCCTCAAAACAAGGTTCCTCTACCAGATATCACATAAGTCACAAACCACAACAAGGTTAACGCTTTATAACTTTGTTTTGATTAATTGCCTCAATTGGAAAAGTACGGTCAAAGATCCACCATATAATATCAAAATGCATAGTTAAAGTGAAATTTAAATGGTCTTGAACAGGATCTTGAACAACCTTAGTGTAGTAGATGATGGATTCTGCTTGTGAGAATCCTCCTCCATTTCGAACAGGCTCATCCTTTGCAACCAGACTATTTTCTTGTTTATCCTGTTTATCCACTTGCAGCAATGCTGCTGAATCTTGAACAGAGGCTGCCATTGTTTGAACAGGAAGCTGCAAAAGGAATTGAATACATAGCATCAACACCATACACAGAAAACAGAAGCAGCTACAAATCCGTTCACTAAAGTTATCGCTACGCACAAAAGAAGAAACAATACAAAAGCAGTGACCTCCACTCAGTAACAAGTTCACCGCGGTGGAAATAAGTTTCAAGTTTACAGAAGCACAAAACTTTATAAAGCTAAATACATCGGGAAAATCTTCAATTTCCAGTAGCACAGTGGTTTCAGCCAACAAGAATAGCATGTAAACAGTCTCCACTCACCACACTCCCAGCTCATATATACCCTTCTATGCCTCAGTTTGAAAATAATGGCACAGCCTACAATGAGCATTTAGCCAACCAGCAAAATTTTCGAAACACGAACCCCGAAAGAATTACACAATTAAAGACAACAACTTCAGAATAAGAATGCAATTTCCTATGAAGGGTGAATCCAACAACGTATTTCGAACAACTCCACAGAAACTAAAGTTCATATCCTCTAGGCAGCTAATTCAATTCAAATTTCAAGGCACCGAAAACCGACATGCATTTCAATTACGAGCACCGTAACGCGATTTTGCGAATTGGGTGAGTAATAAAATGCTTCAGCAGAGTAGAAAAGCAAGGAAAGTTTGCAACTTTAGATTCCCAGCTGTTTTCTCGCATTTTCTCGGGAACCAAACAGCAAAGGTTGAAAATTTTGAGAGGGACTCACCTGGTTGTTGGGTTGGAACATCTTTCCGAGTTGGCTCAGGAGCGTCTCGCTCGCTCTCCCTCCAACTCCAACTGTGGTTGTTAAGAATCTCAAATTTCATTGACCTCTCTTTTTGCGTTTCTGAATTTACTGTGTATATAACTAGGTTTGGTCATATTCTGTATCCGTAATCGAGGACCGTTGGATCTCAAATGCGATCCACCCACAAGTATGGGCCCACATGATCCGAGGGTCGTAATTTACTTGCGAGTGTAGTGGGGAAACTCCTTTTTCCCATCTTTTGTGGTTTACTTTCTCTCTCGGTTACAATTTTCTTTTTCTATTTTGAGTGACGTATCGAGCTATGAGCCTTCCGTTTATTCAATTAATTACGTACTTTTTAACTAACTTTACGTTTCTTTTTACGTTTGCCTTGAAAAATTTGAATTTGATAAAGGAAATGGCCGTTGGCAGAAGGCAGATAAAGAAAAGTAGAAATTTGTCAATCTTTGAAGTAAATAAAATTCATGTTCCTACTACTTTGATCTAATCACACCATATAGAACGTTAATCACTTAGGTTCTGTGTTCACAGTCAACGACAAAAGGCATGTGGAACCTCTGCAACACAGTGGACGATGATAGCATGGCAATTTTGCAGACAAAATTTCATCAGTAATTTCAAGTCTCCAGCACATCAACAATGGTGCCAACAATAGTCCTCGGATCAATGGATCCTCCTGACCTCAAAGTCATCATTATGTTCATGACAGTGCGTATATACAGTTGTGATCCTCTTCTGTACCTATGAAACTACTCGATTCTACAAGCACTGAAGGCACCAGAAAGAGGTCCTCTAGTCTTCATGCTGCAATGGTTTTAGCCTTTGACATCACCTCCTCCACCTTTCTAATCATCTCGTAGCACTGTTCTTCTTTGCTGCGGAATTTCGTCAGCGCTATCTCATGGGATTTCTTCAGATCCTCTATTGCAAGATCGATCGTATCCAATGATTTTTTCTCCTTTTCAATCTCCTTCACGACTTCGGCAACATTTATCGGGGAAGTCAATACAGGAAAACAGATTTCAGGATCCCTGGAAGACAAATTAACGAACAAGACCATATGCAATCGTTATGGCTTGTTGGGGAGACACAAATCTGAATGCTAACATGCAGATTCTAAAACTGCTTGGAGAGAGAAACAAATTAGATTAGATACATAGAAGCGGTAGGTAGGTAGGTACCCGTATCCAAGAGAAATAGCTCCATTTGGTTTCAAAATCCCACCATCAAGAGATACAGCACCTTGGTTGATACAAGCACGAGCAGCTAACATATCTTGCCTGGTCTCGTAAACTTGGAGCTTGCCGAAAAGGAAATATAGTAACGTCTGCCGAAGACCATGGCCTGCAGCTGTCATTGTGTGTAATTGGTGATCATCTAGGTCGACCATATTAACTGCGTACCCCAAGAAACCATCCGGAGTATTTCCACTTGGCAATATGGGATTTGGTAAGGCCAGCTTCCTTTGAGAGTCACTATTATCAACCTCACCAGTATAAGGCCTGCATTGCAGTATTAACATTCATGTCTCGATTTGCAGAAGAAGCATCCCTAGTTAATTCCCAAAATGTAGAAACGGGGGAATAAGTAATGCCAAAAATGACGAATTGCAATTAGAAAGTTTTCTAGTTTACCTTATGTCTTCAAGGCATATAACAAGAAACCGGCCATTTATAGACTTCCCAAGTAGAGCTGCTTCTGCATGAAGTGCATGCCTACGATCAACCTCCCCACTTTGTCCATACTTCTCAAGAGCAACAGCAGCTTCAAAAGATTTACAGACAAGAGCAAGCATTTGATCTTCACGTAAGTACTCAGATAATACCCTGCAAATAGATGAATAATAAACAAAATGGAGAAATAGAGAAATGTTCTTCTAATTTGACGAATGACAAACAAAAGGTGGCTGGTATACCTGCTAAGCTTAGTGGTCCTGACTCTACCCAGTAAAGCAACCAAACCAATCACATCTCCCATGAAATGGTTGTTTGACTCTTGGAATGGATCCTTTGAAACAGTGCAGAGAGTAGAAGCTGCAGTGTGGCTCATGCTTTTTATGCAGTTTATCAAATCCTCTTTCATCGAGCAGTAATTTGAATTGCTCAGTTGATAACTTTCAAGAGCAGCTGGCAACATTAACCAAAGTATACACAAGCGTTTTAGTATTATAAACCATTTCTTTAAGCACCTTAGCATGGGAAATATTGTAAGAAAAAGTTGAGAAAGATGGAAGATCCTTGAATGGATAGATAAAATTGAAGTTTGAGAAAAGAACCTGACCAAAAACAAATTTGGCAGAGATAACTTTCCATCAACTAGAATCAAGGATAAACAAATGAAACCATGCAAGTGAGTAAGTAAAAACCTTCCAGATCATCTATTTCTTGCTTCATTTCTGCCCTCCCCGCAATAAGCTCATGCAATTCATCTTCCATATCTTTAATGAGCAGTCCAAACTGGCACACGTTCTTTTCCAGTTTCTGGAGGGAGAAACAGCAAAGTCAAGAATATAAAGTAACTTTTTAAGGTAAGATTTTTAGCAGGTAAGCTGGACATTATAATGGAGAGACGTATACATAAAAAAGTACCCAGAAAACTATTTAGGTCCATACAGTTGGTAAACTACGATGGTCATCCACGTGCTAACATAAAAAATTTTACTTTATACATGAGTAATTTGAAACTGCATTTGTTTCCATATCTTCCCATTATTCACAATTGATACCTCCCAGTCTTTTGGATGCGGAAGGGAAGATGAATCTTGGGGATGCAAAACTAATCCATTTTTCCAAGGGGATTCGTTGTCATCATGCTCCAAATTTGGAGCTTGAATAACAGGAACCTGCACATTAAAATAACAGCCATCATTGGCCATGGTGTTAAATACAAGATATGAACTTTAGGTTACCTATAAATAACTCAGAGCTGCATTTGTTTATGTATCTTGACTAAATACCTTTACTTTCTCTGCTTGCTGGAGTGAAGTTAAATCTTGGAGAGGTGAAACCTGGCCATGTGAACACGGAGCCTGAATCTCATACTCTAGTTTTGGAGCTTTGACTACAGGAACCTGAACAGTCAATGTCACAGATGCAATTTACTTCAGGTTACCTTTAAACAATTAAAAGTGCATCTGTCTCCATAGTCCACTTCTGAATCTAGATATGATATGCAAGATGAAATTACTATGCTACATCTGTGCTTAGATTTTAGCTTCATTTTATCTACGAGTCATTTAAAGATGCATTTAGTTCTGTTTTTTCTCATTACACGTACCTGTAAGTTCTCTACTGGCTGAAGCTGATGTAAATCTTTCACCTTTAACTCTTTTAATTGCGGAAGCTGAGATGAATCTTTCACCTTTAACTCTTTTACTTGCGGAAGCTGAGATGAATCTTTCAGAAACAATACCTTTCCCCTTGGGGAATGGGATTGATTCTCTTTATATTCTAATTGTGGCACTTGCTTGATATGCACTCTTTTCTCAATGTCCTTACAATTTGACCCATCCTTGTAATCAAATATAAAGATAAACAATCAGAGACAAATTACAATCTTAAAATAATTAAAAGAAAATAGAATGAAATTTCAAGAGGTTGCGAATACTACTTACAAGATGGAATGAAAATGTAGTGATGCCAGCACTTTTAAATAGATCTGGGTACTTAGATCTGAGTGGAAACATATATAACCCTTGAATCCCGTGAAGTGACTTTGGTACTGTGCTAACCAAAATGCGGTGAACATTTTGAAGATCATCAGCATTTCTTCTGAAGTGAACTTCCATTGACATTTCTAAATTAGTTCTGGCAATACAGTTCTGATCCAGGGTCTTTGAAGTGCTAGAAGAGGCATAGCTAGCAGGACGAACAACAGCCACAATTACTTCTGGAGGAAATTCTCCTGCGGACACCTCCAGAGGTAATGTCTGAAAGAAACAAGAACTTAGACTTGAATAATTATCTATCTGGAAAACACTAAAGATACACATACTCATCTCAACTCACCGACTCCTTGATCTCTACTCTATTGTCTGCATTAATTTCCATCATTCTGCTCTCTTTTAGGATATATTCCACATTAGTTTATATCGCTCACATATCATTTCTCGCAGTCTTTATTCTACCTTGTTCTTGTGATGTGAACCAAATATTCAAGCAAAAATATCGAGAAAAAGAAAATATTTCTAGTATTAGACTAACCCCGTCAACTCCCAACTCTTGACATTGTGTTGCATCCAGTAGATCAATTGTAGAAGGAGATTTCTGGCGTTGTTTCTCAAGTTGGCTCTCCCAGTCAGCACTTTCAACAGCTACACACTGATAATATCAATAGCTGGAGTTTAGCAAAGCAGGCTAGAATATCGGGGGAAAAAATAATCACACTTTTATTGACCACAAGTAAAAGATGAAAAATGTGAAGCAACATATTGAAATAAATTAAGAAGCAAACCTTTCCAGAATCAATCACACTGACAGGTACCGACAAGGAGTCGCGAATATCTAAAGTGGTATCCCCATCATTTATTGAAAGGATGCATCCCTTATCGTCTGACAGACTTAAAGGCCTTGGAAAACAACAGTGATAACCAATGTAAGCCAGTCAAAGCCAAGAAAAATTCTAAATCAACTGCAGACATTACATAAAGAACTATTACGGAAGAAACGTGCATGAAACCGCACCTGCATAAAATTCGAGCACCACCTGTTTAGAAAACAACATCAAAATATTCAGGGACTTATCCTTAAGGAGCATAAGAAAATATAAAATGGTTACTCCAGCTTCATTCCTTCTATGTTATCAGGAAGGTCACTTACCACCAGAATCACCTTCGAGACCTTCAAGCAAAAAATACTCAATCGTGGCATAGACATTGGTTTTATGAATCCCACTGCATGCTCCCTTAAAAAGTTTGATTTTCTGGCCACATGTCCAGGTCCTTCCTTTCCTCTTTAGAGATTTATGTACCCTTGCGACTACATTCAAGAGGAAAAAGTATTATGATTAAGAAGCATGAGATTGACTTATAATCAGAAGAATTGCATGAAATTAAAAAGATACACTTGTCACAGAGCATTCATGAAAAACAAGCTTCTTTTCTATTCACACCCACCTTCAGATGAAATGCGAAGTTCCTTTTTGTTCGCAGGACTGACAACAAGAATAGGTTGATCTTCACCACAGTCAGCTTCATTATCATATAGCTCATGCATTTTAAGAATCCAATCCTCGTACTCCTTCTTCAGTTGAGAAGGAGTTAATTGCTTTCCATCTTTATAAATTTGAGTTTTGATATCTAGGGGAATGAAATTTATCAGACTGAGAAGAATAGCAAACAAAGAATTATAGGTTCAATATTTACTACACATGCAAAAATAACCTTTTCCATTATGAACAGTCTCTTTGCCAAAGTCCCTCAGTGCATCATTTAATGTATTATGACGTACCAGATCCGTCTGTGGGTAAAAATGCATTTCATCAGTGTTCTTATTTACAAACTGAAACAGCTAAAGAACACAGATAATACATGTTTTTCATAAAGAAGAATACTCAAGTACTTTCCTTGAAGTACTTTTCATAGAATGTATTTTCTGGTGGCCAACACTTTTCACAAAATGTATCATATGACGCCAAAGACAGACTCGAAAGACTTTGTTCTATACAAACAAATACATATATAGCACTAGGACCTTAGATGGTGTTGGATTGAAGCCAGCATCAGTATCTGCAACCACCGTATTGTTTGTTATTCATACGGACAAAACAGAAGAGTCATATGCATCAATGAACCACAACTATTGAGACAAGCTATCAGGAAGGATAAACCTACCGATAAAACATTTAACTCTCAAAGAACATCTTTTCAACAAGTCTGCCTTATCTCCTTTCTTTAACTTGAATTCCATGAAAGGAAGCCAGGCCTGTAGTACATCAGACAAAACTTTTACCGTTAGAACAGATAGCAGTTACATAACCAAAATGCAGAACTGGATGACGTCATATCAAGCATGCCGCCACATGTGTCTTTCAAAAATAGTCACCAATTACAATCATGGTCTTCCATAGAGATATATAAAGTTCTCAGTTTCATCTAAAACGCTTAGAATCCAGTATATTCATCAAGCATTTAAGCACTCGTAGTTATAAAGAAATACACAAGTCCATCTAAACATCCATCTGCCTATCAGTCTTTTTTTAATTAATGTGAATGAGTCATCCACGAAACAGACCATTAGTAACTGTAGAACAATTAAGATGCATATTATCTCAGAAACTTCATATTAGATCACTTGTATTTGTGTTAGACAACAATTATCCTCAAAAGCTTTATATGATAGGGGACAACATGTATTTGAAGACATCAGTTGCATTTTTAAGTGCTGCAGCTTTCAATATGCACTTGCGACAATATGAGAGATACAAGGTAATAAATCAGCCAAATACACTAGAACTTCACATCTCTTCGCATCAGAAAACATATGTAGTTCCTCTACTCAACAATTTATCGGAGCACGATCTGAGGAAAATGGAGTACCTACCCAGCGAGCATCAGGAAGTAGGCGACCAAGCCTCCGAACAGAGACACGACTACAGGTTTCAAAATTTTCTGAGGTTTTGTATCCATCAGATTCTAAACTCTCACAAATTCTCTCCATATTCTCTTTTCCCTGTGATAAACAATTTCATTAATTTTCATAAAGTACAAAAACACAAGGTATGCACTTAAAAGGGCCACACACTGAAGAAGCGAGTGCAAGATGGTGGGGCTTTCAGATGAGAAAATAGAAAGTGGGATATAGAGGAGAGTAGGTCGTTCAGAAAGGAAAGATGCAGGAAAATAGGAAATTAATTGGTCAATAGAACTAAGTGGGGTAGTACTCCCATGATACAATCCATGGCATTTCAATTTGTGATGAAGAGGGCTCATAACTAGCTGTAACATTTCATATATGTCCAAGAACCAAGCACAAGAGAGTATTTAATACGATGGTAATGGTATAGATACTATCTCAGTACCTCAATCATGGGAAAATAGACACACTTGAGGCGTGCATTAGCTTCAATATGCACTTTCGAATCTACATATATTTAAAATGACAAAAGAGTCACTTGAAGTTGACATTTTGTTAGCAACTAAAACATTATATATATAAATAAATTTAATAATTGTATGAGGATAATAACTACATAAGAACAATATTTTTTTCGATAAAACAGAAAGAGGTAATTTACTAGTTAAAAGTTGGTCACTTACTTGAAGAGCTAGTCATACTCTCTTTCTTACAGGAGAAATGAAGCTGTAATACAAAATCAGGACCATTGCTTGAATGAAAATTAGTAATTGCAATTTCCCCACCTTCAATCCCAGCTAAATTATCACCATTCACCTAGGAAATCAAAAAAGAAACTTGTTAGCAAGACTTAAAGAATTAAAAGTGAGATTACCCTGAACTTTAAGGTACAGCCACGACGAAGATATGTGCAACAATAGATAGAAATAGGAATGAACATTAAGAGATTGCTACTGATATTTGATATTCTAAAACTAAAAGTATATTTGAATGATAATTAAAGTCCATAAAAGAAATGAAGCAAGCATCTTCTTTTTTCTTCAACTAATATTCCATCTGTATGGTGTCATTCTGTTGGATTTGAGGTTAAAAAATACTAACAGAAGTATCTTACAATAAATGCAGACAAGCCTGCAAGCAAACCTTACATAGCCTGATAAAATTCTAATCATGTTACAAATCACAGTTCAAGGATACATACTCATTATTCTGGGTAAATGAAAATAACCACCACGAGATGTGGATACGATAGTGATTATATGTTAATGAAATACCAGAAAAATAAGTAGAACAAGAACAGTAAAAACCTCAAAGTTTACTGGCGTTGCGGTCTTCCCTGATTTAGATTCTTCATCGCACTGCACATTAGTGAATTAATGCATGATTATAGATTTAGTATGATATAGCATAAGCCAGCAAATAATGAGGCATAAACAAGAAGACCAATAAATATCTCTCCAGTGAACCTCAAAAGTATTTTATCTAAAGCTAATAATGAAATCCTGCCAGTCATTCTTACGTTACTTCTCAAATGCCACGTCTATGAGTCTATTACTACATTTGAAACTAGAGGATGCGAACCAAAAGTGCATTAGGAACAGATTCCTGCCTAAAAGGTGTCCCATAAGATAGATCTGGAGTCATATTAGAAGAACAAAAATGCACATAAAGCAAAAAATAAGCACTAGGAATAGATTATCACATATTCCTCAGTTAATAACAGTATTTTTGTTAAATCAATTCACCTAGTGTAGCACATGACATGTCTATGCAGGACAGGAGCCTACTGAGTGGCCCTGCCTAGTGTAGCCTCATGCACACTTTGTGAGAAGAGGTGCCCATGCAGTTTAGTCCCAGCTTGGGCTCTTTCAACTTAATCTGGAGCTATTAATTTAGTAAAATAAAATCAAACCTGAATATAAGGGAAATAAATGTCCTTCAGCTTGCATTTGAGTTGATTTATGTCCAATTTCACACGAGGTTTAAAGATTTCAACCTGCCAAACAGCAGTTAAAATTATTAAACATCCACTTTAATGATACACAAACTTCATGAGGGATCTTCCCAAAAAAAAAAAAAAAAAATTTCATGTAGGCAGATTTTGTCACAGCTGCTAATGGCCTGGAGTTACCAAAGCTTAAAAAGAATGGCAACCAATTTTTACAAGAAAATTAATAAGTCTGCAATTAAACTGGAAAACAATTTGATAACCAAGAGATTATGCAAACTCCACCTTTGTAAAGCTTTCATGTGGCGTTTTGCTAATTTCATCTTTTAAAGGATCCCTCATGCCACCATCAGTCTAAATTCAATGATACAATTACGATTAGTTAAGAGAAATTAACAAAGAAGTGAAACAGAAGTCCACATGTAAAGCATCTTCTTCTCAAAGGAAATAAGCCGGGAAGCACACTTTTACCTTCCAATTAGAACCAGATTTTGACCCTCCGAGTAAAGCCTCTCTACTGAGGTGCAATGTATAAACTTTCCTGGAAGTCCTTGTCTTGGAAGAAACGAGCGCATGCCTATTATATAACAGTGAAATGATAAAAGCTCCATAGTTATTCAGGAAAGCTTTCAACAGAAATCCAACGTGCATACAGAAGCGAAAAAGTATTTATCACAGAAGCCGTACCTCCCTAAATGCATACATGCTAGAGGTCCACCAAATCCAAACATTCCAAAATAGGGCTACAAGAACAGACAAAATGTAAAGCGCAAGACAAAACTGAAAAAGCCTTAAACGGGACGGAACAACAATCTGTGAACTATATTGATAACCAAAGAGCCACAAGAAATAATGCATTGTACACTAACAAAGAAAATAGAGCTGCATGCTTCTTAAATATATTTGTGTATTATGTATATTTGTTAATTTATTTTACCTTTAAATATGGAGGTTTGCCACCTATCGCCTGGTCTTTAACAGATCTGTGAAGTGAAGCACCCATCTTTCCCCTAAGTAGAATGAACGTAAAATATATTCAAACCTTTGCACTTCTTATCATAATAAGACGTAGATATTATACACACAAAACAAGACGAAATTTTCAGTCAACTCATATGTAAGATTTCCTATCACATGTAGAAAAGATTAGCCATTCTGATAGCTATAACAATGTTTAGAGGCAACCTACAAAAGGAGTGAGTTGTCTGCAACTATGGACCTATATGGCGGTATCTATTTTTCTGGATTGTACATCTCTATTTGGTTTCCTTTGGAGTTCTCTTCTCAGACAGAAAATTGATTATGTTTTTCATACAAAACTTTGATGAGCCCCCCAACCGAACTTCTTTCTTGGAATCTTTTAGCTCATAGCCACACGACAATTCATTTAAAAACAGAAGACAGAAAATGGTCTGAGGAAAATTGCATACCAATTCACTATACAATTAGCATCGCTTCCATCCATCCCAGGGCCAGTGTCAAAAATTGAGATCACATCATCAGCCACATCCACACTGAAAAAACGAGGAGAAAATGAAATCGAAGTAAAAGTACCCATGAACTTGAAAGAATGTTTTTTTTTAAATCTAAGAAACTAGAAAGATGAACTGCAAAGTTACTTTCCAGCAACACATGATATCACAAGAGGAACTTAATGAATTTTGACATTCGAAACCATAATATCAATTGGATGGCTCAGCATATAGTTAGTGAACATATTTGTAACAATTATGAGGACCAGCAAAGTTTAAAGACTATAAGGACGTCATAGACCAGATTATACAAGAAACCAACCAGCACATAAAGAAGAGTTAACCCAACAGTATCTTCCAACCATGGCAAATTTATATTTCCTTAAAATGCACGAATGAAAGACCAGATGGCATATATATTATCTAGTTCAGGTAGTACAAATGAAGCGATAGACATTATAAAAATGCAGATTAACATTTTCAAAAAAAAGCTTGTACAACTGTAGGATCTATCATTGCCATACCTTATAAGTTTTATATCTCCAGTTTTATTTGCCCAAACAGCTTGGAGGGAATTATCCTGATGAATGAACAAGCAGCAGAGTATAACTAACCAAATGAATCCATAACCAGATCAATTTTCTCAGCAATAAGTATCAAACAACTTACAATCAAATCTGCCAGAGCAGTCTCAAATGTGTACTCTGCTGGTAATTCCGTTAGTATTTGAGTAACAGGTGTCAGATCCCACATATTCTACATGTCAGACAAGTCCAGAATTAGTGGCATGATGGCATCTTTGATCAAGAGCATAAAACATCCAAATAGAGCAATGCAATTCTTCAATTGTGAATTTCAAACTTGATAGATGAAATAGAAAAAATCAAAATCATGTTAGAGAGATTACTCACCTCAAATGTATGGGCAGTCTCAGGCAAGCCATCCTGATTCAGAAATAAAAGAAGTAAAGTATCACCGTATGAAAAGCATATACATTATTCATAAACACGTAAGCAAATATTTACAAACAATAATATCCTTCCAGTTGGTTGCACGCGAAATCAAATAGGAAGTCCCGCCATAAATAACTAAAGCAACCATTTCGGGTCCATGGTGTCAAGTTTCCAATTTCCATGTACCATGTTCTTTCATTTTCCCAGAAATTCAACAAAAAACAAAACATATTGTAGCGTATTATGAACTCTTAAATCCTATACTCACATGAAGCCTTAGAATATGACGCTCATCTGGCTTGAATTTCTTGAAATCCACTACACCTCGTATTTTACTGTCATTGGCATCTTCCAGAAATAGGCCACTACCATTCCACTTGATATCCCGTTTCTGCTTCTTAGAGCTGGATTGTGTTGCTGTGCGGGTGTACACATCTTCCAGCTTTGCAACAAAATCACCTAGTGGCATATTGGTTCGTGGGTTTTGCAATTTAAAGGAAATACTTGTGCCATTTGGTAATAGGACTTTGAACCTATACACCAAGGCCACATCAACATCATCTCCAAGCACTAGCCTCCTCCTCTTAGGAGTCTGCTGCTCCATTGCTGCATCCATGTTCGCAAGCATGAAAACAAAAACGTACAGAAAAGACCATATTAAAATCAACAGAATGTAAATTGTGCAGGAGGCGATGAAAATCACCACAAGTCCATCAACCGCATAATAATATTGCGCAGGAGCCAATAAGATAACAGAGTAAACAGGGGAAGCTACAAATAGATGGTTGAAAGGGATACTAAACTAAGCCCACTAACACATTAATAGCTCCACATCGACACAAAATTCCCCAGAAGCATTCAAACAAACACAAACAAAGCACCCTTAGAGATCAAAGAAAAAATCACACACACAAAAAGCACTCAAAAAGTTGAAAACTGCTAGACCCTTTTCTTCAATAACGAAGCTGAGACCAACACCTTCATCAAAAATCCAGCTGCTCCCACATTTCCCAGGTGTAGGCACCAAATACAAACCTTAAAAGTTTGAATCTGTACTTCCATTATTATTTGACAAGCTTTCAATCACTCAACAAATCAAACATTAAACACACATTATGCAACGTTAGTTATTCATTTCATGCCTTTGAAGCTCTAAAAAGACTGTCTCCATAGCTACACAAAAGTACCCAGAAGCATTCAAAACAAACCACCTTTCTTGATCAAAAAAAATTAATAAACCATACCCAAAAAAACACCCAAAAAGCTGGAAATTTCTAGACCCTTTTCTTCATTAATGAACCTGAGACCAGAAACTTCATCAAAAATCGATCTTTCCCACATTTCCCAGAAAATATAAAGTTTAAAGTTTGAATCTTTACTTCCATTTCTACTGAAACAAAGCATTCAATCACTCAACAAATCAAACATTGAACACACATTATGAAAAACTAGTGATTCGTTACATGCCTTTGAAGCTCTGCAACGGCTCTGTCTTCCTTACCAAGCAATGCTCATCAGGGTTTAGGGTTTTTGAATTTTGAATTTTGGGAAAGAAAAAAGAAAGGTGAAAACTTTCATAGAGAGAAAGTTGAAATTGGGAAAGACAAAACGACGTCTGCTGATCTCCTCTGCAACGTCTGTTCATTTGCTCCAGTGCGCGCTAAACTGCGCCGGTTTTGGGCGCGTATAGCCACGTCATCGGTTAATTTTCGGTTCACGTTAGCGGCATCGCGGGAGGATACCTAACTTGCGCAGGGTGAACAGTACGAAACTTGGTGCTTTATGTGGTGTTGGGACGCGTGGCGGGTGATGAGTGTGGGGGAATCAGATGTGGGACCCTTTTTTGTGTCGTATTGGTTTACACCTGAATGCGCCAATTGGCAAATAAAGAACTGATAATGGGCCGTGCTGACTTGGGCTTTACCGGGCTTTTAGTTAATCGAACGAAAATGGCTTTGGGTTTCGTCAGCTTCTTGGGCTTCTTCTTCCTCTGTGCGGGGTTAGGAAATAGGATAGTGAAGTTTAGTACCGTTATTTTTAGCAATGAAATTTATGGGCAAGTAAAATACTATTACTTTTTTTTTCTTGTAAAATATCATCTTTATCAATATGGTGATTGAAGAGTTAAAGAGCCACCAATATGGCTAAAGAGTTTGGAGGGTGGCTATCTCTATCCCTCTAGCCTTCCTTTTTGTGATGCTCACACTAAATTTGTCTAGTTCACAAGCAAGCCCCCCTCAACCACTATAATAAAATTTATGAGTGGTCTAAATCTTAAAAATATTATTTTTCTAGATGACTAAAATTTAGTCAAATATCATTTTAGCCCCTTTATTGCTAAAGATGACCTAAGAGAGATATCACTGAATCAAAATATATTTTTTTAAAGATAACCGACAGAGAATTTTATTGAAAATAAAAGTCGGAAAATGACTCAGCAGTAAAAGTGAGGGCTAATAAAGGCCCACAAATACACGATTAGGAACCCACCCGAGCACACGGTGTAGACAGGCAAAAGCATAAGTGCTTGTTTGGCATGTGTTTTTTTAGTGTCAAAAGCTTTTGATGTTTTAGAAAGCACATCCTAGGTTTTTTTTACCAAAAGCGCTTTTCAACTAATCAAACCCAGTTATGCACACTGTTGGTCTCAAAATCCGTCAAGGGATTTAGGACTCCTTTTGTCCTTCTTGATTGTGCGGGCGTGCCAACTCACGGCCTGGGGGCCAGCGAGTAATATTGATGTCTGAGTGTCGCGCGTGGATCTGACTTCTTTCAAAACGATTGTGGACCGAGGAAGGAACGCGTCTCGGTCGAGGGTTCACCGTGCCTTGGCTGCAAGGACTTAAGATGGCCTTATTCGTAAAAAGATGGATTTGGTATGATGGTGGATGTGAATGGGAAATCTCATCAAACTTTAACGAAACAATTCGTAAAGATTGAAAAGACGTAGACTGCAAAAACTTAACTAAAATTAAAGGTTCGCAAAATTAAAGAGATATGGATAGACGTAAAGGGATAGAAGAGCATAAACATAAAGGAGCAAAGGGATAGAGATTGCGTAAAAAAAAAAGTAGCGATAATAAAAGTGCGAGGAACTAAAGAGCAAGAAGATAAAAGCGATAATTAAAGTGCGAAGAAATAAAGAACATGAACTTGAAATTGCAATATATGAAAAGGAATTGAAAAAAACAGATATGCGAATTGAATCGCCTAAGAGGAACTAAACTACATGACTAGAAATTGAAAAGATAAAAGCCCGCTAGGTGCGAGTAAAGAGTAAATGAGTTGATTGTGTTGGTGTTGGCTCCTGACAAATGATTTAGATGGTCTTATTTATACTAGTTGTAAAGAAGGCGTTCACGTTATGATCACGCATATTTTCTGCAGCCTTGATTTCATCCGTTATGCCTTCACTTTCCATCTCGACGTTCTCTGATTGAAGGTTTGAAAATCGTTTCCTTCTTGGGGCGAGGAGACTTCCCAGCGTTGCTTGATTCATCAATTAATTTACTTGATCGCGCCAAGTTGACTTTGGGGAAATTCAAATCGTCATCCTCTTGATCAACGCTCAAGTCATACCCCAAGATAAACTAACGCTTGATTTCGGCTGGGTCTTGATGGGCTGTTTGGTGGAGATGATCTTGCCGATAAAAAGTTTTGGGCTTTCGGGTGTTGGTCATTGTAAACATGATACAAGGCAAACCCATATTTTCCATGGCACGTAAACAATGACCTCGGTAACCTAACGTTTGTTCACGGAACACCAAATTGATGGCATACCAAGTTATGGTTACTGCTTGGTCATGATGACCTACTCCTATACCAAGTTGGATTGCAAAGGTGTAGGAAGTAACTTGGGCACGGTTACCACGCGGTCATGTATACCTCGCGCGGTTATGTATTCCTTGCGCGATCATGTGTATTCCTCGCGCGGTCGTGTATACCTCGTACGGTCATGTATTCCTCGCGCGGTCATGTATTCCTGTTCCAAATAGGATTTCATGTATTCCTCACGCGGTCATGTGTATTCCTCGTGCGGTCATGTATTCCTGTTCCAAGCAGGATTTCAAGGACGCGCGCGATGTAGCATGGTCATGTATTCCTCGCGCGGTCATGATGTATTCCTCGCGAGGTCATGTATTCCTCGCGCGGTCATGTATTCCTATTCCAAGCAGGATTTCAAGGACGCGCGGCTTGGTAAGCCGTATTGCAAGGTATGTTCTTTACCAAGTAGGATTGCAAAATTGGGTCCAAACACACACAAAACCATTTTAATCTATTTTAAAATATTTTTGCTCAAATGAGAAACACCTAACATATATTTCTAAAATTTTCAAAAGTATTTTTGGCACTAAAAAAGTATGGGAAATTTTATTTACACCTCATATTTTGTTAAACTCACCCCATTTTTCTTTTTAGATTAAAAGCTTGTATAAAATTACTAATAAGGACAATCGATTCTCACGAATACACCCCCAAACAACACAAAACTCTGGTTAATAATCCAAGACCTTAGCTTCATCTTTTTCAATCTCTCAAACTTGGGTTGAGAACTTGCGATTTTGTGTGCATGTTGTATTGGTGGGTGGGTGTTGTGGTGTGCCCAAGTATTGCTGTATGAAAGATGAACAACAATCTTGCAAATAAGCCAAGCCAAAAGAAAGAGACCTAATTAATATATAATGGGTCTGTGAAGCAACCCCTAATCTGGGTTGAGTCGAAGAAAAAGAAGTAAAATCTTTTCAATATATTAATGAGCAAGCTACATTTTATGCGCCTGTGGTGGTGTATGTGGGATCAATTGGGGGTTGATTTCCTATCTAATGGCAAATACAGTCGCTACTGAAGTGAAAGCTTTATCAATCCATGGAGAGATATACCATAAGGTCATTTAAGAAACTGATTTGAAGAAACTGAAGGAAAGAACAAATCTAATGGGTTCGATAAATTGAGAAATGGACAACTTTGATGAGAAGAGTGGGGGTGTACACATCATAAAGGGTAATTTAGGTAAAATTATGGGCGTATTAAGATAATTTAACAAAAAGAGTGGGGTGAATTCATAAAGGGGTGAATTCAACAAAATATGAGGTGTAAATAAAATTTCTCAAAAAGTATTTACTAAACGAGTCCTAAATCATTACTGATAACTCATCTGTCAAGGCTAAATGCAAGTAAAAAAAAAGCCACAGTATGGCGAGTGCCCCCTAGCCCTGGTTCATCTAGTCTACTCCTTAAATTTTAAGACACTTGACCTAGACTAGCTAAACAATTAAAATCCAAAACCAGCCTTCTAAGGCTACTAGGCCCAATAACCATGCAACCCTACCACACGAACATGATTACGTATTGTTGTTAGAGATAATGGAAGCATGAAAGGCTACATTGGGAGCCCACCGGCGCCTTGAAGTTGAGGAAATCTGCAGGGAGCTTGGATGCTGACACTATGTTTACATACAAGAAATGATAATGAATAAAGGAGGAATCATTCTCACTCTTTACTTTCTTCATGTTTAGTTAAGCACTTGAGAATTGAAAAATTATGGGACTCATCACAAATTTGGTGATCATTCCCCTTCAAATGAGAAATTTGATACCTGTGAGGAACTTAGGTATCCAATTCTCATTCTTTATCCCACTTTCTCTATTCCCATTCCCATTCACATTTTGATTCCTTTTGATAAGTAAACATGCCAGAAAGTTTTGGCTTATGACCCCAAAGTGCCCAAATGATCATTTCTTATTAAGATATGAACTGGTCGCACTAATTATGACATGTAAAAATTGAGATAGTCAGTTTGCTAAGATTGTACCTCTAACATAAGCTTTGTGCGTTTATGAATGCGATGAAAGATTACGTGCAACAAATCAAGCTAAAAGATCAAACCTACTACTCATTGTTTTTTTTTTCCTTCATAAGCAACTACGACTCGTTGTTTTCATCAGGAATTTACATCCCTTAAAACATAATTAAGTTTTGGTACAACAGATCTAATGTCTTTCATACTTATGTGTGCTCTAGGAACCTTTTCATGCACAATGAATAGGCATTAGAAATTGGTCCCCCAACCCAACCTGCAGTAACATAAATAAGACTGAAAGGTGCTCTTCACCAACCAAAATTAAATCCATCAAAAGCAGGACACTAAAGAAAGTACCGAGATTATGATGAGCCTTGTATCAGTGTGCCTTTAAATGGAAGCAACTAGGGTCATCTACCTTAGTTAAACTCTTTTATTTCATTCACATCCTAAACCTCGCAACCATACCCATTAGCTTAGGTCGGCTATGAGCAAAATATGTTTGTCTAAATTAAAGAAACACAGCTCAGCAATAAGAGACTTGTAGCTAATTTAATTAGTACTCACCTCTGATTCAAACTCCCGACTTTACTTCTGCCACGCTTATCTCTATGTTTCACATCTCAATAGTAACCAAAGTAAAGAAAAAGAAACCGATAATGCATTTGGAGGCCAACACCTTACCAACTTAATATGTTTTTTGGCAATGTAAGAATTAAGGTTGTGTTGGGGCAAATTGGTTGTGTGGTAATAAGAATTTGGTGCACACCAACATCGATAGTGAGGCTGATCATTTTGAAGATACATATGCCATGCAAATTGGGGTAGTACCAGTGAACGAGACTTTCGTCGCGTGACAATAATATTTGGATTTTTCCTTAAAAACAAAAGAGAATCAGAAGGTCTATATATCATTAGCAATTCCAGCAAAATACATAACACTGGCATCTTATGTTGACTTGATCTTTGGGTTGTGTACCAACAAATTTGCTAGGAAAACTGTAGTCTATTCTCTTACCACTACGAAACACATTCATGAAGAATTGTTTCTTTGTTCATCTCGTTGGTAGGGAAAATGGAGTGGCTTTCAAGTTTTAGGGAAGACTCACGAATACAATCACTGCAATACAGTTACATAATGTAATGACACGATTGAATTGAAATAACGCGAAGTTTGTAATATGCCAAAACTAACAATCGTATATGATACGTACAAAAGTTGAAAAGAAGAATTGATTACATGGAAAAGGTTTCTTGTACAAATTACGTAATGCACTAATACACAAGTACTATAATGGGTTCAGTAGTTAGTTTCATAATTAGAGGTTACCCATCAAAAACATACCAGAGAAACATCTCGACTATTCAATATATATTCGAAATCACATATCTTATACAGATAGCCCCATTGAGCCAACATGAAATACATAACACATAGGCCGTATCTATCTAGTACCCCCTAGTGTACACAAGGTGGATTGACCCGTGATATTAACGGCGGTTGCGCGGGCTTTGCAGTTATTACCCCTCACGCCACGACACCCTTCCCACTCTGCCTTCTTCCAATTTCTCTCTCTCTCTCTCTCCCAGATCTCTAGACTCTCTCTGATATCACCATTTTTTCCAATAAACACATATTTACAAGTTGGGATTACATATGTTTGTATGATGAAATCAAACTCATCAACTCAGATTCTTCTCAGGTTAGATTTGCTTGTATATGTTGCCGTTTAACTTGTAAATGTATCATCAAATTGTTCTGTTTTTTTATAATCTTCCCTGTTTTCACGGAGACGTTTTAACTTGAATGGCAGGGGATATGATTTGCACCTCCTTTACTGATCTCTTTGATTTAGTGAAGATGACGGCCGGCGATGAGAGGTAGTTGTGGTTTTACCGGAGATGGGGAAGAAAGGAAGCAGTTGGTTTTCTTCCGTTAAGAAAGTTTTCAAGCATTCCTCCAAGGACTCGCCGGACAAAAAGGTTCTTAATCTTTGATCATTATTTCATATAGACAATTGTCTTCAAACTATGACAATTTATGATTATGAATTAGCGACTATGATACATAAAATGTGCTTGATGTGCTATAATACTTCATGATAATCGTTTTTCATTCGATTCAAGCGATATTCTAATATGAACTAAACAATACTAAAAAGGGATTTTGTTAATTTGCAGTCATTAATCAATATATAAGCTAGTATTTGGTTTAATTAGTTGGATAGAGCAACATATGAATGAAGATTGTGACCTTTCTTTGTTGGGAGGTGAAATGAAATGGTTTGCCTAGTGGAATCGCATTAAAGATGTATGAGCAAACTTTTTTTTTTTTTTTTGTCAAACCCTATTTGTACTGGCAGTTTGAGGACCATTTGAACCCCAAAAAGATACCCATGGTCCCCTATCGACATGCACCATATGCATATCTTCATGTGCCAAAACTATCCAGTTATATCTAGCCACATGAGCCTCATGACTTATAACTTTCATGCCACCTAACCCATCACATCATCCCCAAAAGAAATTGTCTGGTAAAATAACTGGTAATCAAATGTTAATGTAAGTCCTACTTGTTTGTAATATTGTTGTGTAATGTGATTTAATCTCAGAAGGAAACTGGGGAGAAATGGCAGCATGAGGCGGCAGAGGTGGTGTCATTTGAACATTTTCCTGCTGAGAGTTCACCGGACACGACTGTTTCGTCCACTCCTCGGAATACTGAAGATAGACACCATGCCATTGCTGTTGCCGTGGCGACTGCTGCTGCTGCAGAAGCTGCAGTCGCCGCAGCACAAGCGGCTGCAAAGGTTGTGCGATTGGCTGGTTATGGGCGTCACTCTAGGGAAGAACGAGCTGCAACACTCATTCAATCACATTATAGAGGCTACCTCGTAAGTCCATTACCTCATTTTTCTACAATGTTTTGTCTTCAAGGATCCTAATTACAATGTCAAAATATTTTAGAAATATTTAACATTATGTGTAGAGAAAAATGGATTCATAAAATTGATGTTAATTTTATAGGCTCGGCGAGCGCTACGTGCATTGAAGGGATTGGTGAGGCTACAAGCACTGGTGAGGGGGCATAACGTGAGGAAGCAAGCACAAATGACAATGCGGTGTATGCAGGCATTAGTTCGTGTACAAGGGAGAGTTCGAGCTCGACGACTCCAATTAACCGAAGACCAGCTTCAAAAGAAGATTAATCGGGATCAAGAGGACGACGAAGAAGAAGAAGGGGAAGAACGAAGAGCTTCAATGGCGGACGAAGAGCGAAAACTAAGAAGTCCTTTTAAGAAATTTGAAGTGCAAAGTAGGAGTGAGTCTACTAGACATCAAAGGCGTCTGAGTAGGGAAGATGCGTCAGGGAAACATGATGCTGTGGTCAAAAGAGAGAGAGCTCTTGCTTATGCTTATAGCTACCAGGTTTGTGTTCTTTGATAATGTCTGTCATGTCTGTGATGTCGTTGAATTAATCAATCACCTTCTGTCTTGTAGAAGCAACAACTCCTGCAATCTACACCTGACGGTGCCAATTTTGGGCTCCAGTCTGAGCAGAGTGACAAGGCCCAATGGGGATGGAATTGGCTGGAGCATTGGATGTCCTCGCAACCCCACCAAGCCCGACAATCAGGCCCACGAGAGGCCTCTTATGGGACACCCGTCACCACTGTAACCACCAGTGATAACATGTCCGAGAAGACGGTTGAAATGGACACCGTTGCGCCTTCAGACTCGACTCACATGAATATGGGCCTACTCAATTCGGATATGATTCACTCGCACCTATACTCAACCCGACAACAGAGCCAATTGAACTCTAATAACGTCCCTAGCTACATGGCCCCCACCAAATCCGCGAAGGCCAAAGTCCGAGGCCAAGGCATAGGCAAGCAGCGCAGCCCACCCACCCCTCAATGGAACCCATCGACGAAGAGAGGGTCAGTTGTTGGGTCAGGCTGCGATTCTTCAAGCTCGGGTGGAGGAACGACGACCTACATGATTCCGAGAAGCCCAAGCCCAAAAGGTAATGGGCCACGTGGTCAAGCTAGAGGAACCATGGGCTTCAGCCCGGATTCACCTCGCGGTGATGAATGGGGCCTGCCTCTTGGTGTCCATGGTTGGAGACATGATTTTGGTTAATTATGCTTCAGTATGGTGTGATATGAATTTCCATGTCAAGATTGATTTTACTAAACAAAAATGCTTTGTATGGTTATTGTTTATTTATAATTTATATGTGCTACGTGCATGGATGCAAGAGACTTTGTAATAACTGTATAATCTTTGTTGAAGTATGAAACATTATATATTGATCGGTATATTAGAAAGTTGTGTTCATAGTTGATGATGATAATATGGTTAATGGATAGAGGTGTTGTTATTGGCATTTCGAAAAGATTATTGTGCACTCTATTTCTTCTTTAATTTTTATGCATAAGTGAAATGCACAATAACTTTTTTAGAGCGCAAATAATATTTCTCAATAGATATGATGAGACTATGTATACATAACAAACATTATTATTAGTAAGAGAAACACCAAAAGGAACCTCTCGTCATGGGACGCTCGGGAAAGACAATATTGTTCGTTTCTTCAACAGTTGACATTAAAAGGCTCGAGTTTCCAGCTCACCCATACTTTTGGAATCAAGCATCAAGATCATTTCATGTGTCTGTCACTCTACGTACTCACTACTTTCCACGTGTCTCCCGCTAAAACCACGTACGTTCTCGGCGGAAATAATGAATTCCGTAGTACTGACCATGTCGGTAACGGAAGCCAATCCGCCCGTCCCGATCAAGCCACGTCCCGACGTGATTTCACTCCATGACTTGTGGACCCACATGTTCGGCCTACACTTGGTTAACTAGGGTGTGGTGCAGCACCGAGGATCAAATTTGCTGAGTTTTTTGGCGCTTTTTCTGGATCTCACATATCTGATCTTAACAACAGGTGTACGAAGTTAAGTTAAAGCTCCTTTGGTTGGGGGGTTGCGGCTTGACTGGTTTTATTTTATTTTTTTTTTCTACGTTCTTTCAAACGTTATTGGCGACGATACCTTCCGTCCAATATTGGACTCCGGTCGGCCTCTTTCTCTCTCTCTACAAAGCTAAACTCTCGGTTTCTTTCTCTCTCTAAAACAATCTTCTTTTTTTGTTTGATCATCATCTAAAATGGAGGCTCTGCAATTCACGAGCTTAATCCCAAGCAAAACATCCTTGCTTAATCCAGTACGATGCCCCCAGTTCGGGAATTCCGAGGTGGTTGGGCAACTGGGTTTTGTTCCCCTGTGGAGGAGGAAGAGCAGGAGGGCCGGGTTGAGGCTAAAGGCGGCGGTTCCCGGCGGAAGTGGCGGTTCTCAAGACGGGGCTTCCGCCGTGGAAGACCAGAAAGATGATAACGGTGTTATTTTGGGGGCCGAGAGAGATGATTCCGGCTCTGTTATTGGGTTTAATTTGATTCCTCCCACCGGTATTTTTTTTAATTCTGATGAATTTGTTCTGAATTTTGCTGATTTCTTCATTTTTGGGTTTTTTTTTCATCAATAGAGTCTTCATCTATACCCTGTCTTTGCATTGGTTTTACTTAGAAGTCAATGATACAGAGGTACGAACACTATAGAACAGATCCTGTTCAAGTAAGGTCGCATTGGTTTTACTGGTTGATATGTTTTGGATAAAAAAAAATGGCATTTTCTAGTCGACCATGGGCGGAGACAAGTTGGCTAAAGCACCTGAGTTCGAGTTCCCCTTTCTGCAATTTAGATTAGATTAGAATATCATATCAGTTGTCCAAGAAAAGAGGCATTTTTGTTGAAGCAGTAGTAAGTGTCAGTTCAGTCTGGACTAAAAACTTGAATGTAGTTAGATGGTAGAACTTAGCAGCAAGTTTTAATGGGATCACATTGTGTGGCATGATGATAAAGACATAAGCTTGACATGTTTAGAGATGTTTTGTAAATATGGAGTAAATGTACTTCAAGTTCTAATTGTTGTTTGCCCGAATTCAGTCTTTAAAAATCGTGGCTGTGGTTCGATCAGAGATGTATGATGTGTCAAAAAAGTTGCCATTTTTGAGTATACTGGGTCATTCAAACATTTGTGGTGGGTTTTCCATGGAATCTTCACTTGTCTTTGAGGTTGTCTTAGAGTGTGTACATTGTGATGTTAGTGAAAGTATGCTTATTTTGTTGTTGAAGTTGAGTGACCCTGCAAATTTAGATGAATAATTCCAAATTTATTGGCAGTTTAATGTTGTATATTTTACTGCAGGTGAACTCAAAGTAACTGACTCTCCGGTGGATACAAATTCTATAGGAGTGGAATATATAGGGGAGATCAATGGAAAAGAGAAAAACCGAGCAAAAGTAACATACAATGTTGTGTTTGTTACTGCTGAAGCTGCACCTTATTCAAAGACAGGAGGCTTGGGAGATGTTTGTGGTTCTTTACCTATTGTTCTAGCTGCACGCGGACACCGTGTTATGGTTGTCTCGCCTAGGTATCAGAATGGTACTGCTGCAGATGAGAAATATTCTGGTGCTGTTGATTTGAATACTAGCATCAGTGTCTATTGCTTTGGAGGAGAGCAAGAAGTTTCTTTCTTCCATGAATACAGGGAAGGTGTTGATTGGGTAAGAGACTGGGCATATTTTGTCTGTTCTACTTTATCCTTAAAAAAATTTGGCAAGAAAGTGATAACATTTTGTAGCCCTTATCTGTTGTTAGTATTGTTTCTTGACTGGGAAATTTCCATTGACAATGATGAGCATTTCCCGTCTCTTCTTTAGGTGTTTGTGGACCACCCGTCATTCCATAGACCTGGAAATCCATATGGAGATAGTTTTGGTGCATTTGGTGATAATCAGGTATAGTTTTGAATAGAACAAGTTGTACATAAGGGATAGATCATTTCAGTAGTATCTTATTTTATTCACAGATAATGATAAGTTTTATTCTCGTTTGGTTTTACAGTTTCGGTTCACTTTACTTTGCCATGCAGCATGTGAGGCACCATTGGTGCTTCCATTGGGAGGGTACACCTATGGGGAAAACTGCCTATTCATGGTCAATGACTGGCATGCAGGCCTAGTACCTTTGTAAGTAGTTTCAGCAAACCAATTATTAGATATATGATTTTGTCTCTTAGCTCTTTTGCTAGGTAGTTCTTTCTTTCTTTCTTTCTTTCTGAAACTATTTTTGGCAAAGTCAGTGATGGTGGAGTCCTGATAATTCATGTCCTCTGATTCAGACTGTTGGCTGCGAAGTATCGTCCATATGGAGTTCATAAGGATGCCCGAAGTATTCTTGTAATTCATAACCTTGCACATCAGGTTTATGTTATTCCTTTTTCCTTTCCTTTTTTTTAACAGCTTTCTTCAGTTATTCCCAAGGTATGCCACTCTCTTGCATTCACTGAACTTTATAATTTTTTCTTTCTTATAATACGTCAGGGAGTGGAATCGGCAGTAACATACAAGAATTTGGGGTTAGCTCCAGAGTGGTATGGAGCATTGGAATGGGTGTTTCCGACATGGGCAAGGGCCCATGCTCTTGATAGAGGTGAAGCAGTGAACATACTAAAGGGTGCAATTGTGACATCTGATCGGATTCTAACAGTCAGCCAGGTCTGTTGTATTACCTATACATTTTTTTTGTAATCGAGAGTATGGCCTTTAATTGGATATTTCAGCCTTATGTTTCATAAGAATATTCTTCTGATAATGTTGAGACTTGAAATTATATCTTTATTGATATTATAACTTTTAATTACAGGGATATTCCTGGGAAATAACAACTGCTGAAGGTGGATATGGTCTAGATCAGCTATTAAGCAGTAGGAAGAGTATTCTCACTGGTACATCACTTGAACTTCATGTCTCATTTTCTAGCTTTCGATCTGCCATATGTTTGAGGAGATTAGTGTTTCATTTTGCTAATTATCATTCTTTAACAAACAGGAATCACCAATGGAATCGATGTGGTTGAATGGGACCCATCTTCTGATACGCACATTGCTTCCCACTATTCCGCTGATGATCTTTCTGGAAAGGTGGCCAAGTCTATCTTTTTAAGACAGGTGGTATTGTACTATAAGTTCTCTTATTCCTGTTGTCTGCCAACCGCAGGTTCAGTGCAAGCTTGCTTTACAGAAGGAATTAGGTCTTCCGCTTAGGCCCGAATGCCCATTGGTAAGATATAATATGTTAATCTCCATTTACTCTCAGGACTGGCATCGGAATGTACTCTGCTCATGACATTGATTGGTGTTGTAAACTTAATAGATTGGATTCATTGGCCGACTGGACTACCAGAAAGGCATTGACCTCATTCAGTCTGGGATACCACAGCTAATGGAAGACGATGTCCAATTTGTGAGTTTTTTTCTTTTTCATTGATTATGTTAGTGTTGTTTTCTACCCAAGAATTTTAGTAGATACTGCCGTTCATTGTTGCTCTTTTATTCCAACTAAAAGTATGTAATATGTTTGCAGGTTATGCTGGGGTCTGGAGACCCACAGTGCGAAGATTGGATGAGAGCAGCAGAAGCAACTTATACAGATAAATTCCGGGGTTGGGTTGGATTTAATGTCCCCGTTTCTCATAGAATAACTGCAGGGTAATTAAAATGTGTGCTCACTGCTTAGAGGTTACCATGTACATTATTGACACTGACATTTTCCTGGAATTACCAGTTGTGACATACTCTTGATGCCTTCAAGATTCGAGCCCTGTGGACTAAACCAATTGTATGCAATGAGATATGGAACTATCCCCGTGGTCCACAGCACAGGAGGACTTAGAGTGAGTTTAACACGTGAAAATATTCACTTTGGTTCTTCATCAGGTGGCTTTGTGGCCTTAGATGCTTTATGTTATTTGTGTCACAGGATACAGTAATCAATTTCAATCCATATGCAAACGAAGGCAAAGGCGAAGGAACAGGGTATAGTTTACTTTGAGCATATTCCTTGGGGTGTTTTCTTGACAGTTTCTCGTTATAAAACTTCGTCTCATCTGACTTACTGCATATCTACGGAATGTATTGCCAGGTGGACCTTTTCTCCACTAACCAAGGAGAGTATGTTGGCGGTGAGTTGGTTTTTATCCCAACTTTGCTGTGGTTTATGTCCAAGAACCAAGTGCTTCTGTTATATAATATTTTTACAAATTTTACTGGTAGCACAGTTAACTGAAACTAGGCATATTGTTTCCCATCCTGACCTGAACGGTTAATGATTGACAGGCTCTAAGACTCGCTTGTAGGACTTTCAGAGAGTATAAGCCTTCTTGGGAGGGATTAATGAAAAGAGGCATGGAGAAGGACTTCACATGGGAAAGTGCTGCAGTTAAGTACGAGCAGGTCATCGAATGGGCATTTATCGACCCACCCTATGTGCGCTGAGGCGGTAAAAGACTAAAAAGAGAACTGCTGAAGATCAAAATGAGAAAAGAACAGCGGAGAGATGATCCTCCAAAATTTTCCTTGTCCAGTCCTATGTATAGGGCATCTGTGTATTATCCGTCAACCGGTATCCTTCACACTACACAACAAGCGTTTGTCTTGGTTGTTTCCTGGGTCGACACGGTAGGTATATACAGGAGTAACTATATAATTCTGATTCATCTAGTGAGTGCTAGTTATGCTGAAATTTCACCCTATTATATAAGAGGAATTCAATCTGTTGAACCTCACAAGTGGAGATGCAGGCTTTACCTTATGTAAAACAGAAAAGGGGAACACTTGATTGTTCTGAATGAATATATGGTTCCTACCATGTTGTCAATTCTGATAATCCAATCCATTCACAACGTTGTTTGGTTCTAAAAATCATGACTTCCGAGCTATTTTTGCCATCACGTTGGAGAAGAGTTTGAGGATGTGGAAGCTGAGGCTTCCACGTGCTTGTGCAGATGAGGCTTCTCCGGAGAAGTGTCAGCTCCGGGGGAAGGTGACTCTTCGAGTAGGCTGCAAAGAAGTAAAAGATAAGTATCGGATTACTTGTGTAGTACCGGCTTAACCGGCTTAAGAGACTCCGACTTAGAGCATCTCCAATGGAGATGTCAATTGCTAGGTGGAGTGCTGACGTGTACAAAAATAACGTCATTTTCTTCCATCCGAACTTTCAAAAGCCTACGTGGAATGGCAAAAGGGCTACATGACGCCAAAATTGGCAGCACATCATGGGCCGCGGATCCTCTGTCCCTTTTCCTTCTGTCCCCCTTGTGTCCTCCTGACATCTGTCTATGCAATTAATTACCCATTTAATTTGTTTTCAACTAGACTTAACTGTGGCTTCACCTTTTAACTCCGTCAGGCTACGAAAAGTCAAAAAAAATTGTTTGAAAAAGAGTTCGCTGCCCGTGGCCGCTTCCCCCTTCTTCGGCGTCTTCTTCACTTCTCAACCCAGATTAACGCAACCTTGTCAATAATCATCTCACTGCCTTTTAACACTTGCCTTCCCAAATCAAAACCAAAAAACTTTCTCGATAACCTCCAATCTCTCCAGGTTAGTCCGCAGTCATCACAAAAATCCAAACTTTACCGCCATATTGTAATCTAACAATCACCAAGAAGAAAATCCAGTAGCTTATAGTGCCAGGACCTATACTTCTAATCAAATGCGAATATCAATCACCACAATTCACCCCAAAATGTTGCATCCCAACGACACTATTCACCCCAAGGTCTAAAAAACACAGCGTTCAGCCACTGTTACACTGCTTACAGATCTGCAGAACCAAATTCAAAGGATTTATATATTTCAATGAGAAATCAAACAAGGACAACTCAACTGAAACAAACCGCCAAAATCCAATCAAGATTCAATCTTTTCATATATCGATATATCTCTCTTCAAACAATTTGCACAAAGACCCTGAGAAAAAACTGAATGCCAAACATCCATGATTACCCATGAATGAAAGCTTCAAACTTTCTACAGAGATAGAGCCAATCTAATTGGTGTTTCAAACATCACCTCCAACTAAAATTGGGCCTTCACGTCTGAAAATCTTCTTCATAATCGCCGCCGATCTCGCCGTCAGTCTTTTTCTCTCCAATCCCCATCACCTATCAATGCAAGGGTCGTCTTCCGGACCTGGAGTCTTAAAGATCCGACCCAAAGCCGCTAGCTGTCTGATTCCCCTTGCCCATGACACCCCCGCCGTGTTCCTCTTGGCCTCCGCCTTCCTCGCCAACCCAACCACCAGATTCGCCGCCGCCAACAACGAATTGCAAAATGTCTTGTTTCTTCGTCGATGTCTACTTTAAAATCCCAATTTTAATTCAAGCAATGAAAATCCCAACTTGATCGAAATTGAAATTTTGGAAAATAGAAAAATGGACTTACCGACGTCGATCTTGGTGAATCACTTGATTCTCATATTTTAATTCAACAAAACCAAAAACGGATATGCAATCTTAATCTGGGTTGAGAAGTGAAGAAGACGCCGAAGAAGGGGAAGCGGCCACGGGCAGCGAACCCTTTTTCAACAATTTTTTTTACTTTTAGTAGCCTGACGGAGTTAAAAGGTGAAGCCACTGTTAAGTCTGGTTGAAAACAAATTAAATGGGTAATTCATTGCGTGGACAGATGTCAGGAGGACACAAGGGGGACAGAAGAAAAAGGGACAGAGGATCCGCGGCCCACATCATGGAGAAGGTTTTTTTCCTCTCATTCAATGCTTGGGCCCTACTTGGGCACTCTCATTGGTTTATTGTTTTTTTAACTTTTTTTATTTAAAAAATCTTAACTTTTGGGTCCCACAATAACTCAATTATTCAATAAAATAATAAATTTTTTTTACATATTGGTTGGACAGAAAAATCACTATAGATGTTATTTTGCCACCATCAGCTATCAAGCTAAAATTTGATAGTTTTCATTTGACATCTCCATTGGAGATGCTAGAGACTTTGATGCTTAAGTCAGTAAAAATGAACAGTAAATAATTGGCATGATAAAAATTAATTACCTTTGATCCTTGGGGTAAATTCCCTTTTTACTAGAACATCACACAGGTTACATCAAATCAAAGTATAATAAATTTTTTCGATAAATTTTCTCGAACTAATGTCAATGCATCATATACTATCATTTACGTACTGACTGATTAATGTAAACAAGACATTTTGTATCGAGTCCGACGGTTAAGATTGCTGTTACCAAAGATGTGCAAAATGATTGATTACCAGTGCACATTTGGCACCGTCATATCGCCACATGGAAGGAAGCCAATATTCGCTTGCACCAGGCGGGGCCTGCGTAATAAACCTTTCCCCCATTGGAAAAAATTAAAATATTTAGAGAATAAATATTGACCTCGCTGGACTGCTGGGCCATACGTAATAAACGTTTGCCCAAAAGGACATTCGAGTAAACACAGCCGGTATTCTTCTTGTTTCGTTTTCTTCTTTGCTCCCCCCATGATCCAACTGTTTGATTCCTCCCTTCCTTCGGAGGAATCCAAACCCTAGATATTCAGTGAGCAAAAACCATCACCCCAATGATTTAGAGAGAAAAATTCACAAAATTTGAAGTTTTCTAGCTGGTGGATTTATCAAAGTTTCAATCTTTCCATTTCAAAATCCCGCACAACAATCAATTTTAATCCTAGCATACAACCCTAATTTGAATCCCCAATTCAATATGCGAGCTCTATTGGGTTCGATGCTGAATCAAGACCCACCATTTTGCTTCCAACCCAGGTCGTTGATTTTGCATTGAAGCCTCAGAATTTTGGGTTTACCAAAGTTTCGATTTTTCCGAATCAAAAACCACCAAAACCAATCGATTTTGATCCCAGAAAAAGCCCCAATTTGATTGGAACCAAGCTCTTTGATCTCCCACTGAAGCTATGATTTCGAATCCGAATCTGATCTACTACGCCTGCATTGCGCATAAGGTGACGATTATCGGCGAGTTTGCGAATGAGCCCGGTCTCGGAGCTTTAGCTCAGCAATGCATCGACATAGCTCCTCCTCACCATTCAATGTTCACTCATACGGTGAGTAAAAGAACCTATACTTTCTCAATCCATGGCCCTTTTGTCTATTTCGCTATTTTCGACGATGATCTTGATCAATCCGAGGCTCTTTCGTTTTTGAACCGGTTAAAATCCGATTTTGAGGAGGTTGGGTCGATCTTGGATCGTGATGATTTCACCTCACATTGTTTCCAAGTTGAATTTGATTCGATTATGCGAAAGGTGATGGCTTTGGATGAGTTGGACTTGCCGGATTCGCTTCCAGCAAGCCGGAATCCGAGTTTGGGTTCGGTTAAAGGGAAGAAAATGGTGCTGGCACCGCTGCTGGGGAAGAAGCAGAGCGGTGAAGGGTTGAAGAAGAAGAAGAGATTGTCTGGGGAGGTTAATGGAGATGCTTTGGCAGTAATGGAGAAGAAGGTGGATGTGTGTGATGATGTTAATGGCGGGTTTAGAGATTTTTCGTCACCGGTGCAAAAGGGTAGTGGGGCTTTGCATTCAGGAGGTGAGCGCCAAAAGGCCAAGCAAGTTTGGAGGAAACATGTTTGGGTGGTGTTGGTGCTCGATTTGTTTGTCTGTGCCATCTTGTTTGGGATTTGGTTGTGGGTTTGCAGGGGATTCAAGTGCATTGACAGTTGAATTGTCATATTTTGGAAGGTTTTAGGTCTTCTTGGCTGATATTTCAGTGGTGTATTGAGCTTGTGATTTGCTTTGAAAATGGAGGTACTTCTGTGATATAACAAACAAGCACTTGGAGTATAAGTGAACGAAATTGAAGGGTTTGCAAGCTCTGTTTCGGTCTTATATTGGTAACTTTTTTCTTAATTGTGTTATACAATTGATTAGCGATAAGCCTTTTCATGTAATGCATTAAATTGTGTATACTCATAGGCATGTCTTACTTTCCTTCTATTGTTTGCAGTTGATGTTGTATTTGCTCAATTGTTTTACACTTGAGTTTATCAATAGAAATTGTTTGTTTGTTTGGTCTAATAGAAGATGTTTCTTATCTAGCTTTTGTTTCCATTCCACTAATTTTGAGGACCATCTTGAGATTCAATTCTTCAATGATCATGCGATAAAGACTATCCATAGCATCATGAGTGTGGACGAGGTGAAACTTTCACGCCTTTAGATGTGTATGCATTTGCACTCTCAATTTTTGCTCTATTAATCTTTTAGTTGATGAAGGTCTTCCCCACTTCAGCACAAGAGATGCACCTTAGGGATAAAAGACCATTTCATTCTTTGCTTGGTGGTGTTGAAACCATTCTTGAAGCTGGTGTATTTGGCTTTCTCCAACATCTCATAAAACTTCTCAACCTTTTTTCTTCGATATCACATTAATGAAGCGTAATATATTATTTTCCACCATCTCCGACTTCTCCATGGTTTCTTACTGAGCTACTCTTAGGTAGGACGACAAAGTAATAATATTCCTAAATGAGTGAGAATAGTGTGATATACTCATGATAATTACCTTCCATTGAAGCAATACAATAATGACTGAAAATCTTAAATGTACAAGAAATGTGATTCATTCTGACCTCTACCAATAGAGGTCCTCATTCTCACCTGTACCAATAGAGGTCCTCATTCTCACCTTTCAATGAACATGAAGGGCACTTAAACCTTCTCTTGTTTGTGCTACGTTCATATTCAATTTGTGGACACACGGAGCATAACCATCTTTACTTGGGTATAGTAGACATTATTGGCAAAGCAGAAGCACTATTATGCAAAAGCAACATGGAAGTTCGGTCGGAGAGCAAGAAAAGAGAGCGAAAACTGTGACCTCTTTACTGACAAGGCTTTTCTTTCCACGATTCTTCACAAATTCAGAAGCATATAAAAGCGTTTGCGTGACTCACATGAGAAGAATTTTTCATTTAAATAAGGGGTATTAGCCAATTTACCCCCTCAACTTGTATCTTACCTTTGATTTGCCCCATTAACTTGCATTTTGGAAAATTAACCCCCTTAACTTACATTTTTGGCCAATTTCCCCTCTCGCAGTCAAAATTAACCAACTTTCATCCAATTTTCCGTTAAATACACTCACGTGACTTGCATGTGAAGAGCTTTTTTCATCATTCATCACCATCGAGACGTTTTTATGCTATTGATTGAGTTGAAGTTCGTCGACGATATTGATGGCGTTGTCAATCTTAAAAAGAAGTTGACAAAGAAGAAGAGCAAGAAACACGATAAGATGCCCATCGCGTATGGGTTACGTAACTCAATTTAATGAAATTGGGCTAATTTTAGACGGAAGGGGGGGAAATTGGCCAAAAATACAAGTTAAAGGGGTTAAATTTTCGAAGTGCAAGTTGAGGGGGCAAATCAAAAGTAAGGTACAAGTTAAGGGGGTAAATTGGCTAATTCCCCTTTAAATAAATATCTGGCTGGATTTACATAACTGACATCTAGAGATATAAAACCACACAAATACAGAACTTTTCTAATTTTCAGTGAATCAAAATTTAAGAGAAAAGAGTTGGTGTTGCAACAAGTCACTTTTATCCACAAGGGGTAAGCTTTTTATTGCCAGCACCTCGAGGATTATCGTCTTTCCAGTCATCCCATGCCCTGGCCCTGTCTTGAGCAGCATCATCATCTTCATCATCCTCCGGAGGAGGCTGTCCCGGTTTCATACCCTCTGTGTGCCATGAAGAAGTCGCTTCCTCTATGAATTTAGCATTCCTCTCTTGCCATGTGTTCATTATCTCCATCTCCTTCAGCCCAGCTTCCTCTATGCTCATGGTGGGCATCCTAGCACAGAAAACAATTTTAGCATCTAGAAGAAAGTGTGTTTAAAACGAAAGAGGATATTGCAAACAAAAAAACCAGATAATGTCTACTCAGAAGATATAAGGTAGACTTGGCATGTTGAAGTAACAGATGCATATAGTATATCTCCAATTCCCTTTCGTGTTGTTAGATTCATTAATCAGACAATGGACATGTACCTGTGACTGGGCTGGAAAACCTTAGCTGCCATCCTTTCCCTCTCACTTGTTGGGTTTCCACCTATAAGACTCGCCGGTCCAAATATTAGTGGCTGGTGCTTGTGTTCATGCATCTTTGAGACTTGTGCTCTCCCTTCTAGAACATCTTGAGCAAAAGTGGCACACGTAATAGGCTCCGCTGGTCTAGTATGCCGCACTCGAGTTGCAGCATCTCGGTGCCAAGCTTCGGCCTTCTTGGCACGATCATCAAGAACATCTTGATAAAATTCCTTGCCTCCCTCCTGACATACATGACAAATTTAGAGCTCTGCTCCTTTACTAAGTACTCTAAATTTACTGAGTAGTCATTTATTAACAAATGAAATAAGTCTAACAGCTAGATAATAGAAATCATATGACAGAGAAAGGGTCTCATAGGAGAGAGTAACAGAACTCTAGGTTTACTGCCTAGCCACCCAAATTCCAAATTCATGGGACAAAGCAACAGAACTCAAGACCGATAAAGATAACACACGCCACCAAAATATTCAGTTATGTTACACATGTTAATATTCAATACCTTAGATTGCCTTTCCTTAAAGGCTAGAAGCATTTCTTCCTCTTTCTTTAGCATCTCCAGCAGATCAAATGCCTGAACATGATTGCATAGCAGGAAGACATGATTACAAATTGAAACCTTCACAAATAATTTCATGCGGAAAGATTACTTTAAAGCTATCAACCAACCTTACAAACTGCCAAAGAGATAGTAGTAAACCAGGCCTGCAGAAAAAGACATGTAATTAGACATTTAAACTTAACAAACACAATTATGTAATTCCAAGCACCTGTCCAATAACGAGCAAGATGAATGCTTTTAGGACTTCAAAATCACTTTCTAATGGATATTTAAGATCATTTCACTCAAATGAGAGGCCAATACCAGCTGCTAACCGTACTTCCCTAGACATACATATGGAGAAATCTACTAACCTCCCGTTCCTCCTCTCCATCATCATCTAGCACATCTTCCTCTCCTGCCTCAATAGGAGTTGATAATGCAGCAGCTTTAGTTGAACGCCCTCTTCGCTCTTTCCGCTCCTTTATCTCCATCAGTTTTGATTCTGCAGCTCGTTGGCGCTTGAACCGAGCAATCTGGAAACAGAAACAAGTAGAATAATCAACATCTTACAACAATGAGTGCCTACTTTTCACACATTTAACCACAACAAAGTCCAAATGTAAAACACTCTGAAGCATATTTATTGCTTTAGGTAAGCCATAAGTCTCCAGGAAATCTGAATCATACATGATAAGAAAGTTAAAATACCTTCAGAGCCCTTCGATCGACATGTGAATTCGGTCTGTTGAGCGAAGCCGCTTCTAACTCCTCCTCCGGTACAAGTTCCATTGCCTCACAAAATAAAATAAATTCCTACAACATTCCAATTTCCTAATTAGTTTTAACAAAACTTATAGCCCAAACTTTAACCAAACAAATGCACCAACGCATATACTCATAAAAAAGACATCACTAAGCACGATATAATTGAAATTTCAACGGTCTTAAAGCTCTACTAACAAGTAACTATTGAAAAAGCTCCACCTTTAACTTAGCTTGGGAAGCCTTAAGAACCGGTATCCTATCTTCCTGTGCAATCTTTTCAGTTAACTCACCAAGATAATACGGCACCTGTAACCAAATTCCCATTAGAAACTCTTACAATTAACCCGAAAAAGCAAACTTTTCGCAACTATAACACGAAAAGATTGCAACTTTATATCACAAACAATAATTACCAGTAGATATTTAAGATTGGTTGTGCTGATATCCTCTTTAGTCTCATTGGTTGAGAACAAACCCAAATTGCTAATCATTTCATCGCACTTCTCCAAAGCTTTGCATCCCTTCTTCACCAATTCCTAAAAACCCCAAATTGCCCAATTCAACTACGAATCAAAAAAATTGAAAAAGGAAAGCTTACAAATGCATACATGAACTTGTAATGTGGACTAGCGGTACCTGATCAACGCCGTCGCCGGACTCCGTCGTCGTTTGATGGATTTTCCGAGCTTGCTCGAAGAGCGCCGGCAGTGGCATGTCGTCCATGTTCGATTCGCCCATTGAAACCCGACGCGGAGCTTCTGGTGTGGGATGTGCTAGTAATTTCTAGAAATGGTGGGGGGCTGAATCGCGAATTTGAAAAATTAGGGCTTTCAGATTTGGGTTTCTGAAGAAGACGATGGAAAGTAAAGAAAGCTCGAGAAATGAGATACACAAGTATTTATATGACTTGTTTGTTGTTGAATTGACACGTGATGTTCCTGTCACTATTTTTTCGCGGGCTTTTTTTTGGGCTTCTGCAAGTCTTATTGGGCTCTTCATTGTTCTAGGTGACCTGTGTAACCCACAGTTTGTTTTTCTCTTGGCCATCATCAATCCATATCCACATGCTTATTAATTCATGATTTCGATTGAGTTATAATTCAAGTGAAAAGTTTCAATCAAAGTCACATTGAAAGAAGAAATATCAGACAATGCATCCTTTTATAAGAAGTATGATTTAGTTTCTGATTTATCGTAATGAGGTTAATGTTCCGTTTATTGGAGATTATTATTTCTTTGTTTTTTAAAATTATCTTTAAAAAAAAAGTCGGTATTGGAGCCACTCTCCACACAGTGATTCAAATTCCAGGAGGCGGCATCCAAGCCTATAGGACAAAATCAAAATTGAGAAAAAAAAAAAAAAAGGAGAAAAGTGAAGAGCTTTGCAAAAATCCATTGTCATTTTGTGATCCCACTTTGTGGACTTTGTAGAAACACACCAGATGGAGCAAAAATGGCAAGTGCCCTGCGCTTGAAAATGAAAGTTTGTAGCCAAAGTTGTGAACTTTGATGGAAAGTCTTGAATTTTGATGGTAGCAAGCATGCAGGAGCACTCACTTTCATGGGGAGGCCAGCAGAAGCAAAAAACATTATTCAGATGGGACCCAAGAAAGCTCCAATAATTTATTGCAAAGCCAAGGTGAGAACATGGGCTGTGAATCTGTTGTCCCACATCCTCAGCCTTCACTGTCACATACTAGTTTATCTGTCCTTCTTTGGGTTGTTAATTATTTGTTTATGTTTGCTTAATTTCAGTAATGTTATGGAAACCCCAGACTCCAAGGGCAGATCAAGAAAGATTAAACTAGAATTTAGATGTTTAATAATTGGCCTTTTCTGCTAATAAACAATACCAAACAAAAAAAGTGCCGCTTTTCTATGTACAATGGACCTGTGAATTGTGTAGTCTTTACAGGTTTCACAACTTGAGAAGAAGCCCACCTCTCTGCAGTCTGGACCCATGACCTGCATGCTTGGTTTGCTTCCTCTCATCATTTGCAAAGATGCTCCTGCCCAGTTGCAGCTCACTGGGACATTTCTCTGGTAAGTACATGTTTTTGTGTTGTAGTTATGCCTTGCAAGCAGTGTTTGGAAACAAATGCTTTGTGACTTTTTCTATGGTTATGGTGTTAAGAAGCAACTGAATAATGGGTTATGTTATTAGATTGCTGTTACTGAATCAAATATATTGACTGGCTCTAATTAGAATATATGATTGTCAAAGAGATGTGAAAAATATGGTCCAAAATTGATGTGATGAGCTTGTTTGTTTCATGTACTGGTATTTGGAGAAGAACCAACAACGCAGAAGATCCATTCAATTGTTTACTGCAGAAAATTAGAGAAAAGTAGAAAAACACACTATGATTACTGAAAAGTACTTTAAATTTTGTAGTCTTTTGGTATCGCTTTTGTAAAACTTTAGAAAATACTTGCAGTGTAGTTTTATACAGGCAATCCACTCTGGAAATAAAAAAATATTCTTCTAGGACTCTTTGATTGAGATATGTTTATTGTATTCCTGGAGTCCACTCTCTTATAGTAATGGTGACAATTTCACAAACAACCAGGAATCTAGTGCTTTTGCTTCCAATAGCAGTCATGACTCATAACAACCAGAGCTGTCAAGAGGAAAAGGAGGATCACAGTCCGTGAGGGGAGAAACATGTGGGGTTGTCAGGTCCGTCTTTCTCTGAAAACCAGGGGTTCTTTAAGTTTCTTTTCTTTCTGTTTTGTTTGATTACAACTCTTTTTAACTGATTTTGCAGTTCCAGACATGAGTAACACTTCACGTTTATAGTACAAGTTGAATGCAGTTCACTGTGGTTGATGCTTTAGGATCTCCATTGAAGCTCTACTCTGTGGTTTGAGCTACAAATCTTAAGCTCTCTTTTCTGTAAGTTTGGTTATAGTTTATGAAACGCATTTACACATTCATATCTAATCGCTATTCTAGAACTGAATATCTTTATGGTTATGTTTTCAGTTATTACTGTGGTAGAAAATTTATGCGATTGTTGAAGCTCTACAAGATAATGCTTACATTTTTCCGTTTTCCCAATCAAATTCTGACCTTTCACCTTTGATTTGATGTATTCCAAAGGTAGGAAGACAATTTCTGACGAATGGAGGAGAAGGCAGTTCTGACTTCATGTTCATTTGTAAAAGCAGATAAGAGTGATAATTTATATCCTACGTATTTTGGTGTTTCTTGTGCATTTTTTGCTCTACGGCTCCTGTCAATGCCTGATATGAAAGATGAAAGGTTTTATGAAGTCCGTGAGAGAATGCTTCGAGGAAGTGCACAACTGTTGGGATTGCTTGTATGGAGAGTTGAGAAAGAAAGAAGAGCTGAACAGCATTGTGAGCTTCTCCATAAACTCGAAATTGCTGAAAGAGAGATTCGAGGGCTGAAGAGACTGAGGCATGAAGATGCAAAAGCCAATGAGAAAGTTGTCAGCATATTTGCTGCACAGGAGCAGAGCTGGTTCAATGAAAGGAAGAAATTGCGCCAGCATATTGGGGCTCTAATACATGCATTGAAGGTTGTTGAGAAAAGGCAGGATGAAACGATTTCTGAGATGAATGATAAAGTGAAGGCTATGGAGCTCTTGGTGCAAGCTAAGGATGAGGCATTGGTGGAATTGGAGCAGAAGTTGAAAGAATCAGAAGAGAAGCTAACCAAGGCTGATGGTCTTGCAGAAGAATTGAGAGAAAATGCTAAGCGCGTCGCCCATGAGCATTCTTCAGAGATTTTGAAGCACAAAACTGCTTTTTTTGAGCTTGTATCAAACCAAAGGCAGCTTGATGCTGATATGGGTCGAGCACTTAGGCAAGTTGAAGTTACTAAGCGGGATATGAATGTAGTCTTGGATCAAAAGGAGGAATCAGTTATGATGGTCCAAAAACTATCTGCTGAGATTGTGAAGATGCAAAAGGATTTGGAACAGAAGGACAAGATCTTGTCAGCAATGCTTAGAAAATCCAAGTTAGATACATCAGAGAAGCAAATTCTTGTAAAGGAGATCAAATTATCAAAGGCGAAGAGGAAGCAAGCTGAACTTGAAACAGAAAGATGGAAGGTAGTCTCTGGGTCTAGACACGAGAGGCATTCGTTGAGGAGTATGTTGGAGAAAGCGAATTCTCGGTTTGAGATTGCTTCTAATGAAAGAGGGGTGAATTCTAGTGCAACAGGTACATCTCATTTACAAATTGGGTATGAACACTCGGATTACAGGAATGAGTCTGATGGGTTCTTGTTCGAGGCAAAGGACCTAGGTAAGAAGGAATTCTTAATCATCTTTTTGATTTAGCATACATGGTTCCTCAGTTGACCTCATCTAATTTCTTGATTTAATGTTCTTCCTAATCGTGTGTTCCGTTTGTCTTCTGTGTTATGGTTTTGATTGATCACAGCTGATATTAAGCAGTTGGAAGGTTGGGTTCGCTCAGAAGCTGAGAGGTATGCAGCTGCAATTGAACAAAGGAATCATCTAGAAATAGATGCTTTTGTAGAACAATTAAGACTTAAAGATGAGAAGCTAGAAACTTATCGGTGGCGCTTGCTGAGTATCGAACTAGAATCGAAGCGGCTAGAGTCCCATGTCGAAAAACTGAACATAGATATTGCTCATCTCAGACAAGATAACATTAAGTTGGAAGCCTTGCTATTGGAGCGTGAAGAAGAACTGTCTTCCCTGAAAGAGCAGTTTGCTTCCCAGTTAAGGGTTTTAAATTGCCAAGCGAATAACTCAAACACCGTAAGTAGGAAAGCAAAAGAGGAAGATCCAAAAACACAGACAACTTTGGCAGAACAATATGAAGAGAGAGATACTAAGAAAGAAGAGGAAATCCCATCTTCAAGCCAGTTTAAACATGTAATTTTGAAGGTGCAATCTCCTGACAAAGAGTTTGAAGGTGAGAAAGATGTTGACAATGAACGTAAAAGTCAAGAGGGAAGTGCAAGTCCAGTGGAAGTAAATGGTGCTGAAAGGTTGGCATCACCAAGCCAGGCCTCTAGCAACAATAATTCTCCCTGGAGGATGGATCTTCAAGCTCTTGGAGTTTCATACAAGATCAAAAGGCTGAAGCAGCAACTTCTTTTGCTTGAAAGATTTACTGGGAAGCACGAAGATGGTGATGATCTTACAGAAAACAGCGCTGATGCGCCAATTGGCATTAAAGGGTTTCTTTTGCTAATGTCCTTGCTGAACAAACAAGTCGGCCGGTACCAATCTCTCCAAGGGAAAGTTGATGACCTCTCCCAACGGATGGTAAGCACGAATTTTCAAATTAGCGTTCAGAAAGTGTGTGACACTGCATTTCATTTTCTTTAGGACCAAGGAATTGAAGTTAGTATTAAAGTAGGTACTGTTATTTGACTTTGAATTCATTGTTTATGATTTCCAGCGCGACAGTGATCTGGATCTAAATGGTAAACGTGGAGATTCGGATACTGCAAGAACAAAGGCCAAGGTTAAAACGCTAGAGCACTTCCTCGATGAAACATTTCAGCTGCAGAGATATATGGTTGCAACAGGGCAGAAACTGATGGAAATTGTACCCAAGATTGCCTCTGGATTAGTTGGCGTTGCTGAAGAGCTAGAAACATGTGCCAGCTTTGACATGAATCGCTTCACTGATTTCATTAGAACTCTCTTCCAGGAAGTTCAAAGAGGTCTAGAAGTTCGGATAGCTCGAATCATTGGAGACCTTGAGGGGGCCTTGGCTCGTGATGGGATGATACACTTGAGGAGGTTGTGATATGAATAGTCAGAAGATGAAGTCCAATAAACAAAAGTAGTTTCGAGTCTTCAACTGATTTGTATACTCAAATTTGTATAGGGCTATAGGCGAATAATGTATAGAATTTGAATGCAGAAGAAATTCCATGAGTTTAACAAAAACCATAAGAAAGAGCTAGCCCTCTCATTTATTATGTGCATATGCTGCGTGGTGAGTATTAAATTGCCATACCTTTTCAAGGATATGGGACCTGGGGTATAACTACAAATTAGCCCGTCCATTTCAGTGCCAAGTAAAACTGGAGGATCCGATCTTCTTTTTTGGTATCAGCATCACGCCGCCATCTCTACGATCCAAACACAAGTAAAGACTGTACTCCTTTTCCCTGAAAAATACGCCATGCTCCCATTCCCCACAACAAGAGACATAACTACTTGAACCATATTCATCACTAGGAGGGTGAGGACCTTGGGGAGGTCGTACAAAACAATGGGGTTTCTATTTTGTGCTCAAGCGACCAACATTTCCTATTACAATCTTTCGTGGCCCATATCTTATTATCCATTACACATACTCCCTTGTGAAGAAGAAAAAGAGAGATCCACTACTGCCAAACATCCTTTCAAAGTAGCCAAATATACATGTCATCATAACATCTCCTAAATCCCTAGTTGGGAGGAGCAGTCCACTCAACTTTATCTTTCTTAAAGTCAAAGCAAACTATATGATGACCACATTGACCACGGCTTTCTTCATCTCCACGAACCAACCAATACATATCACCATACGCAGACACATTCTTGTGGCTCAAATCACATTGAGAGACTGAGTCTATATCTCGCCATACCAAGCTCTTCCCCAATCCCAGCACCAAGACTTGTGCCGCTTCGAACTTGTACTCAACGTTCCTGACCATTCGAACAATCTTGAATGTTGGTTGTGTGATCATATCACATACCATACCAGACAATCGCGATTTGGCAGGGCCTACAATCGACGTTACTAGTTGGGAGTGGCTGGGCTGGGAGCTTTGCGATTAAGTAAGTAGCATGCACCTTTATATCCCAGCGTGCTCTTAAGGCAAAATATGTTGCGAAAGACAAACTCTAGCTCCAAGCTGCTGTCACCTACGCTGACATCGTGAAGATGCTTGGTTTCTCTCAAGGCCTGTTCCATTGATGCTGCCATATTTCAACTGAGCGGAAATGTGTGATCATATCCGCACAACCACTGGAAAATTTGATCACGTGATGGTGCGACGATGATGGAGAGTAGGTCCTGAGAGAAAGAAGCATAAGTCTAGGAACTTTAACATTAACAGGACGAAATAATGGGGGTCGACTATGTTCAAGGATGATTTCAAGAAGTGATTCTACGGGCAGTCTTTAGAAAACTTTGATAATGATGTGCTCGGGTAGATTCGCCAACGGAAACTTTGTGTACTCCTCTTCATCCTGATCAGTTTCTTCTAGTTGAGAAAATCTACAGAAAGAAAGCAAAATAGAGAACTCAAGTCAACTTAATTACAGTATAAACTGTTCTCAATGATATATATGTAGTATCAATGGCAATGTTGAAACAAGCAGAATCATAGTGTTTAAGCAACTTCTTCCTCTTCCAAATAACCAAAGGGTTCTTGGTGTGACTGTTTCATGGTTATATTTATCGATGATCAGACCTGGATGCCCTGTGGTAATGATTTTGTTGGTACCTATAAAGCTTTGTTGTTTATGTCATCGTTGTTAACTTACTAGTACACCTTCTTGTGCAATAATTAATCCAATAGAAAACCTTTTTGTGGTGGATAATAAGTAGGAAACCTCAAGCCTTTTGGGTTGTGTCAAAACATTTTGGTGGTGGATAATAAGTAGGAAACCTCAAGACCTAATACTTTTGGGATTAGTGTACACAAACAGGGGTTGGAAAGTTTAGAAACTGTAATATGAGTTATTCCCGCAATTACCAATTCTTTTATGTAGCTTGACTTTTAAAATGCGTAGTCAAAATCTTTTTTGGAGCCATGTGGCCATGAATTATATGAGGCCAAGACTCAATGTGATCGCTTTCTATGAACCTGGAAATGAATGGACATGCTCTATCTTCCACTGGTTTTTTTTCCTGGATGGGTGGGAGATGGCAATGGCAAATGCATTAATGAGGGGTGGGATATGGGGTTACTGTTGCATTAGTCTTGATCACTTTGAATGCTTTTAACATCTGCAAAATCCAAATAATGTTCCCTCTTTTCACTACAATTTTCAGTTGGGGTGGTTGTGTTGGGGCTCCGCTGATTAAAAACTTCTTGTGCTGATGAAAAGTTCTTATTGTTGATTGGAGAATGGGTTGCTCTGTTTTCAATGAGGTACTGTTGAGTTGGATGGTACTACTACGCATCCAAACAATCTATGCATCGTCGATCACGTTAGCAGAAAATTATGTCGGCATATTATATCAACCGAAACTCCGGATATTGCAAACGTTAATCACATGTTCTTCCTCGTATAATTCCCACTTTGCCAGAAATTTGATCATAAGACAAGATGGCCAACAAGAGCTTGGGTTGCTCATCATTCATTAGCTGCTGTTGCTGCTGCACTATCAATTTTATATAATTGACACATCACCTAAAAATTATGTGTTCAGTAGGTAATAATATTGGGGAAAAAAGACCCAAGTAGGCAGGTAGTGGTTGGCATTTTCAACCCTTATAAACTAAAGAAATTTATCACATAAGCACACACCCCTCAAATTATAGATTCAACTATTTAAAGACCAAGTCAAGACCTGAGCCTTGAATGTCTGGTACTGACTTGCCATTTTGGAGTTTGCATTGTCTTCTGCATTGGCTTTGCACTCATTAATCACACTTCTATGATTAGTTTCTCTTCGGTAGATGATTTTTTTTTTTTTAATCTATTTTTCCTGCAGCTGTTTTTGGCTTGGTAGATGGTGCTTAATTAAAAAACAATGTAAAGCATCACTGCAATTGTTTGTGACAGAAATGGACCCCAAGCCCAACAATGACCTTTCGTTTTTTTCCGCCGCTCTAAAGAAATCTACCATCTTTCTTGAACTAATAATAATGCAGGAGAACAACAAAGTCAATTAGCAATGCTTCCACTGCAGGGCTTAAACTTTGTTCATCTATGTTGAACTAATAATGCAGAACAACTAAGACTTTTTCACCCCCTAATTTCTACAATGCGGCTACAAAATATGTCGGTAGGGATTAGATTAACAAGGAACTGGAATTCACAGCTGACATCAGTCAATAGTGTAATCTAGCATGAGTGATAATTAATAACTAGCATGCACTCTCTCTTGCTGGGAGCCGCACATCAAATTAAGCCGTGTATTGACATTATTTCTCTGTCTTCAATATTGGTAGAGATTTCCGAGTTCAAAATAGCTCGTTCTTTCTTTTGGTGGGAACGGAGGAATTACATAGATGGGAGCAAAGGTGAAAAGACTAATCCGTCCTGACTGGATTACGAAACAAGCTTTACTAAAGTATCTGCTAATTCTGAAAGGTGTTGCAAGCAGCTGAGCCTGAATCAAGCTTTTTGTCTGCAGAAAACCTAGGCATGCACGATACGCCACACTTTGTGCAACTTTTGACTCATTCAAGTTTGAAGAGAATTCCCACTCGACCTTATTCAAAACATAGTACCCGCCATTTCTTTTCATTGATTTCCTTTGCTTGTGACAAAAAGTGGAAAGATTGATTCCAAAGGACAAAAGACTAGAAGTTAAATTAATTATGTGCCTTTGCCACATCTAGCCATTTATTTAGAGTACGCGTTATATAACAGTATCCGTCCAACTTTGTACCACATAGACACAAATGTAAGACCATCAGCAATTCCATGCTAAGGTTGCTACCGATGACTTTGCTCATGGACCCAAATTGAGAAATGACAGTCGAGGGTCGTTATCCGCATCGATCAAAACCAAGATTTCCCCAAAGTGGGACCCCCACCTCATTGACCGGAGGGTATTTTCGTCTTTTTGCAAACCCCATGTAAGACGAAAACTCTACAAATTTAAGCTGGCCATTTTCTCGTGAAGAAGAAGCGCAAGGAGCGTTTTGCTCTTGACTGTGAAAGCCCTCACTGTCACATTTCACATTCACCACCACCACCGCCCCCTTCTCTCTCTCCTCACACTTTCTCTCTCTAGAGAAACTCATCAAATCCCAATTCATTCCTTCTATAAAACACAACAAACCCATCTCGCCAACTAAACTAAAGAGTTACTCTGTTTGCTCTGTTTTCGTTTGAGAAGTTGTTGTATGATGTCTGAAGCAATGGGATCCGAACCAAGTCCTAGGCCGAAGCTGTCCCTGTTCTCACTTCCAAGCCAGCCACTGGAGCCGCCGGGAGTGCTGACACCGCCGCTGTTGACCTCGGTCTCTGTTCCGTTCCAGTGGGAGGAAGCGCCGGGAAGGCCTAGGCACTGCGATGACACAGAAGCTAAGGCCAAGTGCGCGAGATCTTTGGAATTGCCTCCGAGGTTGCAGATTGAGGCCGCTAAGATTACCAACATGCCATCTCCGACCACCGTGCTGGACGGCCCGGATGTCGGCCGGACTCTGTCTTTTTCGTTCGGAGTTAGGAGTCCGGATAGTTTTGGAAGCAAGAGGGTGGCCAAGGAGGGTGCTAAGGGCGGTGGCAGTGGTGGTTCGATGAGGTGGGGGAGTTTTAGGAAGAACAAAGCGGTTGTTGACCACAGGAGCTTCGACTTTTTGCCCGCCGCTAAGGGCGGCAGGACCGGTGGAGACGGAGGTGGTGAACCAAAGGTGAAGATTACAAAGATTAGGAGGAGAGCTAGCTTTTTGAAGGTGACTGAGACAAGGTTGCACATGTGGGTAAGTATCAAAAGATACAAGCTATCCAGCTCTCAATTTTTTTAATTTTCTCCACCTTGCATTTCATCAAGTCTTTTGCATCAGGTTCAATATTCTCACGCAAAATAACTTTTGACATGAATCTTTAAACGTAATTTAGGGTTGTGATGAATGTTCAATATTGAATTTTTGTTGCTCAGCACAGTAGTTAATTCTTTTTTATTTCTTTTTTTTTTTTTTATCAATGTAGGCAAGCATTTGTGATAGCTTCAAACAGGTGGTGCCATGGAGACGAAGGGAAGAAAAAAACCGTGGAAAATGACCTCACAAAAGTAGCCTTGTATTTCCTACTTGTTGAAATTGTGTACATATATCAAGAAAATAATCATTTCTTTAGAAACACATAAGCAACCCACCATTCAAACTTCAAGTTAGTCTTCAATATCATAAGTTGTCGGGGTATTTAGTCAATTTGCCCCCTCAACTTGTACCTTAGTTTTGATTTGCCCCATTAACTTGCACTTTGGAAAATTAACCCCCTTAACTTGCATTTTTAGCTAATTTCCCCCCTTGCGGTCAAAATTAACATACTCTCATCTAATTTTCCGTTAAATACTCATGTGACTTGCATGTGAAGAGTTTTTTTCGTCATTCACCATCATCAAGACATTTATATGCTATTAATTGGGTTGAAGTACGTCGATGCCATTGATGGCTTTGCCGGTCTCAAGAAGAAGTTGATGAAGAAAAAGAGCAAGAAACACGACAAGATGCCCATCACGTATAGGTTACGTAACTCAATTTGATGGAATTAGGTTAATTTTAGACGGAAGGGAGGGAAATTAGCTAAAAATACAAGTTAAGGGAGTTAATTTTTCAAAGTGCAAGTTTAGGGGGTAAATCGAAAGTAAGGTACAAGTTAAGGGGGCAAATTGGCTAATTACCCTAAGTTGTCAATAATGCTTTGCTTTGACTTGTCTAAATTCATGGTTATTTCTCAACTGTGATCTTTTCACTAATTAGTAACTTGATGAACAAAATAGTAACTAATTATATAAGATTGATCACAAATCACTGGTGTAAGAGTATGAGGCGCTTGAAATAAGAACGGTTAAAGAACCATTTGAGAATAGGTACCCTATTTCAAATACTTCCAACACAAATAGTAGAAAAGGATGAATACACAAGCAACAAGTTGCGTTGATCAAAACATCCCGCAAAGGGAGTTAAGAAGTTCAAGGAGTAACATTAACCTAAAAAGACATGAGTACTAGTCTACTAGACGTCTGTAGATCCAAATTGAAGCCTTGCCTTTCCTATATGATAATATGTATCCTGATTTCTCATATAATTGGTCCATATAAACTGAATGGTCTGGTTTTAGTTTGCTAACCGAGGGATGAAAGTCCTCTTCTTGTAATTGGATTTGTAGACAGCCAGCCTCATCTTCTTGGTTCTCTCTATAAGCTCCATATTGGGCAGCTGTGTTAAAAGCCTCTTCTGTTCTTCCAGCATCATCGCCTCACTTGTCAATCCCAGCTCCTGCATTTCAACATTCACAACTTTCAATTCCCAAAACAAAGCTTCAAGACCAATCGCACTCATGACATTTCAACCAAAGAATTTTCAGAGATTGAAAGCAGAGTACTTTGCGTTTTACACGTCTAGAAAACACAAATGTTTAAAATTTGTCACAAATTACAACATAATAGTAACGGGTTCACAAAAACAACTTGGGTGTAATTGAAAATATATCATCTCTTTAACGTATTCATTTTTAAGGATATATTCTCGGTTGCATGTAAGTTTTTAGTAAATCAATATCGTTAGACAAAAAAAGGACAATGTCTACTTAAGTTCCATCATTAGCATAACTCTGATCATTTCCTTTTAAGTTAGGAGGCAGTTATCGAAATGTACACGTACCTTAACATTTTCAATCAGATTGTTCAAGCTCTTAATCTTCCTATGAGGCCACCTCATGATATTTAGCTCCCTGCACCTCCTCTTCAAAACAGTCACTCCCACCGTCAACTTATTTGCTGCTTCTTTTATAGGCATCTCAAAATACTTCTGTATTTCATCCAATTCCAATGGGGCTACACACAACCTCTTCTGATTAGTCTTTTTCGGGCATTTTTCTTCATGTTTAGTCCAACTTTGAGGCCCCCACTCAATCATCCTCGAAACTTCATCCAAATGACTTGTAGAACAACCAGAAGACTCCACAACTGTTGTCAGAGGAATTTCACCGATCACTTCGTAATCAAAAGGTGGTGCAAAACCAGCATTATCAGACATGAAGTCCCAGCTGCCCAAATCTTCAAAATCTTTGAAACCCATGTCGGGAACTTGGTTGTAATTGCATTGCAGAGCGAGTGAATCGAAACCCAAAAAGTTTTCATGGGATTGAAAGTCAAGTGAAGCACTGCACAAGTAAAGAGTAACCCATATAACATAAACATTATACACTGCTAAAAGTTGCGTAATAACACAAATGTGTAGGCAAATGCAACAAATTAGAAGAGCAAATGTGATTAAAGAAGTGACTAGAGAAGGCAATGCATGGTATAGGGATGGTTTTGAACTTACTTTTGATGAAATGGGTCTTGATAGTACTGTGTGCAGTCGTAGCCAAGTGGGTCAATCTCAATCTTTGGAACCTTAATGAGTTGGGTGGACTCCATTGGAAAGCTCAAGTTAGAAACTTGGAAATGGGGAGAGTGGTTATGAACATATTAGCAGCAGAAAAAAGTGGGCATTAAATTGGGCAAGGAAATGGGATTTCAAGTTCGTGCACTCTCCGTGTAGAGGGAGTTACGTTTTCCAGTGGGGTTCACTAAATGCGACATTCAATTGGTGAGCGGATTACCAATCACAAAAGAGGGCCGCACTAAGTTTTAATTGTCGATTTAATGCACATCTATAATTGTATTGTTGTTTTAGTTTCACATACATGATGATGATGATGATGATGATGCATACCATGCATATGTGATAAGATATCAAACGAATTTGCGTCGTGTTGTATCGCGTTTGTGTCATTTTAAAATAAATGAGATAGAATTATCTAACTCGAGCATGATTCTATTAGAGCATCTCCAACAACGCTCGGCAAATTTTTGCTATTTTAGCTAGTGAGAGCTCTCCAACGGTACTTTAGCTATCGTTGTTTATCGTTTACTTCCAACAACGATAGCTAAATTTTTGCTATAAAAATGTTAAACCCCACTTTCTCTCCAAAAAAAAAATTTTCAACCCCACCGACGGCGTTTTCCGGCTGGTCGTCGGCCGTCCGGACCTCCGTTCGGAATTCCGCCGGCACCTACGTGACCGGCGTGACGTCGCCGACGTGGTGGTGGTGGTGGATTTCTGCGAAAATGACCGGCGTGACAGCGACGGCGGCAGAAGCAAAATCGGCCACCGACGGCGTTTTTCGGCTGATCTCCGCCGTCCGACCTCCGTTCGGAATTCCACCGGCACCTACGTGACCGGCGTGACGTCGCCGACGTGGTGGTGGCGGTGGCGTTCCAGGAAAGTGACCGGCGTGGCAGCAACGACGGCAGAACCAAAACGCGGCCACCGACGGCGTTTTCCGGCTGATCTCCGCCGTCCTACCTCCGTTCGGAATTCCGCCGGCACCTACGTGACCGGCGTGACGTCGCTGACGTGGTGGTGGCGGTGGCGTTCCAGGGAAGTGGCCGGCGTGGTAGCGACAGCGGCAGACCCAAAACGTGCGCGACGCGGTTTTGCCTCGAACTCGTCGAAATAATATTAAAAAATTTTAGCGAGCTAGCTATTTTCTCGCTCGTCTTCGCCAAATCTGGCGAGCTTCTGTTCACAAAACCAAAATGGCGAGTGTGATGGTGAGGCCGTTGGAGGAAGAAAATGGCGTTTTTTCGCCAAATTTAGCCCAACAGTCTCTTTTAGCGAGGCTGTTGGAGATGCTCTTACTAAATGTATCTGGTATTCTCAACTTTGTTACATAGAAAGCGATATAATTACCTTTGCAATTGGATTAAGTTGTAGATTTGCATTACTCAATCCTAGTTGCATGAGTCACTTGAAGTATACAATACGAATATAGAAATGCGAATGTAGAACATGGGCCTCAAAGAAAAAAAAAAAAAAACTTTGATGAGAGGGTGGTTACTAAATTCGATTAACGAGGTTGAGGATATAAATTGACATAAATATGGGCTAATTACGATACCCTAAAATCATGGGATCTCACGAATTGCAATATATCCTCATCCTCAGTCATTAATTATTTGGGAACCATTAAGGATTTGGGGGTTTGTGACCCCGGTTATGGTGGACGACTAAACTTTTTGAAGCGAATGTATACTTCTTCTGGCTGACATTAATAGAGTGGGCTACTGTCACATCCCGGGACCGGCTCCGCTCCAGCACGATATTGTCCGCTTTGGGCACTCTCATCTCTGGCCCTCACGGTTTTGTTTATGGGAACTCACGAGCAACTTCCCAGTATGTCACCCATCCTGAGATTGCCCTAAGCTCAACTTGCTTAACTTCAGAGTTCCTATCACTCCGAAGCTGGTGAGCTCCCAAAAGGCCTCATGCTAAATAGAGATGGGCATGTACATATAAGGTACATCACCCCCTCTCCGTTGGTCGATGCGGGATGTTACAGCTACATTCTGCATGTTGCACTTCCAATCATTTAAAGTCTGCACATGACTAAGAGACATTATCTACTGTATCTTCATAACTCTTTGTTCTTGGCATTTGCTTTCATGACAACCGAAAGCAAAATAAGAAAAAAAGATGGCAAATTGGTAATTGAAAACTCAGAGAGTCAAAGCATTTTAGCAAACTGATCATTCTGCTTCAAAGGAGATTTCCAAAATTCCGAATTTGGAAATAAAATTTCATTCCGAATTTTTGGAATAGAAGTTAGAACCCTTGTTTCTGATCCAATCGGATAGAAAATCACCGTACCGCAGACCAACGACTACGATCCTCAATATGGTGTCCAGTCTAAGGCACTTTCTCTCACCATTGAATACAAGAATATAGCAGAACAAAGGATCAAGAGACAGCAATTACACAAAAAACCAGAAAAATGTAGTTCCACATCCAGAGCTCTTGCAGCGCAGGCTTTCTCCTCTTGGATCTTAAAACCCCATGGTAAGAGTTGATTGTTTCTCCATTCTTCTTAATACAATCCATTTGATCCGACTTCAAAACCAGAGAATCTCTAACCTTCAATGGAACTTTTCTGTCGCCAAGTGGCGAAGACTTGAATGAGGACTTCAGACAGAAACCTTACTACTAAACAGAATATTCAACGCATGTCCTCTCTTTTCCTTCTAAACAGAATCTTGAAGTGCCTTTCCTAGTTTATCCTTACCACCACCAGAGGTCCACCACTACTAAAACTTATACACTGACAACAATAACAAATCATTCATACCAAAAACCTTATTTGATATCATACACCAAAGTCATAATTTCTTTCAACGACATTTCAAATTTCAAAAATTTCAGAGCTGTTGTTTCGACATTTTCCATATACAACATACTTTACAGAACTGGTACACTCACATTCTGCGGCTTGCTCTCTACCATTATGCAGCTAAACTTGTCTTCCTTTTTCTCCAGTTAAATGGTTTCATTTCATGCTACTTTTTACAACAATCAGAACCTCTATATACCTATTATTTTTCTACAGCAGTAAAATCAGGCTCTGCTGGCTTCTGAAGTAGCATGGCCGGCAATCTCTCTGGCACCCTTGCCTTTTGTGTACCACTACGACGAATAGTACGCAGTATATTAGCAGCAAAACGTGACGCATAAATAGTGGCACCTAGACTTGGGGAGCTAGCCCCGGCCTTGGCAAGTGCATCTTGCAACCTATTCTCTTCTTCCCGCAAAGACTCTTCCAGCTTCTTCTTGCTATATCGCCGCCACGCTGCTTGTATAAAACAAGCTGCCCAAGTCCTCCATTGCTGTGAGTAGAGCCTGAATGTGTGGCGGAGCTGCTTGCTGTGAAGCCGCCTGAACTGAGAGGCTACAAACTTCAAGTCATCCGCTTTAAGAGCAAAGGCTTCAACTTCACTAAGGGCTTGGACAGTTCTGGTGGAGATGGGAAGATTCGCTGATGTGTGGGGATCAAGAGCCCATGTCAAAAGTTCTTCACCACAGAAGTCTCCAGCCTTGAGATACTCAGAGTTGAAGAAACCGGTTCTTCCACCATTTGTCGTCATAGTCAATAGCCTGCCCCTCATTATAAAGAGCATCTCATCCACTGGGTCTCCCTCCCGAACGATGTAGCTTTCCTCTGTGTAGAGTACTGGCTTGAGACGGTCACACATGGCATCCAGCAATTGGTCATCCATTTTCTCAAACATTGGTACCTTAAATCCATTCAAGTAGAATAAATCAATATATACTGGGAATAACATTCATAATTGACCAACTATTGGACAGAATGGAATAATGGGCAAACTCACTCTCATAAGCAGTGCCAAACAGAGATGGTGCTTTATGTCCCTCCTAAGATCTTTGGGAAGATTGCATATCAAATTCTCTTCATCCACACCTCTCGTTTCTTGCCATTTATATTGTTCATAGCGTCTGATCCTCTCTCTCAAATTCTCAGGGAGCAACCGGTGGGACATCCACTGTTCTGCATCTCTCCTCTTTACTCTCATTTCCTCCAATCTTGTGGTTGTAGATTGCAAATATGTCTATTCCAAAGAAAATTAAAGTGCATTAGAACTCCAAAACAGAAAAAGAGATGAACTGTCAATCCTCTAAGCCACATGTACAAGACAGATTGGAAACTGAATTCTTTGGGTCTTACGAAGTACTAACCTGCATATTTCCGATGAGAAATGAAAATAGTACCAACCCAGCTATAGATATGAAGACTGCAAAGCAGATTTCCCATACATATGTACTGGTTGCAAGGTTTTGACCAAGAGAACTGCAAGATGAAAATAAATGCACAACTCAAGTTTTGAGTTAACTGTACAAACACTGGTTTTAAGTTAACTATACAAGTCCAAGATCATAAAACGTAAAACACATTAAGACATGTTATATCAGCACACCTCAAGTTTCTGAGCCCCCACCAAAAACAATAGAAGAGTTTCTGAGGAAAATCCGTGCTCGAATTAACAATGCCAGATTGAAGAGCATCAAGGAATATTCCAAAATCAAATTGAGATTTATTTTCTTCTATTATTGGGCAATAAGTATTTAAGAATGTCGTCTTATCAAAAGCCTTCGAGTTAGTATCGCAGTACAAATCCTCACGAGAACATATGGTTCCATTCCTCCCACAGGCTTGTTTCCAGCATGTGGTTTCACGTTCTATAGAAATCAAGTACCAAAAGGCTCCAAGTACCTAAAAGCAACATATCCCTTGAAAATCAGAAGACTTGAAGGTGACAAGGAGGTCTGCCTCTAATATTGGAAACTTTTGAAAATAAAAATGAATAACCAGAAAGTTAGCAACAAGAATGTTCAGGTAGGCATATAGGTAAAACTCGTTATATGTACTACTTACATGACTGGCAAGCATGTAAAGGAAAAGATTAAATGCAGCTCCTGCCCATGCAGTTTCAGTGAGTATGCCGGAAGTCCTTGTGACTTCTCGATACAGGGGATATATACGTATAACCCTTGGCAGGTATTGAAATAGTACAACAAACTTCAACAAATTCTTTGTGTTCAACGATCTTGAACCTCCCAATTTGGGAATGAAAATTAAAATCACCACCTGAGCATATTTCATAGAATTAGAGTCCAAAGTAGAACCAAATAATCTGATAAGCATTAGATGTGAATTCTGATGCACAAACGTTTCCGTTACCTGTGGGAGTGGAAGGACTGCGAGAATGTCAATCAGGAAGTATGACTTTAGATATCTCTTTGCAATAGCCCAAGCATCTTCAACTAAAACACCTCTTCCAAAAACTCGAGAAGGAGGAGCAATAAATCCAGTGCGAAATTGGAAAATTATGTGAACAATATAAAATATATCCGTGAAGGAACGCAAAACGCTGGCTGTTATCTCCATCTTCCTGTCCAAGTCAAGGCACTTGTCCTTATCATTAATCACAGGGATGTATAAAAATAAGGGATCAAGGGAGACGGCAATAACACATGCCAATACGAAAATCTTATTCCACTTCTGAAGGAATGGTCCTTGTGGATCAAGAATTCTCGATCCAAAGCTTTTAGCGACCACACCATCAAATGAATAAGATGTCAATGACTTCTTAATCCTCTCAGAACCAGATTCCAAGCCTCTTTGGAATTTGACTGACACCGAGTTGATTGTTCTTCTCAACTTTCCGGGATGTATTTCATCATTTGGAGAATATAGTGGCTCAACATTTTTCTGGGTAGTCCAATCTTGAAACCTGAATGAAACATATATGATTCATACGTGAGTTATCTGCTATGACTAATTCAGCATATCACATAAATAAAGGATCCATAACTCTGATTCTATAAAGCAAAACTATTCTTCAACTAACCTTACAAACTTCTCTTGCTGCAAATTCATGACTATAACTTCTTTTCGGTTGAACCTCCAAATAGAGAATGAACCTTGGAAGGTTTAAATTACGAAAACAACTTCTTCATGCACCATGAAGTTCCCAAAGCCAGTCCCTAGAGAAAGATTCAAAGAAAAATTAAGTAAGTTCAAACTTCTTCGTCACCAAACAAAAGGGGAAACTACTTTTCGGGCAAGTCTCATAAGTGTCAATTGCCCCAATTCGAAAAGCAAACATCGCATTAGCACTAAATATCCACACTGCAGAAATAGATTCCAAAAGGAAAGTTCCACAACAACAGCATCCATCAACACATACATCCATTGATACTCACAAGCCACGCAGCTTGGTACACACATTCAGAAAGTCATCGATAAAACCCATCAAATACTACAAAACTACACTAGTAAGTGAAAATCTTCATCAGAGAACAACCCAACAGAACCCTCTTACATTTCAATTTCTGAGACAAAAGTTCAAATCTTTTGATCATCCTAACATCTCCCGAAAACTAGGAAATTCAACGTGAAACTTCGTTCACGACATTTCCAGGTATCCATTGAAGATCACAAACTAAAATCCAACAGAACAATCATTCAAAATACAGAAAAAACAATCCTGGAGGCAAACTTCCATATTGGGGCAAACTATTATCACTAAAACCAAAAAGGAAAGGAACAAAGTTTACAAAAACCAACAGAAACTAAACCCATAAAACAAGATAACATACCCAGCAACAAAGTCTTGAGTCACTTCCTTTCACACATAAAAAAAAAAAAAAAAAAAAAAAAAAAAAGTCTTGAGCCACTAAACGAACATGGTGGAACTTGGCAAAAAAAATCCGAACTTGAAACTCCTTTGTGATTTCCTACGAAAACCCAGATGGGTTTTTGTGCTTGGAATTCAATCAGGGGTGGAGATTAAGAGGAAGGTGAAGAAAGTTCGCGGAAATGACAAGAGGGGGCGATGAGGTCTACTGAGTCTCCGAGTCGAGCGAGTCGAGTCGGCCATCGTGATTATTTTAAAGAGAGAGTTTTTCAATTTTAAGACAGATACTGAGACAGAGAGGAAGGATAGTCCAACGTAGAGCAAAGTCTTCTGTTCTGGGGCCCACTTTCCGTGAACGAAAAACAAAATAATTCAAAAAGGATTTAATATAAATTTCGCGCTCTGCGGTTACTTTCTGGTCCGGTGCGTACCGTGACCAATGGGTGAGATTTTTTCAACTTGTACCTGCCTATTTTTTACTGTTTTACGTTGATGTCTAATTTCCATGAAATTATACTTTCTTCCTTGTAAAAGTTTTGTCAATTCTCAGTTGAAAAGGGAGTTACGTCAAGGAAAGTAACAACTGTCAAAAAATAATGTAGACGACTGATGCAAATGTTTTGCTTAAATTTGGTTTTTTTTTTCTTTTCTGAATTTTTGTGTTTGAAAACTAGAGAAATTTCCACTTGAATATCGTTCAAATTTGCTGTCCTCTTGAGCTCCATTTTGTTTTCTTTCAAGCAATTATCACATAGTATACAGTATTCTAAAAACCCACTTGCTAAAGTTGCAGTATTTTATAGGGTGAATATTACGTGAGCAAGAAAAAGCATAATAATGTATTAAATTTCTTCTTTAAAGTTGAATTAACGATAATTTTCCCTTTTGACTAAAACACAATGATACTGTTTCCAAATATACAAAGAAAAGTAACTCATTAAATATGAGAAAAGATAAAATTTGTAAGCGAGGTATAGAGATGTCAAATTGTCCATATAAACAAAAATAACTAAAACAAGAATAAAAAAAATCTTTCATCCGAATAGTTAAAATGATGTAGCGTTGAGTTGGAAAAACAGCACCCCCAGTTATAATTGACCGCATAGTTAATTTATTATTTTAATATTTTTAATTGAACCCCACATATCATTTAATTTATTTTTACCATTAAATTCTCTTTTCTCCTTTCTCCTTTCTTTTTTGGTGATGATTTGCATATGCTCTAATAATTAATATAATTTGACATATCAGATGAATATCAAAATTTCATAAAATATCAATTTACCACATCAGCCATCAAATTAAAAAACGACTTTAAAAATTTGACTCTAAGGTTTCCATTTAGAAATTTCTTATGAAAATAACATTTTTGACATAAAAAGCTGTAATAATTAGATATGGGGCATTGTGAGGTGGCAAGTTCTGGTGTGGAGGATTGATGAAAATTGGATTGGCTGTTACTTTCGTGCCCGTGACCGCGTGTGGATTGAAAAGTAAACAGACCACAACCAAAGGACTACCTCGGTCAAAGCACTCGCCAAAGATTGTCTGGTTTTTCTTTAGTTCCCATCTGGTTTAAAACCAGACCAAATTGTAAGGCAAAATGAAAAATAATAATAATAATTAAATAATAAAAAATAGACTGTAGAAAAAATGTTTTATCTTTTTGGGGGAAAAAAAAAAAATATAAAATAATATTTTTTTTTGGGTTTTTTTAAATAAATTATATATTTTATTTAGTAATTAGTCCATAATTGACAAAAAAATTTGGGGTTATAATATATTTTCTATAATAGTTTTGCTAAGGAGACAATGATTCCCATTTATTACATTTCTTTACCTTGTAAGTAAACATACTCTTTAAGATTTAAAATAAAATCTTACATAATTATGAGTTACATATATACTAAACTGATGAGTTTGTTTTATCGTAGTGGTTCATGCGTTGTAACTTGTATCTCTCATGCTTAATTAAGTTTTTTTTGTTGAAAAATTTATGTTATTTATAAAGCATCGTTAGAATGACAAAATTACATGAATGATTAGAGTAATCAAATCAAAATCCGTACATGAAATCAAGACTAAAGTGGATCTTGAGAACTTAAGTAAACGTATTATTGTTAACTCCAATGCATATACAAATGTGTATGTATGGTTTGACCAATTTAGGTACATGCTTTTTGCCTTTTGCCACTTCACAAGTTGGTAGTCATGTAAACTCCGCCAAACAAAAAGTGGAGCCAGCCACTAGTGACAACTTTAGGTATGTACATGATTCATGAATACAGGTCAATATAATCAGCCAATAATTAACCAAGTACACGCACGAACCTAGCTATTCTGGCATGTTGGAATAGTAAAGGCTAAATTTTCACATCAAATACAAAAGCTACACATGATTTGATCTTCTGGTTTGCAATCTTGCAGAAGCCCGACCAAACAAAAGCCTACATAGTAACGAAGGAGAGAAAGTCAACAGCGCGATTGAATAAAAAGAGGTGCATTTTGTTAATTAGGATCTTTCATAATTTAGAAGATAGGAGTTACTCAGTTTTTGTGGTTTTCATAATCTTTTCTTGATTAGAATACTTTTTTAGAGTTTAAGAAGCAATGGTTGTGACTTGGACAACCCATAGATACTACCCAGAACGTGATACTCGATCAAAAACCCCAAGTGAATCAAAGTATACTTTCTCATGAGTTATATTTTATTGTGCAAGATAAGGAGCTCCACAGACTAACAACGTGTAATACTAATTCTTAATTCAATAAAAAAGACTAGTCAAGAAAGTATAGTTTTTCATAAGTTACAATTGCTTAGTTAAAGTTAGTAAGATCTAAAAGGAAATGGCGGTATTAAATCTTAAACCTCGAATCTTATGAAGAAATAAATACAATACCATATAATTTCATACCAATTTACGACATCCTCTTCTCCCCGTATGATTTCCTACAAATTCATGACTTAATCCACAAATTGAATACATCTTTCTTGATCCGTTTTATATGCAATTTCATATGCGTAGGTCAAATATGATCCAATCTCAGATTCTTACATATGAGTCTATGACTAAATAAACCTATGGATCGATCCTATGTTTTTTATTTTATTTTATTAAAGATATAATGTTTACAATTTACAACAATATGCAACGAGAATATAGCTCACTCATAATAGACCCAAATGACTTACAACGTAATATCGCCGTCACTGAAAATATCATCGATCTCGCCACACCATTGTAAGTTGAACTTGAGACTTCCATAACTGAACATTAACTTCACTAAAAAATTTAATTTATTTCCACCATCACTATGAGTCAAACATGAGCCCTCCTACATCAAAATAGAGAAAAAAATACCGCTAAATGAACTAATCATGTGCACCTACATTGATTCCTAAAACTAACCAAATTTAGCAAGTATATTTCATTCCAATGTAATCATCAAAACAACTACAAAATGGTATCGAATCAGACAGGAGTTTCTACAATATAGACAGGAGTTTTTACCTTGGTCAGGCATCTAAATGAAAATTATGACGAAGTCCTCTAAATGAAAATTATGACGGGACAGTTGTGTCATACTATTCTATAATTTGATGATGAAAACAAAATTATTTTGCAAAAGTGGGGATGATGCATGAAAGGCGCCACGTTGCGACATCTCTTCGGTGGCAAGCTACAAAGCCATCACTTTCTGTGTCCCCTCCCCCCTCCTTGAGATGGCACTCCGCTTACTGGTCTCTCTTCACTATCTATATTTATCCACCTCCTGAATCTCCCCTCTCTCTGTCTCCATAACTATCTAGGGTTTCTGATTCCACTCCATCGTTGGAAAAGCGTATCTTTATACGCACACATGTATTCTATTCGTATTTCTACTCAGTCGCACTGTTAGGTTCGAATCCTCCACATGCTTTTGATTGATTCAATCTGAATATTCTATTCTACCCGATCCGATCCGACCCTTTTCGGAGCTCCGGAGCTCGAAGATTTCCAACTTCAATCCGGTAATCAATTGAAGTTGTTTACTTTAATTTCGTTCTTGCATTTGATAGTATTTTTAGCTGCCGATCTGTTTATGTTAGTAAAGTTTCAATCTTTGTCCTCTTTGTTGATTGGTGATAGAATCTGGAGATGCATTTCTATGTTTGATTGGTTCTGATATGAACTTTAGCTCAATGATGCTAGCTAGGTTGAGATTTTGTATAGAAATGAGTGATTAGATTTGTGTGGACAATTTTGAAGTGGAAAGGTATAATCTTTAGTTACATTGGTGGTATTTTGGTGATTTTTTTTCTTCTTCATGTTTTGTTGGGCAGTTGTTTACAGACGACTTGGTGCATTTTAGATGATATGCAAGAGTTGCATAAGGAGTGTGATTGTTCAAGCTGGTCATCTCCTGACATTGTCGAAAGCACGGGTGGGTTTGAGGAATATTGAGAGAGTTTGTTCACTGCGGGGCAGTCCTTGGAACCGAGAATTTAGGACGAGTCTAAGGATGATGGTTGATACAGGTGGTACAATGGAAAACGAGTCATCTGTTTTTGACGTGCTACCTGAAAAAGATGCAAATGGTGAATATACCAGCGGACGTTGGAAAAGGTTTGTATAGGTGCTTTATCGTTTTCTTGTTTTGGTAAAGTTTATTGGGAGATTCAATATTCTTCTTGACGCTTTGAGTAGACCATGCTGATATTGAATGCTCTGATGGTGCTAGATGTCAAACAGATACGATTTGGCTTAACTTCATGTTTCTTTTTCTATGGTCTCATTGACAGCGAAGGCGAGAAATTGAGTTGTGGCTATTCGAGTTTCAGGGGGAAAAGAGCAACCATGGAGGATTTTTATGATGTTAAGATGTCCAATATCGATGGGCAAAGAGTCTGCCTGTTTGGAATTTTCGATGGTTAGTTTCTGTTTGATTACAGAAAAGGAATCCTTATGATTGTTTGAATATAGGACTGCATACCATTCCTTACAAGTTCTCTGAAATGGTATCCATATTAGAATCCAAATGTTTTGACACATGGATTGTTGTTTGGTTTTTCCAAAGATGGTTGCGACCATTGAATGACCCTTAGGACATGGCATCTGAAAAAGGGTTGGCCTATCTGAGACAGTTGGTGTAGATTCCATGTGTAATAACTACGAGGAAAGGAAATTAAAAGGCTTTCCGTTATTTCTTTTGATTGAAGGTTGATATTGCTTGGATTTTTCTGATTGTTCTGCTAAATAATGTTGATTTTATCCCTAGGTTCTATTTGTCCTTGCATTAAAGATAAGGGTTTGCCTATTGGCCAAATGAGAAAGTACTTTTCGTTTGAGCATATTGCAAGTTCGTTAATTATTTTCGGTCTTTACAGGTCATGGTGGCTCTCGTGCTGCTCAATATTTGAAGGAGCATCTATTTGAGAATCTCATGAAGCATCCACAATTTATTACAGACACTAAGTTAGCCATTAGTGAGTTCAAGTTCTTTAATGCTTTACATTTTTGCCGCAATTAGAATGAAGCAGGGTGATATGATTGCGGCATATCCCTTGTTCTGATGCAGGATCCCATACGGATGAAATGTTTTGCTTTCATGTCCATCTAGGACTGGTGGAAAGAGAGAGCATTATTTTAACGCTTATCATTTCATCAAGGTGTGGGATCCTGCATGGCCCACTTTTCCACTCTGTGACAGGGTCTTTTTGATTCTACTGGGTAACATGGGTAACCTGGGTGAGCTTGCAGGTGAATCGTATCAACAGACTGATGCAGAATTTTTGGATTCTGAAAGAGATACATACCGTGATGATGGTTCTACTGCTTCAACTGCAGTCTTGGTTGGTAACCATCTATATGTTGCCAATGTCGGGGATTCACGCACAGTAATATCAAAGGCAGGAACAGGTATTAATTTAATCATGAGCACAACAGGCGTCTTTTCGACACCAGAATGCCGAAAAGTTTGAGAAAATGATCATATAGATGAATGCTAGAGTTCGACTACTATGCTTCGTAAATGCTCTTTTCGAAACACAATTCTTTTTTTATTATTCAATCCCTTTGTTCAGTACTTTGTATCTTCAACACTATATAGATTTGATGCCAGCTAATGTTGTATTGTGGTCATTAAATGCTCTTCGAGTCCTTGATTTGGAGCCTGGATTTCTACATTGGTTTTGCTCCTTTTAGGACAGCCTCTCTCTTAGAGTCATAAATAAAAGTGAAGTAAACATATTGAAAATATATTAATGCTTGTAAGATCAACAGATCTTGAATGAGTATGGATAGTTTTAGAGATTTGTAGCATGGTTTTCTAATTGTGGCTCCTTTCTCCCATTTGGGACAGCAATTCCTCTATCTGAGGATCATAAACCAAATCGAAGTGATGAGAGGAAGAGAATTGAAAATGCCGGTGGTGTTGTAATGTGGGCTGGTAAGACTCAAATAATCTCTCTAATTGAAGCAAGGAAACTATTTTTTATACATTGTGTTAGGATAAATTTATTAACCAACCAGTGTGTTACTCATGCATCATAATTTGGTTTATGGGGCTTTGAAATTTCTTTATCGTCTTACGCCATCCACATTATGTATGTATTGACACAATTCTGGAGCTTTTATATTTCGGCCTTTTACTGCATTGTGATAAACCAGGATGAAATTTCCATAGATTTAGTTGACCTATGTAAGGTTTTGTTCTCAGGCACTTGGAGGGTAGGAGGTGTTTTGGCTATGTCCCGGGCTTTCGGGAATCGCATGTTGAAGCAATATGTCGTGGCAGAGCCTGAGATCCAGGTGACCATGCTATTATTTTTTGCTTGTGGATTAACTTTTCCTCTACGTGGTTACTGAACATGGTGGTTATCTGGGGAATGTGGGACTTGACTATATGCGTAGTGATGTTGGTAATTCATGTACATTCACATGGCTACCATATATATTCTCTATATATGTATTTCATAGATTGAAGATGTACGTTTCAGCCTAGTGCCTAAAACTGACATATAGTGTGAACGATTAAGAAATTCTCTCTCGTTTTCAGGACCTAGAGGTGGATGAAGATTTTGAAATTCTTTTGCTGGCTAGTGATGGGTTATGGGATGTGTTACCAAATGAGGTAAACCTGCCCCTGACCTAACCTTCAATTTTTGACACACACGTACGCCCATGCAAAGCCATGTACCTTTCTCTTAATTCTCACATAGTGAGATGAGGGAATACACGAATCTTTCCATTGGGTTTCTGTACTTGACAGTTTTTGCCTGTCAGGTTGCTGTTCAAATTGCTCGAACAGAAGACGAACCTGAGGCAGCTGCTAAAAAGTTAACAGCAGTTGCATTTTCCCGTGGCAGTGCAGACAACATAACATGCATTGTGGTGAAGTTCCACCATGACAAAGCAGAACCCGCCGTTGCTCACCATGACGAAGCAGAGCCCACCGGTGCTCACCATGACGAAGCAGAACCCGCTGCTGCTCACCATGACGAAGCAGAAGCAGAACCCGCTGCTGCTCACCATGACGAAGCAGAACCTGCCAGCACTCATCATGATGAAGCAGACCCCGCCAGCGATCGCCATGATTAAAAGCTTTTATATTGCATGTGTGCATATCAACAGTTTGAAGTAATTGATTATTGAATTTGCACGTGCAAAGGGGAATGTGCTTATAGAAATGAAAGCAATTTTGTTTATTCATCGGTTTTGTTACCAGATTACTCTTGTACTGAGAAGATGGGTTTCTTGACTGGCTTCATTTCTGTACTTGTCGATATCTGTATTTTATGCAATTTTGCTTATTTGTTATCTTTTATCTTCCTCGCCGCGGTTATACTTCTTACTGCTTCAAAGATGAGTTTTACGTGGCACTTTGTACAAGTGAATCTAATGATTGTATTCCTTTGCAAAAGCACTCCCTCCCCATGTTAAGTATTATCTTGCGAATTAATTAAAATACGAGAACAAGCAAGGAAGACATGTCACTCAACGACTTCGCTTTCAAAATCTACATGGAGGCGATCATGAAAAGAACTAGGATTCAAAATTTACATTGCTTTACCAAGCAGATGTCATATATTGCTCAAGTACTGCATCTCTTCCTTGATCAGGAGGAGTTTTAACACAAAACTATCTAACCCAAAACACTAAATGAGGTTCAAATACAAAAGATGTGATCTTCGCAGTTTAGTCTGATTGAGAGCCTTGACCGGGACCAGCATCGCCATCGGCAAAGAACTCCTCGACTGCAACAAGTGTAATGCTTAGCTTTTTCAGTTTAAACATACGTAAATCATAAATTCTATCTTATAACGAAGAATGTAAACTTCACCAACTTCCCAACAGCTTCTGATGGTTAAATAGCGATCATAGATGCAACCGAACTAGGGAGAACTAAAATGTTATCTCACACAATGCATACGACTAAATAGTTAGGCAAGCATTGTAAAAAGGGAGTGATATAGTTTTACCCATGTCATTTTGCTCCGGAGAATCTAGAATACCATCTGTTTCAGAAGGAAGAAAAGGTGAACCCGAATAGTTACCTAATGCACCAAGATCTGCTCCTGCAACAGGCACGAGAAGAATCAAACAATAAACAGTTAATAGGCACATTATAGCTTCAGTAACAGTCACAGGTTTACTCCCACATGACAGCCAAATAATACATAAGATTTATTCAAGTTCAAAGTAAAGATTGTGCATTCAATAAAAGCTGCACCTTACCTTGCAAATGTGGCCATTCAGAAGTATCAAAGAGGCCAGAAGTCCATGTAGTCTGACCCAATGATCGAAGGGACTCCTTAGAACATCTGGTCTCACCATCTAGTCCAATACCAAATCTTTCAGAGTTTGGGAAATGAGAAGTAAATGAGGAGTCAAGCACTGATGTGTCCGCACCTAACCCTGATATTTCTGTTGGAGTGAAAGGAAAATGTCCATTGGATGCCACTGATGCAGAACATGAAACCATCTCTGACTTGATACTACTGGAAGGGACGGTATGTACAGTTAAACTTCCGCCCACATTCATAGTCAAGAAGGAGCCAAACAGTAAACCTTTAGCAAACAATACATCATGAATGAAGGTGACTGTCCGTGTGCGACTGTGTGTGTTAACAGATATAGGTTTGTACAGAGAGACATAGCATTAGACATGAAAATCCTCCCTTAAATTTTAAACAAATTAAATAAAACATCCTAGCTTTATATGTTAGCAAGAGAAATTATGAAAGATAAGATTTTGGATGTGATGTTAACATATATTCTGCTTTGGATTATGACTATGAGATGTAACTGTTTTTACTTCTTTCAAGATTAAAAAATGGAGATTAAAGAGAAAAGCAGATATGTGATCGAATCCTCACTCTTTAGCACAGTTTGGTGGCATATGGTGGAAATCTCCTTGAGCAGGAATTCCACTGACAACATGACAACTAGAAACATTGCCCATGGGATTAATTTGGTGATGACCGTTAGCTGGAATTGGAAGCTGCTGCATGATGGGGTATCCCATAGGCACGTTGTTAACTGCACAAAAGATAACCAAGAAAAAGGCATTACATTAGAGTGAATTATATGATTTCAGTTAGAAACGCTTCATGACCATCACTTATGAAGTATTCAGATCTGAGAAGGAAATTGAATATGTAAGATATGCAAACTAGAAATTCATAACCATCAGTAATCCAGTACCAATCAACTTTAGTTAAAATTTAAAAGCACTGTAGTTGAACGCATTGATATCCTTTTATGAGTTTTCTTTCCCACATATGAACCACCTCTGTTTGCCTGATATTATCAAAGTAACACATGCACAATAACTGGATGGAAATGCAATTTCAACGTCAAAATGACCATGCTTATAGAAAATGTCAAAGACAAGAACTATTAAAACAAGAAAACAAAAAAATATGCCCACCAAGTACTCAAAATTTCAACCACATGAGGTGTTAACTCAATTAAATAAAATGAAAGTCTATTTGCTGATTAAATTCTAACTTAAATATTTGAAAAAAGCTTGGAAAATAGCACATCCTTATTATTGAAAGAAAGGAAACTATATGCAGCTTCAACCCTATTGTTCACTAAAGTTAAAAATAATAACACAATCTTAAAACATTCAAAAAGTTCTATGAGAAGGGAATACCAGGCATGTACTGCATTCCATTATGCATAGGCGGCAATGGAACCTCTGGAGGCGCTTGCTGTTCCATCAATTCGTATTGTTGTTCAAGCAAGCGGTTATACATAAGAATCTGATTCTTCAGCTTTAGCCTTATAAAGTATGCTTTGAAAAACTCTGCATTTTCGAGTTCCAGTTTCTGCAATACTACATAAAAAATAAAAAGATGACCACCATAGCAAAAAAAAATGAAAAGAAATTATGTGAAATAATGAAGTGGCATACCCAAGGTTGTAAAACCAGGCTCAATCCTAGCTCGATCTAAGAGAGTATTGATGATTTCATTTCTGTCCATATACAACTGAAGACACCTTTCTATCAAATTCTGGACCTACAGTGTTTACCATTACGCCAAAGGAATATAATGTAATTCAGTTCCCTACTTTGAACACCTCATACTCAAGCTTAAACAAGTATGCATCGAAAGAATGTCTTACAACTTCAATATCTTCACGCGTGATTTTCCTGCTCTTGTCGGATACTGAATCGGGATCCACTGCAGGTGCCTCAGTGGTGCTGTTTTGTTGGTCATTGTGAGGTTCATGCGATTTGAGCATTGATAATTTCTTTTCTTTTGACTTCTGTGGGTCCTGTGAAAGTCCTCTGGGTTAGTTTTACAAGCATAGACAAAACTAAAAGAATACTTATGAAATAAAGGTATTGCATTCAACTCATCAAGATGTGGGGTGAACAAGGAGGGGAAAATAATTCAGTGATGTGGCTACTGGCTAAATCTGCCCCTTTCTTTCAACATCTAGGCCAAATAGAAATGACTTAGGAGAAGAATCAGCTAGAATACAACAGCACCGGGTTCTCAACAACATGAGAAAACAAGAATTCATCTTCTGCCAACTTTTTGCAACATAACTTAGAGATATTTCTAAAGAATAACAGCATCTTATTGGCGGTTCCGGCAGGCAATGGGACCATATATAAACTTTGGTGCTATCATTGTCTGTCAGGTTAATAAAGTCTATTATGACTCATAGAGTGGAAAGACAAGAAAATGATGCTATTACCTGAAACATCTTCATTTCACTTCACAATGTACGTCAACTGTGCTTCTTTAATTACTTCTGATCGGACTTCTAGACTCAAAGAGAATTACAAAAACCAATTATGCCCTGAAATAGCAGAAAATGAGCGTAAAAGATTAAAATCAACTGGGGAAAGATATTCAAGCATCAAACACTAAAGCTGAGTAATATACACACAACCCATCGTCCATAAACTCAACTATGAATTTAGTCAGACAGTATAATTTATCAGCGATAGAAACAATAAATCGATTAGAAAGGTTAAAACCAAAGATCCAAAAGATGATCGAAGAATAGAAAGTAGATCCATCATATCTCCCACCTTAAATGTATATGCTTAATTAGTTGAAGTGAACCATAAAAACAAGATGGACGTTCAGTTTACCTTCTTCAAACAGAAGATGCACACTGCATTCCTCAAAACATACAATTGACATGACCATTGTGAATAATGGAAGTATCATTAAGCAGGAAAAGAAATGGTACCAATCAATTGAAAAACAATACGCAGAAGCCGAAGAATCTACATCATATCACGTTAATACAGTATGCCAAACAAGAAAAGAGCATACTTTTCACTATTTTCACTCATCCATTACCAAAAGAACCATCTTGTTTTCCGGTTGCTGAGTAACAAACAAGATCAAAATCAACCAACTGCATTAGGCGCATACCAAACTTACAATTTCATCTCTCTTTCCCATTTACTCTCTGCATCTAATGATCATTTTACTTTGACCATTCCTCAGATTCTTGGATTGCCAACAAAACCCGAAAGAATCAAAAGGAACATAACATCTCACACCCAAAGCCAATCTTGAACTTAACCCACCTATTTTCTTTCTATGATTTTCTCAGTAACCAAACAGGACACCCAGATAGCTTCAACAATTTTTGAAAAGAAAGCTCAAAGGAAGCATCTTGAAGCATGAACAAACAGAAATTAACACATAAAAAATGAAATGGGAAGAAGGGGATAGAAAGAGAGGGCTTTTGAGTTACCTTGAGAGGAAAAGCTTTGAGCTTTGTAGGACTGCTAGGGTTTCCAGAGAGCCAACAAGTTGCCAGGGGTTTACTGAAAGGAGGGGGCGGGGGGGTTTTGTGTTAATAGCTGCTCAGTTGAAGAAATTTAAAAAACCAAAGTGGGAAAGACAAGTGAAATTTGTACTTAAAAGCTTTTGGTGCACTTGTAGTTTTGCAATTTAATAAAATTTTTCTTTAACCTATAAAAAAAAAAAATTTGTGGAGTGAGCTGCCTATTTGCTTGTGCTGTTGTTTAACTTGTTAACGCTGATGCTGGTCTCCACTTGGGCAAAAGCAGGAAACTTTACCTTCAGTTTCTACCTTTCTCAAGAGTGAAACAACAAGGAAATTGTTGTTATGTTACCATAATTTTTTGTTGGTATGGAGTGAAAAATTAAAAGCTGGAGGCCGCGGAATCAGTCGGACCTTGATCTTAGCTATTTTGGAGAAGATAAAAATATCAATTTGACTGGCACATCAATTTTACAAACACGAATGGGAGCCCAAATTAAGTGGTTGAGCCTAGGGCTGGCATTTTTATACCGAAAACCATACCGAACTGGACCAAAATCGAACTGGATTTTTATCGAATTGAAAATTCGGTTTATGTACCGAACCGAATAATCCGGTATGGTAAATGGTAGGTATCATACTCTAAAAAATCCGATATACCGAAACCGAATTACCAGCACTAATTTTATTTATTTTATAAATATCTATAAATAATTTGTGTATAAATATGTTAATATAAGTAAGAATAGAATACTAATATACTATATGTATAATTTATGAAAATTAATTCGTACCCAAACCAAAAAAAAGGAAAAAAGTAATCTAATGTATAATTTATGCTTCCTCTACCTCACTTAGACGTTGATGATCTTCACTTTCTACCTCTTGAATTAAGCAAAAAACTCTAATCAAATTTGATGTTTTTGTAACTTAACTTTGGTTGTGTAAGACTTTTTGTTTGGTGTTGCTTATTTACATTGTTGAATTCGAAGTTTGATTTTATAACTTGATTATGTTGCTAACCCTTGAGCAAAAATGCATAAATTGCAAGTTGGAAGTTGTTAAATATCTTTTTTAGTTAAAATGTATGAAGAAAGAGTTAGGAATTGTTATTAGAAAAAAAAAGTTCATGAATAAATTCGGTAAATGGCTAATACCGACCGAATCCGAACCGAATTTTACCGAACCGGAATATCGGTAACTGAAAATTTTGGTACGGTAATGGTATTGAAAATTTTTAAAATTTGGTAAATAGTCGGTATTGGTAACTGAATTTTAGGTACGGTAACCGAACCGAATCCACCCCTAGTTGAGCCGATCGTTTGACACCTTCGTGTATATAACCAACGTCACATTCTTAGCACCCGCAACATTACATTATAAATGACTAGTCTCTTAGCACTTATCGCTCACGCGGGTGCCAATTTGTTTTTTTATTTGTGTTTTTTGATTTTTCATTATATTGAATTTTCTATTTTAAATGTTAAATTTTATTTTTACAAATTTATCATTATTAGTTAAGTTGGAGTAAGTTTAACCTTTTATTATATATGGGTAAATTTGAAAAACACAAATTTAACCATGGATGTACTTAGATTTAGGTACACCCAAGATTTCTCTTTATTAATATAGATAATCAAACGACATCTTCTTTAAAGTACAATCTAAGCTATTTGTGGTCCATCTTATGGTATGTTTACTTAGAAGAAAGGAATGAGAATAGGGAACGAGATTCCCAACTCCCCACTTGGGTATCACCTTCCCATTCTTTGGGATTCACAACTTTTTAATTTTCAAATACTTAAATAAACATAAGAAAATAAATTAATTATCTTTCCATTTTGATTCATTGTATGTAAACATGCTCGCATAATTCATGTGACCCATTTAGTATTAAATAGTATAAATCCATTTAGCGCATTGGGCCCACCCAATATTCGATAGTGGAAGCCAAACTCAGGGTTAAAATGTAACCCTAGTTACCTTGTTTGATTACTAGAAATTGATTTTGACACATCATTTTTTTCTTTGTGCACATCCATATTTATTTCTATCCGTTAATTATTCTTAAATGATTCAATCCAACGGCCAAAAACAAAAAAGGGATGTGCATAATGAGAAAAAAGGGTGTGAAAATCAGTTTCTTTAACTATAAAATGAACAGTACTAGAAGCACCAACCCTTCCTTACCTTTCCCCTAATTTTCAAGTTTTAATCGGACACTTTCGCATTTTTCAAGCTCTCTAGGGGCCTTTGCCTAATTCTTCAGTGTACCAGGTGATGGTCCTCCCAGATTCAAACTTCTTCAAGTTTTAGTCAAACTCCTATTTGTTCTACGTGGGTAAGCGCCATTTCTCTTCAATTTTCGATTTTTCTTAAAAAGTTGCATGCTTTTTGTGAATTTTGTTCAATTGTGTAGAATGTTAAAGCTAGGGTTTCGAGATTACAAAACGGGTAAAACTTCAGACGGTATCGCCGGTAAAACCTCTGCTTTATGTGAATTAACTACGAAATTGTTTGGAGGATTTGAGATTCTGGGTCTTCCGAATTGGTGAATTCTTATATAAGTTTCTTGAGCTTCTTTTGTTTTCGTGGATATGGGATTATGATCAAGTTTTATTCGAAAATTATAGACTATAGCTTGTTCTATTTGTGTGCATTTTATTTGGTAGTCATATTATTTTTTATGATGGCTTGAGCTTCAAGTAGCTCATTAGTTGTTAAGTTTGTTGAGAAGTGTGGAGGAATTCTTGTGTTGAATGAATCTAGTAGATTTGAATCTCCATCAAGTCTTTGTCTTTTTTTGTGCAAATGAATCTCCATCAAGTTTAGTATAGACTGATTTCCTAGATCAGCCAAGGACTTAATTCTGTTTTTCATTGGCGGAAAGGGTTTCTAAAAACCGTTATTCAAAGAATGTTTGTCTTGAGATCCCGAGTCCCTACATTTGGCATTCACCCACATATAGGAAAATCTTAACCAAGCCTCCACATTTGTCATTGGTGCATTTACGCGCGCTTAGGAAAATCGTAACTGTCTAAATCTAACGGCGTTTTAGCTGTTCCACGTCAACATTAAACAGACTTTTGTAATGTATCACTGACTCCTTCGCCATTACTAATTAGCTCAGCTGCATTTTTCCCTTCCCCGTTTCCTCCCATCGATAAACCCTTTTCTGCCATGGCAGGCTATCTAAAAATCCAAACAGGTTATTATGCCATTACAGAAACATAACCAGTTTCTCTTAATCAATTTATCATTCATCCTTCTGCAATTAGAACCACCTGATGCACCGATAGACTGATGATGGAGGAGGCATGGGGTTGGACCAATGGAGAGATGACAGCCATGGATCATGGCACTATAGTATGCTTGGAATAGGTTTGCTATGGAAGACGGTGGGGAGGTGGAAGAGAGGCTGATTAAAGTAATTTTAGGGCGAGTGATTCAGTAAGACCAGGTCAATAGGATTACAATGCCGCAAAATTGCTAAGGTTTATTTGATTCATCAAATGGTAAAGACTTTCCTAAATGCGGGTAAATGCACTGATGTCAGCTTTAGAGGCTTGGGATCCTGTTGTTTTGATATGAATGTTTTTTTTTTCTGCTGTGAATTATAAGTCTTTTAACATAGTTGGCTTGGGAAATTTTGTCATTTCACAATGTTTATAGATTTTGAGCCCATTTTTTGTGTATCAGGTATTTAACATCTGTAGGTATAATTACTTTCTGGGAAGAAATCATTGCTAGAGGTCTTGGAATCTGACACCACTATGTATAATGCTTAGTTTGTAGAGATTGTTAAGGAGAATATGGAGTGCAACAAAGATGATGCGATCAGGGCAAAGGAACTTGCAGAAAAGAAGTTTATAGAAAAAGACTACTCTAGTGCAAAGAAGTTTGTTTTCAAAGCTCAGCGTCTGTATCCCGAGCTGGAGGGTCTTTCTCAGATGCAAACAGTACTTGATGTTCACATAGCTGCTGATACCAAAATCAATGGGGAAGTCAATTGGTATGGCATCCTTGGAGTTACTCCTTTTGCTGATGGTGAGATGATTAAGAAACAGTATAGGAAATTGGCTTTCATGCTTCATCCTGACAAAAACAAGTCTCTTGGCGCTGAAGGTGCATTTAAGTTGGTTTCAGAGGCATGGAGTTTGTTATCAGATGAGGCTAAGAGACTAGCATATAACTACAAGAGGAATTTGAAGGAGGTTCAACAGGAAGTTCCATCCCGTACAGCGCAATCCAGTGCAAATGCCTACCCGAATGCTAAAAGTAGTGTCAACTCAAATTCTAGGGCCCAGCGTGGTCCCATCTCGTCACCTTCATACCCGAAAACTGCTACATTTTGGACCATTTGCAATCGCTGCACTACACATTATCAGTATCTTAGGATCTACCTAGATCACATTCTTCTCTGCCCTGGTTGCAAGAATGCCTTTAAGGCTGTAGAAAATGCTCAACCTCCAGTTCACAAGTCCTCCCGTAACTCTGCTGGCCAGAAGCGTCAGAGTTCAAGACACCACGCTGCTAGCAGTCCTAATTTATCCAATAAGACATGCTTTCAGCAAGGCTCTTTCTCCACAATGACTACTCCTGGTAGCACTGTTGCAGCATCAGGTCATGCTACTGCTCCAGCTGCGAATGAGGCTCAGCAAGCAAGTGATAAAGTGAAGAAAGAGCAAGAACAGAGACAGTCAATTGCTGAATGGGAAAGGAGTCAACGATTGATGGGAAATCCTTCATTGAAAAAGAGAAGAAAGGATGATAATCATTTGAAAGGATATGAAGAAGACTTGGCTAATCAAAAGGCCACTCGAAAGGATGGGGTGGAATTGGGAGGTGCATCTGAATTAACTACAGGCAATGCTGGAACAAAAAGAATTTATGGTTTCTCTAGAATGGACGGTAGTGCTAATAATGGGGGAGAGTTGTCAGATGTTGAAATGAACAAAATTCTGGTTGCAACAATTCGTAAGGAAATTTGCATGATGCTTAAGAAGGGGACCTCAGCAGCTGAAACAGAGAAGGCAAGAAAAGATCAAGAGAAGGTGAAAGAAAATGACAAAAAGAAGGGTGTGGGAAATGTTGAGACAACAGAAGACAGTAGTACGGATGAAGAGATCAACTCCGCTATGTCAGTCAATGTTCCAGATCCTGATTTTCATAATTTTGACTTGGATCGAGCTGAAAGCTCCTTTGGGGAGGACCAAGTCTGGGCTGCATATGACAATGACGGGATGCCTCGCTTCTATGCCCGAATTCACAAGGTAATCTCCTTGAAGCCATTTAAGATAAGGATCAGCTGGCTTAACTCAAGAAGTAACAGTGAATTGGGTCCGCTTAACTGGGTAGATGCTGGTTTTCCTAAAACCTGTGGACAGTTCGTGACAGGTAGACATGAAACTTTCAAGACTTTGAATTCTTTCTCAAACAAGGTGAGTTGGACAAAAACCTCACGAGGGATGGTTCGCATATTTCCTAGTAGGGGGGAGGTGTGGGCTCTGTATAGAAACTGGTCCCCTGATTGGAATCAGGACACCCCCTTTGCAGTAAGAGATGAGTATGACATGGTGGAAGTTGTGGGTGACTTTAATGAGGAACAAGGTGTGTCTGTTCTTCCTCTATCCAAGGTTGCTGGTTTTAGGACAGTGTTCCGTAAGCATGTGGACCCAAAGGAAGTGATGAGGATTCCTAAAGAAGAGATGTTTCGCTTTTCTCATCAAGTTCCTAGTTACTTGCTTACAGGACAAGAAGCTGATAATGCTCCAAAGGGCTGCTGGGAATTGGATCCAGCAGCTTTGCCTTCTGAACTACTTGAGGTGGTAACCGAAGCTGATGAGGGACGAGTGGCAGCCAAGAATGTTGGAGGAACCAAGGAAGATATCGTTCAAAGTGCCTCAACAAGACAAGTGGATGGAGGAGTGAAGAAACAAGTATTTCAAGGAAACTGATGCTCTCTGTAATCAGCGGTGCATTATGAACATTGCTCAAGATAATACCCTTCGTCGTCTGGAATAGGTTTCCGGATTTTGTTTTTTTGGTTTAAACCCTGTTTTGTTTTTGCTAAGCATGTCGCAAGTGTACATGCTGCTGCTGTGCTTTCTGGCGGCAATTGTTCACCAGGTTGTGATACCTAGGTTGGAACTTTTTGTTTACTCATATGCCTGGTCAGGCTGGTCTAGCTAGCGGAAACTCAGCTCTATAATTTACAGATTCGGAAAGGATAAGGTTTAAATCTCTGAGTCGAACATTATTCACTCTCTTTGTCTTTCCCTATTTTTTGGAAAATTTCTTTCACAATTCCAATCTGAAAAAAGTGCCATTTGGGCCGGGCTTCTTCCAGCCCACAAGCAGTCTGCCCATCTTTCTCCTTAAAAGTCCATACCTTGTGAAACTGGAGTTGAATCGATTATTTAAATGTGGATAACCTATTTACACGTTATACTAAATAAACAAAGAAGAATACAATAAAGTTGTTGTAGTAAAAGACGTGTACGTGCAATAATGGAAGCTGCTTCCCGAAGATCAACAAATAAAATTATAAAATACAAAATCGTGTGTGTGTATGTCTACACACATGGTGTCATGGTGAGTGATGTTATTGGATTCATCGGAAATAACCAATGTTTACTGTGGACTTTAATACATTTTGTACAGAAAAAAAGTTTAATTTAGTGAGAAATTTTGTCGTCGTCTTGCGGATGGTGACTTTGACTCCAATATACTGCGTGTCTTCCAGGAAGAGTTACATGCAACCAATTATGCTTACAAATTGCCTGCATTCGACGGAGAATCTTAAATTATCAATAATTTATGGGTCCATCGAAGACCATGTAATATATTCTGGCAACTGCCCTAAGTCTAAGGAAGTTTCATGCGAAAATTCCATCTTTTATTTTACACAATTTTATATATATTGCACGGTTCAAATTCAAAGAACTTGGAAGTCCACTGCTAGTACAACTTCTGGAACAATGTTTCAACAAATTACTGAGACATTAACAAGGTCACATGTTAGGAGACACTAGGTACGCGATGTCCCCATAGGCAAGGCCTAAACCTTGAGAATTCAGGGGCTCAAGACAAACTCTCAAAAGAGTCTGAAAATATAAAGTTTGAAAAAAAAAAAAAAAATGCTAGAAAATTGCCCCCCAAAAAAAATTGAACTTGGATCATGAAATTGACATGCACAACAACTTACCACTACACCATGAAATCTCCAATGTAAAATATACGACTTACAACTATTTATATACTATATATGTAACATATATATTTTTTTCTTTCAGAGGCCCTTTTCAAGCTGGGTCTCGAGACGACCGTCTCACCCCGCTTCTCTCAGGGCCGGCCCTGCCCATAGGATGTTTGTGTAAATATGTGATACGAAAATGTTTGCATTGTCTTTTTCCGTTTAATATTTGGTGTCAGTGAATGACAAACTTAATTGATTTTGTTCATTTCGTATTTTGAATATGAATTAAATTGTAACTCAGTTGATTAAGAATATTTTTTTTATTAGTAACTCCGAACATACTATGTGGCTAGAGCCGAGAAGTTCGATTTGAACATCAAAAAAGTTGATTCATAGAATCACGGTGGTGACAATAATATTGTGCCAATCAATCTAAGACAATCACGGCTTCCACAATTCTTCTTGCTATTATATATAATGCATGTATACAACATGCTGTCATGCTCAGTAATGGCACTTAAATATAACATAGAAAAGAATAATAAAGTTCATTTCTTGTTTTCTTTATTTGGCAATATTAAAATTCAGATTCTATTTAACAAACGTTCATATTAACATTTAATTTAAAATATCTTTTTATAAAGTATGGATTGAATATTGCTAAAATAATTAATCACGTACGTAACCCCCTCTCTCCAACACTATAGCACATAACCTTTTGGTGGTTTGGGAAGCCAAATACGCATAAGAACAAAATGGAACTATTTTGGTCCATGCAGTTAAGCAAAATTGAAGACTCAAAGTAAAACCACGGTGTAACTTTCCATTTTGTTTTAGGGAAGTACTTTTAATGCAATGGGAGACTTAACCCATGTATGACATGTGGCCAACATCCACGTCCCCTTTAATTAAAACCCCTCCTCTCCCTCTCCTCTCCCTCTATAAATAAAACTCCTCCTCTTCCTTTACATTCTCCCCAAATCCTCACAACTCTCTTCTCCATTTTCACAACCTCTTCTCATTTCTTCACCTCCTTCTTAGCTCCTCACTAGCTAGGGTTAGTGCACCACCAAGAAATTCAAGTGCTTCAATTACCATCATCGATTCGGTGAGTTTCTATTTGCTTACATTTTCACAGTTCTTTTGTTATTACATGTTTGATAAAATGATTCATTTATGTTATTCGGATGTGAGTTTCTATTTGCTTACATTTTCACAGTTCTTTTGTTATTACATGTTTAATAAAATGATTCATTTGTGTAAGTCGGATATCAGTCAAAACTTAAAACCGGTTGACTTTTGTTCTTATAGATTCCTTATTTATTATATTGCTTATTGCATGTTTGTGTTTGCCGGAATCTTTGAACAATCTCCAGATTCATACTTCTTATTTTCGATTGTTTTTACTTGGAGAGGAAATAACGCAGGTTCGAATTGTCGTTTACTTTTTTGGTCAATTATTGTTATTAAATGTAAAATTTCGGTTTTTACGGTTTTTTTTAGTGGGAAAATCCCTGCGAGCGGAACGAGAAAGCGGTTGGTGGTCGTTTCATGTGACCTCCTAATGAATTTATTGTTTTCAAACGCTCGGGTGAATTTAACAGCGCCACTTTGAGCTCACGTGGGAACTTTACACGACTCCGTGTACGTCACGCGCTAACCTTGTGTGTGTTTATTGTTAAAGCCCTTTACGGCCAAGTGATGGGCTTTTCACTGTTGAACACACACGTGTAAAATACGGGCCCACATGTTGACTGGGCCAGAAGGCCCACTTGACCCACACATATTCCGTATGAAACTGAGTCACCGTCCAGCAGATCGACGGCACTGACACGCGTGAAACGTCGGTGCGATTTGCCACGTGTACGGTGGAGATTCTAAAGCGCACCGACTATTCCGGTCTGTTATTGTAGACCCCACTTCGGGGAGTCTTTTTTTATCTTTTCCGATGAAATGACTCTTACCTGAAAAACAGTTAAATCGTTGATGATGATGTTTGTCTGTCACCTATGCTAATGTTTGCATGCAATACAAGACATGCCCATGAGCCATGAGACTCTTCAGAGTGACAACGGGTGAAAAACTAAGGCGTAATCAGACATGTGATAAGTGAGATAAGAAGAATAAATATATTTTTTTATTACGTGATTAGAGAAAGATATATTCTAATTATACGATGATAAATATTGAGATAGAAAAATGCGATATATTTTTTATTGTAAAATCATATGACCTTCACAATAGTCGTGTGAATCGACCAGCTTTTCCGTTTAATTTACTTTTTGCTTTTTGTGGTCTAATCTAATCAAACATTATCATTTCAGTTGGAGGTGCTTTCTTTAGAGTTTGACAGTTCGTCCAATGCAACATGTCCGGTCCTAAATTTTTAAGCGGCCTTTTCATCTCAGTCTTACCCGATCCAAACGTGTCCTTTGTACACAACTTAAAACGTCCCAGCCTTGTCGATCCAATACTTCACCAATCGACACGTTACTTTTGTCCGTTTGTACTTTCATGTTTAATATTTGAGCGTTATTTTGTTGGTCAGTTTGTGATTAAAAAACTTCAGTTAGGAGGAGGTTTAGATGGTAGTTAGAGGTAGGGTCACATAAAAGAGTAGTTGCTTTGAATATTCACGAGCTTCATGAATGTGATATGTCGTTTTCATCCGAATCAGCTTGATTGAGGAATTTCCCACTGAGACAAGATGGTCGAGTCACTAAATCTAATTATTCACAAATTAAATTGGTCCCTTGGCCCTTATGCTTCGTTCTGTTGGTGGTTTCTATCAATTTTCTATGTGAGAAGATGTTCTATCTGGAAAACGACTTAAGCTGGAAAACGACCTTAAACTTCTACAATAACATATTGCCCACGATTAGCGCGATCTTGAATTTTCACAATAACAAATTAATTATGATTATCACGGAATAATTGTTATGACCAACTAACTTAATTTACATTTACAATTATATATTGTTAATTATTTGATGTGAAACTAAAACACAGTCAATCACGAATACTTACTGTATCCTATTTTTCTTTGGTGAAAATAGGAGATCATGACAAACTCCGCAAAGTTGATCCAAGCAATGGGAATCCCAAGATCGTCGACTTTCAACAAGCAAAAGGTGCAACCTGTCCCTAAAGTGGTAAAGAACGACGAGAACAGTGATGATCTTTCTTTAGTATCAATCACTCTGAACTTGAATGGTATTTCGACACCTAATATACCTATCTCCTCAGACTCAGCTGAAAATTCTTGGGTGGTACGTTTGCATAATTCGATGACTAGTACTACATATAATTGATCTGAGATACATCTATTGTAGTATTATAGCTTTTACTTGGGGTATATGTTTAGGTGGAGCACCCTTCTGCACTAGCCTCTTTTGACCGGATGATGAAAACAGCAAAAGGGAAGAGGATTGTGATCTTTCTAGACTACGATGGAACCCTTTCACCAATTGTTGATGATCCGGATCGTGCCTTCATGTCAGATGAGGTACTACTTACGGTCTTCAGTTTCTATATTGTAACAGGATTCGCACAATATAGATTCTCATTGATCAGTCCACCTTAGATATATCGACTAATGACATATTCCACGTCACAGATGCGTGCAGCAGTGAGGGAAGTTGCAAAGTATTTTCCAACTGCAGTAATCAGCGGAAGGAGCAGGGACAAGGTAATTTTAGTAATTCATCTTCTAGTAATATTACTTGACGTTTTGTGGCTTTTCAAATATTCCTTTAGTTCGTTTATTGTTTTCTGATATAGATTTCAATTTGGTGGTCCTGCAGGTAAAAGAATTTGTGCAGTTAAGTAATGTGTACTATGCTGGAAGCCATGGGATGGACATTATGGTTCCACCAAGGCCATTGAAGCCCTGCGACGCCAACAACCAATCCACGGTCGTGGATAGAAAGGTCAGTTGCTGATTTGTGGCTAGCTATCTGGTGTAATTTTTTTGATAGATCTGCCATGAATTATGACTCATTAGTACCGTATATTGATGTAACAGGGGAATGATGTTCTGTTTCAACCTGCTAAAAGATTTCTACCTGCAATCCAAGAGGTTAGCTAATTACTCTTATATGTATGCTTTTGAACGGCGAATACTTATCGGTATTTGATCACAAATGGATAATTGTATTGGATGTTCTTTAATTTGATTGCCCGTGACTGCAGATAAGAACACTGTTAGAGGAAATAGCCAAAAAAGTAGAAGGTGCAAGAGTGGAGGACAATCGATTCTGCATCTCTGTACATTTCCGCAAGGTCCGGGAGGAGGTAATAACCTGGAATATCTTATCTACTTTCTCTGCATAATTTCATCCCCATGAGATAAGTACTGACTAAGGTCTGCTCATATGTGTAAGCATCTGCAGGATTATGGCATGTTAGAAGCAAAGGTGAAGTCCGTACTTGAAAACTATCCTGAATTTCACCTCACATTTGGTAAAAAGGTAGGACGAATTCATAATTGATGTTTAATTAATTGTAGGGATTCTAAACCACGTACTGATCAACTACTAACATTTGATTTTGAATAGGTGTTGGAAGTACGTCCTTCTATACAATGGAACAAAGGGCATGCGCTAGAGTATTTACTCGACACTCTTGGATTCAGCAACTCCAGTGACGTCCTCCCGTTGTACATTGGGGATGATCGGACCGATGAAGATGCTTTCAAGGTATAATCAGTCAATTTCTTCTACATTTCACTACTTATTTTCATCCTTGGACTGCTTAAACCATGTGGTGTGGATCACCGATTAAGTACTTGTTGCTCACGCAGGTGATACGAAGTAGAGGACAGGGGTTCCCAATAATTGTGTCTTCAACCCCTAAGGACACAAAAGCCTCTTACTCGTTGCACGACCCATCAGAAGTTTTAACCTTCTTGTTACGGTTGGCAAGGTGGAGAAAAGCCTCTTCTTCGAGCAGGTCACTCGCTCAAATCTTGAGTCCTGGTATTTTACCTCGAGCAGCTTAGGGCGACAGCTTGATCGTCTTGTGCATAGAAATAATCAAGAATTATATAGTAGGGAAAGGTCAGTATTTGGTATGGCCTTTGCCCTCGTATATCTATAGCTAGGTGAGTAAATGAAGGAAGAAGATGGAAGCATAAGTTTCACTGTAATTTTAGTCTGCACGGTGAAACTGCTATCGATGCATGTATGCTTTCCCCCTTAATTAGTTGCTAGCTAGCTACTAGCTAGCTCGGATGTAAAAGAATACTATATGGTTGTATTGTTGAAGCTTCTTTGAGTTTGAGGCCAATTTCTACTTTTGTACTTTGGAGCATTTGCTTGGTGCATGTTGATATTCCATTAAGGCCCAGAACCAGCTTATTGGAGGATAATTGGGCCATGCCTGCCGTATTTGAGTCATGAGATTTGAGGGTCATGAGAGCTTAAACTGAAACAATTAACAATCAACACCAAAAGCAGAAATGCAAAGTTTTCTTTGTGCCTTTGAGGTTTGGAAAAGACAAAATAGAACATACGTTTCATGTGATCATACAAAAAAGGAGCAAGAAGATAAGAAGGAATCACGAGGCTAATGATGGGACTAAGACTAGCGTAGGGGAGGGTTCATTTAACTTGGATATGAAGACTGAAGACTGAAGACTAAAGACTAAAGATCGATCAAGAAACGTGTTGAATTGAATCCACTTGCTCAAAAATTCTCAAGCTTTTCTTGTTCAATTCTTTCCTGATTTCCAAGAAAGAAAATAATTCAAACCCCTTCTAAACGCTTGACACTAATCTCCATCGTCATCGCTCATCATTGTTAAGTACTAGGGTCAAATAGTCAGAGATTCAATGCTCAAGTGCCGTGTAGATTGTGGAACATTGAATTTGCTTTGTTTTCTTTTTGTTCTTTTCGCTCTTTCCATTTTGGGATGCACACAAACGTTGTTACTTCACCGATGCATATGTTATTATTTGAGCCCTTTTGCAAACTGTACTGGTGAATCGTGCTTGCCATCCCATACATAGCAAAGTTATTCAATACTACCAAATAATAGTATTTCTTATTGATAAGAATCAATATAATATTTATCAAATACCATTAGCTTTCCCTGATATATAAGAAGTATGATGCTTTATAAAATACTTAAAGCGTACGGATAACATTCATTGGTAAGTCACACCACATACTTATCTTGTTGAAGATGATGATATCAGAGTTCAATTATTCAGTTATGAAATTGATTGATACATAAAAAAAATTTGTCTCAAAGTGCACATTGTGAGTTTTCTTTATAAATTGATTCAATATTAAAGAGAAAAATCGTACATCTTTGCACTTTGCACTTTGCACCTTGCGCCAATAGCCATCAACATGGACATCCGAAGAGATTATTATCCTTGTAGAAATGCTATTCAAATCAAACTAGCAAGTTGTAACTTGTATTGTACATACAATAATTTAATGTCATAGTGGTGGGCTGCTGGATGCACTTGATATATATGCACTTGTGACTGGAGAAAGCTTATTCCTTGTGATTTCATTTGTCCTATTACTCTTGCATAGTGCAGTGCCTACCAATAATTCCTCATTTACAATCTATTAATTATATAATGAAAGAATTGACAACTTTGTGAAAGTACGGACCACTTAAAGTATGCGGTATCATGTTTAGGTTTAGTTTTGCAACACTTTGCCGACAAGGCCACGATCTAGATATTTTGGCCACCTTGTCTAGTATTCCTCCATGGATATTGAATGGATTTGGCCTAAATTGCCCTGCATTCTGGAGATTCACCACTAATATGTTGGGCCTAGCGTGCAGGAGTATGGCAATCTGACATTTCACTTTTGGGTGATTGAATGCGTCCCCCCAAAACAAGCCTACATTCATGTTTGCAAGATATTATGAAGGGTAGTTTTAGCTATTTTAAGTTGTTTTCTTATCTGGATGATAATACTTTTCACTTGATCAAAGTTTCCACATTGGTATTTGGATAGGGCAATGTGACCATTTTTTCTCCAATTAGTTAAGCATATCCGAAGTACATTGTCTCTCTAAAGATTAAATAATTGATAATAATTATTCAAACTCTGCTCAGAAGAGTGGAAGATTTTCCTAACAGAGAAAATCGGAGAAAATGGGTGACATGTATTCCAATACCAAAAACACACAAGGTAAAAATACATAATACAATTAAGAAGTACATTGTCTCTCTAAAGGTTAAATAATTGATAATAATTATTCAAACTCTGCTCGGAAGAACCTGAATAGCAGAACTTCAGAGCAGAGAAAATGGGTGACATGTATTCCAAACCCAAAACACATAATACAAATGGACCAAAATAAAAATACATAATACAATTGAGAAACCATAATGATTATTTTTTTCCCAATGTGAAGTATGTCATTGGTGGATAATTTTCTTTCAATGGTTTATAATTTGATGCGATGTCGGTATCATGACTTCAACAACGGTATGAAAATCCAAGAATGTCAGATGAGGTCGTTTTTTAGTTTCTACCGACAAGGGTTGAGTAATGTAAAGCCAACCCCCAATCAACCCATGCCAATTTTCCCAAACATTCAACATTGGCTGCCCAAATGCCGTTATGTACTAATTCTAATATCACTACAAGAATTTGAAGTATTAGAGACCAACGTTGGTTTAAATAACAGGTGGTTTTATTACCATATAGGGACTGTTTTGGACTATATTATTTATTAATAACATTTACTAATAAATAGTAAAGTCCAAAATAGTTCCTATAAGATAATAAGATCCACTGTTATTTAAAGGGCTTCTGCCCAAAAACTACTATCACACTTTTATTATGCTCAAAAACACTACCACAATAAAATTATTACAAAATACTACTACTTTCCCAAAAATACACTAAAAAGCCCACTACAGCTCACGCGAGCGTGAGACTCACGCGCCTCACCAAAAAACGTGAAGATGTTGCTGCTTCGGTCTCTCTCTACAGTGGGTCTGGGGTTACAATCTTGGTGTCTATGTAAAGAGGGCGACGAGACGAATCCAACCCAATTGATTTCGTGTCAAACGGAGTTCGGACGAGAAAGTTATGGGTAAAAGAGTGTTTTGAAGTTTGTGGGGAAGGAGGACTTCCTTCAAAATGAAGGAAGTCCTCCAAAATCTGAAAGATGTGATCCTTCAAAAATCTGAATGACAGTTTCTTGCAGATTTGAAGGAGCGCTTCCTTCAAATTGAAGGATGTGCTCCTTCAAATTGAAGGATGTGATCCTTCAAATTGAAGGAAGTGCTCCTTCAAAATTGAAGGACGGTTCCTCCAAGATATGAAGGAGCACTTCCTTTAAATTGAAGGATGTGCTCCTTCAAATTGAAGGATGTGAGTTTCCTTCATTTAAATTGAAGGATGTGCTCCTTCAAATTGAAGGATGTGATCCTTCAAATTAGGATGTGATCCTTCAAATTGAAAGAAGTGATCCTTCAAAAATCTGAAGGACAGTTTCCTGCAGATCTGAAGGAGAACTTCCTTCAAATTGAAGGATGTGCTCCTTTAAATTGAAGGATGTGATCCTTCAAATTGAAGGAAGTCCTTCAAAATGAAGGAGTGATTCACCATCAATTCATATGATTTTTATATCAATCTTCATCTAAACAAGCCAACAAAGCTTTCTAGACTAGTTTCAAAGACTACCTTGGCCGGAAACTCGCCGGAAACTCACCGGAAAGTTTCAACCAATATGTGAGGCTCACCGGCGATGATCCGCTACAAACTAAAGCTCAATATTGGTTGGGTTGTGTCTAGAATGATGAGAAGATGAAGTTTTGGGTGGTGGTTCGTCCCATTTGTCGCCGGAATCGGAGAATCTCGCCAGAAAACGTGAAGATGTTGCGGTTCTGATATCTCTCTACAGTGGGTTTAGGGTTACAATCTTGGTGTCTATGGAAAGAGGGTGACGAGACGAATCCAACCCAATTGATTTCCTGTCAAACGGAGTCCGGATGAGAAAGTTATGGGTAAAAAAGTGTTTTGAAGTTTGTAGGGAGATTTCTCACATGAATTACGGAGCAAGGAAGTCGAAGAAGAGATTGAGCGTATTTTGCAGCGCGCGTGGAGTTAAAAGTTGTTAGTGAAGTGTATAACCCAATTATAAAACAACATGTGTCAAAGTAGTAGTATATTGTAATGTTTGAAGTGTAGTAGTGTTTTTGGGTATTTTGATCTTCAAGTAGTATCAAAATGTAATTTTTCCTTATTTAGACCAACGTTCGTTCATTAATACTCCAAATTCTTGTAGTGTATATCACAACAAGATGAAATTGCATTCAATGTGAATTTGATCGTTCCACATTGGATTCAGACACACACCTCATATGAGTCCATGACCCATCTTCAAGTTTACATCATTCTCTTTACATAAGCCATATTTATCATATGACTAAGTTTCATGACTTTAGGAAGGGCATCGGAATTTGATCAACGATAGACATATTCAATTCAACAATATCTTGAACTAACTTACTAAGTAAAAAAATAAATGTATAAAAAATGAGAAATGTTATTTGCACTCCACTTTTTTTTTATGTATAAATGAAATGCACAATAATTTTTTTGGAGTGCCAATAAGAGCACGATAAAAAATAAGGAATAGTTACGTGACGTTTGGTTGGCAATTATTGACAAAACAATATATTCGCTTTTAGTACTAATCACGTGCAAAGGATGGGATGCAGCTGACCTTCTATGCACACTTCCCGAGTAACGAGAGGGGTTGCTAAAAGAGAGCCCACCACGCTCCCCTCTTGGCGCGTAAATCGCTGTTTCGAATCTTTGTTGAAAGACATGCTCGAGTCCTCCCCCAGAGTCCTGCCTTTTCTGGTAAGGCTGCGCTGGGAACTTCCAATCCCACGTGCGCTTCCCTACAAGTTTAGGCTTTACTGGTCACGCCTAGAGAACGCGCGTGATATTGGGACAGCTCCGTGGGACCCATCTGATTTATTTTAACAAAAGAAGATTTGAGAGCTACTAATTAAGAGAAAAAAAAAAGTGAGAACATTCATTAAAGAAAAATAGTTTTTTGCACTGCGACATGTCCGTGAAAGTGAGGCTCTATAGTTTAATATGCAATGAGTAACCTAGTTTATGATTAGGGTGGAATAGTAAATAATGAGTAATAAGAACATTAAGACTTCAGGCGTGACTTTAAAGTCAGCACAATTTTATTTTAACCGATCTAATATATAATCAATTTTACTCATCTTAAGTTGTACGTGAACAAAATTACATGATCGAATACCTAAGTGTCTGATTCTTTTATGTATCAGTATCAATTCGTTAAAAGTGAATAAATTTGAAATTATAATCTATATTTTAGAAGAAGAAGAAGAAGAAGAACACTAGTTAACTCGTACAAAATATCCTATTATGAAGATATCTTAGAGTTCCATATAGTTTAGTAGTAGATGTTGTCCATTATTTACTGAAGGCCATGTGACCCAAACTCCCTAGACACCATAGGCCAGTAATAAGGAAAGAGCAAAGCATATGCCGTTAGTTAAGAATCTAAATAGTAACCAATCTCAAACAAGAATGGAAAAGGGTTACAATGGTGATTTCATTATTAAAACTTCAAATGTTGCATAAGTAAGTACCTTTACCCTTCGCATAATACAGTCAACCAAAGGATGATTTAGTCACACATAAATAGACAAGATGATAACACACTTATATTTTCGCGAGATTTAATTAACTGAAGTACAAATCATGATAATCCAAAAATTTAGAATTATGATATATTTTAAAATTCCGCATGATTAATCAAATTTTTATGAATTATTTTATTTGAAATTAAAAAAATAATAGTTTAATGCAAGTTGCCAAAAAGAAACAAAAGCAATGCCAATTTGCAGATTAATTAATGAAGAAAAGGAGGGAGTTTGTGTTAAGTGAGATAATTTAATAATTAAAGGGGAGATGAGATGAGATGAGATGAGATGAGATAGGTGATGAGGATGATAGGGAGGCCTGAGGCGCTTGCTTCTTCTATGGCGGTGACTCCTCTCTCTGCGACCTAACAAAAACAAACCAACGAACCATCAAATCCTCCGCACAAACAGACTCGCCGACCTTTGACCGAGTCGAATCGCGTTGACTTTCTCCCGCATCTTCGCCGCCCCCGTCGTTGTTGCAGTTGGAATTGCGGAGCGCGCGCGGAGGGAAAGCTGAAGACTCGGTTGTTGTGATTGGTTGGTTGTTTTCTCGATTTTTTTTTTTTTTTCTTTTCTACTGAAAATTTGATTCGTTTTCGTTGATTTTGATCGAATGTGTTGTTGTTGAGATGTTCAGGAGAAATGAACGGCGGAGGCGGAGGCGGAGGGGAGGAGGAGGGGTGGTCGGAGACTACATCCGGCGGCACCACCGCCACGAACTCAATGAGCATCAGTGTAGCTCGACGCTCGTCAGGCACATCAAAGCCCCTGTTCATCTTGTACATTTCTCTCACTCTGCCTCTGTGTGTGTATATATATTGTAAGAAGTTACATATATATCTCTATATATCTATCTGATTTTATGAACTGCTAGGTTGTAACTTTGATTTGTTGTATTCGGTTGTATTCGGTTTGATCTAAGGTCAGTATTTGGGAGATATGTTGATATTTTACAAGTGACATCGACTATGAAGGGATAAGGGATTTGGGATTTGGGCTAGTAGAAGGGTAATCAGTGTTCGAAAGTGGGAGTCTTCGGGTTCTGATGTTCATTTCCCGCTTTTCGTTCTTCACATTTTGTGCAATGACCTGTTTGATTAGAGTTTTCTGAGTGTCTGATTTTGATTTATGGTGTGTAGTGTACACCGACTATGTCTGTTCTTGTTTATGCGTAGTTGCTGAGGATCTCGTTCCTATGGTTGTTATTATTTACTGCAAGCGTTGGTTTATTTCGATAGAGCTCAAATATTTTTTTAAAATTTTTTAAGGTTCTGGTTCTGTTTTGGAGCTGTCCTCACTGAAATTTAGTATGCGAACAAGGTTATGATATTTCAACCGCAAGAGATAATGGGTGCAAGTGCTACATGTCTGGAGATTTGACATGGAAATTGTTATTGATTGTATGTTTCTACGGTTTGATTATCCTTTTCTGGAATGTTAATTTTTGTTTTTGTCCTCATCAGGTCTGGTCATTGGTAAGACAATTTGATCAACCACAAAAGTATAAGCCATTTGTCAGCAGGTGTGTGGTGCAGGGGAATCTGGAGATTGGAAGTCTAAGAGAAGTTGATGTTAAGTCGGGGCTTCCTGCCACTACAAGTACTGAAAGATTGGAACTTCTTGATGATGACGAGCATATTCTTAGCATTAAAATTATTGGCGGGGATCATCGACTTCGGGTATGAATCTTGTTATGATCCTTGCACATACTTTTGTTTTCCTTTTATTTGACTGCACATGTCTGAGGACTTGTTAAAAAGGTTTGTCTCCTTCTCAAAGTTCTTATGAGGAAATTCTTCAGTTTAATAAAACACTTTGCACCAATCTATTACATATTTTTCATGTAGTGATACACAAAGATGATTAGTTGTGCGTGTTTCAATCTTTTTGACAAGCTAGGAATTAGGAGAGAATTAATGCTATTAGCTTGAGGAGTGACATTCAAAAGATGTTTATGGATTGTAATTCTAGTTTCTGTTATAGTAAAGGCCTTTAGGGATTTAACCATGCTGCCCTCATTGAGGGCACTGCCATGTTGGCCTGTTAACAAGCCTCTGAGACAAAAGCTGATGCCTTTGGATCTTTGATGACTTTGTTTCCGAAAAACATAACTTCAAACGTGATACCTTTGCTTCCGAATAGTGGAACTTGGAACGTGATGCCTTTGGTTCCATATAGAGGAACTAAGACAGATTTTGAGCGCTATTTCTGGCTGTTGATCACATTGGTCTGTTTACATAACGAGTGTAAACTAACTACTGTCTTTGAATTATCATTCATTTTTACGCAGAACTACTCTTCAATTATATCCCTCCATCCAGAAATCATTGATGGAAGACCAGGGACTGTGGTGATAGAGTCATTTGTGGTTGATGTGCCTGAAGGGAACACCAAGGACGAGACCTGCTACTTCGTGGAAGCGTTGATCCAGTGCAATCTCAAGTCACTTAGTGATGTCTCAGAGCGGCTTGCGGTGCAGGACCTCACTGAGCCAATAGATCTTCTGTGACACTTGGAGCTGGAGACACTCGGTGGAGGCCAGAGGCTGCCATGGATGAAGCTTCCGATGCTTTCGTATTTCAGAGGTTTTGGAGACGGACAGGCAGTAGTAGACATCCAATTCACATACATTGAACACGCTACCGTTTCATTTTTGTTTGCTTTGCTTTTGTCCAAAATTGTATTGTTCATTTTCCTGTGTTTAGGAGCTTCAAAACCACAGCTGTCATAAATGTCTGTAACCCTTTGATGAATGAAAAAGTAGAGAAAAAAAGGACTCGGTTCTATTCTCTGCGACATCTTGGGTTTTTCTTGATCTGAGTTTCGTTTGTGTATATACATGTGAGTGAGGATATATATTGTATCTAGGCATTTGGGTGTTGCTGATTACTTCATCTATCATCCTTTCGAAAATCATGATTAAAACTAAACGTTTTTCATCAGTACTTGAAATTCATCTCCTACATGGATTTCGAACAGTAATAATTTCCTTGGCTACTTAGCCTCTAATATTTACTACAAATTTTCTTTTTTTAATTTTGTGACAAAAAAAACCAATTTTGTGAGAAAATTGTCAGAAATTCGATTTGGTGACAAGGTTGTAACGATAAACTTACGACAAAATTAGTTTTTACTACAAACGACAATGGGTAAGGATTTACAATGTAAAATCGAATTTTAGTGTATATTGAACCTGAGATCTCATCCAACAAAATGGTGAGCAAACTGAACCAACCAATTGGTTGCATTTCAGTACGAAATTCAGTGGTTGAATATGTGACAACACCGTACACGAAAGTGAGAATAATTGGCACTGAAAGCAGCCCGCCGGATTTTCTTTTCCCACGCATTAATTAAACTAAACAGATGGCATTATTTTGGCACAAGTGTCTTCTCAAAAAAATGACTAATCAACACAGTAAATAGGACTAAAATCAACACAGTAATGGGACAACATCAAGTATTTGAAGCCCACTGAATTTACAGAATCTCACTTATCAAAATTTTAACAAAACATAGGGACATTATGTGGTAACCACCGTTAGGCCGCTTCTGCTGCAGAAGGGCAAAAACTCCCCATTCGAATGCTCCTTGCATATGCAGAGGCGTGCCAAAGCAAATTCCATAGAAGACGATATGTTATTGCACATGACCATGATAGTAAGGAGGCAAAGTCCCCTGCGGTGCACCATTCTGAATCATGCCAGCGCCCATATGAGAAGCCATAGGTATAGTTCCAGGAGGCATGTACGGTTGGTTTTGCATCTGCATGGGCATGGACTGAGGAGCTCCTGGAACAGGTGGTCCCCACGCTACAGAAGTTTGAGCCATCATGGACTGATCAGTTGGAGCAAATTGCTCCCTGTTATATCCAGGCACTGCGGGACTCATCATCTGCACTGGCTGTTGTCCAAGAATTGAAGGTTGGGAGTTCACAATTGGAATACTAGGAATTGTATAGTCTCTGCTTCGATCATTGTTGACCTGTGAAAAGCACAGTAAGCACAAAACATAGGCCAGAGATGGTATCCCGAAATCAAGTTGAAAAGGAAAAGGAACACCTAGATAAGTGGAAATGACTTACCTTTATGCTGAGATCGGTATGGCGCGAATATGAGATATGAAGCTTGCAAAACCCTCCATCGTAAATGCAATGCCCTTCCAATGCTTCCTTGGCAACAACAGCTGTTTGAACATCTGCACCATAACTATTACATAAACTACAATCTAGTTGAATATATCATCAGCCCTTGCATAACAACATGGCACCGTGTACATCAGTGGTAAAAACCTTGTACTTCATAAGTAGGACTTAGTTTTAGGCATGGACATTCCAGCTAGCAGGTTCTTGATTAACCAGATCAGACCAGCGCTTCTGATCCGACTTTGAAAACCATAAAAGAGAGTAATCAGAAGCGTACCTTGATACTGAACCAAAGCCTGAAAGCCTCCATTCTTGTCAAACATGGCAATTTTTTGAACAGGCCCAAAAGCAGAAAAGACCTAGTGGCAACAAAAAGAAAGTAAACACCATAGTTTGACGAAGAACCGTGGTCAACCAAGGCAGTAAACTATACGGACATACCATGTGTAAAACATCCAAGGTGACAGCATACTGCATGTTTTCAATAGAAGCAAGAAGCACATTGCTCTCAGGTTCTAGCTTTTTTCCATCCAGGCCCATAATCATCTACAATGAATAATGACTGAATCTATTAATGGATTCGACCTAAAAAAGAATCTATTACAAGAATTTATTAATAGAGCTACAATACAAGCTGTACATCACAATTGAGATCTAGTCTCAAGTAGAACATCAGAAGGCCAATGTTGAAAAGTGGATAACAACAAAGACATTGGGACCAAAATATTGGCCTGTCACATGAAATCTAATAAGACATTTTTGTTTCCTCACTGCATTACCTGACCACTACTTGCATCTATGGCTGATGGAGCAACAGGAAGGCTAGCATTAGTGTAGTCCCTGAATCAGCAAAACGTGTATTGCTAGAGTCAGAACGGTGGTCACCAACAAAGAGATAAGTAAAGTCCAGAAAATAAACCCTTTTCATTTTTCTTCTACAAAAAGGTACTCACAATCCATTATGACCAACCAGAGCAGGCAGTATTACATATACCCTTGTTTAAAAATAGGTATTGCCCAAGGAACTGAAAGGAAAACAAAACCAAAAACCATGTGAATACCTGCTTCGGTGACTCTGAAATTTCACACTCAAATCCGTATGTCCAGAATATGTTATCCTCAGAGTACATGGTCCCACATGCTCAGGGAGCAGATATCTAAACCAACAAAACAGAGGTCAGAAAACTAGTACAAGAACTCATCCAAGAGTTTAAAGATCCAGAAAAAATATCCAGGTAAGTAGCTTTTGCATGTGCGATCCATCTTAAATCCCAGACTTGGATACCATACCAGAAAACTGTTACAACTGTTACCTGGGTATGCATCTACTGTCCAGTGCACTTTTTGCGGAGGTTGCAATTTCAGCATCTGAAAACTGCACCAGTGCCTGAAAAAAAGAATACCAAATAAGATAGATCCAAAGGCCTATGCAAGCCATTTAGAGAATCTGAAAAATTAACTTGTCTAGACCTGGAAGCCTGCAGTCTTTTCAAAAGTAGTTATCTTGTGTACAAACCCAAAAGCTGAAAATACCTGCATCAATAGAATAATATTCAGAAAAACATACAAGCCATACATTGAGAAAACTTGAAAGCAAACTCTTATACTTGATCTGATGAAACAAAGTGCAATCCACTATATTCAAAAGTAGGCTTGGGGTGCAATTAACACTTGAGATACTGGATTACATAAAGGTGCAAGACAATCACATTGATACAACAAGGAAACGGAAAATATGCAAGCAACGAGCATGCAGAGATTGAAAAAAAATGGAAAAAAAGGAGGATAAGGAGGATGCACAGCTATTAGACTGTTGGATTAGGATGATGAGGAGGAAGAGTAGGGAAGAAAGAGGAAGTGTTAAAAAAAGGAGAAAGAAGACAAACACACGTGCTCTTTCTCCTGATGCACTAAGCTGCCATTGAAGATTTTCTCTTGAAATGGGCCTGCTGATCCATTCACATTCATGTCAAACAAAAGCATCCCGGAACAAGAAAAATTACGACCCAAAAACAAAACCCTAATGCTACTGACAAGTTCACCTCTTCTAACTATAACAGGAAAGTGAGGGAATTGCTTACCACGTGTAAAACATCAATACTGACAAGGCGCGCATCATCACCTTCGATTGTCACCAATAGTACATTTCCAGCAACATCCGCAGCAGTTTTGTTGTTCACTATTTCTTGCCTGTTGGAGTACTGTAAGTAAACAGTTTTCCCCCTTACTTGAGCGGGCTCTGAAGCCGAGGCATAATATGATATCATGCCAATAGCTTGATTCAAATCTGCCTAAAAACACAATGCAAGATAACATCAATCAATAAACTACACGATAAAAGAGCAGAACGAACAAAATGAAGCTAAACAAGACGCTCACAAATTCAATAAAAGCCTGATTGCGGTTTGCTCCAACATTGCACTTTGTGTTCACAACTGTACCAAAGGGCTTGCCCAGTTGTATCAGTTCCTCCTCCGTACACTCCCACGGCAAGTTCCTCAAATGCAGCACCTTCGAAGGCGGCTGAGTGAAACGGAACTGAGGCTGACTGGACACAGAAGACATTCCGCAACCTAACTAAACTCTCACCTACGAAACAAACACCAGAAAACAACTCAGCTCACTACGCCTTCATCCCAATTACACACAATGAACCACTACACTACATAAAATGCGTTGCATTGGTAAATATACATATCGAAAGCACGAAATTGGGTATATGTCTAGGCAAATTCAGGTTATACACATAAATGTGTAACCAAATCAAAAGTAATGCAATTTCTGTGACATTTATGTCCTCGAAATTCAACCGTGTTGACAATAATTCATAAAATACATCGGAATCCCAGAAAACATGAAAATACAACAAATTTAAGGATTCAATATCCTAGAATAACTAACACACCAATAATTGGCGCGCAAAAGCAACAAGATTAACAGGAACTTATTACAGATTGGAAACTAAAATTGGGGCAAAAATCGAAAAAGTTAAAAGTGAGAACTTTGATACCTGAAGAATTGCGAAGGGGCTGAAACCTTCGATTTCTGGAGACAACGTTGTCAATAAAATTAGGGCTGACGGAGACACAGGACAAAAGCCAGAGACCAGCCGCTGTTTATCGCCGACGTTGTGCTTAACTTAGTACAATGTTGTTTTTAGGGGCAGGAAAGATCTGCAGAGAAAAACGAAACAAAAAAAAATTAAACTGTAAAAGACGATATGACTACGACTTGTGGTAAATTGGAACCAGCAGCGTCGAGAAAGGGGTAAAGTGTTGGGCTTTTATATAACCCACGTCTTGATGATATGAAGCCTGAACCCAGGCCCAAAAAATAGTCGCCGGGCCCGTCCATTTCTATTCCACCTGGCGTTGGAGCTGTGGGATTGATGAATTCGAACATCATAACAACGACATTAATATGCGATAGCAAGGTCAAAGAAAGAAGAATACAATTTGAAGGTCTGATTCGTTCGGGCATCATAAACGACATTACGCGATCGCAAAAGGTCAAAGGAGAATAGTAGAAAACAAAGTAAATGATTGATACGAGGCTGAATTTGGTAGGTATACTGTACCAAAGATGAGAAACTAAATACCAACCATATATAGACATATCTAGGAAATTCATACCATACTATATCAAAATTTCAGTATACCCAAATTTCTAAACAAGCTTATTCACAGTCCAAAAATCATCCATCAAGAATAGCAAGATTCAATCATTTCAACAAAACAAGACATCAAGGAAGACAGAGTTCCATTCGAATCAATCAACCTTCACATCAAAAGGATCCAGAAAATAAACTAATGATTTCCAAATTACCCAATTACAAAAAAAACCCAATTCAAAAGGAATTATTTTTGTGTCGAATAGCTTCTGTCCGGCTTTGATTTGGGAGCAGATGACCTTGAGATCGAGAACGAGTTCGCCAGACTAGAGTGGCATCGCGGGCGGTAATCAAATCAAATCTAACGGTAAAAAAATGATCTAACTGCTCAAATTAAAATCCAACGGCTGAAAAATTAAAATATATTTTTTGGGTTAGATCCTAATCAGAAAATCTATAAATAAACACTCATTTATTTAACAATCAATACAACTTCATCATTCCCTCTAAGCACTTTCTTATTTTTTGTATCTCCATTTAGTTTGTTCAATATGCCTCCGTGTAGAGGAAGTGGATGATAGGAAATAAATGCAAAGCTTGGAATGAAGGGTTGAGAAAGATAAGAAATCAAGGATGATAAAATTTTAGTCAGAAAGACAAGAAAACTCAATTTTAATGAAAGTTTGTTGAAATACAATTCAAGACATTATTGACAACAGATAATCAAGGATGTGCAGTCCAAACAATTCATGCATTCCGCACCGTTCATTTTAACTCAGTTTTAGGCCGAATGAAAAAAAATATATATATCCGATTTTGAATTTTTTTAGGTTGGAATATTCATAAAATTAACTTAAGAAATTCTATCTACAAATTAACTTAAGAAAAAAAAAATTAACTGATAAAAAATTAAGGTTAAACTCCATTACTTAAAGCATAGAGTTAAATTTTAGTCTTTCGTCATTGAGACCAATGTCAAATTAGTATGGATGAATAATTGTATTTTGTGATGTCAAATTTGGGATAATGGCTCCAACCATTGGAGGTGGTCTAAGGCTAAAAATAGTGGTCTTGACACTATTAATTTATGAGGGAAGGTCGATTGGAGCATCTACTCCAAACTAATTTCGAAAATAGTACTTATAAAGAAAAAATGAGGTGAGTATGTCTATGATGTGCTAGCTGTTTTCGAAATTAACCCAAAAGCCGACACTTACAGAATATAATAGTAGAGATGAGGAGTTTGGAAGAATTTGACTCTTCAAATCCATTTGAATTCAATTCAAAAGAATACGTATCGTTTTATTTGTGGGACTGATGATGAGTTCGAACATCATGAACAATATTAATATACATCATGAACAACATCAATATACGATAGAAAAGGTTAAAGAAGAATACAACGTGAAGGTTTGAAATGAGAAGTTCGTAAAAATTCAAAATCTACTCATAATCCATTGAATTCAATTAAAAAGAAAACTAGCAAAGCAATATTCGGGAGGAGAAGAAAACTTGATAAGTGCAAGCAATACTCAGGAGGAGAGAGAGGATAAATTCAAATGACGACTACATTAAACCAACATCGGGAGAAAATCGAATCACAACCAAAGTAAAACTACATTAAAACCTCGGGGCTCTATGGCCACAGAGCCTTACAAGCTTTCAAATTGTGACATCTACTACCACATAAAAAAGTTCACAATTACGCCTGACAATTTCCATAAGACAATTGTTGAGCATTTGCGCATGTCTAATTTCTATCTCAAATGGTGCCATTTATATCTTCTAAAGAAGATCTTCCAACTAGCTCACCATACAGATTACATACACAAAAGAAAACCCCAAAAATGTTTTGACCACCAAACCCAATGTGTATATAGATCAAGTATATACATTTTCAAGTGGTGTGACCAACAAGAACATCTTTGTAAGGCGTGGTAACTGGTGGTTCATTTGCTTCCACATCTTGGTGTACATGACGATGATCATCAATATGAGCTGGTCTTTTCGATCTCCTCCTCTGATCTTCGAGTATGAGGGGAACCTGGCCTTCCCTTTCATCAATGAGCCGCTCCTGCGCCCCACCCCTCAACTTCTCCAGCCGTAGACCGTCGCTCATCTGTTGCATCTTGAACACCTTCACTACATTTGCTAATCCCCCCATCAGAAACAATAGGCTGCCTCCCATCCCCAGCCACACCCAATTCCTACCCTGCAAAGTATATATGCAATTATTCCAATAGCAACATCAAGAGCAATAGAGGACTACACAAGAAATGTAATCGTTATTGATGACCATATGTAATATGTACCAGTAGATCTAGGCCATGGAGGGCTAATCCATGTTGGTCGCGGCTATTGAGAATTGCACCGATAGTGAACAAGACACTCCCAATCATAAAAGGGATGTGCACACTTTGTTGCAAGATTTGGACATGACCATCCGCTCTCTCGTAGATTTGGCACGAGTTGTGGATAGAACCAAGCAACCACAAAATGGGTCCAGCAATAAGCATGTTCTTAGCATGTCTCTCAAGCTTCATGTACCCGTATCCTTTCTCCGCCTACATCAATAATTAATTGTAAATGTTCCAGCATCAACATTACTAAAATTCATATAGACCTTAAGTTCTTTTAAATTGAATTTAAATTAAGATTTAGTCTCTCGATTTTTCAATAAGAAGATAATTCAAACTTATAACCTCTTCCCACATTATAGGAAGAAACTGAAAATTCAACCAAATCAATAACACGCAATTGTCTCATTTGGGCAGCCGACCTCCTTTATTCCAAAATTATAAACAACTAAAAGCCGTACCATTTCAGATCTTACTAATATAGAGAAGATCCAAACCCCATGATATTGAACTATTTCAATTGAATTAAACTCACACTAGCGTACTTAAGAAATTAGGGTACAAGAGTACATATCACATTTAACAAGTCCTACCTAGAAAAGTGAAATTCATATCGCATTTAACAAGTCCTACTAGAAGGGTGAGATTCATATCAACTAAGTAGATAATATCATAACTTTACCTGAATTAGAAGGAAAAGAATGCCCAAGAAGTAGAGAACGGTGCCGAAAGCCTGAACCACCGGGACCGCAAACTCGACAAGGGCGAGCTGCACGTCCAACTCCATCATCAACGGCATCCGGTAATCGAACATGGCAAGGTGGGCCACCAGATCATGCAAATTCACCACCAATATGATTCCCAGCGCGATCAACATCAGAAAAAGCCCCGACTTGGGCTCGCTTGATAGTTGGGCCACGAAGCCCGCGAGCAACACGGCCGCCGCAAATACGTAGAGCCCGGCGTTCATGTACTCGGCCCGGTTGCGGCCCAGCCGAGGGCCGTACATCCGGAGCTCCCTTGCCGACGCTAGCTTCACCATTCTGTAATGTAATTGTAAAATTTTTTGCAAAATCTCTATTGATAAACTAAAAAGAAAACGACGTGAAAATTAGATGCTTGCTTTTGCTCTTGTGGTTCTCTTGGATTGATTGATGAACAGATTTGGGTACTCAACAACAGAGTGAATGAGTCAAGGGGTGTACGTGGCTTCGTGCATGAAGAGCTTCGATTTTGGATTTTAATAGTAAGCTGTTGCCACATGGTGGCTCGAGACTGAACTGAGAGTGATCGACACAATGCTCTAGTCAAATACCTGAGATTAAAAGGCATCTTTACTTATAAGAGAAATAAAAAAAAAATTGAGAATGAAAATGAAATACTCAAGTTTTCTGGGGTGAATACAGGTCAAGCCAAGCTCTTACCCGCTTTAGGTATCCGATTTTCATTCAATTTTTTTTTTGTCAAGCCGATTTTCATTCATTGGAGTTTTTATCTTTAAACAGGGATAGAGCCCATTAAATTTTAATTTTTAACTGTGTTAATAAACGTAGTGGACTATTCCTTACCTAAGTAAATATGCCCTAAATTATCTGAAAAGTAATTCAGATTTTCGGTATATATGGAGATGATCACACTTGCTCTAAGGTGAGGAGCTCTATATATCATGATCATGTCATTACAAGAGAATTGCAGACGCCAAAATCAAAATTTTTGACATGAAGTTTTGTCGAAACATTTTTGACAAAATCAAATAAGGGCGGGCCCGTCTTAAGGCATTCATAACACGCTATAACGGCGTCGTCACCCACCTCCCGCTGAAAATGTTGATGGCGGGAACGTGGAAGTACAGCCGATGGAAGCCAAACCTCAAATCTTTCTCAACCCTCCACCAACCCACAAAAACCCAAGACGCCAAAATAGTTTTCACCAACGTTTGCATTACTCGTCTTGTCAAAAATGACCGACTTGATGTTGCCCGGAAACTGTTCGACGAAATGCCGATGAGAACCGTCGTCTCATGGAACACCGTAATTTCTGGGTATTCGAAGTGGGGAAGATTCAGTGAAGCTGTAACTTTGTTTTCAACTATGCATCGTAGCAATGCACGGCCAAATGAGACGACTTTGTTGACAACTCTTAGCGCATGCGCGCGTTCAGGGGCTTTGATCGAGGGAAAGCAAGTTCATTGCATGGTGCTGAAATATGGGATGGAAAGTTTCGAGCTTTTGGGAAGTTCGATGCTGTACTTTTACGCCAACTGCCTTCGAATTGAGGATGCTAAGCGGGTTTTCCATGAGCTTCGTGGTGAAAATGAGTTGTTGTGGAGCTTGATGCTTGTGGGATATGTGCAATGTAACATGATGGGTGATGCTATGGAGTTGTTTGGGAAAATGCCGAAGCGGGACATTGTGGCATGGACTACGTTGATTTCAGGGTACGCTAAAAGCGAAAATGGGTGTGAGAGTGCGTTGGAGTTGTTTAGATGGATGATGGGAAGTGGTGAGGTAGCGCCAAATGAGTTTACTTTGGATTGTGTTGTAAGGGCTTGTGGGAGATTGGGAGTGCTGTCTCTAGGGAAGGCTGTGCATGGACTTTTGGTGAAATATGGTTTTGAATCTGATGAACCGATTGGTGGTGCGTTGATTGAGTTCTATTGTGGCTGTGAAGCTATTGGTTGTGCAAAGAGAGTTCACGATGGAATAGAAACCCCGTGTTTGAATGCTTCCAATTCGCTTATTGGGGGGCTTGTCTCCATGGATAGGATTGAAGACGCAGAAAGAGTTTTTAATGGACTTAAAGAAAAGGACCCAGGCTCGTACAATCTGATGATTAAAGGCTTTGCGATGAGTGGTCGAATCTGTGAATCAAAGAGGTTATTTGAGCATATGAAGCATAAAACTTTAGTTTCTTCGAATACTATGATTTCGCTGTATTCTAGGAATGGTGAGATTGATAAGGCTTTAAGGCTTTTTGAAGAAACAAAAGGGGAAGGAAACCCCGTGACATGGAATGCCATGATGTCTGGGTTACATTCAAAATCATCAACACAAGGAGGCCTTGGAACTGTATGTGACGATGCGCCGGTCATCCATAGACCACACAACGTCCACATTCTCTACTCTATTTCATGCCTGTTCATGCCTTGGGTCTCTTCAACTGGGACAAGCACTTCATGCCCAGCTGATTAAGACACCATTTGAGTCAAATATGTATGTCGGAACTTCCTTAATAGATATGTACTCAAAGTGTGGGAGCATCACTGATGCTGAAGCATCATTTACCTGCATATGCTCACCTAATGTGGCGGCTTGGACAGCTCTCATTAACGCCTATTCCGAGTATGGGCTTGGCTCTGAGGCAATGTTGCTCTTTGAGCAAATGCTAAAACGAGGAGTCATCCCAAATGCTGCTACTTTTGTGGGAATTCTGTCTGCTTGTAGTCATGCTGGTCTAGTAAATGAAGGGCTGAGAATTTTCCACATGATGGAAAAAAATTATGGAGTAAACCCTACTATTGAACACTATACATGCAGAGTGGATCTTCTTGGCCGGTCTGGTAGTCTTCAAGAAGCTATGGAGTTTATTCTAGAGATGCCAATTGAACCAGATGTGGTTATCTGGGGGTCTCTGCTAAATGCTTGTTGGTTCTGGATGGACATGGAACTGGGTGAGAAAGTGGCTGAGAAAATGTTTAATCTGGATCCCAAGTCGCTATCTGCTTATGTAACGTTATCTAACATGTATGCAGTACTGGGAAAGTGGGGGGCGAAGATGAACACAAGGAAGAGAATGAGAAGCATGGAATTGAAGAAGGATCCTGGATGTAGTTGGGTTGAAGTGAACAGGAAAGTCCATGTATTTTCTGTTCACGCTAATTCCCATCCTCTTTGTAATCTTATTTATACAACGTTAGAGCATCTTACAGCAAATATAAGCTATATTGTACAATTTGATTGTGTTTCAATGCTAATAATGGACAATGGTTCTATCAATGCAACACACTCTCATTAACTGAACTTACGCTATCGTTTTCCATAAAAGTTAAGAAGAAATTGTATGACATTGACAGCAATTATGAGATCTGTTTTGCAACATCTGGCTACTTCTGTCGCTGCCTCCTACGAGAATTATTGAAATTAGTTTGTTATTGCTCAGCAAAACAGTGTTCTATAGTATCTGAGAATCTGTTACACTAGTAAATGCAAATGTGTTAAACCTCCTTGGTTATACACAAACAAAAACGGAAGCAATCTAATCCAACATTGAGTAGATTTTCTTCAAGTTCTAGTATCTGCATTGTCAGTGCAAATTTTGAATGTTTCGTCATTAATCTCATCAAGATCCAATTCGTTTGGTAATTCCACGGTTCCCCTTTTTCTGTACTTGCAGTAGAGCACTAGTTGAAAGATGCCTAATGGACATCCGACCATGTTGGGAGTCTGCCATGCATGTCAAGAAATTCAAGTTAGTCTTTTTCTTCCATCTTTGTTTTTGACAGAAATCAGGTTAAGGGTTTAAAAGCTGTTATACAAACCGCAATGAAGAGATCATGGCTCAGTAGCCCGTATGCCATCCAAAGCGAACTAGAGAGGAACGAGAACAAGGACAAGTAGAATGGCATGAATTCAACGCTCTTAGTTAGTAACACTAACTTCTGCAAATAGAATTGATTAAACCTTCATATCAGATAAGTTTTAGTTGTGCTGAAACAAAGTTTGGGAAATGTATGTACTTACCACCATCACCAGTGGAGAAGCGTACATTGTTACTGAGGCCAATACACCAACGCTTCCAACAAATAGCTTTCGATGATGGTGGTTATGGAAAACAAAGGCTGATATAGTCGCGGTGATGCAGAACACGATGATAGCAGGTATGACAGTCAGAGTTACCTTCATCTGCAGTCTCATTGGATTCAGAAGTCAATGTATGCAGACGATAACCTATCAACGCACCAATTATTTAGACTTGCCTTTCCTCTAGCTGTGGCAAAACAGAAGTATATGAAAATGAAAGAGAACTCAAGAAGAACCCCCAAGCCATTGATGGTGACCAGCGGGAAGTTTTCCCATTTGTAGCTTACAATAGGCGATCCATACCAAGAGTAAAGGAGACAGTTAAGGAGTGCGGTGATGTAAGGTACACATGAAAACTCCTCTGTGCTTTTCTTCCTAATTATTCTGGACAAAGTAAGTCTGTTGAAAACAGATCGAATTCGTCAATGGTACTTCTGATTCATTAATCAAATGAAATCAGTTGAGGCAGTGGCATAATTAGTAGTGTTTTGACAGTTGACATTACATGGGAGTGGAAAAAAGCAACAGAGCAGCAGCATTTCCTGCAACGAAAACAACCGAGGTTATGGAATAACGTTGGCGGCCTTTTGCTCATTGCTTTAATCATTGACAATATGCTAGGTAGATAATGAAATGAACACAGTAAGAGATTCTACCCATGACTCCAACTGCTAATCGAAGCGTATCTCCCATGCTTCTTCAACCTAGGAAAAATTGTTATTTTTTGAGATTCAGGTTGAAGCAGGAACAGCAGAGTTTGAAGTGTTTAGCTGCTTGGTAATGTCATTCTGATTTCATCCACTTTTTAAGAATGAGTTGGTAGTTCATGCCATATGCAACATTCAGTAAGGTAAGTGCTTAGTATGTTTTCTTTCCGAAAATGCATTATACATGACGATAATCAATTAGCTTTTTATTAAACATAGAATACAAGTGCTGTTTACAATGAAGCATGCAGATTGAGTTTGGTTGCTGGAAATGTTTTCAAATACACTCGACAAGTAATATCAGGCATATAGATAGAATTCGTTTCATGTATTGATGAAAGTCTTAACATATGCGTAGTAAATATGTTCACAATGCACATCATCATCTGTGAGATGAAGCAGTAGATCATTTCAATGGAACAAGCCTTGTCATGTCCACGCTACCAAACAAGTTGGACAACTTTGACACAATAGTAGACTTGTACTAGAGCTAAGCTATGTTCTAACTTCTAAGGGGCCGAGATTCTTGAACTATATGAGCCACGTATCAGCCGTAGGAATGGGTCATTCCTCCTATCATCTTCTGATAGTTCAAGGTGATGATCGTTTTGTTTTGTTCCTTTGTCATAGGTAGTAGCTACAGATGTTCATACAAGCTAGTGTAACTCTGCATAGTAGTAATCTTGGAAGTAAAATTCTCTATGTAAACAGTCCAAAGTTCCTCCCCTGAAAGTGATATGTGAAATTCTGAAGAGCATACAACATAATCAAGACTATTTGTTGAACAAGTACCTTCTTACGGTACCATACGTTCAAAGTACCTTTGATAGGAAAGTAGAATGAAATTTGAATACACCACTGCCATCCATGATGGAACAATACAACTTTTGGATACAGAAAGTTCCACCGCCACATACTGTTATTATTCTAAAGATTAACCTAAACTAATGATGACAAGTTGAGGTCAGTAAGTTGCATTGTGCATGGTGACGAAAGCTTAAGAGGTAAATGGTCCTTTTGGAAAGCGGCTAACTATCTCTAGGCAAATGAGCATTAAATATTGTAGGCTTTTGGCTGATTCCCATCTCTTTCTTCCTTCCTCAATTGTCTCTCTCTCTCTCTCTCTCTGAACTCATCTGTGTTTTTGTATTGTTTCAACCACAAGTCTACAAGCCTACAAGTCAACAAAAACCACACACAACACACTTATACTTTCTTGTTTGTTGGGGAGGACATACAGCAGCACTTGTGGTTGTGGCATTCCCATCAAGAAAATTTATTCCCCTTTTCTTTTTCCTTTCGGTTGGATTCAACACTTGACATATTATAATATACTCTTTATCATATCTGTTGCCAATTCCAAGTTCAGCAGACTCAATTCTATATATATTTACACTGCATCTCTCTCATTCCTTGTTCATTCCTTTCTCCTCCATTCCCTTTTATTTTTTTTTTTAGTATAAGGTGCTATTAATGCAGAACATGGACCGGTGTCGTCGTAGGAAGCGACCCAAAATCGGCACTAGTACTTCTGAACAGTCTCAAGGTCTGTGTTTCATTCATTCATGTCTCCATTTTCTACATCCTCAGCTCCCAACTAACTTTCAATCTGTTTCATAAGTTTTACTGTTCTGGTTAACTTAGTTTTCTCTTCTTCTTTTTACGGCTCTGATTGCAGAGGTTGCTAGCAGTGAATGGCAAGTCATAAATATGACTGAACAAGAAGAAGATCTCATCTATAGAATGTACAGGCTCGTTGGACCCAGGTAATGTTTTTAACTCGTATATCAACAGATTTCATTTATTCGCTTGCTTGAATGCTGATGAACTGAGATAGGAATCATCCAATTTAATGTGCAGATGCTCACCAGTCGCTTTACCAACAATTTCTTTCGAATGTTACATTATAGGAAGTCTCAAACTCAATTGGTTATCCTCTTGATAAAATAATAAAAAGCCAATCTGCTTATTTTTGTTTATTAATCAAAATGATGTTTAGTCTTTTAGTCACACATAAGATCAACGACGGCTTTTTTGAATGCATAATCACAATCACAATCCTACCATACAAGCATTTGGATGAATAATTCATTTGTGATAGTTAAGATTAAAAAGAGATTAATTTGTAGTTATTCTTTCTGTTGAATTATTGAATGGTCATTAACATTGAAAGGTTGATTCCTTTGGTCAACAGTGCATAAGAATTATTTTCGTGTGGTTCTGATTGTAAAGTTATGATGTTGTGGATTCTTCTTCTTCTTCTTCTTCTTGGTTCCAGGTGGGATTTGATAGCCGGACGGATTCCAGGTCGAAAAGCAGAAGAATTAGAGAGGTTTTGGATAATGAGACATTCTGATACATTTGCTGATGTAAGAAATCAGCGTACAACAGAGGACTGTGGAATTAATGCTGACAGTCGAACGCTTAATGGTTTTGAATAGTTTGTCTTCTTCCTTGATGGTTTTGATGCTTCTATTCTTGTGCAGTAGTTTTGGCTATCGCAATTGTAAAACCAACAATGAAATGATAAATGGGAAAGTGAATTATAAAAACATTGGAATCGAAACTGCTAATTCAAGATTTATCAGAGAATGCATTACCTCCTAAATTCCTTATTCACATGAACCCAACACCAGTTCAAAGGTACACTCTTTTGTTAACTGGACAATCACTATCGAACATCAACAAACTTACTATAACACCCTGCCACATGTAATAATTGTGGGCGAATCAAAAAAAGGGAGGGAAAACATTACATTTCATGTATGATATATACATAGGTATATTGGAATCTCCCGTCGTAAATCATCTGTATGATGGTATGAGGTCTCTATGTTTGTATAACATTTCACTTTTTAAAACTTGACCTTATTTTGGTGTAATGAAAGGCCTATGGTACAACTGACTACTATACAGCAGTGGAAAACTTCTTAAGAAGAGCAGATTGCTGTGGCGATCACTTTAGACTGCGTATCTGCGAAGATAATCTACTCGAGCTGGATGTTTGAGCTTCATGAGAGCCTTAACTTCATGCTTCCTAACCATTTCTCTTGAAATGTTCAAGTTTCCAGCAATCTCCCCCAGCGTTCTATCGCCTTTACCATCAAGCCCGTATCTCTGTCTGATCACCAAGCTTTCTTTGGGCTTCAGTGAGTCAAGCTGGAAGAGGATATTCAGAGAAAGCATTAGCAATCACCTAACTTCCTAGCTCACAGTAAAATATGAAGTTTAAGGAATCTAAGATGTCTAGCTAGCAATCACTTTTCAAACAGAAGAAGCAGTACAGAATTACAATGAGGTTAATGGAGAGGAAAAGTGAATACCACATCATCAAGAGCAAGCCTGAGAAGAGCAGGTTTCCGTCGAGTATCACCTTCAACACCATCAACATCAGTAATGCCATTGATGTACTCCTCTTGTGTGGTTGCATGCCGTGACTGAAGAGAAAAAACAGGTTTTGAGGCCCTCAGTACTTCATGGTACCTCTCAGGGGAAATTCCAACCTTTTCAATTATCTCATCCTCAGTTGGCATCCTTTTAAGCGCAAACAACATCCCAAGCTTGGCTTTCTGGATTTCTGCTCTAACCTGTATTAACACAAAGTAATATTCATTAGTTTCCATTGCTTGGAATCTATCTTTTCTCTCCTATAAAAACTACAATGACATGCATTTTTCCTGTCATTTAAAGCAAATTCAGTTCCTTGTAGGATAACGCAGTAATTCATTTTCCTCTTCTATCCTAGAACAGTTGACTCTATTTCAGGCAAAGTCTGAATCCAATTTCAAGTTCGATACTCTTTCCCACCTAGCTCAAATTACTATCCAAGACTGCAGCCAGCAGAGAGCTGGTTATGTTAGCGACTGCCAATGCTCATGCTTTTGTACTATAATTGTAGTCAGGAGATTTGTTTCAATCATTAGGGTATTCTGATTATAAAGTTGGGGAAAGAAAGCATACCGACTCAAGGCCAAATGAGACACGAGTAAAGCTTGAGAGTGTCATTGAACGTATGATGGCATGCCTGATCCAGAACAAACCATATGTGGAAAGTCGAAAACTTCTTTTTGGTTCAAAGCGGTCAATTGCTGTAATAAGCCCTTTCACTCCTGCCTGGCAAAGGTCTTGGAATTTTGGACCATTTGCAAAGTCTTGAAAGTATTTGTTAATGACAAATAACACAAGCCGGAGATTGTGCTGCAATAGATATCAGCAATACAAGTTAGTCTTTCTGTTTCAAATTTCGAACCCAAAATTGTTAACAGTATGCAAGAGTTGATATAGCAATGCTGCACATAAAGGGAGTAGAAAGCAAGACAAAGCTTGCCTTGATGAGCTTGCTTCGTGCAGCTCGACCAACTTCCAAATGTCTTTTCACTTGAGCTACACTCATACTTGTTGCCTCAGCCAATTCAACGTTTGTTGGTTCTCTCCCTAAATCTTTCTGTAAATTCTCTTTCACTTTATTAAGACCCTGAATCATGATAAAAACAATCAATTCAGCTGCAGAATACAACACAAGCACAATGCCACTTACAGCCAGAAAGCAGAAATTTGAGAAAGCTCACCTTCATAGGTTGCATTAACTTGAACAACCAAGCATGCTCTGAAGAAGTAAGAACTGGAGGTATCTTCATTTTTTTCCAGTCCAAACTGGCCAGATCAGTTGAAGCCGAATACGCTCTTACTAGCTCCTCAATCTTCTCCTTTTCATTCTTTCTATCTTTTTTCTTTCGAACTACCGAAGCAACCACTTTCTCATCCTTATTCCATTTCAATGCAACCCTTTTATCAAGACTCAATCTTTTAGCCCTCTTGGTCCTATTCCTCACCACATTGTTACTCGCTCTCTTCTCTTCTTTGTCATGATCAGTCTCACTCGTTTTCTTCCTCCTTTTGCGACCTCTCTTCCTCATTCCATCCATATCTTCCACATCCGAATCAGCTTCAACCTCGGGGCTACGCTTGTACAAGTTTTCAAGTTTGGCAGCGGCTTCATTGTAGTCCACGTCCAAGGTACAAAGAGATGCTACATCGGTAGCAGCAGCTTTCACAATTTTAGCAAGTTTTCTAGCTTTCCCTAGTCTCTTTTGGTGCTTCTTCCGCGATTCTATAGGTAGAGGTATTTGCTCCTGCGGCGCAACCAATGCTGCCTTATTGGATTCATCTGTTTTGAACGCAACAACCGCAGGCTTTCTCCGTGCAAATCTCCGACTAGTTAAATTCGTGCTCAACCCTAATGGAGTCCTCGAAGCTGAGCTAGAAACTGTCACCACTCCCATACCAAGTTCCCGCCAAATTAAAAGTTCCAACGGATGAGTCAGAGAGCTTTATCTATGCACCAATTCTGCAACCACACATAAAGGAAATGCAACCAATTCTTATGATCTTTATTATAGTCGGATTTCAAAACATGCAAACTGATCTTCATTTTCACTATTAACGGAAGATTCACTTTCGAACGGGCCATAAATTCACAAAATTTATCTAAAAAAGAACATAGTGAGCAGTATGTAAACTACTAATAGAGTTGTAATCTTAAAGTCGAAAGCTTAGTTAAAGAGATAGGGAACAAACCAAACCAGTTAACTTCACAACATTACTGATCATGACAAGTTTCCACATAACATAACATTGCATTAATTTTCTAGGAAAACAAACACAACCCATGATAGTTCATTTGCAGGCATTCATACCTGAGTTGCAGAAACAATGCCGGAACACGATCCGATGATGACTAGATCGTCGCAGAATCTCGGAGTACGAATCAAGAAAGTTCGAGACTTTTTTTCTGGTACAGAAGAAAGTTCGCCACTTTTAATGAAGGGAATCCCCAACGTAAATACGCGAACTACGGCGTCCACAAATAACAAGTCTGCAGAATCGACGGTGGGGACTGAACTGGTCTTGGATCAAGACGGCGGAGAAGTGCACACGTACATCGTAAAGAGAAGTGTTCTTTGTCCGAACTGTGGCGTGGCCGGATATGAGTGGCTGAGAAGATATGTGCCGGAAACCTGTGGACGACGTTGGTGCCACATGGGCTGGTTCTTATTGGATATGGCGTTCCTTCTCATTTGTGGGACCTACTGGAGTGTGGTGGTCGTTGGCATCTATACGTTGCTCAATTGCAGCCATTGAGCTATTTGGGTTTCCACAATTATTCAAAGAACGAGAGTTACACAATGGAAAGAAGGCCCAAAATGGAAGAAAGTTACACTGATGGGAAGAAGGCCCAAAATGGAGTGGGCTAGTTTTTGTTTCTGGTTTACGAGAGAGAAAATGAAATGGTCTAAAATAAGTCCTAAATGTAAATAATTCACCGTTAAATACAAATTAATAATGAAACTAAATGATTTGAGAATGATAATTAATTTTAGAGAGTTTAATACGTGAAAAAGGCACCAAACTACAACCTCTCAATTCTCTGTCGGACGATAGAACTCAAAATCTCATATTTACCTGTTTTTAAGTTTAGTCTTCCAACAGAGAACAGAAAGTCCGTGATTTGGGGTTGTTTACACTTAATATACTCTTCAAAATCAATCAGCATGCTCAAATCGCTCGGTTTCACTGTTAATTTATATTTAACGGTGAATCTCTTACGTTTAGTACTTATTTTAGACCCTTAATGCAGCCTTTCTCATAAATTTATGCACTGCAATGGACCATTTTGATTCATTACTTCTGTCTTACTACATGCATAAGTGAAAAAACTTATGTGTCCCATCAAAATTCTTTATTCAATACTTTGAAAAACGTTAAATTATAGGGGTATTAGCCAATTTGCCCCCTCAACTTGTGTCCTGTTTTGATTTGCCCCTTTAACTTGTACTTTGGAAAATTAACCCCCTTAACTTGCATTTTTTGCCAATTTCCCCCCTTGCAATCAAAATTAACATACTCTCATCCAATTTTCCGTTAAATACACTCACGTGACTTGCACATAAAGAGCTTTTTTCGTCATTTACCATCATCGAGACATTTATGTGCTATTGATTGGGTTGAAGTTCGTTGACAACATTGATGGCGTTGCCGGTCTTAAGAAGATGATGACGAAGAAGAAGAGTAAGAAACACGACAAAATGCCCATCATGTATAGGTTTTGTAACTCAATTTGATGGAATTAGCTTAATTTTAGACAGAAAGGGGGGAAATTGGCTAAAAATACAAGTTAAGGGAGTTAATTTTCCAAAGTGCAAGTTGAGGGGGCAACAAATCAAAAGTAAGGTACAAGTTAAGGGGGCAAATTGACTAATACCCCTAAAATATACTAGGTAAGAGAAATAATTGATTTTTATACCAATTCGTTTCCTAACCTGTCTGATTCATATTATTTGGTAAACCAACGAAATGTCATATGAGTGGTCCTAGTATTTCCACTCGGCTAAACCCTTTGGTCAACAATTGGCCCGTGGTATGACCATCAATTCATGTGGAAATACTAGAATACATGCATGATGCATGCCTACTAAGATTGCGGCTACATAAATAATTTATGCACCATCTAGAGCATTACCCTGGAAATTCTCTCCATCTTTGAATCCCTTTGTTTCTTCCACATAAAGTTAGGGTTCCTACTACTTTTACACCAATCATTGAACTCAAATATGGTTGAATTGGTCCAAATTTTGTTTTGAATGATTTAGTCATATATGTTGAATATACTAAATATGTTCATGGTCTTATGCTTACTGATTTTTTTAATTAGATTGTCATATTCGATTAGACCATCATGTCAAACAATCTTTCAAAGTCATTACCTTGCGTAAGTACGACATGGTACAAGTTTTAGTCATATCAAATTTCTTACATATGAAATCTCCAAGAAATAAATTATTTTAATGATTCATTTATTTATATACCCTTTAAAATAAGTAAAGTCGAAAAAGTGAATGGAAAACAAACACAGAAACACAACAAGGCTCGTTGATTGTTGATCTTTCGGGTTGGGGGTGAGCTTGATCAATTAATTAGTGACTTATCATCTTGCTAAACAGACATAGGTGTTGGGTGGGGGCTGAAAGTTTTTTTTTATCATAAAAAAAGTTTTTTTGTTGGTGTCTGTCCCAAATTTTTTAAGATCCCACACATAAACATCAACAATATAGCCCATTTGTTGTGGTTTTTTTTTTTTTTTTTTTTTTTTTTTTTTTTTGGGTTTTTTTTTTTTTTTTTTTTTAAATTTTTAAAATTTTGCACCCCAACGAACGTGTTTGGTGCAAGGAATATAGTTATAATTATATATTTTTTTTTTTTTTTTTTTTTTTTTTTTTGTTGTGTGTATATATAGATTATATGTGCAAAGGATGTGTGTGTGGTATCCAATCATCAAATTTTTTTTTTTTTTTTTTTTTTTAGTTAGTAATACTGCACGCAAGGGTGCAACGCGCCAAAGTGGGTACTATTTATGTAGGTGCTCCACCCGAATTGCACCTTTTTTTCATTTTTCGTTCCACCCCAACAGGGGCAGGGGCAATGGGGCGATCACTATTCACTAAAATAAAAAATAATTCAAGTCAACTAAAAATAATACAACAATTAATTAAACGGCATCCGATAAAAAAATACATAAACTTTTATTTAAAATCTCAAACAAACCATTACATAAAATTAAATACAAAATAATAACCGCTACAATCCAACTTATTCTTCAACATCATTCCTCCAAGGTTGCTCTGGGTAGTACGGGGTTTCATGACTTCCGCCAGCGCTTGACCCTCCACCTACCTCGGGATCATCAACTGGAAACAATTCTCTCCTCATGACGTCCATACGTTTTGCCTTCCAATATTTGGCAGTTAGGGGAGAAAACTTGGATGTATCCATTGACATAGTTTGATAATCTTGCATAGCTTGATTAGCAGCTTGATTATCCGCGGCAAGTTTATCCAATCTTTGTTGGAGTTCCGCCTTTCTGTCCGTTTCTCTTTCCCTGATCTCTTGAATGGTAATTGCACCTTGCTGTACAATTTGCTCAAAGAATCTTGATGTCTCAGTGGGAGTTTTGTTCCTTGCCGCTCTTGCTTCCTTGGCCTTTCTTCTCCCTAGAGGCCTTGTTATCCGAATGGGGGTGTCATCATCGGATAAATTCTCCGCAGCTGGTGAATCTTCACCCGGCGTTTCTTCTGGGATGTGCATACTGATGGGTGTATCCTCCAAAATTTTGAAGCGATGACTATGCTTCACAATATCCCATAAATCATGGTTAGTGAAATTCCTTGTGGTTTTTGCCCTGGATTTGTAAAATGCTTGTATGGCATCTTCCTACACACAAAAAAAAAATCATGCAAACTTAGACAAGTATATAAAGATAAATGAAAAAATTTATATATAAATAACAAGGATAAAAAAAAATACCAAAGCTTGTGCATTTGAACCACTTTGTTGTACAACGGCTCGTCCTTGTCTAATAGCATACCGCCAAGCATTGAACTTTACGACCAAACGTTTCCAGTGAGTTTGAATACCTGAGGCGGTGCGGGATGTTCCGGGACTTCGCCTATCGAATTCCTCTGTGATTTTATTCCACAATAAATCTACCTTTATCTTGTTGCCGGTGATTGGATCGTGAGAAGTTACCCACCAAGCTTCACACAGGTGGATGTCCTCCTCATTTGTCCAAGTCGCGGCATCGGATGAGGACATTTTGTAACTAAAAGAAACACACAAATGAAAGATAGATATATGAGGGAGGGAGAATTTGTGAAGATTTGTTGTGGTAAGTGTAAAATCTGATTGGGTATTTATAGAAATTTTTTTTACAATTTTTCCAATTTTTTTTACAATTTTTTCACCTTTTTTTATGATTTTTTTGCTCAATTAATCGTGGCCGTCCGATCTGGAGATCGACGGCCAGGAAGGTGCCACGTGGCGCATTTAAAAATTTTGCCCGTTTGTAGCCGTTGGGGCTGACGTCAGCAGGGCTGACGTCAGCATAAGTAGCCGTTGCATTCAAAAATTGTCGGCAGCCGAGCTTTCCACGCGCCGCAAGCGCGCACGCGCCGCACGCGCCAGCGCGCGGACGCTCCTGCACGCGCTGCACGCGCCATCAACCTTCGGCACCCACCCGCGCCTCACGCTCCTCTCCCTCCGCACGCTCCCCCATTCGCTCGCACCGCCCGCTACAGTGGAGGGGCGGAAAGCAGCCCCTCCACCCCGAACTCTGCACCCGCCCCTCAGAAACAGTCCGCCCCTGCCCCTCGCGGTGGAAACCGGGTTTTGCTTGGAGGGGCGATTTTCCGTCGGCCCCACCGCCTTTCCGCACCGTTGCACCCTCCGCGGTGCAAATGCTCTTAGAGCATTTGCACCCCAAGGGGCGGGTGCAAGGGTGCAAAGGGCAAGGGTGCAACCCCAAAGGTGGGTACTATTTATGTAGGGCCCACCCGAATTGCACCTTTTTTTCATTTTTCGTTCCACCCCAACAGGGGCAGGGGCAATGGGGCGATCACTATTCACTAAAATAAAAAATAATTCAAGTCAACTAAAAATAATACAACAATTAATTAAACGGCATCCGATAAAAAAATACATAAACTTTTATTTAAAATCTCAAACAAACCATTACATAAAATTAAATACAAAATAATAACCGCTACAATCCAACTTATTCTTCAACATCATTCCTCCAAGGTTGCTCTGGGTAGTACGGGGTTTCATGACTTCCGCCAGCGCTTGACCCTCCACCTACCTCGGGATCATCAACTGGAAACAATTCTCTCCTCATGACGTCCATACGTTTTGCCTTCCAATATTTGGCAGTTAGGGGAGAAAACTTGGATGTATCCATTGACATAGTTTGATAATCTTGCATAGCTTGATTAGCAGCTTGATTATCCGCGGCAAGTTTATCCAATCTTTGTTGGAGTTCCGCCTTTCTGTCCGTTTCTCTTTCCCTGATCTCTTGAATGGTAATTGCACCTTGCTGTACAATTTGCTCAAAGAATCTTGATGTCTCAGTGGGAGTTTTGTTCCTTGCCGCTCTTGCTTCCTTGGCCTTTCTTCTCCCTAGAGGCCTTGTTATCCGAATGGGGGTGTCATCATCGGATAAATTCTCCGCAGCTGGTGAATCTTCACCCGGCGTTTCTTCTGGGATGTGCATACTGATGGGTGTATCCTCCAAAATTTTGAAGCGATGACTATGCTTCACAATATCCCATAAATCATGGTTAGTGAAATTCCTTGTGGTTTTTGCCCTGGATTTGTAAAATGCTTGTATGGCATCTTCCTACACACAAAAAAAAAATCATGCAAACTTAGACAAGTATATAAAGATAAATGAAAAAATTTATATATAAATAACAAGGATAAAAAAAAATACCAAAGCTTGTGCATTTGAACCACTTTGTTGTACAACGGCTCGTCCTTGTCTAATAGCATACCGCCAAGCATTGAACTTTACGACCAAACGTTTCCAGTGAGTTTGAATACCTGAGGCGGTGCGGGATGTTCCGGGACTTCGCCTATCGAATTCCTCTGTGATTTTATTCCACAATAAATCTACCTTTATCTTGTTGCCGGTGATTGGATCGTGAGAAGTTACCCACCAAGCTTCACACAGGTGGATGTCCTCCTCATTTGTCCAAGTCGCGGCATCGGATGAGGACATTTTGTAACTAAAAGAAACACACAAATGAAAGATAGATATATGAGGGAGGGAGAATTTGTGAAGATTTGTTGTGGTAAGTGTAAAATCTGATTGGGTATTTATAGAAATTTTTTTTACAATTTTTCCAATTTTTTTTACAATTTTTTCACCTTTTTTTATGATTTTTTTGCTCAATTAATCGTGGCCGTCCGATCTGGAGATCGACGGCCAGGAAGGTGCCACGTGGCGCATTTAAAAATTTTGCCCGTTTGTAGCCGTTGGGGCTGACGTCAGCAGGGCTGACGTCAGCATAAGTAGCCGTTGCATTCAAAAATTGTCGGCAGCCGAGCTTTCCACGCGCCGCAAGCGCGCACGCGCCGCACGCGCCAGCGCGCGCACGCTCCTGCACGCGCTGCACGCGCCATCAACCTTCGGCACCCACCCGCGCCTCACGCTCCTCTCCCTCCGCACGCTCCCCCATTCGCTCGCACCGCCCGCTACAGTGGAGGGGCGGAAAGCAGCCCCTCCACCCCGAACTCTGCACCCGCCCCTCAGCAACAGTCCGCCCCTGCCCCTCGCGGCTGGAAACCGGGTTTTGCTTGGAGGGGCGATTTTCCGTCGGCCCCACCGCCTTTCCGCACCGTTGCACCCTCCGCGGTGCAAATGCTCTAGTTTATCTTTTTTTGTTTTGTTTGCTTGTTTGTTCGGCTCCCCTGCTACTCGCCTGCCTCTTTTTTGTTAGTTTTTTTTTTTTTTTTTTTTTTGGTGTTTTTTTGTGGTTTTTTTTTTTGGGTTGTGTTGGGCTTCGGGGTCTTTTCTTTTATTATTTTTTTTTTTTTTTTTTTTTTTTTTTTTTTTTTTTTTTTGTTTTTTTTTTTTTGTGGTTTTGTGAGGTTTTTAAAAATTTGTGAAATTTTTATTTTTAGGTGTTTTTTTTATTATTTTTTTGTTCCGGCGAAGGAAGAGTGTGTTTTTTTTTTTTTTTATTTAAAATAATTTTTTTATTAAAAGAAGAGAGAAAGGAGGAAAGGGCGTTTGTCTTTATCCGCCCCGTCTCCCAACGACATAGCCATTAAGAAAAAAAGATACGAATTTAGTCGACCTCCTTACGGCCTAATTATTTGAGGGAATTAGGCCCGAATTAAACTTCTACACCCGCTCTACTAATCCCTCATTTCTTGGAGGAGTATTGCTTCAAGCCACGGTGGTCTGTCACCCACCCAAAAAGCTGGGTGGGTGAGGGACCACCCTCTACAATATTGTTAAAGATAATGATTAAAAAAAATTGTAAATACTGATGGTGCTATGGATGATGAATCGACAATTTAATATAAATTAAAAATTGAATGTGTTGTTAAGCAGACTGAAACATATGAGATTACTTAAGACACAGTAATTCAAGTTGACATCATAACTGATTATACGATATCAATTTTCACTACATATCTGACTGTTTATTGTTTTAAGTCAGATCATTAACCGATCATTTATTAGATTATCGTTTTGCTTAATGTCATCATAGTGGGGGTTGGGTTTACGGTCCGGGCTTTATTCTTGTCTCTTCTCTTCCCAACATCGGAGATCCAGTCCAATTTGAAACAGTTAACGTAAGCAAAGTTCTGAGACTGACGTCGAGCGTGTGTCGCGACCTATTCAGCCACAGTAGGGGTAGGGGCAAAAGAAGACTAGTAACAGCAACGCGTTTGTTTGAAGATTCTTTGGTCTCCTCCCTATTTTACTTAGTCGTTGACTTTCTTCTTTGCTTCTAATGTAATCAGTGTGTCTGTTTGTTAAAATTCTGTCCTGGAGCTTAGAATTTATAACGCAATTAATTAAGGGAAAATACCAATGAAGTTTTTTGATTTCTCTATCCCTACAATTGCTAGTATGAAAAACAATTTTATTATAATTCATTATTTTATAGTTAAAAATCTAAGATTTTTGAGCAAACTGTTATTACTTTATAGATTAACAACAACCACCACAGGTTCATTTCTAGATTGCAATCCTTGTAATCTTCCTTGCTGACACTAACAATTGTCTAGTCAGTAAGCGACTTACGTGAAGGGCGCACGAGGCTGAAATGGTCAGCAATTGGACCTCTTACTCTGTCATTTGAACATCTCCAATTCCTATGACCAAAGACTGGTCTCCCATGAAGACATTCCACTCAAGAATCTCAGTCAAACTTTCTTTCCCTCACTTTATTTGATTCAAAACTAAACAGAGCATCCTCTTAAATCCCTTATAACCATCTCCCCCATCCTTCCTCAACTCCCCACCTTTTATATCAACCTTAATCTCAAGTCTTTTTGTAGTAATTATAAGCTTATAGCTGCAAAGAGACATCTTTACTTGCAAATCTTGAAGACCCAGTTTTTTGTTTTGTTTTGAATGAGACACAACTTCACAAATGGAGAACATGAATATGCAGTCTGAGCAAAACAGTCTTGTGAGTGAGCTAGCTCAAGGCAGGGAGCTAGCTAGGCAGCTGAAGATCCACCTCAATGGTCCGTCTTCCTCCCATGGAACCAGAGAAATGTTGGTTCAGAAGATCATAGTTTCGTACGAAAAGGCGCTTTCCATGCTTAGTTCTAGCAGCTCTGTTTTAGCAGGGGAGCAGCAGCTGCCCGCAGGTGTTGCAAGAATGATTGAGTCTCCGCCACATTCTCTGAATGGAAGCCCCCGAAGTGAAGATTCGGACCGCGAAATGAGGGATCAGGACCACAAAGATCCCTCCAGGAAGAGGTACTTTTCATCACAATGTTTTGGTTTATCAATTAGTACTTTACATGATGTAATTGCTCAATGGTTTAAGTATATAACTTGGAAGTTTGGTATTTGTTGTAGGAAAAGTATGCCAAGGTGGACACGGCAGATAAGAGTTTCATCAGGTATGGCGCTTGAGGGGCCTCTTGATGATGGATTTAGCTGGAGGAAGTATGGCCAAAAGGACATTCTTGGAGCCAAATATCCAAGGTATTTCTACTTGCCTGATCCTCTGTTGCTCTCGCTAATGTCATCGAAAAGAAGAAGTTTGATACTAAATTGGATTGTTTATTTTTGGCAGGGGCTATTACAGATGCACTCATCGCAATGTTCGAGGATGTCTTGCCACAAAGCAAGTGCAACGATCCGATCAGGACCCGTCAATCTTCGAAATTACATACAGAGGAAGGCACACATGCTCACAAGCCTCCCCTACATCATCCTCATTGCCTGATCAAAGGCCAGAAGGATCACATTTAAGCTCGGTTGACACGCAACAAAATCAGCGGCATTCGCTATGTGACACGCTCTTAAGCCTCCCGGAAGGCCTAAGAGTCATAACAGACGGCTTAGACAGTCGTGAGGATTTGCCTAATTCCATGATGAACAACAATTTCGGGGGAAGTTTTTCGCCGCCTTCGTTTTTGGCACCGGAAACTTCTGGAACAGATTATTTCTCAGTAGCACTGTCTCAGCAGCAGGGATTTGGAGGCAACAACAATTTTCATCAGAATGCAGAGATGATTTCAGCTGCTACTTCAGCTACCAATTCTCCAACTGTTGGGTTGGACTTCCCATTTGGTCAACCTGATCAACTATCCCCCCACTTCACATTTGGTGAACCAGGATTCTTTTCCTAATTTGGTACAACAATACAAGTGAGGGAGTAGCAACTGTTTGTTCTAGTTCTTTTGTGATAAGCAGTAGAGTAGAGTACTCTATGTAGCATCTTTTTTTACTTTGATACAACTGATATTGGTAACGGCGGAATAGAAGTCGGGACCTCAGATGCAGGACTGGTCTAGATGCAAAATCTTTGAGTAGTGTGGTATGCTCCACTTTAAAATTGATTAGGAAACTGAAATGAAATTGTCTAATTTGTAATTTTTTTCAAGTTTATTCAGGTGAATTAAACTGAATAAAATCTTTGGGGTTTTTCCTAATGCGCCCCGCGGGCCGTTTCTTTTCCCTAATGTTTGTGGCAGCCTAATCCTTTCCAAAATGTCAAAAGTGTTCCCTAATTGCAAACGGAAGCCCCTCACAATTCACCACCCAGTCCTTCACAATTCACCGAATGTAAAGCCGACTGCCTCACCAATCCGCCGCCCAAGCCGGACCAACAACCGATCCAAATTCAGACCGGAGTGCTCCGACGAGCAACCCAGCGGCGAAATTCCAACGATGCTCTTGATGAAATTACGATGGTCCGAGCTGCGACTCGACGACCATTCGTCGTCATGGATCTTCAAGATCCGGCGATGGAGACGATCGGACTAGGGATGGCTAAGCGACGGCTTAAGGTCCATGCCGGCGTCTCTTCACTCAAGATGACGTCGTTGACAGGTTGTAAATATCCCGGTGAGAAACGAAACGGGTTGTTCGATTCCGGCGAAGATTTCCAACCGCATTTCTCTGCGGAAGATACCGGCGAATACTCCGCGTCCCGAGCGGTAGGCTTTAGGATGTGGTAGCCGCAAATCATCCAAATTGGGGGTCGGTGCTTTGGTGAGCGCGCGGGTTCGCGAATCAGGGAAAACCGATAGGATTTCTCTGATTTTCTGTGAGAAATTGGCCGGGTTTTCATTCTTTTTTTCTGGGTTTTTAGATTGAAAGTTGAGTAAATTCTGTTGAAGTTTGCTTGGAATTTGTGTTTTTAGATTTGAGTAATTTGGGCTGAAGTTTGGGAATTCAAGTTCATTGTGAATCTGGGTTGGTATTGTTTTGATGAGATTGGTAGAATGGCGTGAAGTTACCGGGAAAAATGGCGTGAAATTGCCGGGAACAATATGAATACTATGATGGACTATGGACATACTATGATGGACTATGAGGGACTATGGCTGCACTATAGACGCACTATAAGGGACTATGAACGTGCTGATGAATTATAACTAATCTGTACTCGAAAGACTATGAGAGACTATGGCCGCCCTATGGGTGACTATGGCCGCTCTATGGCCTCCCTATGAGTGACTATGGCCGCCCTACGAGTAACTATGAGGGACTGTGAGGGGGGGGGGTGGTGGGGGTGGGGGGGGGGGGGGTGGGGGGGTGGGGGGGGGGCTGTGAGGGATTCGGGGTGTTTTTTGTTTTTTTTCTTCTTTTGAGTTTGAGAGGGGTGTTTGGTGTGGGGGAGTGTCGGTTGCTGTGGTTGCTCTCTGGTTTTTTTACGGGGTTTTTTTTGGAAGGTGTAGTGTTTTTTTTCTTTTTTTTTTTGCCCCTTCCTCTTGGGGCGTTTTAGAACACAATTAGGCCTCTTGGGCCATTTTGGACAATTTCCCAGTTTTTGTGTTTTTTTTTTTTTTTTTTTTTTTTTTTAAATCTTTTTACCAATTTTGCTTCTTTTTTTTGGGTATGGGCCTACAAAGCTGTGGCGTATGAGGCATGCATCCAAACAAGGCCCAAACCACTTTATACAGCCCGTGTACAATTCAGGGCCATTTCTTCACCATTTCCAGCATATTAAAAAGAAAAATTTTGGGGAATTGGCTAAAATAAGCTGATAGCCAAACCCTCTTGCTAAAATGTTCGGTCAGGTAATTTTGTGCTAAAAATAGGCAAAATTTTTGCCTAATTGCACAAGAAACCCCTCTGCTAAAAATAAATTACTCTCCACCAGATTCATAGCTCAACCCAGATTTACAAAGCTTTCCTCTGCAAATCCAGATCCAACCACCACCAATCACCTCGCTCTCGCTGGCCTCCGACGACGCCGTCCAGGGAAGGCTCTTCTGGATTTGCCCATCGATCTGTGCAGCTGCATCTTGATGATGGGGTCCACCACCGACGCCACCGCCACCGACTTTCTCACCCTTCATTGTCCTACTCGCTGGCGAACTCGGCGATTCACTCGTCGCCTCCCGTGCCGCCCGCATCGGCTCAGTCTTCATCGCCTGACCTCTCGGCGTCTGATCCTGCTCCATGACCAGCGAAATCGAGCAGTTTGAACCGCAGCGACCTCAACATTGCCGACGGAGATGGAGCTGGAAACTCCAGCGGAGGACGAGAAGAAAGCCGGGATCCCGTCTGGAGTGATTGCCGGTGTCGGATTGGTTGGGCTAGGCGCGTTCGTGTACAAGAAGCACTTTATGATGCCGAGCTCGCATTCGGAGTGAATGTCGCATTGCTATGTTTTTGGATTTGGTTTTTTGTTTTTGATTTTTCCTTCTAATCGGCTGTACTAATTAGTAAAAGTTGGTAGAATGTTTGTGTAATTGTTTCATTGATGTTGGTGGTGTGGTTTGATTGATGTTCGTGTTGTGGTGTAATGCTTACATTATGTGCAAGAATTAAGAGAATTGATGTTCAATTTTATGAAATTTATTATTTTCAATTGTTGAAAGGCTCAATTTGTGTGTTTGTGTTTGGTGTGATTTTGTTATCTTGAATGGGTAAAATGTAGGAGACGAGTTTACACATGCCGGTCACGATCCCAGCGCCGAATTCGAAGGCGGCGGCGATTGCGGTATTTGGGTGGGGATGGATGCTGCTGAGTTGTGTTTATAGTCCTCTATGCGGGTTTTTTGTGAATCTGGGTTGGTGTTGTGTTGATCAGGTGGGAAGAATGACGTGAAGTTGACGTTTATGGACTACGAACACACTAGGATGGACTATGATCACACTATGATAGACTACGGTTATACTACGCTGGACTATGAGGAACTATGGCCGCACCATGGGCGCACTATGAGGGACTATGAACGCACTGATGAATTATAACTAATCTGTACTCGAAAGACTATGAGGAACTATGGCGCACCATGGGCGCACTATGAAGGACTATGGACGCACTGATGAATTACAACTAATCTGTACTCGAAAGACTATGAGGAACTATGGCGCACCATAGGCGCACTATGAGGGACTATGGACGCACTGATGAATTACAACTAATCTGTACTCGAACGACTATGAGGGACTATGCGGAACTATGGCCGCACCATGGGCGCACTATGAGGGACTATGAATGCATTAATGAATTGCAACAATTCTGTATTCGAAAGACTATAAGGGACTATGAGGCACTATGATCGCATCATGGCCGCACTATATACCCAGGGATTTTATTGCAAATTGCAAATAGTAATTTATTTTTTCAGAAATGGACTACGCTTACACTATGATGAACTACGATCACACTATGGTGAACTACGATTACACTACGACGGACTATGACCACACTATGATGGACTACGACCAAACTTTGAGTGCTCAGGGATTCACTTGCAAAATTACTGTAGCATTTTGCCTAGTGAAGCACAACCCGCTGCCCGTTGCCTATTTTAGCAAACAAGTTTCCCCATGGGCTTATTTTAGCCAATTCCCCAAAAATTTTGAGGAGCTTATTTGTGAATGTAGTAAAAAAAAAAAAAAAAAAAATCTGAACAGTTCAGGGATTAAAAAGAACTGTGAAATTGAAATGCATACATGAATTAAGGCCTTGAGAGAAATATGCTCAATTACAAAGGGAGTTACTCTAGCTAATCAAAACAAGTTATGTCTAATTAATCCTAGCTAGCTACAATTACAAATTGGTCAACAAGAATATGGTACAAAATGCATGCCTAAATCTTCCCACATTCTCTTTTATTAGCAACACGTGAAACAGCTGAGAAAGCTTCTGAACTAACTACCTGTAATAAATTAGCGTAATTACAGAAGTAATTAGCAGAATGTTTGCTGGATTTGGAGAGCCAGCTCCTCGGCGCTAAGTTGGCATTCAATTCCAATCTAGCAACAAAAACACATAAGTCACAATTTAAAAAACACAACAATCCCAGAGAAATTATATTTTGTACTGGTACCACGGGTACTGGGTAGCTAGAAAATCAATGTCTGAAACTGAAAGATATAGATACCCTAGATTTCCGCAATTTTTTTACAGTGGGGTTTGAAGGAGAAAAATCATTAATATCCATCACCATAAAATGTACGGCCGACCTCATTACATGTACAGTACTCGGTTCTTTTCACAACAGAAAATGAAGTTATTTATCATGTGTATTAATGAGAGAACAGTACTTTTTCAAACGAGGACAAAAATATTGTTAGGTTCGTAGACACGATCGATCTTAGCCAAGTTCGTAAAGTACTTTACTTTTGTTTACTAGCTAGTTGATTAAGAATATTGATATGTAATGAAAACTCAAAAGTTCGTGCTGATAGTTCAGATGGTTAAGAGCGTGACTCTTAGTTTTGTTTCTCCTATCGAAAGTATGTACTTGGTTTATGTCCTAAAAAATAACTAGCTAATTACATGTGCTTAATTAAATATGTATTTGGGTAAACCCCGAAATGAATGAAGAAATTAATAAATGTACCTTGATGGTGAAGGAGTTATGCATTGTGTCGTCGACGGTGGTGATGCTGACATGGAGAATCTCAAGCGAAAGGTCTTCAAGAGCGGAAATGATTCTGAGAGCTTGCCCCGGTATCGGAGGCGAAACCGTTTTCAAGAGCACATTCGCGCCGGAAAACTTCACCTCCACGTCAGCGACGGCGGACTTGGAGTTGGCGAAAAGGTCGTTGAGGTTGTCAATGCTGTTGTTGTTGTTAACGGAGGAGGAAGCAGTCGAGCAAGTCGGGGACGGCTCGAGTGATGACGTGGCAGCAACGGTCGGGCTCGAGATTAGATAATTATTGTTAGTGTTATGATGATTAGGTAATATTTGTGGTGGGCCTTGTGGGAGTGTTAATGTTCGGGAAGTGGAAGGCTTGTACGGGCTGGTGGGCTGTGGGGTTCTTGGGCTGATGGCGGCCGCGAGGCGGGGGCTGAGAGGGGGTTTTCTTGGACTGAGGACCGGCGGAGAGGGACCGGCCGAGGCCGGCGGTGGTCGGGGACTTGAAAGCTGCTGCCTAGGGCTTAAGACGTCGACGGAGTATGACTTGCGTTGCTTTTTGGCCTCGAGCGATTGAAGGACTTGTTGGAGTTCATTGATGTAATCAACCACCCCTCCAATTATTGATGCTTGATCTCCCTGCATAGATCATTAATTCATTAACTGATTAATTCAGACAACAAATGCAACAAAACGGACACAAATATTATTGCAATAAAACAAATTTATGAACTTAGTACTTTCTTCAAGTAGCTATTGTTACTAATAAGTGCTGGTAGATGTTGTGCACATACATGGTAAGTTTTACACTTGTTATAGTAAGTTTGAAAACTTAGAAATTTGAACTTGTTTTACACTGAAAGAGAAATATCAGTATATTAATAATCATTTATAGCTAACAAAGAAAGAAAACAACTTAAATGCAAAAAAAAAAAAAAAAAAAAGTATTGAATTATTAGTACTTTCTTGAAGTATCGTTACTACTCAAAAGTTGAGGTAGGTAGGGTTTTTTGGGGTACAAAATGCTAATTAGGGGCGGGATGAGTTCCTCAATGAAGGTCATGGCGCGCACAGCTCCAAAAGAGGGCGTTCTACAAAAGAAGAGGGACCAATACTATTGAGATTCCCTCGCCTGTCCCATTTTAATAATCATATACCGAGTTTGCGACTTGATACTATTCAAATTAAACAGACATACCACGTAACTAATAACTAATTGACGAACAAATTAATTAATGTGCATTCTTAATCGTCATCATCGTAAGTTTTGAGAACTGAGACTGCTCATATTTGAATTTGTAACTTCCAGAACGGACATACCACAAGACTAATATCTAGTAAACGAATAAAATGTCAGCATAAAGAAATAAAAGTAAAAGAAGAGATGAAATAGGGAGTAACTCGTTTGACATAGAAGCAAGGCATGAGAGAGCGGAGGACGGAGAGGTGGTCGTTCATCTGCTTGCGGCGGTTGCGCTCCACCGTTATATGCGACATCCGCCCATCTTGGTCCGAAAAACTCGCCGTTCGAGGCGAAACCGACGGGGAAAGCTTCAGCCTCTTGGGTTTCGGCGAAGTACTCGTTTCGATGAGCTCACAGCTCTGGTCGGCTGATGAAGAGGCAGTGAAAACAAACGGTTGTTCATCCAAAGTGGCGGCAGAGGGTGGCGGTGTTGGATTGGAAGGGGGAATGTTGACATCCGCGGTGAGTAATCCATCGTCGAGGCTCTCGAGGATGCTGAAGAGATCATCTCCGGGAGTGGGCAAGTTGCAATTGGTGTCGCTGCTGTAGAAGTAGTGGTCGTGATGATGATGATGATCTTGGAGGAAAGCGGATGAAGGGTCGTGATCATCCATGGCGGCCATGATGATGTTGTTGGTTAAAAGAAATAGGGAAATTAGCTAGCTGGTGGTTGGGGGAAAAGACGAAAAGGGAGGAAATGAAAAGGGCGTTGAGTGAGAAATGAGAATGTCAAGATCAAAAGGAAAGGAAAGGAAAGTGTATATGTCTTATATGAATTTTGTAATTATATATTGTTGTTGTACGTATAAGATATATTATGTGTAGATGGTGCGGCGGCTGATGTGGCTTCTAGGGTTTCCAATTGAAAAGTATATAATAATAACAATAATAATAATAATTAAGAGAGGGAGGGGGTGAGGTTTGCTGGGCAGGAGGGGAGGTGAAAGGGACTGAACCCTTCAACATCGCCATCATCTCTATTTCTCTGATATGAAAGGCTTTTTGGCTTTTGTTTTGTTTTGTTGGCTAATTATTGGAATGGTGTTCAATCTTTTTGGTTTTTTATTTTATTTATTTAGCCGTTGAATTTAGTTATGTTCAGGGACGCACCAGACCGCACCCCAAAGAACTAATATATAAATTAGATAAATTGAGATGATTGGTCTATAGAGTTTCGGAAAATTACTGCACATGTTTCGACTAGTTATTTGTTAGTTTGGCTTGCACGAGAATCCGGCTTCGTTTGGATCAACTGCTGTGTAGTTTTGTCTTGTTTTCCTCTTGTACGAGGATCCGGATTTGTCCAGATCAAGTGCTCAGAGACTAGATTGTGTTTTTCTTTCTTAGTTTCCGAGCGGCCTAGTTGGAATGGTCTTAATTATTTGGCCTCTGTTATCCAACTAGTGCGACAGTTGAGAACCAGGGGAAGTCTTAAGCTTTTTTTTGCCGAAATTATGTACATGGGGTGGGATTGTGATCGATGTACTTAGAGATTTATCTGTGTATGTAAGGGGTTGTTCTCCTTCTATTTTTGGTTTCTGATTATTAATAAATTCATTATCTTTTACATTAAAAAATAATATTTCTTAGTGAAATAATAGTCTAATCTATTGTGAATTGCGGACATATAGTAGGACATATTAGTGATATACATAGGGTTGAAAGAATGATGTCATAAGCTCGATATAGGGTTGGTCTCTCTCAACTATAGTGATATTAAGTAAGTGTGTCCCAAATAACATGGACAAACATGGGCCGTGACTATATATAGGAAGCTAAGCTAAGGTAGCAAACTAGTACTATAGGTAGGGATGGGTTCGATCTTCTCGAATAATTGAGACATCATACTTATTAATACAAGCTGCATGCGCAAAAATGAATTAATTAAAGATCTCAATGTACGTACGCATGGCATAATGTTATGTCCAAATTATTACCTCTTATAGAAGTCATATGTACAGTAATTATGGTATTAATTCTTGGTCAAACGATAGATTCCTCTTTTGTGATCCGATGATGCATAGAAAGGCACGTAACGTACGTACGCTGGTGTTGAAAAGAAGGATGGCCACCGTTAATATTCTGGTTGATTTGGGGATCAGAGAATTCAGAGGTGTGGCAGTAAAAAAATTCTACAAAAAAGTACTGTTCATCCTGGAAAGTGGACACACTACTGGAGTAATATTTAAGGAGTGAGGCTTCTCGCTTTATAGGGAGGGATGAAAGTAACCAAGCAAGCAAGACATGAATGAGGGGGGAATCAATGCAATGCAATGGGTTTTTTTAATTTTATTTGAAAAAAAAAGCAATTGTGACGTCTTGTGATGTATAGTAAATATTGTTGATGAATGGAATATAATGGTGAATGTTCGTTCTGAATGTTCCTGATCTGAAAACACCACCGTCCCAATCTTAAAGCAGTTGCACTAGACGTCAGAGACTACTATTGCTTTCTCTATTAATATTCTTGTTCATGATCTAGCTAACTCCTCGCCTCACTCAGTGTTACTCAGTAGAATTGGCCACATGTTCATGATTCAACAATGATTCAGTGCTGGATTATATATGTGTGTTTTGAGTGTGTCACACACTGGTGTGGCCTTGATGTTTGTTTTATTATTTACAAATTTATGCTAGATATTATGTAGAGAGAAAACTCATAGTCTGAATTATTAGGATAATCAGGTTATCTAGTTCATGAGTATCTATAAGAAAATTATGATTTAATTTTTTTTCGACAGTTTGAAGAAAAGGCTATAGATGACAGTTCAATATTTACAAATGTTTGGATATTATTGAATGTAAAGGGAAAACCTCAAAAGACTGAAATATTAGTACAATTAAGTCATCTAGTTAGTTTCTTAGAGGGTGAAAGAACGACTTGACAATATGAATATATAAAATATTAAACCACATTCATATTTTGGCAGGCAAAAGTGCATACTGATGTTTTTATTTTTTGCTTTATGACTAGAATAATGGTTGGCTTTAATATAGGAAGAGTAGGAAAATGTGTAAATGGGACAAATTGAAGAAATACATGTGTTTTGCGGAGGCTTAAAAGGAGTAGAAATGAATGAGGAGGGGCCAGGCCACGCAGTAGTACTGCACAGCCCACAGACAAACATATTAAAGACGAAATTCAGATGAATTGTTGATGACGACGGCTGCTACTCACTCTCCTCCCTCCTCTGCAACTTGCTTCGCCCAATTCCTAATATTATAATATACATTAAAAGGTGTGCTTGGCTTTCAATGTGCAGACCCACGGCATCTCCGTGCTACATCATTTCAATCAAAACCTAATCGTACAGTCAAAAAAAAAAAAATCAAAACCTAATCGTAATTCCAATTATTCCTAAATTTCAAATAACCAGAATTCCGGAATTCATTAGAGCATATATCTTAATTTTATTGATAATACAATCACATCCCAAGAGGCATTAATAATGTATGCTTAAATACTAGCTAACTCAAGCTCGGGGAGATAATATTGTCTAAAGCTAACTAAAATATTAAAAATCTGTTTTCGAAACTCAAACGGCCTCAAATGCCCAAAATCCATCTCTAGTTCCAGCAAAGCATCTAGTTAGACTCATGAGCAGATTCCCTTCCCAGAAAGGTAATATGCGCCCAAAACGGACCTCATACGCCAAATATGCAAATTTTCGTTCCGTCTTTTTTTTTTTTGTGTTTGTCTCCATTTGTTCTTCATTCTTCCGATTTCTGTTCTACATCAATATTTAACATTTTAAAACCAAATGAGATGCATTTTTATATGGTACATAATTCAAATTCATGTAATGCAAGCTCTAGCAGTAGTGCGTCGAAAATGAGATTAGGATGCATTAGAGTTCAATGGAAAAGTAACAATTGTGAATTCTGAGAATCTATTCCATACAATATAGTTGCATATTGCATCCAAATAGTGGCTGGGTAGGAGAGTTGAGAAAGGCCGGGAAGGGGAATTAATTGCAAGTTTTAGCATGAGAGTTTGCGCGTTTCATTAAATTGGTAATGCTTGTACCTTCTCTAATGTATAAGGTACATGCTTTTGTCACATTCACTGTTGCCTCTCCATATGAGTCCAATTCTAGGTTATCACTCATCACTTTCCACCATTTACCACCCCCACCAACCTCCTCTCACTTTTCTCTCTCCCCTTTTCTAATTTGAAATCCCAATTGGAGAAATACTAGTATACGTACTTTGCACTCATATCATTTTGTATGGATTTCACATGTCATATGACTCATCATTCAAAAACAAAGAATGACACAAAAAGAAATGCAACATGAAGTTGTACTCGTACTAAATTAAATAGATTGCGTACTCCAAATGGAAACCCTGCACAAGATATGAAATGCTGTATGCCTAGATGCTATGCTAATGCTATATCTATACGGTCATACGTAGAATTTGGAACCGCACTAGACTATATAGGATAGGATATAGCTAGAAATAGCATGTACACGAAGCTGCACGCCTAAACCCCCTAAATCACAAATCACAACGTATTCAACTACACATACACCAATTTAGATTGTCAAGTTTTTCAATTTCAATTTCAACCAGGCAAATTGTTTAGAGTGGTGTTTGCTAACTGGGCAGGCATTTATTTGGTATAGCACCAAAACTTGCATATTTAGTTCGATATGTGCTAGAGCGGCTAGGCATGATAGATTTGGCCAGATCTAGATAAGCTCTGCATTGATCTGCTGGCAGCTGCATGCATTTTGCAATTTGCAAACGCATCTTTTTGTTGCACAGTCGTGAAAAATATATTAATTGTAAAAATGAAGTGGAACATACTAGCTGCTAGTGCATTGCTGCTTTATCATTTATGAGCATGTGTGGGACAAAATTTCGAAAACTATAGTTGAATGTACCGGGGGCCCATATCCCTCTGCTTCCCTTGAATCTCCATTGATTTCCAAATCTGTAAACTCATTCAATTACAAAATTTATACCACCCACGAAATCTATGAGATCAACATTACTCCTCACCCCCCTGCACACATATGATATATAAATTGTTATTTATTTAATTGCTTTCCTTTTCTCACTTGGTTGATTTCATGAAATTTATAATTAATATCGCAAATAGGCACCCCGACACTGTATCTCCATTGTGTTGTATGTAAAGATTTAAGTTTTGATGTTAGTGGATATTTGGGTAGTTTAAGTTTTAGAGATACTTCGAAAGTTATTTCGAAGAATATTTCTATATCAGCAGAAATATCGGTAGAGAAGACACATGAATAAGACTTGATCGATATGGTAATATGTCATAAAAACTTTGAACCTCCTTGCTGAGGTCGGGTCGGGCATGGTGCTATAGGTCACCGTCGACATGGATATGCCGAATATATTATGTGGGGCACGAAGATGTTGATTTTTAAATTATGAATAGTCAAATAGATTTGGAGTGCCCCATTACGTTTACATATATATGTATGTAGACCGGAATAGCTTAATGCATTTGTAGAAATTATGTGTATAAATATAATTATTTAATGTAAGTTAGAACTAGAAATTTCTATGCAGTTCTCGAAATTATTCATACATACATAAGTTAACATAACATAAAGTATGCATTTATAATATAGGTTTTACTGTATATATATTTTTGGAGTGTCATGTCTCTATCCCTCTCTGCGCTCATATTACCGTTGGGGGCTTGATCAAATACTGTGGTGCAGCTCCCCTTCCCCTTTCCGCCCAACGTATTTATTTCATTCTTGATTCATGTTCTTTCTTGTTCAAATTACCCGCCATGGAAATAAACACTTTAGTTTTCAAATTTGGATGATAGGCTTCAATTATTGATTACAAACAAAACTACTTTAACTCTAGCTGCTGGATGCACATGTAAGAATAATGTGGTACTACTACTAAATATAAACTATACTTCACTAGCTAGCGCCCTCATTGTCCTTGTTGTTAGTTTTTAATGTAGCAACAAATTAAGTTCCACTAGTCCCCCTTGTTACCTACCTTGTCATTACTTATTATGTAATATAGTTGGAAAATGACTAAACAACACATGTAGGTTAACCAAATAAGCGAGCGTTGTATAGATTCCTTTGTTCAGTGAGTAGAAAATGCAAAATTTATTAATGGGATTTATTCGTTGTCTTTACCTTACGTACAAAACAATGAGATATCAATGTAGCGGATGATGGGGACGAGTGAGGCGTACCGTGTACGAGCTGTTGTTGGTTTTAAAGAGTTTCCACACCAGAATGTCCCAAACTAAAAAGGCATAACTGTCCTTGTAAGTGAATTTACTTTTTTTCTGTTTTCAAATAATTACAACGGTTAGATTTAATTGATATCTGTATATGCATCCTAGAGAGTAAAGAAGCATGTTGGAAGGAGGGAGTAGCAGCAGAACAGGAACTACATTAAGTTGCTGAAAAAGTTTTGGACAGGCCAGAGAGAGAGGTACCCACATTATGTGTATTCAATTAAAGACCAAATTCAAGAGTCTCCTCTTCCTCATCTGCCTTATGCTTTCTCCTGCACAGCACAGCACTTGTCTTCTGGGCATGCAAAAAGGGGGTTCAAGAAATCATTTTGTGCATCAAAAGCAACACATCAAATTGTGGTCCTAAAAGTAACACCATCAATCTGCATGCCTGTGACATGTATATTCAAGAATTACATTATACTCACCCAAGTAAAGCTTGTAATTTAAATGTTTGAAAATTTTCACCAAAAAAAAGAAAAGAAGGCTTGAAATTGATCAAATTGGACAAAATTGGAATGAAACAGTGGTGGGCCTATTTTGCACCTTCTTGTGAAAACAAGGAAAAGCATGGACGATCCATAACAAAAAGCTAAATCGAAAGACCCATTGAGCCGCAAAAGCCCAAAAACACCATAAAGCGGGCTGAATGTGGTCATTTGAAATCAGCGTTGAGTACAAGAAGTTGAAGGGGACGGAAAGAGAGGGGTTTTAACTATGAAGGGTACCTAATGCGAGTGAAACAATATGCAATGAACCAGTAATTACAACAATTTTCAATCGATCTTGGGTTCCTCCTCCGAGGATCTGATTTGCTATATTCAGGGAAGCCTGAAACGAAGCCTCAGCTGCAAGTACGGGTCTTCTTCGCGACTTGCTTAAACAAATTAATTGTTGCGTAGACAAGTCTTGATGTTCTGTTATTTCATCGTGAAGAACATCCATTCTCAAGTCTCTGGAAGCTTGGATCCAGCTACTTTTGAGCAATGCGGCTGCAGTTGTCCGAGATTTGGCCCCAGCGATGTTGGCTTCTGTCAAAACGACGCCGTCTAGATTCCCACCTGAAGAAAAGCGGTCAAGGCTTCTGTTATTCAGGTCCCACCTTAATAACTGAATATTACAACCAGGGAGTTCTAAGTAAAAATGTAACCATAGAACCTGAATCCCTACTATACCTGAAAGACACTCTCTTGCAAAACCTAGATGATCTTTGTCACCGGCCATTGCAACCACAAGAGTCAATCCTGCCTCTGGAAATGTCATCTTTATAGTATCCATCAACGCTCTTGCAGAATCTTTGGTATGAGCTGAAAAACATCTCGGAACATATTAGCATTGTTGTTATAATTGGTAGTAAGGAATCCACAAAAAGAGGAAACCGTGAAATTGGAGACCCAAATGCATGAGCTTTTATAAGGGAAACGAAGATGAAAGAAAACCATACCTCCATCAAGCAATATTGTTGCTCCAGATAGTCCTAATGCATCAGCTTGTTTTGATGTTAGAAACTGGCTTCTTCCAAGCAACTGTGTTTGCTGTAAACCAGTTCTAATGGATTCGTCTGAAATTCTCCATCCTGAAGAATCAATAGGATCTCAGTTGTACATTTAAACAATATGAGCCCAGTCGACAAAGCTGGGTAATTTAGCCAGTTATGTACAAAAACTGTGAAGTGAGACTGAATATAGGTAACATGATTTAGGTAGAGCTAGCTGTCAGAAGATACTATAACACTTAGTGATTTCTAAGACAACAAAAGCGGTAACCCCCTCACCTAGGTTACGGAGACAGAGTGCGGCACAAGTAGCGGTCGCAGCATTCTGAAGTTGGTGAGCTCCAAGCATGTATAGTTTTACATCCAATAACTCAATGAACTGCAAGGAATAACACAGTCACAAGTTCTTCACAAACTCCCAGAAATATTGAAATATGAGTACTGCATGATAAACAGAGAGACACAATCCAGAGATTATATGAAATAAAACCCTGAACAATCCTAAAGTTATCCCTCAAATCCATACCAGCTTTAAGTCCCTTTCGGCTTGTATCACTATATCACAAGATTGAAAAGGTCTGCCATTGACCATGCTAACACCATTAATTTTACTTCTGTTTCCAGCATCAGACTCCAAAACAACAGGAGAACTCATCAACACTGCTTTATCGCGAAGAATGTGCTCAATATGTGGAAGGAATGGGCCACCCAGAACCACCTGAAAACTTTTACCACTCAGTATAGTAACAATAGTAAATGCATTGTCAATAATGTACCACAATTGAAAAGGGAAGCGGGAAACAGCAGTTTGGTTAAACAGAAATTTGAACATGAAAATGAAGATGGAGGAGAAAACAGGTAGCACATAACTACTATCACTCTGAAAACTCTATAGAGGAATCCTTCTGGTGCACCACTAATGAACTAACAGAAAACTTTGCATTTACAACATGCTTTAGAAAACAATGCAGGAACAATTTTAGCTTATTTGTGCAGAACGAATTCTAAGGCAGAACCACCTAACTGGGCGGTCATCTTTAATGATTCCAGACTTCGCCATTGCAATGCTTTCCAAAGAACCCCCTAGTGCAGCCAAATGTTCCTCACCTATCGTAGTAATGATCGATGCAGCAAGTCCGGAGCTAGAAATGACATTGGTTGCATCACGTGCACCCCCCAATCCAGCCTGTTCATTTGAATTATAAAGTCAGTACAGTAGTAAATTTCTTTTGGCTTTTAACTCGGAAAAAAAAAACCCCTCAAATAAACTTCATTCCCTTCAAATTTGTCCTTTGCCCAAATAAAAGATCTAAACAGAAAACAGAGAGTGAATAGTCATCTACCATGCTGCATATATAAGGGAAAATTATCAGTAAAAAGATGCCAAAAGGAAAAGTGAATAACCTCAATAACGGCAATGTCCACCTTCTCTTGGGCAAATAGTGTGAATGCCATGGCAGTGAGAACCTAACAAGTTCGAAGTAGTTGCCATAGAATGAAAAGTTGATTAATCATCAGCATTATTCAAACACAAGCAAAGGTAATTACAATAAAAAACTGTAAACATCCAACAAAGGTGATACCTCAAAATGACTAATACACCCATTTTCAGCTTCCCTCGCACGATCAAGAATCTTTTGAACCCTTTGGAAAAGAGAACTCAACGCCTTTGATGTAACCGGCTCACCAAGCCTTCCCACTGATATTCGCTCCCGTATAGTTTGGATATGCGGACTGCATAGACATAAGTGTAGCCTCTTATCAACTTCAAATTCAGGAGAAGTCGAAAACCTAACAGACGACAAATAGATTGCAACAGACCAATAAGGCACACACCTAGTATAACAACCAACAGAATACCCTTGTGCCCTCAAAATGTTGGAGAGAAATGCCGCCGTCGATCCTTTCCCCTTTGTCCCGGCAATGTGCACGGCCTATAGTTGCTGTCATTGCTAGTTAATTACACTAGTCTTCAAACCAAGTAAATGAAAGTGCAGGAAAACTAACCACATAAAAAAAACCAACAAAAATGCAACATCATACATAAATTTCAGTAAAACAAGAAGTTAAAAACAACATCCAAGCTAAGAACTTTCAATTTCCAACAACTGAAGCACAAAAGAATCTAACTTTGAATGTAACTTTCTCACTGAAAAACATAGCACAAACACTAAAAGTAACTCAAAAGTCGTGCAAGTTCGAACCTTTAACTTCGATTGAGGATTACCCAGGAGCTCCAACAACCGCCGCATCCGACCCAGGTCGAACCCGTCTTCCGAATCCGTACCCGCATCTTTGGGGACTCCCGACTTCTCGTAGTTCTTCAGAGAATCCATGTATTCCATCAAGTCCTTCAGCTCCGAGTCATCTGGGCCCCTGCAAAAGCTTCTTGCAGAACCCATTTTGCTCGGAATCCAAACTCCGGCTGAAGTAAACAGGGTTTTCCGGCGAGTTAGGATCAAATGTTGTCCGAGAAGTTGGAAATGTTTCATCCTTTGGGTCTCTCAAAAACAAAAACAAGTGAGTGAAACTAACACCCCCATTTTTAATAGCTAAAGATTAAAATGGGCGGAATCAAAACCATCGAAAGATGGACGACGGATTTTTCCCCAACCAGAGAGTTAAAAATGACTACAATAGCAAAATGTTTGAGTATTTGCTTCCTCCACCACAACACAAAAAAAGTAGTAAGAACCTAAAGTAAATTTAATAAATGATGAATTGGGGGGGGGGGGGGGGGGGGGGGGGGTGTGGGGGAAATTTTTTATAAAAAAAAACCCAAAATTATGTTTTTTTTTTTTTTTTTAAATAAAAAAAAAAAGAAAAAAGGGGATTTTGAGTTTTATCGTTCGAAGGTGATCCAGCCGCACCTTCCAGTACGGCTACCTTGTTACGACTTCACTCCAGTCACTAGCCCGGCCTTCGGCATCCCCCCCCTTGCGGTTAAGGTAACGACTTCGGGCATGGCCAGCTCCCATAGTGTGACGGGCGGTGTGTACAAGGCCCGGGAACGAATTCACCGCCGTCAGAGAACATATAAGCCATAGTTTAGGATTGATTACCACAGAATACACTCTTCAAAATCAATCACAATCGTTAGATCTCTCAACTTCAAACTTCACTATTAACTTGCATTTAATGGTGAAAACTTTACTTTTAACCAGAGAACAAAATTTCGGCCGAAACCTCGAAATTTCGGCCGAAATTTTCTGTCTTTTGGGGTTCCGAAACTTGAATCGGGGTACGTATCAATGTCAACGAAAAAATACCGAAATTTCAGTAAATTTCGGTAAATTTTGAAGCTGAAACTTTCCGAAATACTTTCTTTTAGTGTTTTCTTGCTTACCTTCATTATGCTCCTTGAATTTTTCCACAACTTTTTTTTTTGTGCATTCAACAACTTTTTTTTGATGTTTTCTTGCTTTCATGACATATCCAATTTTTGGAGAGGCTGTGGGGAGCGATCAAAGTACGTACAATAGGCATATTGAATGTTACATTCATTTCACCAGCCGACAAATGTCATGGGAGCAATATTGTCAGTTCACTGATAATGTTTCAAGAAGTAAACATGAACCTCATCGTAATAGTTTTATGTATTAGAATAATATGTGTGTGTAATTCTGATGTATTATATTCCTTAAAACTCTTATATTATATTGTAATATTATTGTAGTGGTTAGGGCTGGGATTGGGCCATGTCGGGTTTTGGATAAGCCCGAAAAAAGCCCGCTAGAGGTCAAGCTCTCAGTTTTCAAGCCCGTTAGAAAGCCCAACTTGATTGGGCCGGGTCGGGTTCTGAGCCTGAAATTTCGGGCCGGGTTCGGGTCGAGCCGGGTAAAACCCGACCAATTTTCCCCAAAAAAAAAAAAAAATTGCCGCCGACGACCACTTTGAGACGATGACAACGAAGAAGATGATCGCGAATACGACGACGAGCTGAATCGACTATGGCGACGAAGATGAATCGAAGAGCTGACGGCGACGTTGGACCGACGACGAGCTGGACGACGATGCAAACGGAGGCTGGCTGGGTGCGATTGACGAAGATGACGACCTGACCTGGATGGCGACGTGCTGGACGATGACGCGAACAGAGGCTGGGCGATTGACGAAGACGGCGAGTTGGATTGGACGGCGACGTGCTGGAAATGACGACGACGGGTTTGGTTTCCCTTTCTTACTGTCGTTGGATCAAATCCAACGGTTGAAAATTGAGGGTGTGAAAAATTATTAGGTGTTTAGCTTCTATTTTAAGACATATGCAACAATTTGTTTAACGAATTATATATTGACACATGTATTCGGGTTTTAACGGTTCGGGTCGGGCTTTGAAAAACAGAGCCCGTACTTGGGCTCGAAAAAATCGGGCCGGGCCGAGCTTTTTCCATTCGGGCTTCGGGCCTTAAAATTACAATGGCCCATTTGGGTTTTCAAGGTCAGGCTTGTGCCGGGTTCTGGGTTTTGGGCCGGGTTTTCCCACCCCTAGTAGTGGTTAATGTATGTTTCATAAGCCTCACCTTAGGATATTGTGTTGATTGATAGCTTACTGGAATACAAAACACAAATTATTCTCCCTTATGTATATGAAATTTAATCCATATGGACAATTCTATATAGCTTAAATGTTAAATTACATTATTTGTTGATTTTAGAGCATATAAAAAGTAAAGATATTCATTTATAAGTTTAGAGATATTCATTTATAAGTTTTCTAACATATTTTTCATATCTTTCCGAAATTTTCATAAATTTTTACGACCGAAATTTCCATCAAAACCGAAATTTTGTTCCTTGCTTTTAACCTTCTTTTAGTCCTCCCCCGCCCCCTCTTTTTTCCCACAATCTTTCTCCTACAACAAAACATAGAGCTACGCATTGCAAAAAGTTGGCCCATGAAGAAAAAAAAGTCGGCCCAATTAAAAAAGGAAAGGGGTCGGAGCGTTTGTCGGACACGTGGCGGGAAATTCACTGCTTAAGTTCAGAATGTTTCCGTTACTTTTGGTCCCTCGACGTTAATGGTGTTGCGTGTTCAGTAAACCCTAACCATTTCCTATGCTCTTAATCGCCAGATTTTGACGCCACGAATCGAAAATTTACTGCAAGTAAGTTCGAATTCTTGTGTATTGTAGTTGGTTAAACCGTTTTCTACTGCTTTCTAGTTGGTTCACAAAAGTTGTAATTTTGTTTTCTTTAGTGAAACCTTACAGATTAATTGTGTTAGTTTTGATGTTTTTTGTTGAATTCAGGTGTTGTTAACAAGAAATTGTGGCATTGTTCTGAAATGTTTGATCTTTAGAGTGGAATTGTTGAATTAGATTGAAGATAGAGATATTTCTGAGATGGAAAATTGTGAATTTAGTGATGTGGAAAATAGGAGTAAGAGAGGTGGAGAGATTCGTGTGGAGTTGTTGGAATTGGAGATTGTGAAGAGGAAGAAGGAGTATGAAGCTCTGGAGGCCAAGTTTCGGGCAATGGAAATCGAAAAGCTTGCTTTGGAAGAAGAGATTAAGGCTTTGAAGAGGGAGAGTGATGAAGTTAAAGAGCAGGTTAATGGCGGTGAAGATGAAAAGAAGGCATTTTTCGGGGGAGAGAAAGCGGTTGAAGGAAGTGTTGATCTGACAGAAGAAAATACAGATGAAGATAAGGTCTTTCAGCTCATGATTGAGATTAAGGTATTGGAATGTGAGAAGAAAAAGGCTGAGAGTGAGGTTGCAGCTTGGAAGGAAAAGTTCGAAAAATTGGAATCAAAGGTCTTAAAATTGGACAAGAACTTAGTCTTGCAAGGAGGGGAATCGCCTACTGCTGGAAGGATTGAACTGGAGGATGGATCACCACATGTGGGTTCTTTTGAAGATAGCCGGACTCTGCAACCAAATAAGAGGATTAAAATTGCGGATGGATTGCATGTTGAAAGCAGCTTGGAATGTTCGAAAGGCCTTTCTTTTGGTAAAGGGATCTGCGATCTGCAGCCAGCAGGTATGATCTAAAATACTGACACACATACTGTGGTGATCTAGTAAGTACTTTCTTGAGTAGTTGTGTTCCCTTTCTCAAACAAATAGAACTGCAAATGTATTAGCGTCTAAGGTTTTTGTATTTGCTTTCAGAATATGCATGAGTTTGTATAGCTACTCAGTCTTGTGTGCAAAGTTTTGAATGGATGCCGGTATTAACTCTTGAGTGGTCCCATTTGTTGGGGCATGTAACTGCTGTTCTAAAAGTATTTGACCCTTCGCATCTCCTCTGTGAGCAACTATTCTGATTTGGCATAAAAAGATTCTGTGCAATGTTTCTCTCAGAATGCTACTTTTACATGCGTTAGTGTTCACGAAGGAATGCAATGTGGCTCGTATATAGTTGTATCATTGGTACATTACTCTGTGTTTCAACTTATGCAGGCTCCCCTTGCAATGACACACCATGTGTGCATCGTGATGGTACTAAAGAAGAGAAGAAAAGTGTCTGTATGGAATCTGGTATGAAGAATGTTAGCAAAAGTCAAGCTAGGAAACAGCTAAAATTTGAGGAACCCAGCCCTTGTAAGAAGATAGCTCCATCTACGCCTGGTGGAGGTGTACCTTCTGTGATTTCTGTCATTGATATCACTGATAGTGACGATGAAGTTAAGATTACGGATTGTGATCCACCCTTGACTGATAATCAGGGAAGCAAAACGGCTTGCATTTCAATGGGTTCTGTATTAGGAGAAACTGTAGGTTTTGAAGCAGATATGACTCTCAAAAAGCGTCTAAAGCATACACATACTGACCATACTGCTGAGGAAGATGCTGAGGATAGCAATGAGGCTTTTTTGCTTGGCTCAACACCTAAAAGAAAGCATGCTACTAATATTGTTACTAGTGATTCTGAAACCACTGATGTTGAGGAAGATGCTGACCATAGCAATCAGGCTTTTCTGCTTGGCTCAACACCCAAAAGAAAACGTGCTTCCAATATTGTTACTAGTGACTCTGAAAGTAGCGATGACAATATTCCAATCAGAAAACTCAAGAAAATGCATCTTCAGGAAATAAGACATGATCGAGTAGGCTCTGATGTGAATGGCAGTTCAGTGACTACTAGTGCTGCAGTGTTTGACAGTGCCATGGGTACTGTTACCCCTGCAAGGCGTCGTCTCGTTAGGTTGAGAAGATATGAGGAAAGAGATGGGTTAGAAAGAAATAATTCAAGTCAGACTGGTGAAACTAAATATGATGGTAAGGATGCTGAAGATGATGAACTGGAAGATGTTGGGTCAGAAAGTGAAGGTGAAAGCTTGGGTGGATTTATTGTGAATAGCTCTGATTCTGAAGGTGATGCTTCAAACAAGTCAAAAGATTCCTCAGATTCTGAAGGTAGCAATGATGCTTCTAGCAAGTCAGAAAAATCCTCAGATGATGATGTGGACTTTGATGAGATTCTCTCGAAATTTCAGAGGACCAAAGATCATAAATCAGGGTGGGAGTTCGAGGCAGACATGCTTTCTGCATTTGGCAAGGATCCAGAGCTGTGCATGAAAGCTGTATGCGCTCTTTATAGACAACAGTCTGGTGAAGAAAAATATTTCAGGGGTTCAATGTACAACAATTCTCGTGGTTTTAGCAAGTTTGATGCTCTCAAGTGAGAATCTTTAAGCATAATACTGACTTTTTTTTATCTATCTTCTTGTCTAGCTACTCTTTTAGTTATCATTTTACGTACATCTTATTCATTTCTTCATTTCACAGGGGTTCTCTATTGGCTGAGTTTCTCTCTAGTGGAGACCCAAATGGAGACCTGAACAAAACTGTAAAGGAGTTGCAGGACTATGACCCGAGTGGCATTGAAAAGTGTAGAACATTGGCAAGTCGTTACTCTAAGCAACTGTTCGAGATCTACAAGAACAAAGAGGATCCTCTCTTTCTCCCATCATGTTGATAGTGATGTTTGGTAGTCCAGATCCCATGCCTGCATCCAGATATGATCGAATGGTATCCCAAATCTTTGTACATTTCACGGTCCTTTTGGTTCTTATTGCGATCGTACTTAACATGTAACTGGGATCATCTTAAGAATTAGGTCACTTGTATCATTCCCTTTGGATGTTTTCTATCGACGTAGTTATTTAACATAATTCGGGTATATATAGTAACAGATTTTTGTTAAGTTCGTCCTGTGCTTAGCTCTGCAGTACGGGTGGAGAATCGCCACGTAGCACACAAAGCCCTTGGAACTATGGAAAATGAAATTGTAGTTGGTGACTCTCTGCAACTACTCCACAACTTATTAGATCTTGCCTTATAAAAAAAATGAAGATGCACATGAGTCTATGACATAACATAGTTGGGAAGATTATATAAACGCCCTGCCTATTAGGTAGGTACTGCATCCATATATTCCTAAACTTGTTATAGAGTGATGGATTCAGTTACTACTAGTAGTTTCGAAGTGGGCGGCAGAGAAGGTGCGGACCCGAAGCAGAGGGGTGAGAGGACTGGAGGCTACTTCAAAATGCCATTGCACTACCCACCATATTCAAAGGCTGAGTATGACAGCATGCCGGAATGGAAGCTCGATCGCCTTCTGTCCGAGTATGGCCTTCCGGTCGTTGGAAGTGTGGAACAGAAGAAGAAATTCGCCATTGGAGCTTTCATTTGGTCTCATAAATCACTGCACATCTAGCTCTATATATAGACAGCTCCCATAGCTATAGCATAATAAAATGCAAGGGTCTTGCGCTGCTATGGCCAACTTGTTTGCTTCGTCGTTCGAGACTTCAATATATCTGAATAATGCTATATCTGTTTTGATATATATTGGTTGCTGATTAGTAATCTTTCAACCACTAAACTCTGCCATCCTTATTTGGTTCTGGAATGATAGAGATATAGTTAGAGGCTGGTGGATCCCCTGAAGATGCGGGTTGACACCACAATTAACCTGCACAAAAAACGGCTATAAAAGCTAAATGCTTGTGATCTACAATTCCCCCACCCTTTGAAGCCAATTCTCGCAATTTACTTTGTTAATTGCGCTAGCTTTTTAATCCCTCCTCTTTCTCTCACTACGTTAACGTTGTTGTCGGATCTCCTTCTTGTAAAAGGGGAGGAGATCTTTTAACGTTAACGTTACACAGAGAAAGAGGAGGAGGACGAGGAAAAGGGAGAAAAATGGCAGTCATCAATTCATCATCATTTGGTGTGGTTGCTATCATCGCTCTACTATACGCCGTCCTTTTTCCCACGGCTCTAGCAACCAGGTTGGCCCCGGCTCCATCTCCAATTCCAACAAGCGATGGTAAGTTTTGCAATGTCTAAAGAGCCTCTCTATATCTCACTACGCTTTGAACCTTACATATTCTCACTAAATGAAAAATTGTCACATCAGTTGATTAAAAGTTGGCTTAATTGGTATGCAGGCACGGCAATTGACCAAGGGGTGGCATACGTTCTAATGGTGCTTGCATTGGTGCTGACATATCTTATCCACTGAAGTACCATCTGATGAATAATACTAAAGTTATGCAAGATGAATTAGCACAAGGTACAAGATGAAGCAATAGCACAAGATGATTAGATGACAAATAAGGTTGGGGTGGCGTGGTGTAAATTTTAAATCAGTTTGATATCTAGAGAGTTTGTTTGGTTAAGGTTCTCGTTGAATAACCAATATTGATTCTCCAAGGATAATCATTACCTAGTATTATAATTTGGATTACTCCATGGCTTTTCTTGTTTTCTCCAATAGAACGTATGGAGTACATTCATGTAACGTTTCTGCTGAAAACAGTTTCGATCTAAAGTACATCTTAAGGTTGCAGATTGGTTGTCTTATTTCTGTCGGAGGATTGAGGGTTCACGAAAGAAGAGGGTTTGCAAAATTCAGCTGCATTACTAAAGAAACGAGAAAAAGATAGATCAGTTTGCTTAAACCAAAAAAGAACTATCTGACTGAAGAAGCAAATCATTTGGGCAGAGATATAATTTTCAACGAGTAGCTGATTAAGACCAAATCCTTGCAAGTTGCAAAGTGATTCGGATTCGAGAGAGAGGGCCATAATTTACTAACTGAGATCTAGTCTCAGGAAAAATTAGCCAAGGGAACGACCCAAACGTGACCAAAATTCAGCTCAAAATTGAGCAAACATCCTAAACTAGGGAAAACGGTTCAATTCCCGCACTTGGAGACCTAGAGAATAAAAACATTGTCATCTGGGCAGCTATTGTATATACAAAAACTCGTAGTTGATCTTCCATATCAAAATTGTTTCCTCATCCTTTGCAAAGTCACCAGATGCCGCATCAAAGGAGACCTTGGAAGGATCAAAGAAAGAAGGAAAAAAAATGGATCCAGCTTTTGGTCATGAAGTTGCATGGTGCTGATGAAGAACATACTTCACAACTTCGTAGAAGGAAACCACAATCCCCACAGAAGGGCCTGCACGTCCAACACGAGGACCAACTCCTGTGAACAGCCCCTTCAACCCTCCGCTCCTGATCCCAATGTAAATAATAATGTCAGTTGTATCACGAGGAAACAACTAAATGACTCAAACAGGTAGTAATCACTGAATGTTGGAGATTAGAGGGATACCTCCAAATTTCCGTGAGTGTTTGCCTCCTCGTCATTTTCAAAGCTCTGACTGGATCGTTCTGAGTTGTAGTTAATACAGAAAAAGGTAGATCAGAACAAAGTAAGATCTAAATTACCAAATATCACTCCATTTCACAAAACAGCAAAACGATTATCATATTTATCCTTTAATTTCATCCAGTCAATTCAAAAAGTTTGGGAAAAGTATCAAACTCGTCTATCTTTATATTTTCCTGTTTATGGGCTTCCAAACTTTCATAAGCAGCAAATGTTTACCTCAACAAGTTCTGGTTTACCAAGAGATTAATTGAGAGCAGGATATAGAGTATAAACTTACCTCTATCTGCCTTCGGGTTTTTGCAACATCCAATGGACATGTAGCTGCAGCAGCAAGGCTTCCTGCAACAAAAGCAGCAGAGAAGTTTGCCCCAAGGACACTGAGCGCATTGGCTTCATCACCAGCTATACTAAGTAGTTTTCTCCTAATCTGTTCAGACAGAAAAGGAATAGTTATGAAACTATTGGAGAGAAAACGAAGATAAGAGGATACAAGCAATTAGAAAATGAATCCATACTGGCTCAAGGGTTGACCAACAGATTGCTGAGAAGGGAACATCGCGAGCAAGTTGTGCTCCCATACCAGTCCACAGGACACGATAGCTTTGCACTGTTAGAAAAGAGAACATATCAAAATGTTTACTTAAATTCATCAACTTGGATAATGAGAGGTCCTCTTCTTTATTTTCAGGTTTTAATTTGCTCTCGTGGGCAAAGTAATGAGAGATACCCTGTCAAATATCATATATATCAAACCCAAATCTGATTTTCAAATAAAAGTTAGGACAAATTTGGTTAATGAGCAACGGAGTTGTATTATGTTTTACAATCAATCCATCTTCTTATGGAGTTCGAAGATCTAATCCAATCTCAAGCTATCAGAAGAATGGACTTACAGTTGTTCTGACCATTACTAGCCGTCTTGACATTAGAGAGGACACCAAATAATGTCTTCAAGACACCAGGAGGCTTCCCGCCATTTTGCATCACTTTAAATGCCTATTACCATTTTGAAAGGAAAAAAAAACAAACAAAATCAATGTACATATAAAGATAGGACTCAAACTTGCCAGAAAACATAACTACTAATCTGAAACAACACCTAAATGAAGAATCAAAACATCGATTTAAATTCTGACACCAGTACAAAATGAAGCACAAAATTAATCTCTCAATCTACAATATACCTGCATGCGAGTTCTTGCAAGTTCAATTGGATAGCAAGTTGCACAAGCTAATGAGCGTGCCAAGGATCCGGCAAATAAAGGTACATATGCTGTTGTACTTGGAGCATTAAGAGCCGTGAATTCCTCTAACGAGTTGCGAAATATGTCATAGCATGGTAGGTAAATCCCAACCTGGTCAACAAATGGAGTCACATAAGTGAAAGAGCAATGGCATGCCCAAGTGGAAACCGAACTATGATAATAAAACTAGAAACTTACTGTTGGAACAGCCAAGGCTAATCCTGCATTTGTGCCTCTCCATAGCCTTGTGAATCCTTCCTGCAATATCACTCTCCAAAATCAAATGATAGACAATCACAGTGAAGATGACGACGGGCAAATAAGCAGCATGTAGACCCTTCTTCACAATACAATTCAAACAACTTTTGCATCCCAAGCGAGCATATTTTACAAGACCACAGGTTCTTTCACTGACAATCACTATGAATATATTTCAATGCCTTGAGAACACGCAAGCGATATAATTATGAAATAAACAAGTAGTTGCACAGCCATAACTATAGTTTCCATCTTTCATGAACCCAATCAGCAATATAAACAACAAAGCAAACCCACTAACCTGTCGAATGATTTTGTTGAAGACGTCCAATGTGCTTTTGTATTGAAAACAATCTGGAGGACAAATTGATACTGTACCCTGAACTCCAGCACGTGTACACGATGGTGAACACCTTAGATCTGCAAACATCTGAGCACACACAAAATGAAAAAGTTTATGGCTCCAAAGCTGCCAGATATAAAAGCCCGAAAACGGTCAGAACAACATCATCCTGAATGAAGAAACTTATCATACAAAAAAGCATATAATTCGTAACCTACTAACATTCAAAGGTTTAAAGTCATCACATGATTGACCGGAATGTACAACCCCATCGCATTTTAGTTCAAGTGTTGCACAATTTCTATTTAAAGAAGGCTAGTATGATATGTAACAACACAATCAACCACAGCAAAGGTGGACAAACCTAATTATCTAAGAATAAACGACACAGAAACATTGCATTCCGTACCATGCTTGGCCCGAAATAGGCCATTCGACTTATCACATTGCTTAGCGGATGCGAATACGGAACCCCAGCTGCCTGAGCTTGCAACCTTGTCTGTAATAATAACATAAAAGCAACAAAAATATATCACATTAACACAAAATCGAAACAAAATGCAAACTTTGATCATAAATTCATAACAACCTTCTTAATTTTCGAACATTTCGAGTCCAACACGATCAAATTTCTAACAAACAAACACGACTAATGGCAAAATCTAACAATGTCGGTTTCGTTATTCATTCTTCATCTCACTTTCTCGGAAACCAAACAGAAAACTGAAAAACAAAGCACACACCTTGACGACGTCGAGGGGATTAACGATGATTGCCGACAGAAACGCGGCGCCGGCGGCGGAGAAAGCGCGCTCGGCGACGCCCAGTTGCCAGTCCGGCGTGTTTTTGTAGCTCGAACTGGGCGGAGGAGGTTGGGCAGCACCGAACCCAACCCCACCATCTATATCTACAGCCGTCGATTCCGTACCGGAAAAATCTCCACCGTTGGTTTCTTGCCGTCGGGTTTGCTCCGCCGTCGTACTCATCCAGGGATTCTGGGCGCGCTCCAACTCCACCATCTTATTCGCCCCAAAACATCTCTTCAACAACAACGACAAAATTGAATTTCTACTAAAATTTCGGGAAAATTAAAAAAGGAAAATTTTTTTTTTTTTTTTTTTTTTTTGGATTTTCCAAATTGCTTGGAGAAGGAGGCAAAGGGCAAAACGGGAGGCTCAACAGAATAGAAGGCGGAGGGAGAAGCCACGTTTTTTGGTAGGAAAATTAGCGGAAACCTACAGTGATGTGAAGAAACAAAAATTTATTTATATATTGGGATCAAATTGTGAAATTAAAAAGTCCAAGGGTTGAAAATTTGGAAAGTTCGGGAAGGAGTGAGTGTTTTTTCTTCTTATTTTCCTTTGAAAAGGAAAGTTGTAAATTTGGTGCATGCATTGGTGGAAAAAAAGCAGGGCCCAAATTTTGCTGAGTTGATAGCGAGATTGGCTACTCTGACCATCCATGTAATCTGTATGTACTTCTGTTTTATTAATAAAGATCTTTCACAGCAAAAAAAAAAAGATAGCGAGATTGGCCGTTGCGATTCATTCCTATTGGGCCTGAGACGAGGCGCGATTCTCGGTTTCATTCCTTCAAATTATTACTATTGCACTTATCTACGAAGCACTGACACTCAGACCACTCAGCATTTTACGTTTCAGAAACACTTCTTCAAGAATGAAACACTGCCGAAATTTCTCGAAGCACGTATATGAGAGAAAACATTAAGGAAACAGTCTAAAACTCCATGTGGAGAAAAATTTTGGCAATTTTTTTTGAATTATCAACTAATTTCATACCTTAGTATTCACATTCCCTTCAAATTTGAGCTTGAACTTGTAGTATTTCATTTGGATTTCAAATTTTTCTATGCTATGGAAGTTTAGAATACTAATTTATATAAATTTAAATGGTTCTTAAATAACGTTTTCATAACGTTTCGTATCGATCTTTTTTAAAATTTGAGGAATCGCCATTTCATATAATTTCGTTTCATCGTTCCCGTTCCCGTTTCCGTGCTTCATAGGTACTTGTTATTTACCAAAGTTTATTCTTGAATATTTCTTCGGTTATGTTTTGAGTTTAAAAACCTGACACTTTTCCCTTATTAAAAAAGTTAAGCATTTCATTTGTTTTGAACTTACCTCTTAAAGACAAAAAAGTATCTAGATTTTAAACCCGAACAAGACCGAAGAAACACCCACCCCTTACTCTTATGAGCTTAAATAAAAGTCAAGTATGTCTTAAACTTAATAGAGGAAAACTAAACACATAGGATCAACTTGCTTATGTCCTGTTATTCTATAGTTAGATAACCAGCTTTTTTTAAAAGGCTAAAACGTAACTAGGGGTGCAAGAGTTGGATTGGAAATTCCAATTTCGAACGAAAAAATTCCAATCTGATGCCCGAAGATTCCGAATCCAAAAAATTCTGAAAAAAGTTGGACGGAAATTGGAACATATATTTTCAATCTGAAAGTTCTGACTTTCCAATCCAATTTATTTCCGAAGATTTCTGAACCTATTCTGATAAAAAAATGGAATGCATTTTGTATGTTTTATAGTAATTTACTAATTGTATAGCTTATAGTATATTTTAGAATATTATATTTACTTCCATTTTAATCATTCTTACTCACAGACACATTTATTACTTGCTTTAGAGTATGAATACATCTCGTAAGGATAGTTCGTATATTATTTTATCTTATTTCACCTTAAAAATCTAAAAGTTCCTAATTATTTCCAAAATTTTCAATATAATTCCAATCCGAAAAATTCCTAATTTTTTCCGATTTTCAAAGATTCCGAATTTGGAACTCATGTTTCTGATCTGATTGGTCCGAAAATCAGCCCCAAACGTAACATATGGCTGTCCTATTTGATAGGTAGACCGTAGACACGAAAAATAGAGCCCACCAATCAATTCAAAAATGAATCTTTTTTCTAGTAGTGAATTGAGCGGAAACAAGGAAATAATCAAGATCTGTAAATGAACCAAGTTGACCTTGTATCTTGAGTCCATGACCTTGTTTCTAGTGATAGATGTCGAGTATATTCGAACAAATGAAGCACTTTACAATACAACTTTAACCTGTCAATTGACTACAAAAATTTCCAAGCTAATGACAGCAACCCGGACAGCGTAATTTTGATATACATGCATCTACCTTAACACAGACCAATTCCGATACAGAATTTCAAATAGTAATTTATTACAAAAAATCAAAGCAAAATGACAAACTTCTAAGACATCGCTAACAGCTAGCTAATATACGAACAAACCCCCGCAAATTGATGTATCTGTCCACAATGTTGAAGATAAAAGTACTCTGTCCACAATGTTGAAGATAAAAGTACTCCCATCTCCTTGTTTGACACAAATCATCCAATAACTTCACCACCCAATTACATATTTTTTAAAACAAATTCGATGATTTTAATCTACATATATTAAGTAAATAATGATTTTAAAGGCTATCAAATAGTAAAATATTCAAAATATCGAAACTGCAAGAACTCAATAAATTTAAAAATTACCAAATATTGAACATTAAAAATGTCAAAGTGCCCTGACTTTTTAAAGCGAAATAAAGACATTTTTTTAAAAGAGTTATTTTTGCGCACTAACACACCTATTCACCATTGGATGATTGGATCTGAGCACAAAGCTCAAAAATCAAGTTCACTTTTGCTCATTCAATGGCGTATGATAAGCTTACCACCCAAAATTTGTATGATGAGTAAAAATGCACCCATAAAAATGATCTGAAAAATTAGCAAGTCACGCTACAGTTAGGCTGAATACATCGATAAACAAATGTACAAGTTGTAGCTAGCTAATACATGCTAGTTTAGGTCAAAACAAGTTAGTTAATTGAGTCATTAATCTTTATTAGATTAAAGCCTTGATTATAATCTTTATTAGATTAAAGCCTTGATTATATTCTAAAGTATATAAAGCATAATGCAGAATATCCTTGATGTGATTTCTTGTTCTTCTCTCAAAGCCCTAGTTTTAAACGTCCGTCATTGTTATAGTTAGCGCCATCACAAATTCATAATTATTATATATATATATAAAGCCATGGACGCCTATATTCATCATTCCCGAAACAAAGAGTACCATACCTAGCTAGCTAGGCGTCAAAGTTAATTAATTAATTGTGCGAAAAATGGCGTTGGCTGTGCTGAATGCTCTGGACACGGCGAAGACGCAATGGTACCACATGACGGCGATCGTCATCGCCGGAATGGGCTTCTTCACCGACGCCTACGACCTCTTCTGCATCTCCACCGTCTCCAAGCTCCTCGGCCGCCTCTACTACTACGACCCCTCCACCGGGAAACCCGGAAAGCTCCCTCAGCCCGTCAACAATTTCGTCATCGGCGTCGCCCTCGTCGGAACCCTCTCCGGCCAGCTCACCTTCGGGTGGCTCGGCGACAAGCTAGGCCGGAAAAAAGTCTACGGCGTCACCCTCATCATGATGGTCATCTGCGCCATCTGCTCCGGCCTCTCTTTCGGCTCCTCCGCCGCCTCCGTCATGTCAACTCTCTGCTTCTTCCGGTTCTGGCTAGGCTTCGGCATCGGCGGAGACTATCCCCTCTCCGCCACCATCATGTCCGAATACGCCAATAAGATGACACGCGGCGCTTTTATAGCGGCGGTGTTCGCGATGCAAGGCGTGGGGATCATTTTCGCTGGATTGGTCTCTATGGTCCTGTCGAGAATCTTTCTAAAGATGTATCCGGCGCCGGCTTTCGAGGCGGCGCCGGAGGACTACTCGAACGTGCTGTCGACGCAGCCACAGGCGGACTATTTGTGGCGGATCGTGCTCATGATCGGAGCCTTGCCCGCCATCGCCACATACTACTGGCGGATGAAGATGCCGGAGACCGGTCGGTACACCGCCTTGATCGAAGGCAACGCCAAGCAAGCCGCCGCCGACATGGGGAAGGTCTTGGAGATCGAAATCCAAGCGGAAAACGATAAGTTGCAGCAGTTCAAGGCCGCCAACAGCTACCCTATACTGTCAGGCGAGTTCTACAGGCGCCACGGAAAACACCTGATAGGTAGGACGTTTGAAATTTATCAACACTAAACATTATAGATTTTGGTGTTATATGCTGACGTGGATGTTGTTGATTGATACCTCCACAGGTACAACGACAACTTGGTTCTTGTTGGATATTGCGTTTTACAGCCAGAACTTAACGCAAAAGGATATTTTCCCGGTCATGGGCCTGACCCAGAAGGATACAAAGGTAAATGCTCTGGAGGAAATGTTCGAGACTTCCAAAGCCATGTTTATAGTCGCCTTTTTCGGGACTTTCCCCGGTTATTGGTTCACCGTCTTCTTCATCGAGAAGCTCGGGAGGTTCAAGATCCAACTCGTCGGGTTCTTCATGATGTCATTGTTCATGTTCATCATCGGCCTCACGTACGACGAGCTCCTCAACCATAAGTACATGTTCGCGACCTTGTACGGCCTCACCTTTTTCTTCGCCAACTTTGGTCCCAACAGCACGACCTTTGTGCTTCCGGCGGAGTTGTTTCCGACTAGGGTGAGGTCCACTTGTCATGCGCTGAGCGCAGCAGCGGGGAAGGCCGGGGCCATGGTGGGTGCTTTTGGGGTGCAGAACTATACACTAGGGCAGAGTACCAAAGAAATTAAGAAGGCTATGTTCTTCTTGGCATTTACCAATCTGTTAGGATTTTTCTTCACTTTCTTGGTTACCGAGACGAAAGGCCGGTCGTTGGAGGAGATCTCGGGTGAAGATGGCGGTAGCGCTGAAACGGGAACTCAGATGACCGGTACCAATTCATCAATGGGGGAACCAACCATGCCTAGGTAGTTAGTATGCTTAAAAAGTTTGATTGTCACTTAAATAATCTTAAAGTATTTACTACTAGTAGATTAGGAAATTAAATAAATGAGCTCGAGCAAAGGGATAGTCCAAGCCCGAAAATAACAATAAGAGCTGTTGTTAAGAACCTTGAAAGTAGATGAAGAGTGTTGTGGCGCAAAAGAAAAGTAAAGACCACACATAAGAGTGGATATATGATGTTTTATTATTATTTGTTTTTTATGTCTTGCAATTTGATTTTCTCAATATTGTAACATGGAGAAAAGAATGAAGATGTATGTTTGCTGTATCAAATGAGAATACAGATGATTAAATTAGTATAATCAATTTATATATATATAGATATATGTGAAGATTAATCACAATCACAATCACAAATATAAAATTATAACTCATACAACAGTATATTATTTACTTAGTTAATTAAGATCATTTATCATACACCCGAGACCTGTTTTGTGTCAAGAAAAAAGTTAGAAGAATTCCCCCTTGCATACAAAAAACAAACAAAATGGTAGCTAATAGCTGTGCAACTACTTGCAGGTGGCACCACGTGTAGGGCACCACTAGTGGACAGCTAAGGCACCTGAAAATACCAAGCCGGCCCGCCCGCGCGCGCATTCTGAAAAAAATCGAGAAAACCCTAGTAGAGTAAATAGTGGTGTCTCCCAAATTTTGGCTCCATGAAATGGGACATGGAAATCGAAGAAATCGAGGCCGTCCTCGAGAAGATTTGGGATCTCCACGATAAGCTCAGCGACGCCATCCACTCAATTTCCCGCGCTCACTTCCTCAACTCCGTCAAGTCCCTCCGCAACCATCCCAAGAAGCCGCCGCCCAACGGAATCGACTCCGCCGCCGCCGCCGATGGTGACCACCGCACGCCCGGCTACGTCTACCTGAAGGACTTCCGACCCGACCACGACGACGACTCCGCGATTCGCGAGGCCAAGAGCCTCAATGCCATCCGCACCGCACTCGAGAACCTCGAGGACCAGCTCGAGTTTTTCCATGTGAGTTTGTTATTCCGATTTTTTTTTTCTAGGGTTTTCGGTGGTTGGATTCTGTTTGGTTACCGAGAAAACCGGGAGGAAATTGCAAGTCTAGGTTATGAAATGCTTGATTGGGTCTTCGAAATTAGAGATTAGGGAAGTAGTTTCTATAATCACAAAATTACTGGCTCGTTTATTTGGTTAGATAGTGCTTTGTTGCTGAGAAAATTGAGAAAGAAAGAGGAAAATAGTGCAGGCTAAATTAATGTGTTACATTTTGTTTGTGCTGATGTGATATCTGAAATGCTGTTGTAAATAGGTGAATGCTTGTGAATTACGAAAGCTGCTTGGCTCGTGTTCCTTATTTGTGGAATTCTGTAGATAGTTATGAAAATTAGTGTTCCTGGCATGATACAGAGGTTAGGGCAATGCACGTTAATGATTAGCAAGGGACAACTCACAAGTTATTTGTGGAATTCTGTATATAGTTAAGAAAATTAGTGTTACTAGCATGGTACGGAGGTTAGGGCAAAGCACGTTAATGATTAGCAAGGGACGACTCACGAATTGTTTTGAACATTGTCAATTAAGAAATCTTCGCAACTCGGGTTCCTTGTTTGTGTTGAACACAGAATACTAGTGTTTCTTGCTGAGGCGACGGAAGTTTTAAACATGATGAGTGGAGGTTAGAGACACATAGGACAGTGGACACTTTCGATAGGAAAACACATAATGATAAGCAAGGAATGACCCGTAAATGGTTTGAAGATTGCTGACCATCAGTAGCTTCTTCATTAAACTGCAAATGTGGAGGAAGTTTGCATAGGACACACCTATTACATTTATCTATACAAGGCTTAAGGTGAAGTGGTAGGGGGGAGTTCGAGTAGTAGTTGGTATTGTAGGGCTTTAGGACCACTATTAACGTAATGTTGGGGTGAATTGGTGACAGTAGCATTCTTCTTACAGGACAAAGTTATCTGTTTCTGTACTATTACTGATGTATGGGTTTTCTAGTGAAATTTTCTATTGGAATTTCAAATGTGCACTTTTCTATTCGACGCATTCCCAGCTCACCTATTCATATCAACTTCTTTCCTTTTAAAGACTGCGCAGGTGCAGCAGCGGGCTGAGAGAGACGCTGCAGTTGCACGTTTGGAGCAGAGCCGTATTGTTCTAGCAATGAGATTGTCTGAGCACCATGGTAAGCAATACCAAGTTATTGAAGAAGCTCTTGCATTTGTGGGAGATGTTCGTGATGCAAGTCGGTTGGTTTCACCTGAGAGTCTATATGGTCCTCCAGTCAGTCCTCCTGGTGAAAAGATGGGAGACATTGAAGGAAAGAGGTCTAATGTTCTGATCAAATTTCTCATTTCAAGTATCAATTTTGCTAAATCGTCCCTCAAGTTGGATAATATGGGTGGAATAATTGGCAATGCTGCTTTGGTTGCGGTGAGCATGATTGCATTGGTACATCTGAGTCCAGTAGCTATTCAGGAGCATCCACAGAAGCTGGAAGATAAAACCTACATCCATAGAAATGGTAGAAAAGCGTCGCAGATAGAGGGTACTTCGTCTACTGGTCGTTTCAACAAATTGGATGTGCTACTAGCCAGGGGTTAGCTCCGAAGTCTTATATTTTGAATCTGTATCAGGGAATCAAATGGTAGTTGGCCATGCTGTTATAGCCGTATTTCATCCCACGGAAAGTTTTGGCAAGAGGTGTGGTAAAGTTTGAAGAATTTGGCAAGAGGTGTGCTAGTGTGTCATCCGGTAGGTAGTCCTCTTTCAAGTTGTAGCTGAGAAAACATAGAGCATAGATGTTTTACAGGTTATTCAGCTTCTTTCCTGTTGTCATTTTGAGATTCGTTGTGCTGTGTATATGATTCTAATATCTAGAGGTCATTGAGGTTCTCTTTTTTTCTTCTCAAATTGAATTTCAATATATATCTCGTGTTACACCCGATCTCTGATTATGAGTGCCTAATTGCAATTAGCTTTTCCGTAATGACTCTCTGTGTGTCTCTGCCCCTTGTTTATTTGCACTACAGTCAATCTATTTTTGCACTTGTTTGAGTTGATTGAAGCCGTGCAGCTATTAATGAAGGTTTCCTGGAAACGTGAAACGAACATTTACTTCTAAGATCTTGGGCTATTGGGTTGTCGGGCCTACTGTTTTCTCTGTTTGTGCAGTACAATATGGAAATGGCCCATTTCGTAGTATGGCCTCAAAATCTACTTTTTTTCTGGTCAACGCAATTTGAACACGGAGTATTCTAAAAGAAAATTTCTACGACACGACATATCCACATGCAGATTTGTTGAAAACGCTGGTCTATGGTTAATGTCGAACTTGACATCATGTCGTCAAAGCTAATTAGGACGAAACTTCTGATTCAATAATCAACGACCAATTGCAAATGGAAATAACAAAAGGAATGTCGGAAAGCGACCTCTTCTTTAGGCTTTTCGGGGTTTGCCTTTAATTAATTTGTTTTGTTAGAGGGGAAACCAAAAAGTTAAAAGATTAGGCTCATAATTTGCAGGTGGGTGTGTAAACAATTCGTTGGACTTCCTATTGGATGCGCGACTCAAAAGCTCCATCTAATTACACACAAGTAGCAGAAAAGAAGCTTTTCCTTGTGGAAAAAATTGAGAGAAAGGCATGGTGAAAACATGTTGGCTTCTTTTGTCCAACTTTGTGATCTCCAATTTGACAACCAAGATTTTGTGTCCTCTGGAGAGAATGTCAACCAAACGAGGTAACACTAGGTCAACTTAAGAATAGAAGGAAATATCATCTTTGAAAATTTATTGTTGTATATCGCCGAAAATTATTTGTAGATATCAGATACATCAAAAAAGAAATGGAATGATTCAAACGCAAATCTGATGTCTACACTGCTCAATCTAAGGGCATGACATTTGTATGAATTTCTCATTTATAAAGTGGAAAGGGTTCAGATTTCATCAGAAATTTGGTGCTCAAAATCAAGTTGTGAGCTGTCGACGTAAATAAAGTAGTTAGCTCAAATATTACAGAAGTGCAAGTATGGTCTTTTTCACTTAACATTTCCACACATGTGAAGATGAAAGCATGCAGGCACGCACATGTTTCACTACAGAACAGATCATAAATTAAGAAGGGAAACATGAATTTCAAAGTTCAAATTTCCTACTTTCATTTAATTAACGATCAATGAATTGTTAATTCATTTGTTTTCATTCGCCGATTAAGACATACGGACTGCTAATCTTCATTACTCTCCTGTCCAAGCAAAGCGTGATAGTTTCGCACATGGTTAATGTTCTTAACACCCAATTTGAACAAGAAGATTAATTAATGTTGGGGCTAATTGTGTTGTGACATATAGGCATGACATTGAGAGATGTTACATTAAAAAAGACATTGCTTTGAATCCAAGTTTCAATGAGTAGCTTCTGTCCAAATCAAATCTATCTTGCTCATGGACGACTATCAACTATGGTCCATTGCTAACCCAAATTCTTAAAAATATATAATGTGAATTTTTGCAGAGATATATTTTTGTTATGCTAACATGACATTCTCTCCGTCCCATAATATAAGGCCATAACTGGATTCACCATCGTTGTCGGTAGGTGAAATTGAGTGCTCCTCCTCTCTGGTATCCGGGACCCAGTGCCACGTGTTTTGTATTGAGCAGTGCTGACTCCTCTTGATGTTTGCCACCTGTACGCAGAGAGGTGAGGAGGAGACAGTAGGGAATTGGGTGCAGAGGCCCCATGTATATTTTCACGTGTTGCCCACCCCAGTTGTCTTCTTGGGTCCTCAGGCCCACCCCATTTGGAAAAGTAATACCTTTTTATTTGAGTTCTTGCTTTGCTGTTCAAATTAATTGGTCTTTGTAGTGAAGTTCGATTGGACGGTTGCCGTACAGAAGAACGTGATGGGCGAGGGTCGACCATGATTCGTCAACCTTGAGCTTGAAAGTCCATGATTTCCATTAATTGAGCATGATTTCGTGGAGCGTATGTTTTAATCACTTTCAGTTTGCAAGTTTGATGGTCTAAGATCAGTCCAACTCATCAATCACTAACACCGCCACTCACGTACTATACCAGGCGAGGTGATAATCATGCCCCAAATCGTTCTCTTAACCGAAACCCGTTACCTTAACTGCAAAGCGGGTTAAGTTTATTTAGCTACTGCTACTGTGAGAGCAATCAGATCACCAGTACTTTTTTTTTTTTTAAATATGAAGATGGCAAACTTATATTAAGCATCAAATCGAATTGAAATATTGACGTCTCATTAAAAAAGTAAGGTGGAGTATCTTCAACAAATCAAATTGGAATTGAAACTAGCTAGAACTTTGGAACGTGTCCCAATGCATATAAGTGTAGCCTTAAAAATCAAACATTTGTAGGCTGGGCGAACCATGTGAAAGTGGTGCATGCAGCTCTGATGATGCCAAAGTGGAGGGGACCAGGAACGAAATCAAATATGGGGAGATCCTAATAGGGAGCAGATCAAGTGTGTGTTGTCTCTGTTCATTAATTTTTTTTTTGGTCGAAAATCTCTGTTCATTAATTTGGTGTGCTAAAACACTTGGAGAAAACCCAAAACCCACTTGCATAATATTACAGCCAGGCAGCAATAGATTTCCATGCATTCAACTTGTCTCTGACATTTTGGAGCCTCCCCTCAGCCTTAAAGCCTGCTACTTCTTTTGCCTTCCGACCCTCTTTCTTTTGCATCATCTCTAATTGCCCCCTTCCCCACGTATAATTATGAACGAACGTGAACGGTTGATATTGGGCTAAAAGATGGGAGCTAGGGCGTTTTGGTCATTTTGAGCAGCATGGTAAGGAAGTGCGTGCCCCCTCAATACTTCCACAGAGAACAGTGTCTCCAAACTACAACAGACACACAATTGGTCACTTTGTTTTATACTTTCCACGTACGGGCTAACTAGATATTTCCACTTCTTTAATCCCAATTTTGGTTACTGCATTCCCCCAAGAAATTTCAGCACAGTATGAGCTTAATTTAACATGGTAATGCACACATCTATGTGATGATCCAATGGGTGACGAACAATCTCACTCAATTGGCTTCTCATTCAAAGCTTTGACTAGACATATTTCGGTTTTGCAGCAAATATTTGCTGTGTTTTTCCCCTCATCGTCTTCTAGTTTTGTTTTTCGCTTTTGTTTCATTCCCCGAATTTCTTGTTTGTTCTCTTGCTGCTTAACTTGCATAACAATCAGTTCAGTATCGGTAACTAGCTCCTAGTTTACCGATAACATTTTTCCTATCTTTTCAAATCAATTTTCTATTAGAGACAAAACTGTTGTACATGTACTATAGCTAGATAGCCTCCTTAAATATGTTAGTGTAGAATCATCAACCCCATTTATTTACCAAGAGCTTGATGGTACGTTATAATTACTTCTGGCACCAACCTTTTATCAATCGAGACAGTTAATGGCCGTTGCGGGCACTACTGAAAATTAATTCACTAATAAAAAAAAGTTGCTCAACAAATTAAATTTTGCAACCAAAAAGTGTCAGTTTGTGTTGTATTTTGGGTTAAAGCTGTCAGCGTGAAAGATTATTACCAACACCAACTTGCATGAGGCATAACATATTGCATGCCAGCAACTTTTTCACTTTGACCAAAAACTTCTAGCTTGTTCAAACATAAAGTAATTAGGTAAATATCTAAGAAATTAACTAGATTCATGAGCTTCTCACGTGAAAAGAAACAAAAATTTACACACTTAAACAATAAGATAATATTGTTTAAATTTTTCATCAAATTTGAGTTTGCAATCATTTTGTGATGATTGAGATCACAATGCGTACTGCTTCCATTTGGTGGTAATAATAAATTTCAGTCTGCTCTCTGTTTTGCTCTGTATATACTTTCCAGATAATAATCCTTCAATGCCATACCAAATTTATCTTGCCATATTGAATGCCAATCTCATTTACCCTTTTCTAAATGTGATTATGTACCCTCTACCTACATCAATTATATTTTTTTGGATCTTGTTTTTTTGGAGGGGAGCATTTAGTTAACGAATAATGATAAAAAGAAGTGGTCATTGTTAATATGGCATTGTTTCTTCTATATGAGGTAAGTACAATTTGAAAAGCCCAAAATACGGGTGTTGTGTAAATTCAAGAACAAAATTTCTGACACACAACTGTTATTACACGTTATTAGTATTTCATGCGTGGTAACACTTGATAAGTGAAAAATAGTGCTCCTCGATAATATTAAGATAGTATCTGTGCTTAACATTAATATTTGATAAGTACACCGATTAACTACATAGTGATGTAGGTGGAAGTTTGGGTGTGCACTAAACCGCTGAATAAATACTGAGCTATTTGACAGTCCATTATTGAGTGAATCTCTCGATTCTGCACTCCAGTAAGCTAGAAAGGTAATAAATAACGGATCAATCAACGACCTTAACAGAAAAAAATGAAACTCCTATTGGCCATGGCCATAAATTCGCTATTAATAGAAAGTCATGAATCTATATATGAAAGGACTGCTCTGGATGGGCAGCACTACACGAGTAGGGAACACCACCTACGAGTCTAGGTTTCTATTTATATACAGATCCCTGTTACTTGGTCTATAGGTTCGTTATTTGAAAATAAGTTAGAAACAGGGAAGGAAAAAGAACACATTTAACATGTGACAATATACATTTTCATTTTCATTTTGTGTTCAGTATACTCCAAAAAACACAACTTTATCTGTTCAATTGTATATATTGCGTCGTTTTTGGACTAAATAATTCAACATCTTGTGGGAAAAGAAGAGCATGAAACACAAGTTCCATATTTGTTGCATAACTGAGCTAATATACATCCAACTAACATGATGTAGACTTTAGGCCCCTTAGCAATTTGCATCCATGACTTATATATAAAAAATTGACCAAATTCATTGAGTTTTTTTTTTTAATTACCCACCGGCAAACATATTAAAAGGACCCCTCTCCTCCATCAGCAATTTACAAAAAAAGCTACCAATATCCATGCACCATGTCTACAGTCCATAGTATATAAACCAAAAAGGTAATTGATTTGATTGATTAATTCGGTCTATAATCAAATTGCCTTTTGGCCCTTTACAGTGTGTTGAACTTGATCTTATAATATGTGGAGCCCCTTTTGGAATAATAGTAGACCGGGGCAATTGTCAACTCAACTATTGAATATGATGCTACTTGAAAAGCTTTCCTTCCTTTCATCTACATTCACACTTGGCCGGAATCGAACTATCAACCGATGTAGTAATGTTGCCAACAATGCAGTACCGAATTAATCGATTTTACACACTGTTGTGATTACATCATCTAAAAAACTAGAAATTATAGATAATTAATCAAGGTTAAGACATCATTATGAGAAGTTTTCTACTTTGCTACTGGTTAATCTGCAAGATTGGGTCTCTCCAAGTGGATAATTAAGATGGAATTGAGACATAATCATGGTGTCTACTTGCTATTATTTTTTTTCCTCTGTTGTATTGATAGCTCTCCTTCACCTTGAGTAACAGTGAAGCAACACAAATAGCAGAGTGTTTGCAGGGCTTCCTTCTCCAACACCATCCAATGACAAGATTAATATAACACAGAAAAAATATAAAGTTGAAAAGGTGGATCAAGATTAAGTCCTTAATAAAGTGCGCTTAGTCGGTTAATCAGAGTAATCTCTCTGCTTTCTCCATATGCAATGCTGATTCGAGTAATTTGATATTTTCTATACAAAGTAAAGTCAGGAGAGGGCCTTTGAATAGCTGTATTCTATTCTATAGATAGAGATGACAAATTTTGTGTCCCATTTGTTCATGCACTTGAGTCAGTGGCAGTACTAGGTAATTTCACGAAATATCCAAAATGAATACTTTAGCTTTATGAGCTATATGTGTCCAGAATCTAGTTGAAAAAGACAGGAAAGCCTTGTATATGTTACCCTTCCCACCAATTTCTTTGTAATCTTTTTGGTTAAATGCAAAGTACGCCATCTATGTTTTCTTTTAAAAGCTCACCCAAATTCCTAGTACCATCAATCAAACCCACCAATATTTTCACATTTCTGTAGCCCTTTTACTGAAATCTCTGTACCCATTTTAGTAAACATTGTTGGCGGAGGATCATTTTCCACGTACGACATTTAAATCCACTAAGTACTGATGCCAGCTCAACAAGTAAATGTTGACTATGTGAACTGAAAGTGTGACAAATACATTGGCAAAAGCAAAGCAACACAAAAATTCGACAAATTGAAGACTGGATGTTGGTTGAGTTCACACCCGGTTTGACCCAATCAAACCGGCCACACCACCGCAAATCGCGCATAATCTCCACACACTCCCTCCCTAGTCTACTACCTCACTGGGCAAAAGGAATGCCACGGTGGGTTGCCTTCAGTAATTAACAACATTAATTTAAATTATTTACGTTTACCAAGCCAAAACAACCCCAGTTAAGCATAACATAAATATTTCCATTAGTCCGCCAAAATTTATAAATAATTTTACACTCCTAAACAAAACTCTCTCTCACTCAGCTAATTAAAGCTCCTCCGTCTAACTTGTTTAACGGAGTAATTACTACCTACTAATACAACGAAATAATTAAATTAAATTAATTAATTAAAAACAAGCGGAGATCCGGCCCGGAACAAAATCGGACCGAAAACCCGGTCCGGCAGCGGCGGCAAAACTGTGGGCTGTTGTTGTTCAGAGGACCACAAGAGGGTCGGAACCAAACAAAATGTCTTGAAAATAGTCATCCCCTTGGCACAAAGACGACGACGAATTTGCCGACAACGACGTGTCGTACGCGCCGCGGAACATCTCGCTGAAGTCATCGTCCTTGAGTAAACACTCCGGCAGGGCATTGGCGGCGACCGCGGCGTCGTCGTCGAAAAAGAGTGGCGACTCGAAGAAGAGCGGGGACTCCGGGGCCGGGAGGAACCCGAACACGTCATCATCCAAGTACGGCAAATCCAACGGCATGTAGTTACCGAAATAGTCCGGCGAGGTGTTCGTGCCGGCGGTCTCGTCTTGACACTCCTCGGCGGCGGCGGATTGGTCGAAGGACTTCAGCTTCAGTGGCTTCTCGGCTTCTAGAATGGTGGGTTGGCTTCGGAAATGGAGAACGGAGGTCGGAGACGAGAGATTGTGAGACTCCGACCCGGAATCGTAACCCGACCCGGAAGTTGTCCCGGCGGGTCCGACCTCCATCTGGTCAATAACAGCCTCCGGCTCCGATTTTTCCTCTTGTTTCAGTAGCGGAGTCATGAAGTTTGTCAAGGCGTCGGGTCCCCGGAGCTTAATGGCGGCGTTGTCGTACACCATGGCGGCCTCCTCCGCCGTGTCGTAGGTGCCCAACCACAGCCGTACACGCTTCGCCGGATCTCTAATCTCAGCCGCCCATTTCCCCCACGGCCGTTGCCGCACGCCCCGGAACTTCTTCCCTCCGGTAACCGGCGAAACCGACGATTTCATCGCCGGCCGACGACTCATCGGAGCCGCCTTCAACGACCGCTTCCGGGCGAGCTTGTTGCTGCTGCTGCTGTTGTTGTTGATGACTATGGAGTTCCTGAAGTCGGTCTCGATATTGACTTCGTCGACGTAGTGCTTCACTCTCTGCCGCCGGAAAAGCTCATCGTCGTCGTCGGAGGAGTCGGTGGCGTCCGGATCGGTCATCGATATCCTCACCGTCCTCGGGATTGATGAACTGCTGCACTCCGCCGTTGATTTCCTCCGGGGCTTGGTCAATTTTTTGGTGGTGCTTCTGTGCTCGGTGTATTTGATTGGACACAAAATACTAGAATCCATTTCTTCAAATTGTTTTTTTTTTCTCCACTCTATGTTTGCATCTAAGCAAAAACGTGGAGGAAGTGTGGAGAGAAGAGGGGGGGCTTATAAGGAAGAAGCAAAAGAAGCGAAAATGGTAAGTGATTAAGCTGAATGATTCACTCTTGATTGTCAATTTTTTGGGTGGTGAGGGCCTAATTAGGAAGCTCCGCTCCAAATCTACCAAGGTCTAGACAAATCTAAACGCAGCAAAATATATAGGAAAAGGCAGAGATGAAGGTGTGAAGGTTGTGGTGGATCAGTGTACGGAACGCTTGGGAGGAGAGTGAATGAGAAGCAAATGAGTCTTTTGGGTTGAGTTTCAGTTTTTTGAGTATTTAGTTGCGGTGAAGACCAAAACACTGAAATCGCTGTTTTATAGGATCCCAACAGCCGAAATTAGAAAAGCTCCGAATGCAAAGCACGGATTTTTTATTATTTTACCCCCCCCACAACAAATTTATATAAAATTCTATTCTATTTAGTGAAAATATCAGGGTAAATATACAGGGGCAAAGCCGGGCAGTGAGTTCCGGTGATAACCGTGGAGATACCAAATACGGTGCGCCACATCCCGATAAGGCATTGAGATTGCTACACGTGTGATTTGTGGGGCCAGGTGTAGGTTTGGGCCCAATGAATGAACATCACACGGTGCAGAGTGTGCAAAATATCATTTCTTTTTTTTCGTCTTGAAGTTCGTGAGGCCTGTCACGTGAGGCCCAAGATACCCGGCACTGCTCCATTCGTCGGTCAAATTGTTTGACCGCTTAAAAAGTTCAATTCGTTAATTTACTTTACTCCCTCGTTATTTACTGTTGGCGAGTAAATAAGGTGGGGAATCGAGGGTAGAACCGTCATTGCAGGTTTGGCAGAAGGGATGGGTTAGTTGAGTGTTTGTACTTGGTAACAGTACAAATTGAGTGTTTTTTAATTTTATTAACCGGGGGGGTGTGTGTGTTTTTCAATTTACCTTTTTACAGCTGGTGAGTAACATGGCGGGCAACTTAGAATTCGCCGCCATTTATAAATGGGCAGTGTACGTCTCTCTGGGTTTCTTCTGCTCTATTTTTACTACTACCGAGATATGCTCATTGCTCGCTCACCTCCCTAATCTACTACACTACAACGGTAATTTCTTGCCAACCAAGTCTCTTTTTTTTTTTGGGTAGAAAAAGTACAATATTATTCACCAAAAATATCTCATTTACTGAAACAGCACTTGCTTGTTGCGTGGCAGTCAAGTCTTTTTAACATTGTCACCGTCCATGTCACTCACATTTAGAAAATTTGTACATTTCATGACTTTCCTAGTCTAGTTATTCATGCAGCTTAGATTACACCACACATGATAGTCTCATTTATTCTATTTTTAAATATTTGTTTTCACATAATGTGATATTAGAATATTAAAAAAAAATTACCATTTGGGACATATAGGTGAAAGACTTAAACATGAAAAATTCTAATTTTCTCATTCATACATGTTATATTTTTTTATCAAGGAAATATCATTCATACATCTTATAAACATTGTATCTGAACTTATCATACCGACATACCATATGAAGGACATTAATATTTTCACCAACTTACCATTAGAAGCAAAGTCCACTATGTAATTTTCGTTGGCCATCATTAATTTGGATTTATATCTTTATTTCCATTTTCTACTGTAACGGTCATTTCATAACTTGAGCAAAAAAAATAAAAATGGAAATTAATTTTTTCCCATAACATGATTTCTTTGCATTTAAGAAACAAATGCTCATGTGTAACTGAATACAACTGTTAATTATCTTGTAGTACTACTTTCAAGTGTCAATTTTACCAGTCAGTTCTCAAATACACAATTAAGTAGCTTAGAATTAGGGAGTAGAGTGGACAATGACTTTTTTAGAGTCTCAATAACACTACCTTGGAATTATCACATAAAGCCAAGAAAATTGAAATTAAATAAAGAAAAAGAAATGAAGTGTCAAATTTGATTGACCTAAACTGACCAACGGTAATTAATGTGTAGCACAGTCAAAATTTCACAAATCTTGGTTACAATTTGTCACGGGCGAGTCATCTTTAGACAGTCAAGATCCCTTAAAAATGCAACAATTATAAGACACAAATTTGTTTGGACTTTTGTGATTGATATCAAACATCACAAAGAATTCTCAATTTACCCACAAAATTGGAAATTAACGTTGGACTTTCAGTTGACGAAGCCTCTCTAATAACATCAAAACTAACTAATTGACAAAGTTAATTTTTGTCAAATGTCAAATGAATTTGGTTCATTGTAAGCAAGATTATTGTCGATTTGTCTATATATATATATGCTATTTATTAAGGATATGTGAATTATAGTTGTCGTTGTAATGCTCTCGTAATCGGGACCGTCAATTCCGAAGAGAGTAACAAAAGCCTCCAAGCACTAATTAAGGAACTTGATTATTTTCTTGCCTGCAACAACGAAGACAGGGATGGCCTTATTCGACGATTTTGACCATGCCACAATCTTCTCTTTGTTTATTTCACACAGAGGAAAACTCTAGGACTATGGATTGATAAGTGCCGGACATCGAACTTGCGAGGGAAGAACATGTTACATTACGTCACAATTTTGATATTATGTATTCTTCTGTAAATATAAACTCTATAGAGAGATGTGATAAGTAATGTATTCGGCATATCCTTGGACTTTAGAAAAAATAAGATGTTCATAACATGCCATCACAATGTTGCTTACGCCTTCGCAAATAAACCTAGACAAAGGCAATCAGTAATGTATTATGTATTCGCAAATATCTTAATATTGTAAGAAATATTATGTTTATGATGTGACATAAGGCTGTCTCTTACGCTCATTCTGTAAATTAGACTAACAAATATGTACGTACCTTCACTATTTCATTTCACTATGTAAACAAATTTAGAGATAGGCAATAAATAATGTCTTATTTGCAGTTAACATATTACATGATTTGCAGTTATATGATACATTATATATATTATGTGGATGAAATTAGAAAAACATTCAAATGATAGAAAGGTATAATCTGGTTCATGGCCTGAACCTCAAATAATGACATTGGTTCCAAACGTTGGAACAAACAAAAAGGGCCGCCTTGGTTTTGTTTTCGTTTGACAACTTGAAAACTCAAAATTCATGTTGCTTGGTGACAGCTTCCAAACCTCCAGCGAACGCTAAATGTCATTATGTGGCAGCAAATGAATGGTGGGTAAAACCTCAAAATCACGGACCTATCAAATAGGTGATCAAATAGCTCATGTGAATATAAAATTTTAAAAAACGAAAAAGAAAAAATGGTGGTTTTGGTTTACATAGCGTACTTTTGTGTTTGAAAATACGTGGGCCGAAGAATTATATGCGAAAAAATGGATGTGGCGGTCCAAAAACACCATTTGTAGGCAAGCATGTGAAAAATTGAGAAGTCACGCGTAAGCACGCCTGCACGTAAAATTTTGAATCTTTGATGATGTGCTTGGTAGCTTTAGCTATAGCCTTTTAGCAAAATATATATTGTGCCACAATTTCACATGCATTCTGTTATTAATATCTTTGGAACACATTTCTAGGACTTTTCTGAAAGTGTGCAACTCTCAAGCTCATGTGATGTAAGCTTCAATTTCGCTTCACTTTGTGTTTATTGTGATTGTATGGAAGGTCATTTTTCCACCTCATCTTTAGCCTTTGATGACTTACCACTATTGTATGTACATTATGCTCACACAATAATGATCTAAAACGTTGTATATATTGCTTTCGATAAAAAATTGTAATTGTTTCACACATGATTACTGAATGAAAATATATATAAGAATACTTTTCAAAACGATGTTGTGTAATTAATTGGCGACTTTTGAGATGAGAAAAATAGAAGAAGTCCTACTATAATCTATATGGGTGGCAAATGAACTGAATAAAACAAGAATGCAAACAAATGTATTGATTATTCGCTATAATTTCATTTGGTAAGTCATGTGAAGACTGATATTGTCTTATATGCGTATTGAGTAATATACAAGTCATGTATTGAAACTCTAGTGATGTATAATTTCCAACACCTACTTCCATTATTTCCCGTTTCCTAAAGGAAAACAAGAGGAAACAACAGCTAAGGGGTTTGACTGTGGTCCTAGCTCCAACTATACTCCAAAGCTATCAATTGATTCTGTTGGAAAAAGACAAGGCTATGCTGTTTTAGGAAAGTAGGGTGTAGAGGGGATTAAATACCAATCTTAATTCCAACTCTAGTTGGGATATTTAGTGTTTTAACTCATAGACTGTTTTGTTCTAATAATTAAGAAGATAACACCAATTCACAAGGTAGATCATGAGCTTATTATGTCCAAGGGCCTAATCATGGTGACCAGTATTTTGTCCAATTCTCCGAATTCGAATTTTTATTTATTGTTTGGATAAAAGTATATACTTTCATGCTTCGATTTCACTATTTATTCTTTGATATTTATGTTTGCCGCTTTCACGGTTCGACATTGTTTAAACTCCGGCAAGGAAGTTTCTCTTTTTTTTTTTTTTTTTTTTTTTTTCGCGTTTAGGGCGTTCGAAGATCCAATCAAGTTTAATTGGGGGAGATGATGGTGTGATTAGGAGGAGGTACATATGGATTAGCAAAACAAGACAAAACCGAAGTTGGGCGGGTTTCTTGGAGTGTGGCCCGGTGCCATGGAGCCAAGTGAGCCACTATCTAAAAGACACCTCAAGAAGAACATCAAGCTCGACAAATCTCCGGGTGGCTTGGCCTCCTACTTGCACGTATACTATAATATATTGTTTTTTTACTCGAACAATAACGTTGGCGTGTTTGTTTCTTTTTCTACAACTGATATACTTGGTTTTTGTTTACATACGTTTGGAAGTATGTATTGGTATTTTTGGTAAAGGCCTAAAAATTGAATAGTGCTTTTACTTGGGATAAAGTCAATGACTCAATGAGATTAGTATCTAGCTAGGTGATTAACCCTTGATTAATTAACATCAGGTCCAAGATTCTTGTTTGATTCTCTGCCCTTGATTCAAGTGTTACCGGCTGATCATCCTCCTCATGTCCTCAAACAAGCTTGTTCATGATTTAAAAAATTACTTTGTGACTAAACATAAATCAATCGACTAGATTTTGATGTCTACAAGACTTTTTAGTTGTGATCTTATCTTACATGCATGCACTTTTCCTAAAACCAAAAGCCTTTGTTCATGTTCATTACTATTGTACATACTTAACTTGGACATAATTGATTGAATCATGATTATTTTACGGCAACGAATTCAGTAATTATTGTGAGCCAAAATTAAAACTTTCTTTAAACTATAGTAATTCTTGTGAGTCAAAATTGAAACTTTTTTTTGGTAAGAAAGTTGAAACTTACCTTAAACTAAATGATGACAATGCCACTAGTTGGTTTTGGGTGAAATTTTGTTGTATTGTTGTCTTTGGGTTCCTGAATTGGTTTTATACCAGAAAGTAAAGCCTGCTAGTGATTAAGTGCCCGTTTGGCATGTGCTTTTTTAGTGTCAAAAGCGCTTTTGATTTTCTAGAAAGCACATCATATGTGCTTTTATCAAAAGCGCTTTTCAATTAACCAGAAGGGTTATGCACACAAAACTATTCTTATCTATTTTAAATTATTTTTGCTCAAGTAAAAAATACCTAGCATGTATTTCTATACTTTTTAGAAGTGCTTTTAACATTGCAAAAGCATTTGCCAAACGAACCCTAAACCATTGGATTCTATTGGAAAATTTCACTTAATACAGTATTATTCTACTTGTTTTGCCTACATTCTTCTTGATGAAACTAATGCTAATAGAACAAAGAATTATAATTAATTACTGCCTTTTGAAATAAAATTACAATCAACAAGGCTAAAAGAAACTGAATACTTAAAAATATCATTGTATTTGAGCATGAAATGGGGAATGCTAACTGAATTCATCAGTTAAAATGAATCGTTACATTGAACCATTGAGACCAGAGTCATGGCTGATAATTTGGGAGCCTGATTCAAAAATTTTAACAGGACCTTCAACTAATCTTCAAAAAAACTAGAACTATTTTAAGTCAGAATTTACTAACAAAAAGGTAAACGACAAATCAATAACGTTTAACAAACTTGAAAAAAGATGATTGAATTGACGATAAAGTATTGTTAGCAAAACAAAACAAAAAGATAAGAAAGCAACAAAGTTAAAAATTTTAATGTCCTACTAATATACTTGAAAACCAACCAAGATTTCAACATTCGACTAAGATAATTTATTAAAGATACAATGCTAACCTTGAAATTTGAATCAATGAATTTCAACAAAAGCGGGAGTGGTTATAAATAGCTAAATTTTTTTTGCTTAAATTAAATAAATGTAAATATGAATAAAATAAAATTTGGGGGCCCCCTTTAAATGAGGGCCCGGTTCTTGAGGGCCGACCGAAATCGGGTTAGTCACAGCTCTGATTGAGACCAGCTTGTTGTTTGTTGGTTAAAAATCTCATAGTATTTGAGTATGAAATGGAAAATGCTAACTGAATTCATCCGTTAAAATGAATCAGTGAGATCAGCTTGTTGTTTTGTCGGTATGAAAAACGACAAAACAACAATTTAGTTGTGCCCAGAATGAATTAATGAAGCTCCGAAATTGTTGTAGAGGTGGCCATAAAAGTTGTAAAAATTGAAATTAAGGTGAAGAAAACCATATGTTCATTCATTCATGCGTTTTTGGGTTTGAGAACCTATTTTAATCCCCAAATGTGTGCATGTATATATGAAATAAAATAATGGAAACAAGATCTATTGTGAAAAGAAGGGCCACCACTAGCTCTCACAGCAGAGTTGACAGTCATCAGGGCCACAGTAGTCCACACGACTTCGAAGCACCTCTCCTTCGCGCTTATTATTATGTCGGTCTTAATGTCTTGTCTACTACAAAACAACTTTTCCTCACACTTTCATGCTCTCAATTTAATTTAAACCCCCTCAGGTATCTGTAATTTATTATATAGTTAATTCTGTTTAATTAGTTGTTTAATTCTCATTCAGAAACAATCACAAGCTTCTCTTTGAAGGAAGAGATGTTGGTCTCTACATTTCTTCCTTCTATATCACACTACATACAATCCCCTAATAATTAGCTTCACTTGACCTTTGGAATGCCATTGTTTAAGAAATCTATGAAGATGCTGTTAATTTCTATTTTCAATATGTTCAGGCCAAATGAAAATAAAATACAAAGCTGCAAGCATGTTCGTAGAACAAGTTACAACATGTATGTGTGAATCTGACTTTTTTTTTTTTTTTTAAATAACACTCGATTTGCATATACTATTCGTGTTATAAATATCAAATTTCAGGCTAAAGTTATCATGTAATCTCTTATCAAACAACACTAACATAACTTGACCAGAAAATATAATACCAGCATACGTATTTGGCCAAACACAACTACACACCATGATTTAATACAAGAAGGGAGGCATAAATATCCCATTAGATTGCACATAGTGAGGTTGGTATCCAAAGCTGGTCTAACCATTCCCATTGTCTCATTGTTTATACACACACGAACTTGTTATTATTAATATTAAATTAATCTTCTGATAGTTTTGTATAATATCTCTGCAGGTAGAAAAGGTTTTGGGAAAAACTCTGGACTGTGGAGAGAGAGATTAGTAGTATGTAGTAGATACATTGGCAATGGCCCATTTAATGGAGATTTGTCTCGAGACTCCACGACAGTGGGTGACCGGGCTCAGGCGGTGTGGTCCCCAACTGACACTCCCCCGTTGGTTCACCAACCGGTGACCAGCGGCGTTCGCGCCTTTGACGGTGACCGTGGAGTTGGCACGTGTGCTGCCCCATGTGGGGTGATGTGGCCACGCTAATTTGATTATGGGCTGTGAAGTTAACTTGTGCAATTTGCACTTTGGCTAATTGGGTTTGGCTTTTTGGGTTCTGAGATTTGAGGGAAGTGAGGGACTTTGTTAAATGCATAATGCAATCGTTTTGTGCCTAAATGAGGGGGATTTGGTAATGGAAATGATAACTTTAATCTTTGATTAGTGCCTAATTGGGTTTGGATCGGGTGCTAATTAATGTACTTTCAGTAAATAAGTGATATAATATGGATGACCAATCTTCAAACGATCATTATGAAAACCATGCATTACCTTATTGTGATTCGAAGAGCCACAATGGCACTAAATAAGGGGTAAAACCTTGCCTTCGAACCATTGTTTTTAAAAAACACGCCCCTCAAGGTGAGGCGGGCATTTTTTTTCAAGGCGCATGCAAAACGCGTGTTGTCCCAAAAGGTGTTAAAAAAGCGTACGCTTGAAGGCAAAAGGCGCACGCCTCGGTTAATTTTTATTATTTTTTAGATTTTAAGGGGGTTCTCTATTGAATATACAAGCGTCGATTACAAAAAAAAAAAAAATTAGATGAACAACAACCCTAAAGAGTTTTGGATGTGATAATTTAGGTTTAGAAGATTGAAGAGATTGTATCTTTGATGCTTAACCTCAAATTCTTGATGAAATGATTTAAGTTTATTGTGACATTATTTGATGTTTATTAAGTATTGATATGGTTTAAGATTTGATTTTTTTTGGTTGGATAATATGGATAATTGTAGTGTTATTTTGCAATTTATTATGTATGGATGAATGATATTTGATAATCTCTTACGCCTCATTAAGTTTCATGAGGCTTACGGCTCGGTGAGACTATTACCCAACGCCTCGCTTTAAGCCTTAACATTTTAAAACATTGCCTCTAATTAATTATGATACTTTCATAATCAATCATAATGTAAGTCTCTAGATCATAAGCACTATCTAGTTAGCATATATGAATTTGGTTAGGAATTAGTGCTATCACTAACGGGTGCACATTTGTATTCCCAAAAGCCATAAAATGAGGAGTATGAAGGATTTGGTAGAGAAAAACGTTAATGTCCCTATACCATACGACCAAGACAGTTCTATAATGACAGTTTTTTGGGTTGTGGGTTGTGGGAATTTGCAAGTGTTAATATTTATAGAATTTTTTGAAATAAAGCAAACACAAGTGGATAGAATAAGAAGTTATATATGTTCTTCTCCACGTCAGTTGTGTACTTACAATGTGCATACCACCGTTTAATTAGCAAACAAATTAATCTATGTGGAGACTCGGTGGAGTGCATGAAATCCAGCTTTTCAGTGAATAATAGTACGCAATTAGACAATAATTAGACAATCATTAGTGGTTGATAATCATCTAATCCATCATTACATTAACATGAATTGTACTCGAATTAATGATCAACATGTTCTTTCTACTCGGAAACTACTTTGCTTTGCTGCGGCAAACAATCAGCCGCTTCACAATGACACCTAAATCAACCAAAAGTTATAAATTTTGATTTAGTCGAACTTTTATTTTGTCCATCACAAACTTGATAAAAACGTATAAGGACGTAATAGAGGATTAAACGGGCAATATACACAATATTGTTGTCGATTTGATCAACAACTTATTCTTCCACCAATCTATACCACTTGGAAATAACCGAATTCCTGGTAGAGAAATCTTTTTTCTGAGAACCCATCCAATTTTAGTGGAACTGATAATACTGTGTACTATTTTTCAATTTTGTCTTGAACAGGACAGAGACAAGTACCTAAACCAAAGTACATGAAACTAATTAAGATTAGGTACTAAAGAAGGCTTAGACCAATTCAATGGAATAATAATGAACCTGAATTTTAGGGACCATGCTTACCCCCACTCGTGGGCACGACCCTTTTGCCGGACTCTATTTTTTATTCTGGACTTCGCCTTTGGACTCAGATTCTTGCACAGATGAAGATTCGACACGTGTATTTTTCATTCTAAAGTCCATAAAAACAGTTTACTGAAATTAATATACACAACATGGGTCACCATGTCTTCTGATTTTTATTTTCAGTGATTAACTTCTGGAACCTAAAGTCCAAAGGGCATATATCTTTCATGGGGAACTTGAACGTATTAAATTGAGTTTGGGCATTCCTAGACTGTTCTTCATTTGTGACTTTTTGGGCTATAATATTCATAACAAAATCCTTTTTATTACTGAAATTACGAGCTCGAGGAGTGACAAAAACCACAAAAACAGATATTTATAATTAATTTTGTGATTGCTGGCCACATTGATCAAGATTGATCCAATGTATTTCGAAGTTATGACCGTTGAGGGATTCAGTGGACAATTGCTGGATGTCCTATTAATGGTGTGCCGTTAAATTTGACTTTTACCACTAACAAGTGCCTACTTTAATCCTTGGTGGGAAAAGCGTGGTTCTTTTCCCTGTAATTGATCCAAAAAGTTATTGTTTCCTGTTGTTACATGTGATCGAGTATCAGTGCAACTCAGGACGTACAAATTTGTCTTCATTGCATACCAACTTTTTTTTTTTTTTTGGTCAAATCATTGCATACCAACTAAGCTACGGATGATCGACAAACTCAGAAACTTATTATTTGAGACGTTAATCCATCCCTGACGTCTACATAGTTCGACGAACCTAAGGTCCCATTTGACTGGTCAGAGACCACTGACACATACACGTTTAAGCAGGGCACACACATTAACAGAAAACGAACAGCTATTCCAATCTGACCCAAACATGGATTTTGGATTGGTTTTGGCACTGGTCCTGTCCAATGGGCTTGAGAAATTACAACGGATTGCTGTTCACAGTTAGGCCAGTTGCTGCACCAAACGCTGGTATCTACTAGGCTGCATAGACTGGCCCAACCATTGCAACCAACTGACGTCCAAACCAAGAAAAACAACGCAAAGTGGAGGTTATGTTTTCTCCATTGCAAGCACAAAGCTACCAAGCAGAAGCTTGCATGGTGGAATGTCTTAGATTCAGCTTGGTATAGCAATCGAAGAAGCGAGAGCCAACAAGTGTGGCATCCCTTTCGTTCACTTTGATTTCGGTTTCGAAGTTGGTTTGATGTGTTTGTTGATGAACTAATGACAATCCGTTAATATAACATTCTCTTGAGTTGACATGTATATGCATACTGATACGACCTCTGCGGGAGGAACTATTTACTTGGAACTTCATAATTTGTGTATGTATGAACTATTTACCGTACGAGAACCAGTACCGGGGGACGCTATGCATTGCATTGTTCTAAAGATCACCATTATCCATTACAAACAATAGGAAAGTCACATGTATTGACTTTTCTTTTTCAAATCGAGAGTGACAATATGGAACACTTCTTTTGGTCCATTTTGGGATTCAAGAGACCAAACAATCATTCTTACACAACTAAAACAGGGAAAGACTAAGGAGCCTTCCTATCAGAACATACCACAGCTCATTTTTAGCCCATGGCATATTTCTGGGTCCAGCTTCTTGCAGTTGTTTCGTATTTATTCCTGTCTGTCTTGTACATGTGAGCAATCTCAGGCACCAAGGGATCATCAGGGTTAGGATCCGTTAACAGAGAACAGATCGAGAGCAAGACCTGAGCAAGAAAACAGAAATAATGATAACTTACAATACGAACAGCCCAGTTGGAATAAGAATTGTTAAATCAAAACTAAAATTAAACAACATCAAACCGGTCACTTCTCTAACTTCTAGAATGAAGAATTATCAAATTTCTATATTGGAGTTTTAGGAACTAGAGGGCATACCTTGGAAATAGTCAGAGCAGGACTCCACTGCTCCTTCAAGATGTCTAGGCAAATGCTGCCGTTGCTGTTAATGTTTGGATGGAACACTTTTGTTCTAAATGCCACCTACAAAAAAAACCATCAACTTATCAATGATTGGGAGGGAGGAAGAAAGAGGAAACCAGAACTCTATTATCAGAACCACACAAATTATTTGGAAATGAAATGAAGAATGCAATGGTAGTTCTTCTATATGCTGTGGAAAAGAATCCGCAATAGCCTTCTTGTTGTGCTTTTTAAAGTATACAACCACACATTCTCCCTTCTCGAAAGGTTGGAATCATGCACTGAAAAAGTGAGGAGCAATGGATGCCCAATGTAGAAGTGCCAGACTGCCAGTGGTGGCCAGCCGAGGTGGTAGTAGTAGAAAAATAAAACTTGACGTAATTACTACAAAAACTTCATGGTATGATCAAGTATTTGTGGGGCAAGGGTGGTAGAAATAAAAAAGATAACAATGATTAAGTTGGTATTTAAGCATAACAAAATTAGTTAAAGTCAAACCCAGGCACTTGATTATCCCATTGGTAAAAGCATTTCATATTTTCGGAATCACAACTTAAGAATGAAGAGAGAACAAAATATGCATGTATTACGGAAGTTCAGAGATAAAACACCACTCCACTGCTAATTGGATGATCAGTACCTTCGGTGGCTTAAAGGGATAATCTGGAGGAAAATGAATCGTAACTAGGAAAACACCCCCGGCGTAAGGACTGTCAGGGGGACCCATAATTGTTGCCTGCCAATGGAACATATCTTCTGCAACAGGTCCTGCAACATCCCCAATGATAACAAGGAAAGAAATTAGAGAAAGAACACAAATACAAAAGGAAGAATTGATACAAATTGCTTAAAGCAGGTCTAAATTTCAATGGCAGAAGAGAACCGATACTATCTGTCTTTAAAACAAGCGCATTTTAAGAGTACATATAGTTCTGAGGCAATCATCCATAATCATAAAATTAACAACACAGCATTGCAAAAAGACATTACACATTTTAGTCAATTCAAGCAGTACAAGAAGAAGTCATAATTCTCTGATGAGACGACGTCGCAAATCTGAACATCAAACCAGGTAGGCAAACTGGACCAAACGAATCGATTATATTCACTTCTAAACCAGAAATCAATTCTAGCTCACTAGGCATGCTTTCCCGTAAATTGTACCCACAACTCTCACCTCGGCACACATCAATGTATAGGATCCACATGAATTACGACATGTAGGCTCATACTAATTCTAATCCACAAGATTAACGAGCGTAAATCCGGCTTTCCTATGTGAAGTAACTACGCACCAACTGATGATCAAGTAAGTAAATTTTCAAATGCTACTGCTAGAAGTCATATTGCACTATCGGGTTTATGCTTTTTAGCATCAACTACAAACAATATCATACCAAGACCACAGAACTCAACACGAAACTGTGAATCGCCGACGATACAGCCAAAAATGGATCACGCCAACGGCAAATATTTCACGCCAAAATACACAGATTTCAAAATCAATCAGGCAAAAACAACCCAGAAATTGAACAGAAATTCAGATCAAGGAAAATGTGATTACCGGCGCTGCATGACGTAGGAGGATCCTTCTGCAAATCCTTGAGCTCCTTCAAGATCCGCTTGGACGCCATCTGCCAAAAAAAGCCCTGTCAAAATTTCAAAAATACCACCGCAGATCAAAAACCAAAACTCGAATTCTCGGAGAAGAGATCGCCGACCTGATCGGAGGAGTTACGGTGAGAACGACGGAGACGGCGATGAATCGACGGCGGTGGCGGTGGCGGCAGCGGCGGCGGAGGAGGAGATGGGAGGAAACAAAAAATCGGATGGAAAATGTGAGATTGGTGGTGAGGAAACGACTTTATAAAAAAACGAAAATGCCCTTCTGGAATCGACCTGCTGTGTTTGCTGATTGGTTTAAATTCTATTCCGCTCTGTGTGGGTCCCACTTGGCGTTCTCCTTACGATAAAATCTCTCCCGATTTTATCCTTTTCCCTCTGCTTTCTTTTTGGGCGCTTGTTTTTTGTTTCTTTTGGCGCCGAAAGACGCCATCGAATAATGCCTCTCGCGCTTGGGACAGCGAAACGGTGTCGCTTCAAGCCGCGTCCCCGGGAAAAAAAAAAAAAAAAAAAATGTCCGCGGCGCGTATGTTGACCGGGTTGGTTGGAGGGGGCCAACGACTTGGTCTTTCTGTTGGCTGACTTTGCTGGTTGAAGGTTCAAAAGGGTGAGGGGGTCAATTTACACCGTCGGCGATTGACGATTGGTCCGTTTTAATAGCAAAATAGACATTTGACATTGTTTTCAACTTGTTTTCTTCATCTTCTATGTTCTGTGTTATGGGGGCGGGGGGCTTTAAATTTAGGGGGGAGGGGGGTGGGTTGTGCCCTTTTTGAGATGGCCTTCTATTTGTATCGATAAAAAATAACATCATCTCGCATATTAGTTGGAAACAGATAATTAATCACTGAAAAAGAAACCAATAATAATAAAATATCTCAAAATATTATATAGTGGCTGCAATTGGGGAAGTGGCAAAACAAGAGGGTGATTGTTTATGTATCGATTAGTGAAAATATTTGGATATTCATGAAGGATTGAATTTTATTAACTAAAGACCACTAATTCTTTCGTTGATTGTAGGGTGGAAGCTCAACTTTCACGTAACAGCTATTGTTTATGTTTTCTTAGGAAGTATTATGAGTTTTGTCTCCGTAAATTAACTTTTGAAATTAGTTAAAGTTCCACCTTAAAATTAATTGGCAATGAAAACAGTAACACAATTTCTTATAAGTATTAGCTAATTCATTCACTAATCAATGTGGAATAAATTCATTTCACATTCTCAACAATACCGAATCGTTGTAGTAGGATTCACATTTAGTTCGTGATGATTTTTCATTCTCTAAGAAAAAGTAAACGATTTTGTGTCCAATTAGATGACAGTTGTCCCACTTGTTCAATCCACGGCGGGAATATGGACGGAAATTACCAACAAAGCCAGATCCCCCTCTTCCCATCGTGGTACCGTCCATTGGACGGCAGATTCCGCGTGTGGGCGCGGCATATGGACGACTCAGATCACATGCACTCCGTAAGCTGTCCGCAGCAGAACACGCTTTCCAATGGGACCCGCTGGCCGACGTCTCTAACGTGCGCCGTTGCGGAGGCTAGTTGATGAAAGAAATCAGATTCGAAAATCACACTCACCGACCACCCAAAGTGCACTCCCGGCGTTACGCCACCGCTTACGTCTCCTCGACGCCAGAAAACGACACCGCTTAGGAAATGGAGCGATTGAGAGTTCCGAGGCGGGTCCAAATGGCCGAGCCCCAGCCGGCGATCCCAAAATACGACGACGCGCCGGAAGAAGCGGAGGAAGCCGTAGACGGCGGCGGAGGGATGCGAATCCGGCACTCCGATAGCAACGCGAGCGACGATCAGGAGCCGTTCATGGGAGTCAAGGTCCGGCGAAAAGCCTCGTTCCGCAGAGAATTCAAAGGCGACTACATCGACGTCCGATCTAACCCGTATTTGATGAAAATCTTGCAAAAACAAGGTCTCGATCATCTGAATTTTCGATTGAATTTCAATTTTGGTTATCAATTTCGTAAATCTAACTTAAAATTTTCATTTTGGTCATCAATTTCAATTGAAATCCCTAATGTGATTGATTTTGTGATGTTTTAGGCGACAATGAGGTTGTGTTTGCTGATAAAGTGTTGAAGTTTACGGCTTCGGGGAAGATGAAACGGCGCGTTTTGATGATCACGAATTTCGCAATCTACATTGTCGACCCGGAGGCCGATGCACTGAAGCGGAGGATAGCTCTTGCAGCGGTGGAGAAGATGTGCTTGAGTGAGCTGAGCGATAACTTTTTCGCAATCGGCATTCCGACAGAGTACGATGTGCTGATGGCTAGTACTCGCAAGAACGAAATCGTCACTGTCTTACAAGCAGCTGTGAAGAGTACTGCTGATTTTGAACTTGAATTGTGTTTCTCGAACAGGTAGCACAACTGCGCGTTTCTTAGTATGAATGCGATTTGATTGCGTTGGTTATGATCGGTATGCATATGTGGATAATGCAGTGTTACATGTACTAGTTTGTGATCATAATCATGATCACAATCAGCATCTTGGACAAGTTCCTACGTGCGCAATTTTTCGGTTTTTTAGTTTGTATGGTACCATTCTTTATGATGTCTGTCACGCCTACAACCACATTGGGAGGGAGTCAATAGATTCGTTTCCGACTGCTATAACCCAATTGCTACCACTAATTGGATGCTGGGAGAGGGGAATATCAGCTTTACTTTCTCAGAAGGGTATATGTAGGATGTTGATGCTGTGGTTTTTATATTACGTTAGCTTTATTCTGAAAAAGAGAAAGTGAAAGGTGTTGCTTGCTTGGGTGGCTGCTGTTTTCTGAGAATCTTCCATTGGAATCACTCAAAGGATCTGGTGTAGGAGAGTTTAGTTTTACTTTCCAGCTCTTTACTTTCCACTAGAGGAAAGTACCATTCGTTAGTTCATATTTGTTATTCCCGACTACATTAGTGTTGTAGTTTGTATGTGCAAGATCTCTTTCGGTTGTAAATATGTTTATCCTTTCAGGTGCGTAGTTATTATTCGTAAGGATGTTCTTCTAACAGAATGCATGCCATCTATCTATTTTGCAGTTTTGAGTATAACGCAACTCAAGGATCCACGAAGAAGGTTCAATTTGAGGAAGTTGAAGGTATGGTACCTTTCTGTTCGAGGATTTTGCCTGTTCCAAATCATATGCCCAACTTTCAATTTTAGCTCTTATAAATGAGTAAAGTGGATTAATAGACCCAGTACCCTTTCTGTTTATATGAATTACAGGGGGTGTTAGAACAAAGATTTTGAACAAGTGATTGCTGATTATGTATGGTATCGAACACTTCTTGTATTCTGCGAGGGATCAGCTCTCTTCGTTGTAAAGATGAATGATTCTTTACCTATTGCATGCGAAGTTTCTGCCGTGCATCAAGTTTGATCCTATACGGAAAATGTCAGTCTTCTGTTCTCATGTCAGTGTGATTCTTATATCAAATGAGATGCGTGTAGTTTTATTTCAGATTCGGAACTAGTCTTACCTGGATGTATCAACTCATTGGTATGCCATTTGTATGCAGATTCCAAAATCAGTATAAAATCGTTTACTATTGGAGATTTGGCTTTAATGTAGAACTCCCATTCTATTCCCATTGATTAGCGATTGAACATGTTGGAAGTTTACAAAGCTCGATTTGTTAAGAAAAAGAATTACATATCCTTCTGTTGAGAAGTTTAAAAAGCTCGATTTGAAGTCTGGAGGAATGCAGACATATGATCCCAACTATGCAAACTGAATAGATCTGAATACATCCAGCAGCGAGGTTTAAGAAACATGAATATTCTATCAGCAGCAGCTGCAATAGACATTTGAGTTCCACTTGAAACTCCAACCCCAATCCTAATGAATATCAATTGGAAGATAACAAAATTACATCATAATAACTACTAACTATGAAGAAAGACTTTTACTGTGGTACAGAGGATGATGCTACCATCTCCGGTGGAGGGGTTGCTAATATTGGAGTAGATATGCCTGAGGATGGCTGATTTCCGGTATGTGATTGGCGAATTTCCTCCACTCTTTTCACCACATCTGACATGTTTGGTCGTTGCTCTGGCATTCTAGCCACACAGGACAGTCCCACTTGTAACATATCCACCATTTCCTCCTCTATGTTTGGGTACCTCAAAAGCTCTACATCAAACACTTCTGCTGTCCATTCTTCTCTGACCACAGAGTTCACCCACCTTACCAAGTGAACAACCTCTTCGCCACCTGTTGTGTGTATAGGGCTTTTTCCAGTGAGAAGCTCAAGTAGCAGGACCCCAAAACTATAGACATCGGATGCATGGGTAGACTTCCGGGTGTCTGTCACTTCAGGGGCTCGATATCCTCCAGTGCGCACTGCTGGCGGGGGCATTGGACTCATGAGTGTTGGCAAACCTGTCTCGCAGACACATCCATATCCTTGAGAGTTGAGGAAAATGTTTGAGGCCTTTATGTTTCCATGGACAAGTTTCCCACCATTCTGTGTGTGGATATGTGCAATGCCTCTTGCTGCACCAATTGCGATTTTGAGTCGTGTCTCCCAGTTAAGCGGAATCCTCCCCTCTCCTCTTTTAGCTGCAAGATTAAAGATGCGCAAATGTCATTAGAACTAATAAGCAATCTCTTATGCAATTAGTTGTGTCCTATCTGTTGTTGTTGAATATAACTAGGAATTATCTGATGCAAAATGAGTCAAAAGAGTAAGGGTGCTTATATATACCATGTAGCAATGAAGAGGCACTCCCTTGCTCATAGTAATCATACACAACAAGCTTCTCATCCTTGGAATAGTAGTATGCCCTAAGCGCGGCTATGTTATCGTGCCTGATGGTTCCCACAATCTCTATTTGCTGCTCAAATTCCTTCTTTCCCACACTCACTTCCTTCAATCTCTTCACCACCACGGTAGTTCCATCTTCCAAAGCTGCCTTATACGTCGTCCCAAATGTTCCCTTACCAAGAACCTCAGCAGATGCCCTCAGCAAGTCCTCCAGATCGAATGCAAGATTAGAACCCTCAAAGAAGGAAAGCCTGTTATTCTTGTCATGCTTCTCAGAAAGTCCTTTCTTTGAAAAGACTTCTTTCTTGTTTGGTTTTTTGGCCGTACCATTTTCAACCTGTTTATTGTAGCAGCAAATGATCATCAATACAGAAATGACAACAAATCCGAAAACACACGCACCAATCACAATAGCTAGTAGTGCAGGCTCGCCAAGTTTAGGTTTCTTTGGCGGTTGAGCATGAGGTGATTCAACTGGAAGACCTGGAGGAATGTCCACTTGTGATAAAAGGCTGTTGCCTGAAAATGCCCGACTTGGAAACCTTTGAAGAGACTTAGGCACACTTCCTGTGAGATTATTGTTGGCTAAATCAAGCTGTTGCAGACTAGGAAGACCGAGGTCAGGAATTTCACCCGAAAGCGAATTGTTAGCAAGGTTTAGTACTGTGAGGCGAGTCAAGCTCGAAATAGAGGAAGGGATTCTGCCAGTAAATGCATTGTTTGAGAGATTCATGACAGTAAGGTTCTTCCAAACCGAAAAATCTAGAGGCAATGGGCCAGAGAAGTTGTTGAATTGAAAATAAAGGGAAGTCAAGTTTTCGAGCTTGGAAAAATCAGAAGGGAAGGGACCTGTCAAGCTATTCAATCTGAGACTTAGAAACTGAAGGGCAGACAGGCGGCTGAGAGTGTTGGGTGGAATTGGACCATGTAATGCAGCTCCAGGCAAATGCAGCTCTATGATCCTGGACCCGTCTTTGCTACACACCACACCGGTCCAGGTTTCGCATACCGAAGTGCTCTCATTCCATTTGATAGAAGGTGAGTGATGAGAAATATTGTGCAGGAAATCAAACAGAGCTTGCTTATCTTCAACTGGGTCAGCAGTGACAACATTCAAGAAAATTGTCCCAGCAGCCAACAACATGAACAAAACTGCTACTTTCTTGAAACCCATTTCGTCTTGCCCCTTGATCACAAACTACATGGATTTGGACAACAGAAAATTACAACATCAGAATCAGAAACCTTATAAACATCAGAACCTAATAAAGTTGACTTAATTAAATGCTTTGGATTCGGATATCTAGTCAACAAAAGCAGTTCTAGGTAAGTTTGAATTAGGAGAAAACCACAGCACATTTATTCTTGTTTTACCTACTTTGTTAGGCAGCTTAGAAAACTTTCACTAATATCACTTTACTAAAAGCCATCACTTTCACTATCCACACAAAACAAACACAGCCCCCATTATCAAAAGAGCAAGACAATTCTTACTCGTGGCTTCAAGGGTTCAAATCACACCATAGGCGCACCAAAAATCTCCCTTTCTTGCGTCCTCCACCAAAATTCCACTAAAATGCCCGAACTTTGTAACGACAATAGCGAGGACACTAGAGAACTACGCGAGCATAGAAGTAATGGGTGCTTTAGATACACAATGTTGTGGATTCACCTAGACATTCATTGGGCCATTTTGTCAAATGGGTTACCTGCAATGATGGTGGTGGTAGAGATGATGAGCTGGGTTTTGCTTGCCTAAGCAGCATGGCCACATGCAGTTGGAGTTAGGAACCATAAAAAAGACAATCATTGATTTGACCAGAAACCCAATTCAGAAGCTTGGTTGCTTTATTTTATACCGCTCGAACAGGAAGGTGCATGTGGATTTTGGAGAGTGAGACCTAAGAAGAAGAAGAAGCTGAGTAATATATTAAACAACTGCAGGGAGCAGTTGGTGAGCTCGAGATTTTGTTATTCATCATGGCTGTTTATGCTTGGAGTTTTCTATCTTATCTTAGTTCTAGTAATTACGTACCAAAAGGAAATTTGTATCTTTTCTCCTTATAAAATTAATTTTGACATGAATATGTCACTCATCTGGTGAGACAATGATGTGTAGATGGGGACAAGTGCTCGGGTAAACGCATCTAATAATCGATAGTCAAGACACACATGATTTCGAGAAAATTATAATTACTTTTAGAGAAAGTAGAAATTCATACAGAGATTTTTTTCTTTGAAGTCACTTGATATGAGCCTAGAGGAAGAGCATTTATATTTTGTGTTCGATTCGTCTGTTCGCTAAACTCCGATGGATTAATGAGTAACCATCTTTTGTTAGTGCTAAATTGAATGATTGAGATGGTTAATCAATGCTCCAAACAATGGGAACCATATTACCTTTGCACTGGTCACCTAACCTTCATTGAATATATTTCACATACCCACCAAATGTGGCGCGAAAGTTGCTGTTAGGCCAACCAAAAGTACCAATCAACGGTCATTTGTAGGCCATGTGACAGCACTCGACGAGATGTAGCCACGAATCTTTGTAGGAGACAAACAACTAATGTGGGCCTTGAGATGTAGAGTGCACTAGTGTACCGGAACCACTCAGAGCATCCGTTCACAGAGTTTCTAGCCGTGCAACAAACTGGTGATGACATTGTCAACCAAGTCGAGAAAAACTTGAGTGGAATCTAAAATACATTGTTCTTCGTTCATCTCTTTCATTACGTGAAACGTGAATTTATTCCTGAAATTTTGGTTGCATGTGGATCTCTTCTAATTGATACCACATTACCATTACTCAACATTTGAATTAAACAATGTATGAGATACCTTGCTTTTGTATTCCACGCTCTATAGAGGTTTGAAGCTTAAAAACTTCAATTATGACAACCTCACTGTCAATGGGAGATAATTATGTATTGTTTATCGCCTTGATCATACCACTACAAATTGATGATATGGTTTGTCGTAAACTGTCAATCTGTCACCTCAAGAAACCTACATATCTATAATCTAAAATACTTTTGTTCACATAATATAATTTTGACGGTAGTACAATCATTTTCCATAAAAGCGCCAATTAATTAGCAACGTGACATGAACTCTAAAGTCGATGCTAGTTCTCAGTTACATATCATTGAGAAATGAAAAAAGATCTTCCGTTCAACATCTTTTAATTAGTGAGTTAAACATGAAATGAATTATAAGTTAACATTCATTCACGATATCATATCTTAAATAAATAAACCGTGGCAGTTAAGCTAGGATTTAGAAGTCAACGTCGCAAGCTAATAAAAAATTAGAACAGTTGTGTAAAGGGTTGTGTAAATGCTATGCTTGATTGATTGGTGCAAGTAAGAAAGCTGTCCGCGAGATATCGCCAAAGAAGGGAAACAAAATAAATTGTGGAAATAAAAAGTCGGAAAAATGAAGAACGAGAAAAAGAGAGGATAAAAGAAAGGAAAGACGGAAAACGGAGTCCGAGCGATAACAGAGATGAAATGAAACCCAAAGCCTCCAAAATATCGCGATAAACAAAAAAACCGCCCAAAATTGTGCCCGCCTCCGTTTTTCTCTCCGTCGAGAAGAAGGCCCCAATTTCTTTCTCTCTATCTGTAAGTTCCGTATATTTCTCGCCATCTCTCTTATCCATTTTTGCTTGCGTTTTTGCGTATTATTCAACAATTTCAAGCACCTGTGTTTCTTTCTTCTGTGTTTCTGTCCAATTGAACCGTAGATCTGGGACTTTGAATCTTGGATTTGGAATTTGGAATTCATGTTCTTTGTTTGGTTACTGAGAAAACAAAACTGTGACATTTTCCATGAAAATAGGGTTAAGAACATTTATACAGGGAATCATGATAATAGTGATCAAAGTGTTAATCTTTATCAATTTTGGTAAAATTAAAACAGAGGAGGATGCAATTAGGTCTAATTTAATGGCAAAAAAATGAGGGCTAGGATGATTGGGGTTTAGGGTTTTGTGGTTTGGGGTGAAAGGTTACAAATTTATGTGTTGGAAGGAAGAGAACCCAAAAGTGTAGGGGAAGCTGAATTGATGGTGAATGTGGTTGCTTGAAATTTGGTAGAGAAAAGCAAACACATTTTTCTTGTTCTGCTTAGGATTGCTTGCTGGTGCAAAGCTGCATCTTATCTATCTCCTATACTGCTTTCTCATGAGGTTTCTTGTTATGTGCAAATCAAGTCCAAACATTTGATTAAATTTTTTTTTTCTTTTTCTGATTTGTGTGATCAGATAGGCGCAGGCACAGAACACCGTTTAACCAGCTACTTGCTGCCGAGTTTTGTTGCTTCCTCTGTAGGTTGAGATATAGCGGTTGAAGAAGTAAGTTCAGTGTGCTTTTCTGTTGTCATATTTGCAGCATTATGATTTCATATCATGTTTTCATGGTTTCTAATTATATCATTGACAAGCCGATAATTGAGTAGGATCCTAATCGGCTAATCATCTAGCATTTTCAGCTGTCAAATTACTCCCTTTCTTACATTATCGCATTCATTTGTCTCTCCCCATAACTTTTCGCGGTGTTATATGAAATCATATGCTGTTATTACTTTTGAAAGTAAGTACTTGGCAGAGTTTATAAAACTTGGACACTGAAGCAAAGTAGGTAATAGCGTATCAATGAATTGGTTTTCTGATTATATTGTAGCAGTGGTTCGAGAAAAAGATATATGCTGGGAATATGCTGACAAATTAGATGGAAACAAGGTGAGATGCAAATTTTGCCAGAGAATTCTGAACGGTGGCATTAGTAGATTGAAGCATCATCTATCTCGACTTCCAAGTAAGGGTGTAAACCCATGCAGCAAAGTAAGGGACGATGTTACTGATAGGGTGAGGACTATTATAGCATCAAAGGAGGAGGTCAAAGAAACTTCCAGTGGTAAAAGGCAAAAGTTAGCAGAAGTCAAATCTCCTGGAAATGTCTCTGCTAGTAAAGCTCTCATGTCTATGGATACCCCATCTCCAGTTCAGAAAGTTTATCCTAATTACTCTCCAGTGCTTCTTTCCCCCTTGAATCACCAGGATACTGCAGAGAGAAGTATTGCTCTGTTCTTCTTTGAGAACAAGCTTGACTTTAGTATAGCCCGTTCTTCATCCTATCAGAAGATGATTGACGCCGTCTCCAAGTGTGGTTCAGGATTTATAGGTCCATCTGCAGAAATTCTCAAGACTACATGGCTGGAGAGGATTAAGTCTGAAATGAGCCTACAGTCTAAGGATATTGAAAAGGAATGGACTACCACGGGTTGTACTATCATTGCCGATACATGGACGGACAATAAGTCAAGAGCTCTGATTAACTTTTTAGTTTCATCACCCTCACGGACTGTTTTTCATAAGTCAGTGGATGCGTCTGCATATTTCAAGAACCCAAAATGCCTTGCGGATTTATTTGATTCTGTTATACAAGATTTTGGGCCAGAAAATGTTGTGCAGATCATCATGGATAGTAGTTTCAACTATACCGGAGTTGCAAACCATATCCTGCAGAACTATTCAACCATTTTCGTGTCTCCGTGTGCCTCTCAATGTTTAAATCTTATTTTAGAGGAATTTTCGAAGGTAGATTGGGTGAACAGATGTATCTTACAAGCACAAACCATCTCAAAGTTCATATACAATAATGCTTCGATGCTTGATCTGATGAAAAAGTTCACTGGAGGGCAGGAGCTCATTAGAACTGGCATAACGAAGTCTGTTTCCAATTTCCTTTCCTTGCAATCCATGTTGAAGCAAAGGTCAAGGTTGAAGCACATGTTCAACAGCCCCGAGTACTGTACTAACTCCTCTTATGCAAATAAGACACAGAGCATTTCAAGTATCACGATTGTTGAGGATAATGATTTCTGGAGGGCTGTAGAAGAAAGCGTGGCCATCTCGGAGCCATTTCTCAAAGTGTTGAGGGAAGTATCTGGTGGAAAACCTGCTGTCGGCTCTATATATGAGCTAATGACAAGGGCCAAGGAATCGATACGGACATACTATATAATGGATGAGAACAAGTGCAAGACATTTCTAGATATTGTAGATAGGAAGTGGCGGGATCAACTCCATTCACCTCTTCATGCAGCAGCAGCATTTTTGAACCCTGGCATCCAATATAATCCAGAAATAAAATTCCTGACATCTATAAAAGAGGACTTTTTTAAAGTCCTGGAGAAGCTAGTACCCATGCCTGAAAGGCGGGACATCACTAATCAAATCTTTATGTTTACAAAGGCAAAGGAGATGTTTGGTTGTAGCCTAGCAATGGAAGCAAGAGATGGAGTTCCACCTGGTAAGTATACATTCAAAGTTGCAGACATTATCTGTTCTTCTGGCAGCGTATAGTTGGTTAGATGCATCATACATATGGGAATCATATAGCAGCCTCTAGATCTACGTCTACTACAACCGAATATTAGTATTTTCAATTGTGCTTAGCTGTCATCTTTCGTTCATTCATGTTGTTTGTATCAGAGGATGCTATGTGTTTGCCCTATTTGTTTCTTGGATCTCAAGACTTACATCTTAATAACTGCAGGCCTTTGGTGGGAACAATATGGAGACTCTGCACCCGTGCTGCAACGGGTTGCCATCAGAATCCTCAGCCAAGTCTGCAGCACTTTCACTTTCGAAAGGCATTGGAGCGCATTCCAGCAAATTCACTCGGAGAAGCGCAACAAGATTGATCGAGAAGCACTGAACGACCTTGTTTACATAAACTACAACCTCAAGTTGGAAAGACAGCCACGAACCAAGACCCAAGAAGGCGATCCTATTCAATTCGAAGACATTGACATGACTTCGGAGTGGGTAGAGGAGAGTGACAATCCAATCCCCACTCAATGGCTCGACCGGTTTGGTTCTACTCTGGATGGGAGCGACTTAAATACTAGGCAGTTCAATGCTGCCATCTTTGGTTCCAATGACCACATCTTCGGTTTATAATTGTGAAAACCCTCAAAACATCAGAATATAGTGATCAGTGGCCTCTGTTGATGTTGTAATTGCCTTGTATATACTCCTCCTGTCCATAGTCTATTTATGAAGCTTGTAGATTGAATAGTAGTAGGCTAGTAGCTTCATGAATCAAAATTGTGGGCAAATCGACATCTATGATGTCGTCGGCCCTTTTCTCATGGTCTTGTTTTCCTCTTTTTTTTTTTTTCCTCTTACGACAATTGTCTCTAATTGAAATATTTCTCACGTATTAACTATTAATATCTGAATGATAACTTTATTACGGAATGATGTTGGAAACTGGTTATGTAACACTCTTATTTATTTTCGGCTGTTGTATTGGATGATATAAGAAGAATCAATGGTTAAGATGTGAAAAATATGTGAAAATCACCTCCGAGTCCGATGTTAATTTAAGGGCCCTGATATTAAAATGACATGTCATTCATAATAGTAATTAGTAAGCAAAGTCTGCTTTCCCGAAATGTTATATACTCCGCCACCAAGAACTTTTTCTCACGTTTATTCTTCCTCTCTGAATCTCTGAAAATCTTCCGATAATGGACTACGACTACAGAAACCGGTCCGGCTCGCAATACGGCTCTCAACCTCCGGTCCACCGTCCCGCCACGTCATCGACGCCGTCAAGCCACCCGATGTACGGACCTCCGTCGTCGATGTACCCGCGTGTCGGTCAACAGGGTCCGCAGACGATGGCTCCTCCGCCGTACGGCCACGCCGGCCGCCCACAACCCCCCCACCAGACCACTACTCCGCCCTCTTCTTCCTCTTGTAAGTCTCAATCTAACAATCCCTCGTGTAAATTGTCCCCAAATTGATCGGAATTTTCGAATTAGGGCTTTTATTTTAAATCATGGAATCTGATCGTCGATTTTTGGAAATTACAGCTGGATTGGGCATTCGAGTTACTATAAAACCGGAGTATCGGATCACTCCTCCGGTGAGCTTTCCATTTTTGTTGCTTCTAGAAAGTTTAAAGATCAAACTGTGTGTTTTGATATTGGACTTGATTATGTAAAGATGTTTGTCTGATACGATTGTGGTGTGCCTTGATTGCTCTTTGGTAGCCTCCATTGTCACAACATCACGGAGATATACGCCGCAGCAATTTCCAATACGATTTCGATTTTGAGAGGAAAGTCTTGGCTGAATTGGAGAAGGAAACTCCGAATTTGGGCAACCTTGGGCTGGAAATCCTTCCACCAAGGGCTGTGGAATCACCGTCTTCATCCGTACGTTGTCTCACCAACTATTGCCCAATGTGTTTTGAGTTTCATACAAATGAAGGAGTTAGGTAGTTAGTTCTTTATCGTAACGTGATGTCTGTCGAATGTATTTTCTGTAATTAGTTTTGTGCGTATTAATGTTGCAGGGTTCTACTGGAGATCCTGTTGTCAACAAATACATCCAGTCAGGGCTGAGCCGCGAAGCAGTTCCACTTGCCGTTGCAAATTATGGAGACAACCCTACTAAGGTGATTGCTTAAGCTCTCTGCCTATTCATTGAAAGCTGATGGCTATAACAAGTAGAGATGGTGCTGGTAGTTATGATTGCGTTTAGCTGTGTAATGGTATGAATGCTTTTGTTTCTGTTCTCTAGGTTCGGGAATTTGCCAATGCATTCACTCTTCTAAAAGAGATGGGATTTTCATCAAACAGTGTTGCTGAAGCTCTACTTTCGAATGATAACGATAGGGATAAGGCCCTGGCATATTTAATCAACAATTCATCATGAGAGCATTCGCGAAACTTTGTTCTTGTATTTATTCCTATACTAGTGTGATGCCACTTTCTTGGAAAATCTGGATTTAGTTTTGCTCGTTTTATCTACACTGATTGTAAAAGATAGTCGTTTAGAACACAAAGTGGTCATTGTAATTTTTCGGATTCTTTGGCTACTATTACAATGTATTGTGCAGCACCTTATGTAACTGCTTTTATGTTAAAACATAGGATTTTTACGTTGCTAAATAGTTTATTTTCCTTGTCAAATTACTTGGCAAAACGGCATTGTTTTGAAAACAGAACCTGACCAGCTTCGTTTCCCACTTGTCTCTTAACTCCAATGATGATGAAATTGGGCAGAAAGAACAGTAGTTATGACCTTATGGACTGAATACGGATACAAGCAGCAACAGTCTTGGCTAACATGAAGAAAGCTGTTACAAACCTATGTGGTATTATTGATGGATAAAAAGAATCACAAATTTCGTTTTCTTTGAATAAAGAATGGTTATAGAAGGAGGAAAAACAAGCTACAAAGAAATGTGTGATTGAGGAGTTACAATAAGGAACACTTTCTGCTATTCATTCTAAACCTGTATAAGTAGACCTAGCTGGCCCTGTTTAACGCATGGTTTGTCTAAATCCAATCCTCCCTATCTGTGATTTACCAAGCTCTGGGCGGAAGTCATTTCATCTGATGGGCACGAAACCCCGAATCAGCTTTCAATTTGAGCAACAACCTTTCCTTAAATCTCTCCATCGTCCAGGCTACAAGCATCATTAAGCGATGGGATAATATCTTTTCAAATCATCTGTACTCAACTGGTTGACATTTTCTCCGAAATCTCAAAGCAGTGTAAATCAAACACCAGCACAAATGGCTCCTGAAAGAGTGAAGGGTTATGTTAGCAAACCACCATGGAAAGGTAACCAATGAAATGGAAGTGGGATCATGAATCTTCATGTGACTCTGTGTGGTGTGTGGTTTCTGTGTGTCAGAGAAGAAGACAATAACCTCCCGCCCAAGTGGAGCAGCAAAACTTGTTTTCATTGACATGCTTAACATCAAGCCCAATGAACCAAGATCCGACACTGATGTCATCATGGGCATAGGTACGGAGTATAGCTCTGCAGATTCAATTCACCAGAATTCAGTCACTACTTGGCATAGTGATTGATTACAATGACAAATGATAGAATCAATTCATGGAGAAGCGAACTCACCTATTGATTGAAACAAATTTGGCTAAAGCTTGAGATATGACGTACATCTCACCTGAAGCATGGCGGAAATATCTGTTGGATGCAAACATATAGTTTCAGTTCAAAGAGGCATATATTTGGGAACTTTGAAAATTCAAATGCAATAGGGATTCCATGTCAATGTTAGAATCTGATTGTTGCGCTTATTTAGCAGGAAAACAGATGATGAAAGAAAACATGAGTAGGTCATGAACTTAGCGTAATTTTTATTGACCATAGTTTTCAAACTGCAGAGAATGATTTGAATATGCAAGTTCATAAACAGATTCCATAGCTGTAAAGCTTATACAATTTAAACTTTCTTCCTCTATGGCAAGAAAAGATTGCAAAAGAAATCACTTCAACAGAAACTGCATATCTCTCAACTGGTAGTGCAAAGTGACTTGATGCATACTCTTTACGAGTATCGTCCTAATGATACCATTCTTTAATAAATTAATCATTTTGTAAGCAACTTACGACTTTTTATCACCAAACTTCCACCATTCTGGTTCATACCACTTTTGGCTCCTGAAAAAGCCAGAAAGCACAACCGTGTGATGTATAGATCATCAAAGTCATATTTACCTCACATCTTATTAACAGGTTGTCTTTCCACTTTTAGTATACTTACCGCTCAGAGAAAACTTCACCTGATTTCATGCACCCCATATAAACACGAGGTTTGTCTAAATGGGTTGCGAGTGTAGCTCCCAGAGCATCTGGCCAAAAACAAAAAAAGATTAGTCATGATGATCTGTCGCCGACAAGATAAAAATTATGTTATTTGATATTTGGTAGAACTGGATTTGCAGAAGAACCAACGTACGGAGTAATTTAGACATTGCAGAAGAATGATGTTCTCTAATCTGCATTTTAGGAAGTCAAAACAAGAAAAGATCATAGTACTAACCAATATTAACATAAACATCATCGTTGACTTTGGAGTAAAATTCAGCATTCCATTTTTCAGCAGCAAGAGCGAAGAAATGTTTAGCTTTCTTTGGAAACTCTTCAGGTGCCTCTACATGGGTATCCTGCGAATGATTGGAAATTATCACATTACTAAAGCTAGCATCTTCATGCAGCAAATGAACATGCAGGCATGCATACACACCAAATCAAAAGAAGTTGCTTTTATTTGGTTCAATGACTGTTAAAACTTACAAGAATAATAAAGTCCTTTGTCTGGCTGTTTTCACTGTCAATGGCTCTGTCCAAAGTATCGCCTCGGTTTGCACTGCAAAACAACATCATCAGACGAAAGGCTCTAACAAACTATCATAGTACGTGTAGCGTGGAGCACTAGAAGTAAGGGATTACAATGAAAAGTAAACCTTCTTCCAATAACAAATCGTGCGATGATTCCCTTCTCATTCTCCAACTTTTTTAGAGCAGAACCTACGAAGATTGAATACATAAGTAAAACCTCAGAACAAAAAGTGATATCCTTCAATGTGCTGGAGCATTTCACATGATCTGCCATAATTCAAGAATTGGTATACCAAAAAAGAGAAGTAGATAATAGAGGGATTGTGCATTACCTGTTCCCATCCATGCCGTACGGATTGCGTCTCTATTGTTTTTGCGACCAAAGGTCGTAAGAATTCCAATCACAACTAGTGGCCTCCTCTTATAGTGAGTTCCATTATTCTCTGTTGAGCGCATCGAAGTAAAACCCTCTTGTTTAGCTGCAGTCAACTCCATCTCAAGAGCTGATAACTTTTTATGCTGCTCCCTAAAAACATATGACCATAGATTCACAGGTAAACTTAAAACCATAAATCAAAAACTCAAACGCAAATGTTCAACTGAACCAGAAAACAAAGGAGTACATCGTACCTGCAGGCTATGATCTTCAATGTATCATCCACTGATACGACAGATCTCCCCTATACAAACCAAATCAGTTTCCAGCCATTAACTCGATTTTCCTCAGTAATTCAACTATCTAATCTGTATGCAAGTATATATGCAAATGTATGCATCTGAGCTTCAACAAGCATACAAAGCCACCTAATTTTAGTAAAACTAAGAACAGCTTAAACCAAATTCACCCAAATGTCTCAATGTTCTGGAGAAATAACAAAGAAAAGAAAAGAAATTTCGATCATATTATACAAAACTAAGAAGTGCCCACCTGCCCAGTAATCCTATCAAGCTCCTTGATCAAATAAACCCGCTGCTCTGAATCCTGCCACAACCTACAAACCACCATACAATCTCAAATTCAACACCAGAAAAATACCCAGATCACAGAAAAAGATAAAGAACAAAAATTTATCACATGGGTCCAATTCTCTGCAAAATCAAACCAGCAAAACGAGCTGAAAAAAAGAAGAAGATAGAAGAGGACAGACCTGCCGGCAACGTAGATAGAAGCGAAAGTGGCGAACATGGAGACCAAGAGCGTCGGAATCCGGGACCGGAAAACGTTGCCGGAGAGACGAGCACTCGATCCCTTGCTCGGCATTTCGATTGTCGACCAATCTGAGTCCCCAATTTGTTGGCTCGAGGTTGAAACTTTGATACGACAGTGGGTTTTATACGAGCTCTGATGAATTGGGTTGGGTTTACATTGCCCGAAACAGATCTGGAAATCAAGTCTCAGTAGATTTTGATGGCGGAATATTCAGTGGGGACTTCGCTTCCTTGCGAAGTGAGTTCTATTTGTTAAGGTTGTTGGTGGCAAAAAAAGCCTTCTTTTTTCAGGTTTTTTTTTTAAAAAAAAAAAAAAGAAAAGAAACAAAGACAGAAGAGATCAATCAAGGTTGTGGGAACTTGACATAATGTTTGGGTTTCAGCGTCACTTCCCTATAGTTGACGCCTTTTCTAACTTGTTTGGTCGTTGCTTTAGTTTTTTTTTTGTATAGTGGACTCGTAATGTCACGATGTTATTTGTGGATGAGAAAGTGAGAGAGCAAAAATTTGATCAAAGATGCAAAATGATCCTCTTGTTTCATTTGAATGTTGGTATTGGATTGTTGACGAATATAACACTGAATGACAAGTAAGATGCAAAATGTCGATCGACAGGTCAATATGGTACTGTAGTCTTGATCCCAGTGAGCGAATTTGGGCCTTTGTGGTGCTCTTATTGTTACTTATCTTTTGGGCCATGTTGTAACAGTTTATCACGCCTAAATGGCCCAATGGATTTGCTCAGGGAATCCCCACTTCATGAGCTTGACAAAGAATGCTGGGGTTCATTGTTGTGTGCGGCTTGTCAAGATGAATGTAACTTGTAAGTTGTATTGTGAGTAATTCTAGCACGTAAACAAGATATATACCAGGTGAATGTAAAACAATGTTTAATTGTTACTTTTACAAGATGAATGTAATGAAAGCATGATGGATAACAGATTGTTTTGTAGCATATGTATACTCGATCGATTAGGGTAAGCTGTAACAATATACCACTTCAAATCGGCTCACAGAATTTCAGAGAAAACTATGCTCATTTTATGAACTTATGTATGCGTTTGACAATTGAGGTTATGTGGTAAGTAGTGTCTCTCAATTATTGCACATAAGACATTACTAATCCATTCAATTGAAGTAAATACAAAGAGGAAAACGAGAGACAAAGGCGGAGGTACGTTAGGGGGGGGGGGGGGGGGGGGGGGGGGGGGGGGGGGGGGGGGGGGGTGGGTGGTGTGGTGGGGGGGGGGGGGGGGGGGGGAGGGGGGGGGGGGGGGGGGGAGGGGGGGGGTGGGGGGTGGAGGGGAGGGGGTGCGGGGGCGGCGCGCCGGGGGGTGGGGGGGGGGGGGGGGGGGGGGGGCGGGGGGAGGGGTGTGTTTGAGGGAAAAAGGAGGAATTTTTTTTTCTGTCCGTTTCCCCCGGTCCCCCCCGGTGTTGTGTCGCGGGGGGGGGGGGGGGAGGGAGGGAGGGGGGGAGAGAGGGGGGGGGGGGGGGGGGGGCGCGGGGGGGGCGGGGGGGGGGGGGGGGGGGGCGGGGCCCTCCCCCCCGTCCGCTCGGCCCGGGGGGGCCCGGTTTTTTTCCTCCGCCGCCGGCTGTTTCTGTGGGGGGGGGGGAGCGAAGGGGCTCCCCTCGTTTTTCCTCCGCGGTGGAAATGCTCTTAGGGCTTGGGTGGGCTCAAGCACAGCCCACTTTCCCAAAATTCATATACTAGTATACAATATTATAGTATAAATTACTGAAATAAAAAATTAGCCTAGCCCACTTATGACCATAGAAAATAGATAGGTCAATTCCAAAAGCTTCTCATCAATAACTCTTGTCCGCATACAACACATTGGGAACACAAAAGGCACCTATTTTAACTCATAATTTTTCACTTTGCCTTTTGTCTCCACCTTTTGGTTTCAAATTTAGTTCTTTGGCAGAAGAAGAAAAAGTAAACAAATTTTGCTCTCTGGTAGAGTAAAATTTTGTATCTAAATTCTTGGTTGTTACTAATCCGTCTTTGGTGTTTGTAAGTTTTCTTTTCCTTTAATTAAATCCCTTTTTTTCATTCTTATTATTTGGTTTTTAATTAGAATATTACATAAAGATGCTATGATATATATATGTCCAACAGTGTTTGTAATTGTTTTTCCTTGAATTTGTTTAGGATCTATGGCACGTGAAGATAATAGGCCAGCAAAAAAAGGAAAAATTATTGATTCCTTCTTCGAAAAAAGTGGAGAGAATAACATGGGTACACGTACATCTGCTTCTAATATTGATAAGAAAGAATATCTAAAAAGTCTTACATTAGAGTGCTAATATCTAAAAAATACAACAATTTCTTGTAATATCCAAATAGTCCAATCTGTCAATGTGGCAAAATTTTATTGGATAGTTTAGAAACAAATAAACTAACGGCGTGCTAACGGAGCGTAAGCGGATTGTGAGCTCGACAACTTCGAGAACCAGATGTTGTACGCCAAGCACCACGGTCTATTCCTCTTCAAAACCAACTCCCTTCAAACGTTCTCAGAGCTTCCGATCCGCCGCCGATCTAGCCAAATCCACCGCTTTCAACCCCAATTCGCTGACCTATTCCTCTTCAAAACCAACCTCCTTCAAGTGTTCTCAGAGCTTCTACCCCGTCGGGATCTAGCCAAAAATCCACCGCTTTCAACCCCAATTCGCCGCGACGGGCGGCTCAGGGTACCCAAGCAGCAAGTCTTGGAAGTCATTAATCGGGTCGCTGGTGAAGCCCCACTGAAGATGGAGCTCGGAAGCGGGCAGAGCGGAGGACTCAGCGACGATGTTCCAGGTGGGCCAGGGAGGCGAAGAATTGGTCGCCTCCGAAGAGTGTGGTGGTGGTGGTGATGGTAGGGCCCACCAGAAGGGTCTGATTTGGGCGATGAGGTGTAGGTCCAACCTCGTGAGCGCCTTGGTCAATGCTTCGTTTGGTTGCCGTCCGTCGCCGAGGACTTTTTGCTTTCGCACGCTTTTTTGGAAATTCATTTCTTACATGTTTTTTATCAAAGCATTTCTTGATAGGATAACAGTTTATGTTTGGGCTGGGCTTTGGTGATGTATTGTACATTTTATTTCAAAGACATACAAAATAGTGTAGAGACAGGTGAATGTCTCTTTAGAGACAGGTGAATGTCTCTTTAAGGGCAGGGTGACTGTCTCTGTAGGTAACTGTCTATGTAGAGATAGGTGGCTGTCTTTATAGAGACAGATGACTGTTTCAGTAGAGACATATGGCTGTCTCAGTAGAGATATGTGATTGTCCTTGTAGAGACAGGTGACTGTCTCTGTAGAGCCAAGTGACTATCCAGTTCTTTTTGTTTAGCACTTTCAAATCAAGTGTCTCTTTAACTGTCTTTATAGAGACACTTAATTGTCTCTGTAGAGACACTTGCCTGTCTATATAGAGACACTTAATTGTCTTTGTACAGACACTTGACTGTCTCTATAGAGACACTTGATTGTTTCTGCAGATACACTTACTGTCTCTGCATGTGAAACTTGCGAAATTTTTTCTGCGAAAAACATACTCATTATGGATCTTAAAATGTAGATCTCACTTTTACGAATAAATTGGTGAAAACGAATTTTTATTACGATTTTTATATCAAAAGTTATGATTAATTTATAAAAACAAAAAAATTGAAAAAATAAGAAATAAGAGAGAGAAAGATGACTTCCGTTAATGTGAGTTAGTTACTTTTGCTGAGTTGGCATTGGTTTTGGACTATATGGATATTTAACATCTTTTATGTCTTTTTTAGATATTTAGGGTGTTATTTTGGACCCCTAGGATATCAGCCCTATTGATAATGTGGCTACAACTTCTACTTCTACTACTAATAGTAGGAGTAGGCCCTGTACTGTTGGTATTGATAGTTCTGTTTCGGGATCTCAAATAGGTGAACCTAACGAATTTGATCTCACTTTTTTTAGAAAGGGATCCGGGAAAGCGTATTCCAATGTCTGAACTCTCTATTAATCGCATTGTCTCATTTAACTAGGTATGTTGTTTAGTTTGATGTTTATTGATACTTTGCATGTGAATGAATTTTTTATATTTTGCATGTGAATGAATTTTTTTTTATTTTTATATTATGCTGGTACTTGATGTTCGCTTGAAAACAAAAATTATAGGATGACAAGAAAAAAAAAATTTAGCCCAGCCCTATGTCAGTTTCTAGCTCCGCCCTTGACGAGAGAAAGGAAAAAAGGGAGAGAGCAGGATAAATGCAGCATACGAAACAAGTCGACGATGGCATTGATTAAGTAAACATGCACCTTATTAGGTAAGAGGTCTTTTTCTGTCGTCTCGGCCTTACTGTCAGCTGCCCACATTATTTTTATTTATATTGAGGAGGGGGAGAGGAGACGACTGACTTAGCAAATTTAGCGGTGATGCGAAGAATGAAAAAAATTCGTGGTACTAAAATCGTGCACGTTGTCATTATGCATCCGATTAATGATCGACCAAATCGATTGATGCTACCAATTAAGGATGATGGTGACGTCCATCTACAAAACATACAAAGTAAATATACATTGATGGTTGTTGATACAGTACTCGAAAGATCAATCAATCGATTCTACCAATTAAAGATGATGGTGATGTCAATTTACGACTACATAAGAGCATTTCCACCCATGCAGGCCCAGGCGCAGGCGCGAAGTGGGGTGTTGCCCTCCTCAGGCGAGCAGGCGATGAATAGTGATCGGGCAAGCCTTCCGTAAAAAAAACAGCGCACACCCATGTAGGCGTAGGCGCAGGCGGTAACTAATTTTAATTTTTTTTTTTTTCAAAAACATGTATAAGAATTACACCAACATTATATTCAAGTAATCGATACATAAAATTTGGACATCTAAATTTCCGAAAATAAATTTGGATAACAATTATCACCAACATTATTAAATATTCCCTTTTGTTGTCAAATAAATTTTACATACAAATAATTATCATAAAAAACATGTAGAATTATCATATGTTAAATTATTTTTGTGCTTACAATTTAATATTACATACTTGAAAAATTTGATATAAAAAAATTGTGATTTTTTTATAGAAAACATCTTGAATACTTCACACAAAATTAAATTTTACATACAAATAATTATCATAAAAAATATGTAGAATTATCATATGTTAAATTTTATTTGTGTTCAAAATTTAATATTACATTCTTAAAAAAAATTTGATATAAAAAAAATTGTATATAAAATGATTTGTGATTTTTTGTAAAAGAAAATGTTGATTTTATATAAAAAAAAATTTTTAAAAAGTTTTGGAGTGTTCGGCAGCCACTGCCGAACACTAAAATCAGCCTAAAAAGGCCGTTCGGCACCCACTACCGAACGCGGACGTCGCTCACTCGCCCCCACGCGCGGGTGTAATGCACGCGCCCGAATAAAAAAAAAAGGTGGGTGCGATCCCACGTCAGCTGGGGCCCACACCCTTCACCGCCCGCGGTCGCGGGCGCGAGCGAGCGTCGCCGGCCCGCCCGCCTTCTTCCGTCAAGCCCGCCGCTCGCCCCCTCTCGTTTTCGCCGCTGTGGCGTGAGCAGTGCCACCCACGGTCGAGCGAGCGCCTCCGCCTGCTGCCTCGACCGTGCGGTGGAAATGCTCTAAAGTAAATAACTTAAACAAAAGAAAAACTACATAAAGTAAATATATATTGATGGTTGATAATTTGATTTGATAAAACACTATACAGATTTATTTACATTTTAAAAATTAATTATTTTAAGATAATAAATAAATAAATTAAGATAATTAGTATTATATTATAGAAGTAGGAGAAATTAATATTTTCAATTTAATATTGGGATAAAGACTACAAATGACAAAATATACTAAAAGCTACAAATATACAAATTTAACTAATTTTATATAATTTATAGAGTTATTTATATATCTATTAGAGCATTTCCACCGCACGGTCGAGGCAGCAGGCGGAGGCGCTCGCTCGACCGTGGGTGGCACTGCTCACGCCACAGCGGCGAAAACGAGAGGGGGCGAGCGGCGGGCTTGACGGAAGAAGGCGGGCGGGCGGACGCTCGCTCGCGCCCGCGACCGCGGGCGGTGAGGGGTGTGGGCCCCAGCTGACGTGGGATCGCACCCACCTTTTTTTTTTATTCGGGCGCGTGCATTACACGCGCGCGTGGGGACGAGTGAGCGACGTCCGCGTTCGGTAGTGAGTGCCGAACGGCCTTTTTAGGCTGATTTTAGTGTTCGGCGGTGGCTGCCGAACACTCCAAAACTTTTTTTAAAAATTTTTTTATATAAAATCAACATTTTCTTTTACAAAAAATCACAAATCATTTTATATACAATTTTTTTTATATCAAATTTTTTTTAAGAATGTAATATTAAATTTTGAACACAAATAAAATTTAACATATGATAATTCTACATATTTTTTATGATAATTATTTGTATGTAAAATTTAATTTTGTGTGAAAAAGTATTCAAGATGTTTTCTATAAAAAAATCACAATTTTTTTATATCAAATTTTTCAAGTATGTAATATTAAATTGTAAGCACAAAAATAATTTAACATATGATAATTCTACATGTTTTTTATGATAATTATTTGTATGTAAAATTTATTTGACAACAAAAGGGAATATTTAATAATGTTGGTGATAATTGTTATCCAAATTTATTTTCGGAAATTTAGATGTCCAAATTTTATGTATCGATTACTTGAATATAATGTTGGTGTAATTCTTATACATGTTTTTGAAAAAAAAAAAAATTAAAATTAGTTACCGCCTGCGCCTACGCCTACATGGGTGTGCGCTGTTTTGACGGAAGGCTTGCCCGATCACTATTCATCGCCTGCTCACCTGAGGAGGGCAACACCCCACTTCGCGCCTGCGCCTGGGCCTGCATGGGTGGAAATGCTCTTAGGAGGCTGTTTTGCTGAAATGAGATTACAAATTGAAATTATAAAGTCATTCATACAATCAATCATTGGAAAATCACACCTGGGCCATGGTATTGGCACAGTAATTTCACTATGAAATTTGCAGAGAACAACCTCGTTTTTGTTTTTGTTTGTTTCACTTGGGCCCACGGACACAAAGTGATGATGGCCAATTTTCCCTCTTCCATCTGCATATATATCGTTTGACCAAAAATGGAATTACAAGTGACGGTCATAATTGCTAGCTGATAACTCTTTTATTATTGAGTTCGGATGTATATAAATTTATTATTTATGATAGGGGTGCAAGTTGGATTGGAAATTCCAATCCGAACGGAAAAATTCCGATCCGATGCCAAAAAATTTCAAATCCGAAGAATTCGAAAGAAGTTGGATGGAAATTGGAACGTGCCTTTTTCAATCGAAAAGTTCAAGACTTTCAAATTCGACTTATTTCCAAAGATTTCGAACCTATTCCGATAAAAAAATAGAATGCATTTCATATGTTTTGTAATAATTTACTTATTGTATAGTTCATAATATATTTTAGAATAAATAATATTTACTTCAATTTGCTTATTCTTACTCGTAGAGACATTTATTACTTGCTTTAGACTATGTATTCATTCTCGTAAGCGTAGTTTGTATATTATTTTATCTTATTTCATTTTGAGAACCTAACAATTCCGAATTATTTCCGAAATTTCAAATTCGGAAAAATTTCAATTTTTCCGATTTCCAAAAATTCAAATTTGAAACTAAAATTTCATTCCAAACTTTTTTGGAACGGAAGTTGGAACCCTCGTTTCCGATCCGATCCGTCCGAAAATCACCCCTAATTTATGACGAATTTTTAGATTATTGGATTGCGTTCGGACAATTACATAAGACAAATTCAATATATAAACACACGAATATGAAAAATAGAGGGCAAGATAAATGCATGAAAAAGAGGCATCTTTGTGTGGTCTCGCACTTTACTAGCAATTGTCCAAGTTTCAGTGAAGGCCGTGACAACTGACTTGCATACTTTAGTGGTGGTGGAGAGAGTGCTTCTTTCATTTTCGATACACGTTGTCATGACGTAGCACGTGATAAATTTGATCGGTCAATATTCGCCCAATTTTCACTTTTTTGGAGTGACATTCTTGAATGCTAGTACCTATTGAGGCAAGTAAATTAATTTTCACTTTGCAATTTTATTAGACAATATATACGCCCTCAACTCCGCAACTTTACCAGACATTCTTGAATGATAGGACCTAACTGTTTGATTTTCACTTGCTAAACAAGTGTATATGGCCCCAACTCTACAACTTTGCTTTAGAATTTCCACAGCAAACGTAGTCTTTAGACCGCCAAAAATAGTTTCATTATGTCATTACTCGTACATATATGTTAGAGATAATTGATCGTAAAAGAATGCCAATTACGAATACACCCCCATACATGATACGTATGTACGTGAGCTAATTCTAGAATCTTCCTTTTAAATCACCATAAACATGAATAACCAAAATCAACCCGCACCAGCGTGCACAACAACTCATTGTGACATCTCTTCCTAGTCATTATTGTTATATAAGTTGTTAATCTTCACTTATTTTCTGCGGTCTCCATTTTTTTTCTGAATTGAATATGAAATTTTGAATATACAATGTATCACATACAGATCCACGTGGGTTGATACGTAGTTTTGTCTTTACCTGAATGAAGATACAAAAATAACATAATTTATATTATTTTAAAATCTGGGCAAGAAAGCTAGAGTTTTAGAATACTACCTTAACTCAGAGGAAAAACAGACGACGAAACCACAAAGGCCACAACTTTTGAAGCGAATGAGCAGAAGAAAAGAAGACGAAGACGGAGAACGACCACAACCCACCACCTGTCCCCGTCAACAAAGACGTCGAGAGTCGAGACGTGAGCCGTGACGCCATCACATTTCGACTAAAAACTCACCACGCACTAAATTCTCGCGCTCTGTTTTTACTCTCTAAAACCACCGCAAAGCCGGAGCCTTTTCGCCAATGGGTGCTTAAAGATTCCAACTTTATTGGTTTTGAATCAAACCCACGAAAACCATCGTCGTGATCAAGCTTGTGCTGAAAAAAAATCATCAAAAAAGATTGAAAATTGAATTCTGGGGTTGCAAGAGGGCATTGACGACCCGCGGGTTTCGCGGGGGTTTCCTGGTTAGTCTTGTCTCTTACCTCATTTGGTTATATTTTAATGTTACGGATGATGTTGTTAGATTGGTCTTGGAGGCTTGTTCTGTTTTTCTATTCATCATTGTTTATCTTTGTGTCGTTGTTATTGTCATTTCAACAACGAGCACAAAACAAAAACGAGATTGTTTTCCTGATATATTTTAAGGCCGCATGGATCTTAATTAACTGTCTTACGTGTCAAATGGCTTACGCTTTACATTAAGAAAAGAGCTGCACATTTCTGCTTCTTATCTCACATTCTTAGTTTCGTGCAGAAGCTGATGGATGCAGAGCAATGGTTGAATTGCTGAGCATTCCAGCTTATACTGCTTAGTGAAGAATTGTGTGTTTCGTTGGTTGTCTCTGTAGCTTAGGCCGAAGAGGAGGAGGTGGAAAGTCCTGTTCTTGGGCCACTTCAGGTATGCCACTTACTATTTCGAGCTCATTATATTGTACTTGGATTTATTAGAAGTGTTCTTTGATCATGTTGGTTTCACATTTTAATATGAAAGATTTGATCTTTCATCTCTAGGTGGGTTGGTGTCTTGTTTGATGTTTTTAATTTTCCCATAAATTGGGTTATTGTTCTGAGCTCTGATTACTTCTTACATTGTCTTGTTTACAGATTTGATATAAGCATGATGGAGGATCTGTGGACTGTGTTTTGTGGGGAATCTGGTGCTTCATGCACTGCTGGAAAGCCATGCACTTCCAGTCTTGATTCTATAACTCATCCTTCCTCATGCATCAACCATGTGTTCATAATTGGGTTTGACATTTTGCTTCTAGTCACTCTCTTGTTCAACATGTTTCGTAAGTCCTCATCAAAATCAGTCCGGATTCCATCCCGGTTTCGAGGCCTTTCCGGCTTGCAAGTGCTCTCTGCTATTGTTAATGGTTGCCTTGCAATTGTGTACTTGGGGCTGGGCATCTGGACTTTAGAAGAGAAGGTGAGGAGTACGCATACTGCTTTGCCTTTGAATTGGTGGATGCTTACTTTGTTTCAAGGGTTCACATGGTTGTGTGTTGGTTTGACTATAAGCATCCGGGGTAAACAACTACCTAGGAAACCATCAAGACTGTTGTCTATCCTTGCATTTTTGTTTTCTGGAATTGTCTGTGCTCTATCGCTGTTTGCTGCAATCTTCAGAAAAGAACTATCAGTAAAGACCGTTGTAGATGTCCTGTCTTTCCCAGGAGCAACATTGTTGTTGTTATGTGTTTATAAGGGGTATAAACATGAACAAGATGATGAAAGCATCAATGAAAATACACTTTATACACCTCTCAGGGACGAGTCCAATGACACTGGTAAAAGTGATCATGTAACCCCATTTGCAAAAGCTGGGTTTTTCAGTAAAGCCTCCCTCTGGTGGTTAAATCCATTGATGACATTGGGCAGGAGGAAAACTCTTGAAGAAGAAGATTTACCCAAGTTGCGTGAGGAGGATCGAGCAGAAAGTTGTTATTTGCATTTCATGGAGCAACTGAACAAACAGAAACATATTCAACCTTCTTCCCAACCTTCTGTGCTCAAGACAATAATCAAATGCCAGTGGAAAGAGATTATACTTTCTGGTTTCTTTGCTTTGCTCAAGGTACTCACTCTCTCTGCTGGTCCTCTGCTTCTTAATGCCTTTATTTTGGTTGCTGAGGGAAATGAAAGTTTCAAGTATGAAGGCTATGTTCTAGCCATTACACTTTTTATTTCAAAGACCATCGAATCCTTATCACAAAGACAGTGGTACTTACGATCCAGGCTTATTGGTTTGCAAGTTAAGTCTTTGCTCATATCAGCCATATACAAGAAGCAATTAAGATTGTCGAATGCTGCTAAGTTGATACACTCCAGTGGTGAGATAATGAATTATGTTACGGTTGATGCTTATAGGATCGGAGAGTTCCCATTTTGGTTCCACCAGACTTGGACCACTAGCCTCCAACTCTGTCTTGCATTGGTCATTCTTTTCCGTGCAGTTGGCCTTGCTACATTTGCAGCATTGGTGGTGATTGTTTTGACTGTGGCTTGCAATGCTCCCCTTGCCAAGTTGCAACATAGATTTCAGACTAAGCTCATGGCGGCACAAGATGAAAGACTGAAGGCGAGTTCTGAGGCTCTTGTGAATATGAAGGTGTTAAAGTTGTATGCATGGGAAACCCATTTCAAGAAGGCAATAGAAAAATTAAGGAACGAGGAGTATAAATGGTTATCTGCAGTGCAATTGAGAAAAGCATACAACACCTATCTCTTTTGGTCATCCCCAGTTTTGGTCTCAGCAGCAACCTTCGGAGCCTGTTATTTTCTCAAGGTTCCATTGCATGCAAACAATGTTTTCACCTTCGTTGCAACTTTACGCCTTGTTCAGGATCCCATTAGATCTATTCCTGAGGTTATCGGGGTCGTCATTCAAGCAAAGGTTGCATTTGCACGCATTCTAAATTTCCTTGAAGCACCGGAGTTGCAGACTTCAAATGACCGGAAGTGCAACATGCAAAATGTCGCCCATTCCATTAGTATAAAGTCAGCCAGTTTTTCTTGGGAGGAGAACGTATCGAAGCCCACCCTTAGAGATATAAATTTAGAGGTTAAACGTGGTGAAAGGGTTGCTATTTGTGGGGAAGTTGGATCAGGAAAATCAAGCCTTCTAGCTGCAATTCTTGGAGAAATTCCAAATGTTCGAGGAAATGTAAGTTTCTACTTCCCTTTACTTTGATAACTTGCAACTGCAGTATAATTCTGAGAGAACTATCTCGCTAGATATCCCACTGCACTATGTTTCAATAAAGTTCTCTTTATGACTTTCAGATTCAAGTTTTTGGTAAGATGGCCTATGTTTCACAATCAGCATGGATCCAGACAGGGACGATACAAGAAAATGTTTTATTTGGTTCTGCCATGGATAGTCAAAGATACCGAGAGACACTTGAGAGATGTTCACTCGCGAAGGACCTCGAGCTGCTTCCCTATGGTGACATGACTGAAATAGGGGAGAGAGGGGTCAATCTGAGCGGTGGCCAAAAGCAGCGAATCCAACTTGCCCGTGCTCTCTATCAGAACGCTGATATATACCTCCTGGATGATCCTTTCAGTGCTGTTGATGCACATACAGCTACAAACTTATTCAATGTAAATACAGTTCTCTAACATGGCCTGGGCCTTGATTTGTTAACTTCCTGTTTTACTGACAGGTAACTTGTACACTGGCAGGAATACGTTATGGAAGCACTTTCAGGGAAGACAGTCTTACTCGTGACCCATCAAGTTGATTTCCTACCAGCATTTGATTCTGTTTTGGTTAGTCTTTCTCACCGTAAATCAATTTACTTTAAACTTATGTAATTCATATTCCTATTTTTCCCTTCGGCCATAAACACATTATCATTTAGCTCCTATGAGGCTTGTAGTTATTTTGTTCTGCATTAACACGAAGCATGATGTGGAATAGCCAACTGAGATTATCATAACAGAAGCCATCCCCCGCACTGACTTCCAATTAACTTTTCTTGACAGTTGATGTTGGATGGGGAAATCTTACAAGAAGCTCCTTACCACCATCTATTGGCCTCAAGCAAAGAATTTCAGGACCTTGTCAATGCACACAAAGAGACTGCTGGTTCAGGAAGGCTTGCAGATACCACTTCAGTCCAAGGCGGAGAATTCCCTAAAGAGATTAAGAAGACGTACGTAGAAAAGCAACTTAAAGCATCTAAAGGAGATCAATTGATTAAACAAGAACAGAGAGAAACAGGAGATATAGGTTTGAAGCCATTCCTACAGTATCTCAAACAGAAGAATGGGTTCTTTTACTTCACAGCGGCAGTTATCTTACACTCAACATTCGTGATTAGTCAGATAGTACAGAACTCTTGGATGGCTGCTAATGTTGATAATCCCGATGTTAGCACATTGCGACTGATCATGGTTTACTTGCTGATTGGATTTTTTGCAACATTCATTTTACTCTTTAGATCACTTATAACAGTTGTTTTGGGTCTGGAGGCATCAAAGTCCTTATTCTCACAGTTACTAAACTCCCTTTTCCGTGCACCCATGTCTTTTTTTGACTCAACACCTCTAGGGAGGATACTTAGTCGGGTATGCATCTATTACAAAAATTTGGTTATATATTAGGAAGAACTCCGGGAACTAATACATTTACTATTGCTCTCCTTTTACAGGTTTCATCTGATCTGAGTATCGTAGATCTTGATATTCCATTCAGCCTAATCTTTGCTTGTGGGGCTACCATAAATGCATATTCCAATCTCGGAGTACTGGCTGTTGTTACCTGGCAAGTCTTGTTTGTCTCCATACCCATGATCTGTCTGGCAATATCCCTACAGGTATCTAGTACTAGATTAAGCTATCTACATGTTATGAGTGGTTATACTTCTCTGTATTAGGAACAATCTGAATTTGAAAGTCAACACCAGAGCATTTTCTGTATGTCTGAATTAACGTTCCTGGATTCAACATTTTCTATTATCAGAAATATTACTTTTCCACTGCAAAGGAGTTGATGCGAATCAATGGGACAACTAAGTCGTATGTAGCAAACCATCTAGCGGAATCTGTCTCAGGAGCCATTACAATAAGAGCTTTCAATGAAGAAGAACGGTTCTTGGCAAAGAATTTTGACCTCATTGACACCAATGCTGGTCCCTTTTTTCACAGTTTCGCAGCAAATGAATGGTTGATTGAACGATTAGAGATAATCAGCGCAGCAGTTGTTGCCTCTGCGGCACTCTGCATGACTTTGCTTCCACCTGGAACATTTAGCTCTGGTAAGCTTCTTAAAGTTCTGCTGGAAGTGCCTAACTTGTGAATATACAACATTAGTCAGTGGAGATGACTTATATGATTTTAACCTACTCAGCCTGATCATTTACTACGTTCTTGCAGGGTTTGTTGGAATGGCACTTTCTTATGGCCTTTCATTAAACATATCCTTGATCTTTTCAATTCAGTTCCAGTGCACTATAGCAAATTACATCATTTCTGTGGAAAGGCTAAACCAATACACGGATGTACCAAGTGAGGCCCGTGAAATAGTAGAAGAGAACCGTCCCCCGGCTAGTTGGCCGGTAGTTGGTAAAGTGGAGATACAAAATTTGCAGGTAAATAATATTGATTGCTATAGTGTTAAGACTCACCAACACCAGTGTTGAAGTTACTGATGATTTTGATGTCAAAACAGATCAGATATAGGGATGATACACCACTTGTTCTTCGTGGGATCAGTTGCATATTTGAAGGAGGTCACAAGATTGGTATTGTTGGACGTACAGGCAGTGGGAAGTCGACTCTCATAGGTGCTCTATTTCGTCTGGTGGAGCCAACTGGAGGGAAGATTATAGTTGATGGCATCGACATCTCTACAATTGGACTTCATGATCTGAGGTCACGTTTTGGAATAATACCTCAAGATCCTACTCTCTTCAATGGGACTGTCCGATACAATTTAGATCCCTTATCTCAACACTCAGACCACGAAATATGGGAGGTACTACTCAAGTTCTCTACATTCATTGCTTTCTGCAGTTGCCTTTTGCCTTTATAATTCCGCATGGTTGTAAATTCGGACTAAGCAAAGTGTTACTTGTAATGTTGAAGGTTCTTGGGAAGTGTCAACTTCGAGATGCTGTTCAGGAGAAAGAAGGCGGCTTAGACTCCATAGGTAAGCTTCTGGTATATTGATATCTTTGTCTTGTGGAATTGTGATAAGCAATATTAACTGATGACCTGTTATTCAGTTATGGATGATGGATCAAACTGGAGCATGGGGCAAAGACAATTGTTCTGTTTGGGACGTGCCCTTCTGAGGAGAAGTCGGGTATTGGTGCTAGATGAAGCAACTGCATCAATTGATAATGCAACTGATATGATTCTACAGAAAACTATTCGAGCTGAATTTGCAGATTGTACAGTAATTACTGTCGCTCATAGGATACCGACTGTGATGGATTGCACAATGGTCCTTGCCATTAGCGATGGTGAGTTTCATTAGTTAAATTCTCATCTAAATATGTTTCTCATTCAAATTTAGACATACACTAGTTTCATGCATTCAAGACTCAACTGAAGGAAAAAAAATTTATCTGTTTCAGGACAAATAGTGGAGTATGATGAGCCAATGAAGTTAATGAATAGGGATGGCTCATTATTTGGGCAGCTTGTCAACGAATACTGGTCTCATCTCCAGTCTGCAGAATCTCGCTGAATATAAGCTATGATTCATCACTTATGTGTTGCTTTTTCGCCATGGCTGGGTAGCAAAGAGATGAAGCATAATGAAAAGCTGAAGCATAATGAAAAGCAGGGTTGACGTATTTCTTCACAATAGCTAGCCAGAAGAGTGCTAATAAAGGCGATGGAAGTCGCATTTTAGGCTGTGTGAAAATTCTAGCTGATTCTCTACCTTACTCCTCGATGGCAACGAAGAATAATCGGCTACTTAGCGTAGATCAATACTAGCACATCAAGGTTGCAGAAGCTTGTAGTTATTATAACCATGCCACGGGAATGAATGTAATTTAAACGTGGATGGTGCATTGTATTGTATGTCTATCATGTGGACCCGAAAGATTCATTTCTTGCAGGAGACGCTATTGTCAAACTCCTGAGGATGGAAGTATGTTATATTCAAGGTTGAAAATACAACAATATTGCCTCACAATGAGACGAGATCGCCTAAATATCATATTCGATCGACAAAGAAAGACCAATTTGCAAGTACGGCTGGCACATTTTTGATTGATCATGGGTTGCACGGTACCGATCTTAAGTTTGCAAATAGTCTCTGCCATTGTTAATGGCTATATTGGAGTTGTGTGTACTTGTGCTTGGGAATATGGACTTTTAGAAGAGAGAAGAGCACGCATTCGGCTTTGCCTTGGAAGTGGTGGTCACTAACTTTCTTCCCATGGTTGTTTGTTGGTTTAATTGTTAGCATCGAGGGAAAGCAACCTTCAAGAAAACCAACAAGACTGTTGTCTATCCTTAGAGTCTTGTTTTCCGGCATTGTCTACACTCCATCGCTGATCACTGTCGTTTTTAGACTGTTGTAGATGTCCTGTCTTTGCGAGGAGCAACATTGTTGTTGTTCTGTGTATATGAAGACTCTGCTGAGAGCATAAATGGAAACGGCCACTACATGCCTCTAAATCGTGAAACTATAGGCATTAGTAAAAGTACTAATCATGTTACCCCATTTAGCAAAGCTGGATTTTGGAGTAAAGCCTCCCTTTCGTTGCTGAGTCCATTGATGAAAAATGGTAGGGAGAAAACTGGACCAAGATATACCTGATCTGCTTGAGAAAGATCCAGCGGGGAAAGTTGTTAGGTGAATAAGATATAAACCCAAAATGTTTATACTTATTGGACATGTATATATTACTTGCATATTACAACTCATTTTTCAATAGTTTTGTCATATAAAATGTACAAATGACCTATTAGTTCAAAGTACTGTTTATCTATCTGTTATTTTTCCATATTTATTATAACTAATGTCATTTTATAATAATAAAAACACACAAAATGATGTTACAACTTACAAAAGAAAACAATTTGCAACATTTAGGAAATCAAAAGCTTGATATGATAATGGCGATCATTCAAGCGGGTGGATTCCTCTTCATTAGATACATATCCAAATTACCTTCAGACTTAATGATATTTTTAAATTTGAATTAGGATTATCCACATGGACCTTTTTAATGGTTTACACCGTAGAAGTTACAACGGTTTTAATGTGAAGGAAACAATACTAGGTTGCTTAAAACAACTTTAGGTGAATATGTTCAGGTATTTTGAGATATTTGGTGTGTTTTCCAATTTCCAATGTGTTTTTCAATTTCAGGTTCAGGTGTTTTCCAATTTCAAATGGATATGTTTATGTGAATCTATTGAGGTGTTTTGGGATAATTGATGGAATTTCTTATATGGAGTCTTTAGGTTATTTTAGTCTCTTAGTTTAGTTGATTTCAATTGGTGGACTGCTGTATGTTTTCATATGTTAATTATTGTAATAAATTCTACAAATTAATTTAGTATGTGTGTTTTAAAAAGTTAAATAGTACATAATCTCTACACATAGAAGATGATTTGAATGTTTAGGGGCGTATTTAGTAAAAAAGTATAAAATGGGTTGCAATTGAAAAAAATATTATGATGAGTATTTATCCTATTTTACTTATTTGCAGTTTTTCCAGCAAATGAAGAGACAGACAGAAACTGAACAAACCGTACAATTATGTCACTTGAAAGAGATTGTTCTGTCCGGCTTCTTCGCTTTGCTGAAGGTACTAACTCTCTCTGCTTCCTCATTTGAGTTGGAGAGTTTCCTATTGGTTCTTCCATCAAACTACAAGGCAAAACGGCAGGGGTCTCTGCTCACTGCTGCTATATTTACAAGAGCAGAGACAGCTAGAAAGCTAGAGTTTCAAAGTACGACGACAGAGGACAAGGAAACGACAGCAAGTCCACCTGTTTCTGTCCGTAAAACGTCGAGAGTCGAGACGTGAGCTGTGACGCCATCGTATTCCGACAAAGCTCCATTCACTAAATTCGCGCTCTGTTGATTACTCTCTAAAACCACCGCAAAGTCGGAAACTTTTCGCCAAATGGGAGCTTAAAGATACCCACTTTATTGGTTTTCTAGAGAAACCACAAAAACCATCGTCGTCGTCGAGCTTCGTCTGGGAAATTTTTATCAAAAAAGATTAAAAATGGGATTTTGGGTTTGCAAAAAGGACACTGAAACATCCTGGGTTTTTTTTCCTGGTTTGTCTCGTCTTTCTTTATATTATCTGTTATTAGATTATTCTATGTGGAAAGTTGTTTGATTGGTCATATATTCGTGCTCTGTCTTTTCTTCATTCATCATTCGATTGTGTCGCTTTAAACTGTCATTTCAACAACGAGCACAAAACAAAAACGAGATTGATTTCTTGTGATATTTTTGTTATCTCACTTTCTTGGTTTTGTACAGAAGCTGACGGATAAAGAGTAATGGTGGAATTGCTGAGCATGTTTCTTGGGGGCTAATCTAGACTAATCCTCTATTTTATTCCCAAAAAAAGGAAAAAGCTCAGTGACAAATTGGTTTTCTCTATAGCTTAGGCCTAAGAGGAGGAGGAGGGAAGTCCTGTTCTTGGGCCACTTTGTTGAACTCATAGCAGATCCTGGGAGACATTCGCCAATTCAAACCTTGAGGCACCTGTGAGGGGCGATCTTGTCTTAAGGCTATAGAATCTAATTCTAGTCCTTGTTCTAGTCGTGTTCTTCTTTTTTTTTTTTTTGCCTTTACTGTTTCCAGTGCATATGTTATAACAATTTGTATTTGTTATATATGATTTCAATTTGTTATAGCAATTTATCTTTACATATACCCAACAACTTAAGACAAGATCGCCCCTCACAGGTGCCTCAAGGTTTGAATTGGCGAATGTCTCCCGGGATACAACGATCTTTCTCTTTGCGGAAGTAGCACTCCAATCCACAAAGAACGGCGAACCAAAAAGTGTTTTATCTCTCTCTCAATAACACTAAATCCTGGGAGACATTCGCCAATTCTCCTTGGGGCGCCGGGGGGGGGGGTGTTGTTTTTGGGTTGTGGTTTCTTTTTCTAGCCTCGATCTAGTCAGGTTCTTCTGGGGGGGGGTGGTGGTTCTCTGTCGTTCTTTGTTTTTTGCCTTTTGCCTTTCTCTGTTTCCAGTGCATATGTTATAACAATTTGTATTTGTTATATATGATTTCAATTTGTTATAGCAATTTATCTTTACATATACCCAACAACTTAAGACAAGATTAGTTAAATTGCTATAGTTTCTTTTACTGCTGGAAACTTGTTTTGAGAAACTAGAATCTGTTTGTTTCTTATTACGGTTGGTGAATTATTTTGTTTGCATTATACTGAGTTATATCATCTCTTTTCAATCATAAAAGAAAGATGGGTGATATTGTGTTGAGCAAAGATAAGGATAGCACATCTATTGCTATGTTACCTTTGGTGATCCCTGCTGCAACCAATCATGGTGAGAAACCTGGGAAGGTTAATGAAGCAAACATAACCGAAGATGATGGACTGCCCAACGAGAATTCTGATATAAATCTCTCGGCTATGGTTTCTGAAATTAACTTGGTGGGGAGCACAAATGAATGGTGGGTTGATACTGGGGCTACTCGCCATATATGCTCTGACAAGAAGATGTTCAGCACCTATAAAGAACTCACTCATGGGGAGCAATTGTTTATGGGGAACTCTTCTGCTTCCAAAGTTCAAGGACAAGGAAATGTTGTTCTAAAGATGTCTTCTGGCAAAGAACTCACTCTTAGAGATGTACTTCATGTGCCTGACATTCGTAAGAACTTAATTTCTGGGTCACTGCTGAGCAAGAACGGATTCCGTTTGGTGTTCGAGTCTGATAAGTTTGTACTTACAAAGAGTGGAATGTATGTGGGAAAAGGATATCTTAGTGATGGCCTTTTCAAACTTGATGTAACAACCATTGTACCCACAGTTATGAATAAAGTTAATGGTTGTGCTTATATAGTTGAGTCTCCAAATATATGGCATGGTAGGCTTGGACATGTAAATTATGATACTATGCGTAGATTAATTAACATGGACCTATTGCCTAAGTTTCATATTGACGCAAGTCATAAGTGTGAAACTTGTGTAGAAGCAAAATCAACTAAAGCACCATTTCACTCTATTGAAAGAAGTACAGAACCTCTAGAGTTAGTTCACAGTGATATATGTGATCTAAAATTTGTGCAAACTAGAGGTGGTAAGAAATATTTTATTACTTTTATTGACGATTGCACAAGATATTGTTATGTGTATTTGCTAAGGAGCAAAGACGAAGCCATAGACGCGTTCACAAATTATAAGAACGAAGTTGAGAATCAACTTAGCAAAAAGATAAAGGTTTTAAGAAGCGATAGAGGAGGTGAATATGTCGCACCATTTTCTGAGTTTTGTGCTCAACATGGTATTATTCACCAAACCACCGCTCCTTATTCGCCTCAGCAAAACGGTGTTGCGGAACGCAAGAACCGCACACTTAAAGAAATGATGAATGCTATGTTGATAAGTTCTGGAGCACCCCAGAATTTGTGGGGGGAAGCATTGCTTTCCGCAAACCACATTCTCAACAAATTACTTCACAAGAAGTTGAGTAAGACACCGTATGAATTATGGAAAGGTCGAAAACCTTCCTATAAATTTCTGAAAGTGTGGGGGTGTCTTGCAAAGGCTATGGTTCCCGATCCAAAGAAGATTAAGATTGGACCTAAAACCATTGACTGTATCTTCATCGGCTATGCGGTAAACAGTAGTGCATATCGATTTCTTGTATATAAATCAGATAACTCTGAGATACATGTAAATACTATCATGGAGTCAAGGAATGCTACATTCTTTGAAGATGTATTTCCATATAAGATTGGACAAGAACGGAGTTCTTTAAAGAGAACACATGATGATAGTAGTAGCACTGATCATCATGAAAGTAATGTTGAAAATCTTGCTGACCAAGAACATGCTCGACATGATGAGCCAAGACGTAGTAAAAGGACAAAGACTTCAAAGTCTTTTGGTCCTGATTTTCTGACATATTTGTTAGAAAATGAGCCTCAGACATATAAAGAAGCTATGTCATCCCCAGAAGCTCCATTATGGAAAGAGGCTGTCAATGCCGAAGTTGAGTCCATTATGCAAAACCATACATGGGAACTAGTGGATCTTCCTCCTGGAAATAAACCTCTTGGTTACAAATGGATTTTCAAGAGAAAGATGAAAGCAGATGGATCAATTGACAAATATAAGGCGAGACTTGTCGCTAAGGGTTATAAGCAAAAAGAAGGCTTAGACTATTTTGACACATACTCGCCAGTCACGAGAATAACATCCATACGTATGTTAATTGCTATTGCTGCAATACATAACTTGGAAATTCATCAAATGGATGTTAAAACTGCTTTTCTAAATGGTGATTTAGAAGAGGAGATCTATATGGAACAACCTGAAGGATTTATTGTTCCTGGTAAAGAGAAAAAGGTGTGTAGGCTAGTCAAATCATTATATGGTTTAAAGCAAGCACCAAAACAATGGCATAAGAAATTTGACGATGCAATGTTGTCGAATGGGTTCAGAATTAATGAGTGTGATAAGTGTGTGTATACTAAGAGCACTCATAATGAATACGTCATTGTGTGTCTATACGTAGACGATATGCTAATTATTGGTAGTAGTCAAGAAATAATTAATACTACCAAGAAAGCATTGACTGGTAAATTTGACATGAAGGATATGGGAGTTGCCGATGTAATTCTAGGAATTAAGATTTCTAGAACATCCGAAGGGCTCATTCTTTCTCAATCACACTATATTGAGAAGATGCTTGCTAAGTTTAGCAATTATGTAAGCAACCCCGCCAAGACACCATATGATGTCAATCTTCCTTTGTCAAAGAATACAGGTCAAGGTATCGCTCAAGTCGAATATGCACGTATAATTGGTAGTCTTATGTACATCAACAATTGTACACGTCCAGACATTGCATATTCAGTTAGTAGATTGAGTAGATATACGAGCAATCCTGGAAAGGATCATTGGAAGGCAATTGCAAGGGTTCTAGGGTATTTGAAGATAACTCAGAACTATGGATTACACTTCAAGAGATATCCAGCCGTACTTGAAGGTTACTGTGATGCAAATTGGATATCTGATACGAAGACTCTAAAGCCACAAGTGGTTACGTCTTTACATTAGGTGGTGCAGCCATCTCATGGAAATCCTCTAAACAAACTTGTAGTGCCAGATCCACTATGGAATCTGAATTTATTGCTTTAGATAAAGCAGGAGAGGAAGCTGAATGGCTTCGCAATTTCTTAGAGGATATTCCAAATTGGCCAAAGCCGGTGCCTGCCATATGCATACATTGTGATAGTCAATCTGCAATTGGAAGGGCACAAAATCATATGTATAACGGTAAGTCACGACACATACGCCGTAGACACAATACCGTTAGGCAACTTCTCTCAACTGGAATAATGGCCATTGATTATGTAAAGTCAAAGGATAATATTGCGGATCCGTTTACAAAACCTTTGACTAGAGGGAAAGTTTATAAATCATCAAGAGGAATGGGATTAAAGCCTATGCATTAAGAATCACCATAATGGCAACCCAACCTAGTTGACTGGAGATCCCAAGATCTAGGTTCAAAGGGACAACCGAATTGTGGATGATTCAGTGGGAGCACTAAAAGGAGATAAACTCCTACCCATGTCCTAGGATGAACTAGTGCTATCTGCCGCGAGTTAAGGATAACTTTTAGTTTTAATGATTCCTATAACTTGAATTTTCAAGTGGGGTATTGCAGAATACTCTTCATGGGAAATCACCTACATGAGTGCGAAATGTGGCCGTTTCTATGAGAATTTGGAAGGCTTAATTCTCTAAAGCACTCACGAGCACCAGGTATGTTCAGGGCCGAAATGAACACAACCGTAGAACCAGATGTGTCCGGAAAGGTAGTGTGTGAATATTATTGTCTTGGTTTACATCAACGGCTAAACAATTCAAGACATCGCGTTCATTGATTAGCTAGTAAATCCGATAGTATTTCACTAAGGAAGGTTCAAAGCCAAAAGCTACCATTCCCCATGCACTATCATTCCAAATGAACTCTCTCAAGTGTCTGCATACTTCATTTGCATGATTTCCATTCATGTGGGGGATTGTTAGAAAATTAAATGTTTTATGTTTAATTTCTAATAATTGAATGGAAATTAAATTGCTAAACTAGTTGAAGATGAAAGTGTAAACCGTTCGTACACCGGTTTGTCGAACGGATGCATTCCCTGGAAGAGGAACGCTTTGAATTATCAATGGAAAGCTGCGTTCAAAGAGTTGTCTATGGGTATTGTTTTGAGAGTTGTCCTGTTTCAATGGAAGATTCAATGTTTCAAGAAACAATGCAACCATAGCTTATTAAATAAAGAATAAGCATAGCAGATTGGTCAATGTGACCTTTCATGATTTAATGCAACTGACATTGTTTTATGGAAAGTTGTGTTGCTGTGGAAACAATGCAATTGACAACCAGCACCGTTATCTTCATCTCAAAGAGGCATGTCGGCTGGACATGTCCTTTGTGAATAGATGTCTTAACATCTATAAATAGCAAACAAGTTCCTGCATCAAAGAAATTCAATTTCATCCGGATTACTTAGTTATACAGAGCATATATTCATATTACCTATCTAGAATATAGAGCATTCATATATAGATTTAGTGTTATTGAGAGAGAGATAAAACACTTTTTGGTTCGCCGTTCTTTGTGGATTGGAGTGCTACTTCCGCAAAGAGAAAGATCGTTGTATCCTGGGAGACATTCGCCAATTCAAACCTTGAGGCACCTGTGAGGGGCGATCTTGTCTTAAGGCTATAGAATCTAATTCTAGCCTCGATCTAGTCAGGTTCTTCTGTTCTTTTGTTTTTGCCTTTACTGTTTCCAGTGCATATGTTATAACAATTTGTATTTGTTATATATGATTTCAATTTGTTATAGCAATTTATCTTTACATATACCCAACAGTTGTTTCTTTTTTTTGGTATTTTTTTTTTTGTTTTTTTTTTTTTTTTTTTTTTGAGAGGTTTTCCCCTTTTTTTTTTTTTTCCTTTTTTATATGGAGGTTTTGTTTTTTTATAGAGAGGTTTTGTTTTTTTTTTCCAACACATATTTCTACACTAGATATTTGTATATGTTGACACTATACTTTGCCAACACACATTTGCACACACTTGTGTACATGGATATTTTCTAAAGGTAAGAACGCATTGTTTCTAGCCTTTAGTAATATCTAGATACTTAGTTGTGCACACTAAAACACACTTGTGCACTTAGATATTCTTAAAGGTAAGAACACATTGTTTCTAACCTTTATTAATATCTAGATATTAAGTACAAGATATTAAGCACCTTTATGCAATAGACTAGAGTTTTACCTAGCCTAGTATCTAGATATTGTGTTGTGTCCAAAGTTGCTACTTTGACTACTAACACAATCTTCCACAACAATGCATTAATTTCAACATCTCTAAATTCTCGTGCTCTGTTTTTACTCTCTAAAACCACCGCAAAGTCGGAGCCTTTTCGCCAATGGGTGCTTAAAGATTCCAACTTTATTGGTTTTGAATCAAACCCACGAAAACCATCGTCGTGATCAAGCTTGTGCTGAGAAAAAATCATCAAAAAAGATTGAAAATTGAATTCTGGGGTTGCAAGAGGGCATTGACGACCGCGGGTTTCGCGTGTTTTTGTTGGTTCTGGTTGTTTTTTTTTTTTTTTTTTTTTTTTTGTTTTTTTTTTTGTTGTTGTTGGGTGGTTGTTGGTTGTTGTTTTGTTTTTTTTTTTTTTTTTTTTTTTTTTTTTTTTTTTTTTTTTTTTTTTTTTTTTTTTTGTCGTCGAAAAAAAAAAAAGTTTTTTTTTTTTTTTTTTTTTTTTTGGTGGGTTTTTTGTTTGTTTGTTTTTTTTTTGTGTTTTTTGTGGTTTGTTTTGTTTTTTTTTGTTTTTTTGGGGGTTGCTTGTCTTTGGTAAATCACTTTCGTGAAATCAGCTTTCGGGGAAATCAGTTTGGCGTTTGGTAAACATTCTGTCAAAATTGCTTTGGAGAATCCAAAATCAGTTTTAGGTGTTTGGTAAACATTTTTAGGAAAGTGCTGTGAGACGTATATAATGACCAAAACAGACATGTTCTTGAATAATTATTTTAATGAACTATTTGTACAATCTTTTTTTTAATAATCATCAAATTTTATTGTTAAAAAAATATAATTTCATATAATAGTTTATATTTTGAAGAACACATAATCATACAAATTTTATATGTTACAAATTTTTTATACTACCATCAATTTGCACAAAAAATCAACACAACATTAACACTTCTTCAACAAAACTTTATTAAATTTTTATGTTGATATTTGATAAAATATCAATACAAGAACACCAAAAAAATTTAAACAACTCAAAAAAAATAAAAATCTATAAAATAAAATATAAAAAAAACTATAAAAAAAAACGGTGGATGGGCTTCGACGGCGAAAGACAAAGGAACGGCGACGGCGACGGGCTTCTCTGCTGGAATTGGGACGGCGAAAGCGAAGGGACGGCGACGGCGACCGGAATTGGGACGGCCTTGACTGCGAAACCCCAATCTAATCCGACATTAACGGCAATAACAACAAAAATCGGAATTGAAAAAAAGATGAAGCAATACCTGTGAGATCGGATTGAAAGAAGATGGAAGAACCGGGTTTCGCTGATGGTGGTTGCGATCGACGGCGGTGGCTGATGGTGGTTGCGATCGACGGCGTCTCTTCTGGGTTTTCACAGATCGGCGACGACAGCGGCTTCTTGGAAGATGGCAGCGGAGGATGGGCGTCGGCTGGAGGATGTAGCGGCGGAAGATGGGCGTCGAAGGATGTGGCGTCGGCGTCAGAGTATTGGCGTCGGAGTGTGGGCGTCGGCGTCGGCTGGGTTTGAGATGAGAGGCCGACTGTGTTGGGGGCAATTTCAAGTAAATTGAAATGTTCCTCAGGGTTATAATTGGAAAAAAAAATTTCATTAAAAATTTTAGAAATGCCCAGCGTGTCCCAAATGAAATCACTTTCGCGAAAGCTACCCCTGACCTGCTTTCGGAAATCAGCTTTCACGAAAGCGATTTGGCCTCGAAAGTGATTTCGTTGGGGTTTACCAAACGCCTTTTTGGGCCGAAAACTTTCGCGAAATCACTTTCGCGCCGAAAGTAATTTCGGAAAGCAATGCCAAACGAGGCCTAAGAATAGAGCTGCACATTTCTGCTTCTTATCTCACATTCTTAGTTTCGTGCAGAAGCTGATGGATGCAGAGCAATGGTTGAATTTCTGAGCATTCCAGCTTACACTGCTTAGTGAAGAATTGTGTGTTTCGTTGGTTGTCTCTATAGCTTAGGCCGAATAGGAGGAGGAAGAAAGTCCTGTTCTTGGGCCACTTCAGGTATGCCATTTACTATTTCGAGCTCATTATATTGTACTTGGATTTATTAGAAGTGTTCTTTGATCATGTTGGTTTCTCATTTTGATATGAAAGATTTGATCTTTCATCTCTAGGTGGGTTGGTGTCTTGTTTGATGTTTTTAATTTTCCCATAAATTGGGATATTGTTCTGAGCTCTGATTACTTCTTACATTGTCTTGTTTACAGATTTGATATAATCATGATGGAGGATCTGTGGACTGTGTTTTGTGGGGAATCTGGTGTTTCATGCACTGCTGGAAAGCCATGCACTTCCAGTCTAGATTCTCTAACTCATCCTTCCTCATGCATCAACCATGTGTTCATAATTGGGTTTGACATTTTCCTTCTAGTCACTCTCTTGTTCAACATGTTTCATAAGTCCTCATCAAAATCAGTCCGGATTCCATCCCGGTTTCGAGGCCTTTCCGGCTTGCAAGTGCTCTCTGCTATTGTTAATGGTTGCCTTGCAATTGTGTACTTGGGGCTGGGCATCTGGACTTTAGAAGAGAAGGTGAGGAGTACGCATACTGCTTTGCCTTTGAATTGGTGGATGCTTACTTTGTTTCAAGGGTTCACATGGTTGTGTGTTGGTTTGACTATAAGCATCCGGGGTAAACAACTACCTAGGAAACCATCAAGACTGTTGTCTATCCTTGCATTTTTGTTTTCTGGAATTGTCTGTGCTCTATCGCTGTTTGCTGCAATCTTCAGAAAAGAACTATCAGTAAAGACCGTCGTAGATGTCCTGTCTTTCCCAGGAGCAACATTGTTGTTGTTATGTGTTTATAAGGGGTATAAACATGAACAAGATGATGAAAGCATCAATGAAAATGCACTTTATACACCTCTCAGGGACGAGTCCAATGACACTGGTAAAAGTGATCATGTAACCCCATTTGCGAAAGCTGGGTTTTTCAGTAAAGCCTCCCTCTGGTGGTTAAATCCATTGATGACATTGGGCAGGAGGAAAACTCTTGAAGAAGAAGATATACCCAAGTTGCGTGAGGAGGATCGAGCAGAAAGTTGTTATTTGCATTTCATGGAGCAACTGAACAAACAGAAACATATTCAACCTTCTTCCCAACCTTCTGTGCTCAAGACAATAATCAAATGCCAGTGGAAAGAGATTATACTTTCTGGTTTCTTTGCTTTGCTCAAGGTACTCACTCTCTCTGCTGGTCCTCTGCTTCTTAATGCCTTTATTTTGGTTGCTGAGGGAAATGAAAGTTTCAAGTATGAAGGCTATGCTCTAGCCATTACACTTTTTATTTCAAAGACCATCGAATCCTTATCACAAAGACAGTGGTACTTACGATCCAGGCTTATTGGTTTGCAAGTTAAGTATTTGCTCATATCAGCCATATACAAGAAGCAATTAAGATTGTCGAATGCTGCTAAGTCGATACACTCCAGTGGTGAGATAATGAATTATGTTACGGTTGATGCTTATAGGATCGGAGAGTTCCCATTTTGGTTCCACCAGACTTGGACCACTAGCCTCCAACTCTGTCTTGCATTGGTTATTCTTTTCCGTGCAGTTGGCCTTGCTACATTTGCAGCATTGGTGGTGATTGTTTTGACTGTGGCTTGCAATGCTCCCCTTGCCAAGTTGCAACATAGATTTCAGACTAAGCTCATGGCGGCACAAGATGAAAGACTGAAGGCGAGTTCTGAGGCTCTTGTGAATATGAAGGTGTTAAAGTTGTATGCGTGGGAAACCCATTTCAAGAAGGCAATAGAAAAATTAAGGAACGAGGAGTATAAATGGTTATCTGCAGTGCAATTGAGAAAAGCATACAACACCTATCTCTTTTGGTCATCCCCAGTTTTGGTCTCAGCAGCAACCTTCGGAGCCTGTTATTTTCTCAAGGTTCCATTGCATGCAAACAATGTTTTCACCTTCGTTGCAACTTTACGCCTTGTTCAGGACCCCATTAGATCTATTCCTGAGGTTATCGGGGTCGTCATTCAAGCAAAGGTTGCATTTGCACGCATTCTAAATTTCCTTGAAGCACCGGAATTGCAAAATTCAAATGACCGGAAGTGCAACATGCAAAATGTCGCCCATTCCATTAGTATAAAGTCAGCCAGTTTTTCTTGGGAGGAGAACATATCGAAGCCCACCCTTAGAGATATAAATTTAGAGGTTAAACGTGGTGAAAGGGTTGCTATTTGTGGGGAAGTTGGATCAGGAAAATCAAGCCTTCTAGCTGCAATTCTTGGAGAAATTCCAAATGTTCGAGGAAATGTAAGTTTCTACTTCCCTTTACTTTGATAACTTGCAACTGCAGTATAATTCTGAGAGAACTATCTCGCTAGATATCCCACTGCACTATGTTTCAATAAAGTTCTCTTTATGACTTTCAGATTCAAGTTTTTGGTAAGATGGCCTATGTTTCACAATCAGCATGGATCCAGACAGGGACGATACAAGAAAATGTTTTATTTGGTTCTGCCATGGATAGTCAAAGATACCGAGAGACACTTGAGAGATGTTCACTCGCGAAGGACCTCGAGCTGCTTCCCTATGGTGATATGACTGAAATAGGGGAGAGAGGGGTCAATCTGAGCGGTGGCCAAAAGCAGCGAATCCAACTTGCCCGTGCTCTCTATCAGAACGCTGATATATACCTCCTGGATGATCCTTTCAGTGCTGTTGATGCACATACAGCTACAAACTTATTCAATGTAAATACAGTTCTCTAACATGGCTTGGGCCTTGATTTATTAACGTCCTGTTTTACTGACAGGTAACTTGTACATTGGCAGGAATATGTTATAGAAGCACTTTCAGGGAAGACAGTCTTACTCGTGACCCATCAAGTTGATTTCCTACCTGCATTTGATTCTGTTTTGGTTAGTCTTTCTCACCGTAAATCAATTTACTTTAAACTTATGTAATTCATATTCCTATTTTTCCCTTCGGCCATAAACACATTATCATTTAGCTCCTATGAGGCTTGTAGCTATTTTGTTCTGCATTAACACGAAGCATGATGTGGAATAGCCAACTGAGATTATCATAACAGAAGCCATCCCCCGCACTGACTTCCAATTAACTTTTCTTGACAGTTGATGTTAGATGGGGAAATCTTACAAGAAGCTCCTTACCACCATCTATTGGCCTTAAGCAAAGAATTTCAGGACCTTGTCAATGCACACAAAGAGACTGCTGGTTCAGGAAGGCTTGCAGAAACCACTTCAGTCCAAGGCGGAGAATTCCCTAAAGAGGTTAAGAAGACTTACGTAGACAAGCAACTTAAAGCATCTAAAGGAGATCAATTGATTAAACAAGAAGAGAGAGAAACAGGAGATATAGGTTTGAAGCCATTCCTACAGTATCTCAAACAGAAGAATGGGTTCTTCTACTTCTCAGCGGCAGTTATCTTACACTTAACATTCGTGATTAGTCAGATAGTACAGAACTCTTGGATGGCTGCTAATGTTGATAATCCCGATGTTAGCACATTGCGACTGATCATGGTTTACTTGCTGATTGGATTTTTTGCAACATTCATTTTACTCTTTAGATCACTTATAACAGTTGTTTTGGGTCTGGAGGCATCAAAGTCCTTATTCTCACAGTTACTAAACTCCCTTTTCCGTGCACCCATGTCTTTTTTTGACTCAACACCTCTAGGGAGGATACTTAGTCGGGTATGCATCTATTACAAAAATTTGGTTATACATTAGGAAGAACTCCGGGAACTAATACATTTTACTATTGCTCTACTTTTTACAGGTTTCATCTGATTTGAGTATCGTAGATCTTGATATTCCATTCTGCCTAGTCTTTGCTTGTGGGGCTAGCATTACTGCATATTCCAATCTCGGAGTACTGGCTGTTGTTACCTGGCAAGTCTTGTTTGTCTCCATACCCATGATCTGTCTGGCAATATCCCTACAGGTATCTAGTACTAGGTTGAAGCTATCTACATGTTATCAGTGGTTATACTTCTCTGTATTAGGAACAATCTGAATTTGAAAGTCAACACCAGAGCATTTTCTGTATGTCTGAATTAACGTTCCTGGATTCAACATTTTCTATCATCAGAAATATTACTTTTCCACTGCAAAGGAGTTGATGCGAATCAATGGGACAACTAAGTCGTATGTAGCAAACCATCTAGCTGAATCTGTCTCAGGAGCCATTACAATAAGAGCTTTCAATGAAGAAGAACGGTTCTTGGCAAAGAATTTTGACCTCATTGACACCAATGCTGGTCCCTTTTTTCACAGTTTTGCAGCAAATGAATGGTTGATTGAACGATTAGAGATAATCAGCGCAGCAGTTGTTGCCTCTGCGGCTCTCTGCATGACTTTGCTTCCACCTGGAACATTTAGCTCTGGTAAGCTTCTTAAAGTTCTGCTGGAAGTGCCTAACTTATTAATATACAGCATTAGTCAGTGGAGATGACTTAGATGATTTAAACCTACTCAGCCTGATCATTTACTACGTTCTTGCAGGATTTGTTGGAATGGCACTTTCTTATGGCCTTTCATTAAACGTATCCTTGATCTTTTCAATTCAGTTCCAGTGCACTATAGCAAATTACATCATTTCTGTGGAAAGGCTAAACCAATACACGGATGTACCAAGTGAAGCCCGTGAAATAGTAGAAGAGAACCGTCCCCCGGCTAGTTGGCCAGTAGTTGGTAAAGTGGAGATACAAAATTTGCAGGTAAATAATATTGATTGCTATAGTGTTAATGTTAAGACTCACCAACACCAGTGTTGCAGTTACTGATGATTTTGATGTCAAAACAGATCAGATATAGGGACAATACACCACTTGTTCTTCGTGGGATCAGTTGCATATTTGAAGGAGGTCACAAGATTGGTATTGTTGGTCGTACAGGCAGTGGGAAGTCAACTCTCATAGGTGCTCTATTTCGTCTGGTGGAGCCAACTGGAGGGAAGATTATAGTTGATGGCATCGACATCTCTACAATTGGGCTTCATGATCTGAGGTCACGTTTTGGAATAATACCTCAAGATCCTACTCTCTTCAATGGGACTGTCCGATACAATTTGGATCCTTTATCTCAACACTCAGACCAAGAAATATGGGAGGTACCACTCAAGTTCTCTACATTCATTGCTTTCTGCAGTTGCCTTCTTCCTTTTTAACTCTGCATGGTTGTAAAATTCGAACTAAGCAAAGTGTTACTTGTAATGTTGAAGGTTCTTGGGAAGTGTCAACTTCGAGATGCTGTTCAGGAGAAAGAAGGCGGCTTAGACTCCTTAGGTAAGCTTCTGGTATATTGATATCTTTGTCTTGTGGAATTGTGATAAGCAATATTAACTGATGACCTGTTATTCAGTTATGGATGATGGTTCAAACTGGAGCATGGGGCAAAGACAATTGTTCTGTTTGGGACGTGCCCTTCTAAGGAGAAGTCGGGTATTGGTGCTAGATGAAGCAACTGCATCAATTGATAATGCAACTGATATGATTCTACAGAAAACTATTCGAGCTGAATTTGCAGATTGTACAGTAATTACTGTCGCTCATAGGATACCGACTGTGATGGATTGCACAATGGTCCTTGCCATTAGCGATGGTGAGTTTCATTAGTTAAATTCTCATCTAAATATGTTTCTCATTCAAATTTAGACATACACTAGTTTCATGCATTCAAGACTCAACTGAAGGAAAAAAAATTTATCTGTTTCAGGACAAATAGTGGAGTATGATGAGCCAATGAAGCTAATGAATAGGGATGGCTCATTATTTGGGCAGCTTGTCAACGAATACTGGTCTCATCTCCAGTCTGCAGAATCTCACTGAATATAAGCTATGATTCATCACTCATGTGTTTCTTTTTCGCCATGGGTGGGTAGCAAAGAGATGAAGCATAGTGAAAAGCAGGGTTGACGTATACCTTCACAATAGTTATTGGACATGTATATGTTACTTGCATATTACAACTCATTTTTCAATAGTTTTGTCATATAAAATGTACCAATGACCTATTAGTTCAAACTGTTTATCTATCGCTATTTTTCCATATTTATTATAACTAATGTCATTTTATAATAATAAAAACACACAAAATGATGTTACAACTTACAAAAGAAAACAATTTGCAACATTTAGGAAATCAAAAATTTGATATGATAATGGCGATCATTCAAGCAGGTGGATTCCTCTTCATTAGATACATATCCAAATTACCTTCAGACTTAATGATATTTTTAAATTTGAATTAGGATTATCCACATGGACCTTTTTAATGGTTTACACCGTAGAAGTTACGGCGGTTTTAATGTGAAGGAAACAATACTAGGTTGCTTAAAACAACTTTAGGTGAATCTGTTCAGGTGTTTTGGGATATTTGTTGTGTTTTCCAATTTTTAGTGTGTTTTTCAATTTCAGATTTAGGTGTTTTCCAATTTCAAATGGATATGTTTATGTGAATCTATTGAGGTGTTTTGGGATAATTGATGGAATTTCTTATGTGGAGTCTTTAGGTTATTCTAGTCTCTTTGTTTAGTTGATTTCAATTGGTGGAATGCTTTATATTTTCATATGTTAATTATTGTATAAATTCTACAGATTAATTTAGTATGTGTGTTTTAAAAAGTTAAATAGTACATAATCTCTACATATAGAAGATAGCTGATTTGAATGTTTAGGGGCATATTTAGTTGAAAAGTATAAAATAGGTTGCAATTGAAAAAAATAAAAATTATGATGAGTATTTATCCTATTTTACTTATTTGCAGTTTTTCCAGCAAATGAAGAGACAGACAGAAACTGAACAAACCGTACAATTATGTCACTTGAAAGAGATTGTTCTGTCCGGCTTCTTCGCTTTGCTGAAGGTACTAACTCTCTCTGCTTCCTCATTTGAGTTGGAGAGTTTCCTATTGGTTCTTCCATCAAACTACAAGGCAAAACGGCAGGGGTCTCTGCTCACTGCTGCTATATTTACAAGAGCAGAGACAGCTAGAAAGCTAGAGTTTCAAAGTACGACGACAGAGGACAAGGAAACGACAGCAAGTCCACCTGTTTCTGTCCGTAAAACGTCGAGAGTCGAGACGTGAGCTGTGACGCCATCGTATTCCGACAAAGCTCCATTCACTAAATTCGCGCTCTGTTGATTACTCTCTAAAACCACCGCAAAGTCGGAAACTTTTCACCAAATGGGAGCTTAAAGATACCCACTTTATTGGTTTTCTAGAGAAACCACAAAAACCATCGTCGTCGTCGAGCTTCGTCTGGGAAATTTTTATCAAAAAAGATTAAAAATGGGATTCTGGGTTTGCAAAAAGGACACTGAAGCATCCTGGGTTTTTTTTCCTGGTTTGTCTCGTCTTTCTTTGTATTGTCTGTTATTAGATTATTCTATGTGGAAAGTTGTTTGATTGGTCATATATTCGTGCTCTGTCTTTTCTTCATTCATCATTCGATTGTGTCGCTTTAAACTGTCATTTCAACAACGAGCACAAAACAAAAACGAAATTGATTTCTTGTGATATTTTTGTTATCTCACTTTCTTGGTTTTGTACAGAAGCTGATGGATAAAGAGTAATGGTGGAATTGCTGAGCATGTTTCTTGGGGGCTAATCTAGACTAATCCTCTATTTTATTCCCAAAAAAAAAAGAAAAAAACTCAGTGACAAATTGGGTTTCTCTATAGCTTAGGCCTAAGAGGAGGAGGAGGAAAGTCCTGTTCTTGGGCCACTTTGTTGAGCTCATTACGTTGTACTTAGCTTTGTTAGAAACTTTTTTGATCGTGTTGGTTTCTCATTTTACTATGAAAGATTTAACCGTTGTGTTTCATCTCTAATTGGGCTATTTGTTTTGTATTCTCAGTACCTCTTGCATTGTGTCAGTTACAGATTTGATTTAAGCAAGATGGAGGATTTGTGGACTGTGTTTTGTGGGGAATCTGGTGTTTCATGCACAGTTGGAAAGCCCTGCACTTTCAATCTTGATTCTCTAACTCATCCTTCATCATGCATCAATCATGTGTTCATAATTGGATTTGACATTTTGCTTCTAGTCACTCTCTTGTTCAACATGTTCCACAAGTCCTCATCAAATTCAGTCCAAATTCCGTCCCGTTTTCAAGGCCTTTCCGGCTTGCAAGTGCTCTCTGCCATTGTTAATGGTTGCCTTGCACTTGTGTACTTGGGGTTGGGCATCTGGACTTTAGAAGAGAAGCTGAGGAGTACACATACTGCTTTGCCTTTGAATTGGTGGATGCTTACTTTGTTTCAAGGGTTCACATGGTTGTGTGTTGGTTTGACTATAAGCATCCGGGGTAAACAGCTACCTAGGAAACCATCAAGACTGTTGTCTATCCTTGCATTTTTGTTTTCTGGAATTGTCTGTGCTCTATCACTGTTTGCTGCAATATTCAGAAAAGAACTATCAGTAAAGACCGTTGTAGATGTCCTGTCTTTCCCAGGAGCAACATTGTTATTGTTATGTGTTTATAAGGGGTATAAACATGAACAAGATGATGAGAGCATCAATGAAAATGCACTTTATACACCTCTCAGGGGCGAGTCCAACGATGCTGGTAAAAGTGATCGTGTTACCCCATTTGCGAAAGCTGGGTTTCTCAATAAAGCCTCCCTCTGGTGGTTAAATCCATTGATGACATTGGGCAGGAGGAAAACTCTTGAAGAAGAAGATATACCCAAGTTGCGTGAGGAAGATCGAGCAGAAAGTTGCTATTTGCATTTCATGGAGCAACTGAACAAACGGAAACATATTCAACCTTTTTCCCAACCTTCTGTGCTCAAGACAATAATCACTTGCCACTGGAAAGAGATTCTACTTTCTGGTTTCTTTGCTTTGCTCAAGGTACTCACTCTCTCTGCTGGTCCTCTGCTTCTTAATGCCTTTATTTTGGTTGCTGAGGGAAATGAAAGCTTCAAGTATGAAGGCTACATGTTAGCCGCTACACTTTTCGTTTCAAAGGCCATTGAATCCTTATCACAAAGGCAGTGGTACTTACGATCCAGGCTTATTGGTTTGAAAGTTAACTCTTTGCTCATATCAGCTATTTACGAGAAGCAATTAAGATTATCCAATGCTGCTAAGTTGATACACTCAGGTGGTGAGATAATGAATTATGTTACAGTTGATGCTTATAGGATTGGAGAGTTCCCATTCTGGTTCCACCAGACTTGGACCACTAGCCTCCAACTCTGTCTTGCATTGGTCATTCTTTTCCGTGCAGTTGGCCTAGCTACATTTGCAGCATTGGTGGTGATTGTTTTGACTGTGGCTTGCAATGCTCCACTTGCCAAGTTACAACATAATTTTCAGACAAAGCTTATGGCAGCACAGGATGAAAGACTGAAGGCGAGTTCTGAGGCTCTTGTGAACATGAAGGTGTTAAAGTTATATGCATGGGAAACCCATTTCAAGAAGGCAATAGAAAAATTGAGGAGCGAGGAGTACAAATGGTTATCTGCACTGCAGTTAAGAAAAGCATACAATTCCTACCTCTTTTGGTCATCCCCGGTTTTGGTCTCAGCAGCAACTTTTGGAGCCTGTTATTTCCTCAAGGTTCCATTGCATGCAAACAATGTATTCACCTTCATTGCAACTTTACGCATAGTTCAGGACCCCATTAGATCTATTCCTGAGGTTATCGGGGTTGTCATTCAAGCAAATGTTGCATTTGCTCGCATTCTAAAATTCCTTGAAGCACCAGAATTGCACACTTCAAATGACCGGAAGTGCAACAGGCAAAATGTCGCCCATTCTATTAGTATAAAGTCAGCCAGTTTTTCATGGGAGGAGAACGTATCAAAGCCCACCCTAAAAAATCTAAATTTAGAGGTTAAACCTGGTGAAAGGGTTGCTATTTGTGGGGAAGTTGGATCAGGAAAATCAAGCCTTGTAGCTGCAATTCTTGGAGAAATTCCAAATGTTCGAGGACATGTGAGTTTCTACTTCCCTATCGCTTGATAAGTTGAAACTGCAGTTAAAGCTTTGTTATAAGTATTTCATTAGGTATCTGATTGCACTAGTGTCCCATTAGTTTATACAGAAGCATCATAATAAAGTTCTCTTTAATTCATGACTTTCAGATTCAAGTTTTTGGGAAGATGGCCTATGTCTCACAGTCAGCATGGATCCAGACAGGGACGATACAAGAAAATGTTTTATTTGGTTCTGCCATGGATAGTCAAAGATACCGAGAGACATTTCAGAGATGTTCACTAGTAAAGGACCTGGATCTTCTTCCCTATGGTGACATGACTGAGATAGGGGAAAGAGGGGTCAATCTGAGCGGTGGCCAGAAGCAGCGAATCCAACTTGCCCGGGCTCTCTATCAGAACGCTGATATATATCTCTTGGATGATCCTTTCAGTGCTGTTGATGCACATACAGCTACAAACTTATTCAATGTAAATACAGTTTTCTAACATGGCCTGGGCCTTAGTTTATTAACTTCCAGCTTTTTCTGACAGCTAGCTTGTACATTGGCAGGAATATGTTATGGAAGCACTTTCAGGGAAGACAGTCTTACTCGTGACCCATCAAGTTGATTTTCTGCCAGCATTTGATTCTGTTTTGGTTAGTCCCTAAGCTGTTTTTCTGTTTCTTTCTCTTATTTCTTACCAGTTACTACAATCAATTTACTACCAAAACTGATTATTATTTAACGTACAAGGGTTATAGTTATTTTGCTATAAATTTTCTTTCAAATACTAAGCATGCTCCGGGATAGCTAACTGAGATCATCATAGCAGAAGTTATACCAGGTATTATAACTTTGCCTTTACTTTTCTTCACAGCTGATGCTAGATGGGGAAATCCTACGAAAAGCTCCTTATCACCAACTATTGGCCTCAAGTAAAGAATTTCAGGACCTTGTCAATGCACACAAAGACACTGCTGGCTCCAGAAGGCTCGCAGATGCCACTTCTATCTATAGCGCACCATTGCCCAAAGAGATTGAGCAGACTTATGTAGAAAAGGAACTTAAAGCATCTAAAGGTCACCAATTGATTAAACAAGAAGAGAGAGAAACAGGAGGCATAGGTTTGAAGCCATTCCTACAGTATCTCAAACAGAAGAATGGGTTCTTGTACTTCACAACAGCACTTCTTTTAAACCAGACATTCGTGATTAGTCAGATAGTACAGAACTCTTGGATGGCTGCTAATGTTGATAATCCCAATGTCAGCACATTGCGACTGATCATATTTTACTTGCTGATTGCATTTTCTGCAACATTCATTTTACTCTTCAGATCACTTACTACAGTTGTTATGGGTCTTGAGGCATCAAAGTCCTTATTCTCACAGCTACTAAACTCCCTTTTCCGTGCTCCCATGTCTTTTTATGACTCAACACCTCTAGGGAGGATACTTAGTCGAGTATGCATCTATTACAAAAAGTTGGTTATAGATTAGGAAGAACTCCAGGAACTAATACTTTTAACTGTCATATTTTCCGTGTTCAGGTTTCCTCTGATCTTAGCATCGTAGATCTTGATATTCCCTTGAACCTAGTATTAGCATGTGGGGCTACCATGAATGCATATTCCAATCTTGGAGTACTGGCTGTTGTTACTTGGCAAGTATTGTTTGTCTCCATACCCATGATCTGTTTTGCAATTTCCGTACAGGTATGTAGTACTAGGCTGAAGCTATCTACATGTTATGAATGGTTATATTTCTCTGCATTAGGAACAATCTGAATTTGAAAGTGTGATACCAGATTATTCTCTTTGTCTTGAAGTTGAAATAACGTTCCTCGATTCAACATTTTTTATTTTCAGAAATATTACTTTTCCACTGCAAAGGAGTTGATGCGAATCAATGGGACAACTAAGTCATTTGTAGCAAACCACCTAGCAGAATCTGTCTCAGGAGCCATTACAATAAGAGCTTTCAATGAAGAAAAACGGTTCTTGGCAAAGAATTTTGACCTCAGTGACACCAATGCTGGTCCATTTTTTCACAGTTTTGCAGCAAATGAATGGTTGATTGAACGATTAGAAATAATCAGCGCCGCAGTTGTTGCCTCTGCAGCACTCTGCATGACTTTGCTTCCACCTGGAACTTTTAGCTCTGGTAAGCTTCTTAAAGTTCTGCTGGAACTTCCTAACTTATGAATCGACAGCACTAGTCAGTAGAGATGACTTATGATTTTAGCCTGATATCATTTACTACATTTTGGCAGGATTTGTTGGAATGGCACTTTCTTATGGTCTTTCATTAAACATGTCCTTGATCTTTTCAACTCAGTGTCAGTGCACTATTGCAAATTACATCGTTTCTGTGGAAAGGCTAAACCAATACACGAAGGTTCCAAGTGAATCCCGTGAAATTGTCGAAGAGAACCGTCCCCCGGCTAATTGGCCGGTTGTTGGTAAAGTGGAGATACAAAATTTGCAGGTAAAACATTGCTTGCTATAGTGTTAAGACTCACCAACACCAGTGTTGAAGTAGGTTACTGATGATTGTGATGTCAAAACAGATCAGATATAGGGACAATACACCACTTGTTCTTCGTGGGATCAGTTGCATATTTGAAGGAGGTCACAAGATTGGTATTGTTGGACGTACAGGCAGTGGGAAGTCAACTCTCATAGGTGCTCTATTTCGTCTGGTGGAGCCAGCTGGAGGGAAGATTATAGTTGATGGCATTGACATCTCTACAATTGGACTTCATGATCTGAGGTCACGTTTTGGAATAATACCTCAAGATCCTACTCTCTTCAATGGGACTGTCCGATACAACTTGGATCCCTTATCTCAACACTCAGACCAGGAAATATGGGAGGTACTACTCAAGTTCTCTGCCTTCATTGCTTTCTGCAATTGCTTTTTTCCTTTTTAATTCTGCATGGTTGTAAATTTGGCCTAATCAAAGTGTTACTTGCAATGATGAAGGTTCTTGGAAAGTGTCAACTTCGAGACGTTGTTCAGGAGATAGAAGGCGGCTTAGGCTCCCTAGGTAAGCTTCTGGTATATTGATATATTTTGCTTGTGGAATTGTGATAAGCTGTACTAATTGGTGACTTGTTATTCAGTTATGGATGATGGATCAAACTGGAGCATGGGACAAAGGCAATTGTTCTGTTTGGGACGTGCCCTTTTGAGGAGAAGTCGGGTGCTGGTGCTTGATGAAGCAACCGCATCAATTGATAATGCAACTGATACGGTTCTACAGAAAACTATTCGAACTGAATTTGCAGATTGTACAGTAATTACTGTTGCTCACAGGATACCGACTGTGATGGATTGCACAATGGTCCTTGCCATTAGCGATGGTGGGTTTCATTAGCTGAATTCTCATCTAAACAAATCCTTATATCTCTCTTTCTAGAACTGTTTTCTTTTCTGGGATATCCTTCTCTTTGATTGTAGGCACTTCCTAATTCTCCTCATTCAAAATCAGAACATATTCACTTCTTTCTTGCATTCAAAATGTTTTTATCTGTTTCAGGACAAATAGTGGAGTATGATGAGCCAATGAAGTTAATGCAAAGAGAAGACTCATTATTTGGGCAACTAGTCAAGGAATACTGGTCTCATCTCCAGTCTGCAGAATCCCGTTGAATGTAAGGGATATCATCACTTATTCGGTTGTGTTTTTCGCCAAGGTTGGGTACTAAAGAGATGAAGCATCGGGAAAAGCAGGATTGACGTATATTATAAAAGTTTCTAGCTGGAAATAGTGCTCATGAAGGCAAAGATTGGGAAGTTGCTTTCTAGGTTGTGAAAAATCTAGCTGATTCCAGCACATCAGGGTTGCAGAAGCTTGTATTTCCTCATAACCATGCCACGGAATGATTGTAAATTTAAATATGGATGATGTGTTGTATTGTGTGTATAGCAGGGTTTTGGACTCGAGTCAGTCATTCCTGCAGCCGAAGATGTTAGTGTGAAATTCATGAGGATGGTACTATAGTAAATAACTTAGAAGCACAGTGATAACAGCATCTGTGGGTAAATTGTCTGGATGCCATGCTTCAATGTCACGTCTTCATGTTACTGAAGATATGGAATGATCACGTGATAGTTCCAGCAAGCTGTTGTTCTACATGTTATGTATATATCATTCACAACTTAATAGAGGAATGCTACTTACAATCGCCTCCACAATAATATCTCATTGACAACGAGAGAGAAAAAAAAAAAAAAAAAGGTTTGCGCACTGGCACATTTTTTTTTATTGCTGATGGGTTGCACGGTGACTTATCCTTCATCTTTTCATGCTTATACTGGCAACTAAGAAGTGACAAATCAATGCCATGGCCAGCTGATAACTATGGTTTTGGTGCCGTCTGCAGATAAAAGATAAACAGTCGCATTATATTGGGATGGAATACTGGTAGCTTATTCGTTACCTTATTCTTTAGAAAGTAATGAATAATCTGTTACCTAGTGGAGATGAGTACTACTAGCACATCAGCAGTGCATATAAATGTCAATATAATATGTTTTATGAACTGAATTGCATGTATCACTGCTCGGAGACATGAAGTTCAACAAGCATGAGGAGGAAAACAAATCGGAGATTCATAAAAGAGAACTATATATTCATTACCAAAAGAAGTATATATTCGCTTCAAAAACTGTCGAAAGCATTTGCACCACTAAGCACCTTCCTAGTACAAGGTCTAACCTAAAAGTAATGATTCTGATCACAAAGGCTCTGCTGACACAACCTAGTTGAAGTTACAATCAACGCATTATTGTTCTCAAAGTCCCTATTATGGACAGGCTGATAGGTACTTTCTTAAGAATAGGAAGTAATCTAGCCACACAAGATAATTCAGCGAGGCCAATGGATAGAGAAGAGCAAACTGTATAGCAGCAGGAACCATTTTGTTGTCCTCAGGGTCCTCCAAGCACTGCATTCTCGATGTCTTCTCTGCTGAGTGCATAACTAAATCTCCTCTCCACATCCTTTTCAAGATTCCCTGGTCCAGTCTTTAGGTACCTACATGACCAGAGCAATGTTCAACAGCGGTAACATTTGAAATAACAAAAGGGATTACAAAAAGGTGAAAAGACAAAAGACAAATCTAAAGCAATCCAAACATGAAATGCTACAGCTGATGCTGGGTAATGTGAACACTTTCAGGTATTCAGCCACTCATCTACTGCATTTTCACCTCCATCTTTTCCCACAACCTCAAACTTCCCACTCAGACCCATGGCTAGGGCATCAAGTGGACAATGCCAACTGACTATTTATGAAACTTTGGATGTGATAAGGACTTAGCAGTGCATGCAATCCTAAAGAAGCCTTTACACCAACTCTTGTACCAATTGAGCCACGAAAGTGATTTACCGTTCCTACTGCCGGAAATCACTTTCAATTCCGACCGGCCAACTTGGCGTAGACATTAACCATCGGCAACTGGAAGCTACGACCGGACCAACGACATAGAAGTCTCAAAACTCAGTTTTTATCTGAACTATCATTAGTTCAACAATCTCGCTACCATCAACAGCTTTTTGAGTGTCGACTTGAACAACTCCTTTCCTACGCTACTAAATTTTATCCCCCCAAAGCACAATTCTACTATAGCCAGCATTTACATTATTTCAAACAAAGGTCCAGACTTGAAAGCACAAAATCAAATATCCAATTCAACCGCCTCTAGCATTGCATCCTTCATTTAGATCAACAGTAAAAACAGCATCATTACAGCTCAATTTGACTCTAAATTCTGAAACTTTATCTACAATCTCATCAAATTACGAATCTTTCTCAGAAAACACCAACCAATCAAGCAAGCCGAACCCAAAACTTAAAACCTCCACACAAATGACCAAAATAGCAAAAACCCACATGAGAAAACACAAAGACCAACCTGACATATAGGTCGGTGATGTCAAGGGAGAGCTGGGCGTGCCACTCTGGCAACTCAACGAACCACACCGCACGGTCCTCTTTGCTCTGATAAAACCCCAACTTCTTCAACCACGCCTCAATGCAAGGCAAGCTGTGCGAGTACAGAGGCTTCTTCTTGTCGGGGAGCCTCTTCAGCCACTCATCCTCGGGAGCGGCGGCGACCTCCTCTTCCTCCTCCGCCTCGTACGGCTTCGAAAACACAGGGGACAAGAGCCTTCTGGGAGAGCGAGTGAGGGGATGTGGTGGGAATTTCGGCAAAAGTGAAGGGTAAGGTGTTGGGTTTCTTGGGAAAGTGGAGTTTTGTGTGGACGAGGAGAAGATGATGAGTTTAGAAACAGAAATGGCCGCCATGGTTACCCGTCGGATGATCAATTTTTAGCTTTAAGCGATAACAGGAAGAACGCACTAAAAAACATGCTGAGCTTTTCTTTTGGAACTGATAAAAGAGAAATTGAGATGGGCCAAATGATCCATATCAACCCCGTGGGCCTAGTATTTTTGGGCCTTTGTACTTTCCTCCCTTATATTCATCAAATCATAAGGGAAATGTTATTCCCACTCCACTTTTTACTAATGACACTCTACTTCTTCTTTGCTTTTCCACACATGGATGAAGTGCCATTAGTAAAAAATGGAGTGAGAATAACAATTCCCAATCATAAAAAGGTTTTTAGCTAAATTGAGCTCTTTTTGACAAATCCTTACCATAATTAATATGCGGGTGGGTCGTTATTTGCATAAGTGTCTTCTCTTTATTTGCATAAGTGCCCTCCCTTCCCTCCCTTTATCAAGTTTGAAATCAAATCCGAGGGTGCGAAAGAGGTGGAGGCTTTGCCTACCTTGTTCTGACTTTGCCGGCCGGTGCTCAACAATCTCCACAGTGCGGTGGATTTTTTGCCGTCTTTTATTGGGTCGGTGACTCCGAACAACAGCTTGATTCAATGGGAAGGAGCTTGCTTTTCCTGTAACAAGGCCCCGGCTCGAGTTCATCCAAGGCGATGGGAACAAGTTTGATTTGGGAGGCGGTGTTCTCTATCTCAAGGTTTGAAATTTTGCTTAATGAGTCAGTAATTGAATGCTTTTTTATTTATGGTGTGTTGTGTTCAATTCAATCAGTTGAATTTTGGTTACCCTTTATTTTGGCTTATGAGTTGTGAATTATTGCGAGTTCATGGTTTGTGACCGCTTTTGTATTGCATGGTACTGAACTAATGCGCCGTTATGTTATTAGATTGGAATACCCATAAATGGTACATTTCGTAGATTAGCCCAGTTTTGGCATCGCCTGCGCTTTCGCGAAATCACTTTCGTGAAATCACTTCCGTGAAATCAGCTTTCGGGGAAAGCAGTTTGGCGTTTGGTAAATATTCTGTCAAAACTGCTTTGGATGATCCAAAATCAGTTTTGGGTGTTTGGTAAACATTTTTAGGAAAGTGCTGTGAGACGCATATAATGACCAAAATAGACACGTTCTTGAATAACTATTTTAATAAACTATTTGTACAATTATTTTTTTATAATTATCAAGTTTTATTTTTTAAAAATAAAATTTCATATAATAGTTCATATTTTGAAACACACATATTTCCTATGTTACAAATTTTTATACTACCATCCAACTACAATATATTAGTAGCATTTCTGCAATCCTTATGCAGAAATGCATATAATTTAGAAACACCAATTTTTTTAAGATCTTGCATTTCACATACAAGGTATCAAAGTTCATCTTTGTTGCCTTTGAGATTAATTACTGCAAGCTCTTGCATTCCAGCTATGCAATCTCTTGTTGTCAACCATTCTATCTGCTTCCCAGACTGGATAATAAGGCATCCTACTGGAACCTTTACTTCAACACATTCCAAATCAAGAGTACTAATCAACATATGGTAGCAATAAGAAGACATGGTTATGGTCCCCAGCAGCAACTACCAACTCAACTAGTCTGCAAAACAATTCCAGATGCCTTCTAGTTCACGGAAGGGTCACCTGCAATTTACCAAAAAGCTTGGATCAGGCAGAACATAGGAAGAACCAATTCAAGGTATTTCACATGCGATTTCCTGATGGTTCAGATGGAATAATCTTAAGGGAAGCAATATCCCCATAATAGATGTTCAATAAGCATAGAGTGCATTTTCAGTTAGTAACTCAGAGCCCACCTAGCAACACATAGAATAAATCCAGTCAAGGAAGTATACATAAAGACAAGTTCACTCACTGTAAAAGAGGATACCCATACTTCGCTTTGTTTAGACTCCTTTCCTCTATTTCATTCTCAGTTTTATCTACTTCACAAACCTACATCAGGAAAACATATCACCAAGGAATTTCGTTTGGCAAATTAGTGCTAATAGTGAATAAATTCTCAATTTAATTACTTGCAGAAAGTCATCTCATTCTTGGACTAGACAATAGCATCAAAACATCAAATATCAATTAACCGTGTATGATCAATCATCATACATCAAACTTCAATAGTGAATTACCCAGCAATGTATTTCTATATATCAAACATCAAAACATCAAACATCAATTAAACCGTATCATCATCAAACATCAAAAAACCCAAAAATTGGCATCCACAGAAGACGAATTGAATTACCTAGGCTGTGAAGCCTCCTGCGAAGAAGAGAAAGAAAAACCCAGCTGTTATCGCTCCAATTTTGATGTGATGCTTCCCTCCCTCCCTCCCCTGTGATGCTTCCTTCCCTCCGCCGCCCACAGCCGCGGTTGCCGCCGCTGGTCGAACGAGAAACTGGATTTTTGGGAAGGAAAGAAGCTGGCGCACGCAAAGAAGATAGATTGGTTCAGCGGCACTCTCTCGCACGCCAAGAAGAAGAACGGCAATGGGTTGGGTTTTGTCGCGGGAGGGGCTCTGGATGTAGTAGACGGGGCGGCGGCTGGGAGATCTGGTCGGCGACGACGGCGCGAGGTGGGGGACGGAGGCGAGGTAGCCGCCGTCGTCGTCGTCTTGGTCGGAGAAGGAGAAGTGGGAGCTGAGCCGGGGTCGAACGTTTTGGGAGTTTTAAGGATGAATGGCAAAATGATGTAAATCGAAATGTTAGAGAAGGCTAAAATTGGAAAAAGAAAATTTCATTAAGAATTGCAAAAATTCCCAGCGCTGCCCCAATTAAAATCACTTTCGCGAAGCTACCCCTTACCTTTTCGGAAATCAGCTTCGCGAAAGTGATTTGCCTCGAAAGCGATTTCGTCTGGGGTTACCAAACGCCTTCTTGGTCGAAGTTTCGCGAAATCACTTTCGCGCCGAAAGTGATTTCGGAAAGCAATGCCAAACGAGGCCTTAGTATCTTGCCAAAATCGATGTTCCTCAATTCAGAAGGAAGAGTTCCCCAGTGACTAAATATGGCATGTTTCCTGTGAGCTCAATTCATGCTGTACGAATCGCGTCTCTATTACTTTTGCGACCAAAGGTAGTAAGTATTCCAATCACAACTTGTGGCCTTCTCTTATAGTGAGTTCCATTATTCTCTGTTGAGCGCATCGAAGTAAAACCCTCTTGTTTAGCTGCAGTCAACTCCATCTCAAGAGCTGATTAACTTTTTATGCTGCTCCCTAAAAACATAACATCAAACCATAGATTCACAGGTAAACTTAAAACCTTAAATCAAAAACTCAAACGCAAATGTTCAACTGGACCAGAAAACAAAGGAGTACATCATACCTGCAGGCTATGATCTTCAATGTATCATCCACTGATACGACAGATCGTCCCTATACAAACCAAATCAGTTTCCAGCCATTAACTCGATTTTCCTTAGTAATTCAACTATCTAATCTGCATGCAAGTATATATGTAAATGTATGCATCTGAGCTTCAAAAAGTATACAAAGCCACTTAATTTTAGGAAAATAAGAAGAGCCCCTTCAATATCATTGCACTTGGTGTTAGGGAATAACAGCTTAAACCAAATTCACAGAAATTTCGATCATATTACATAAAACTAAGAAGTGCCCACCTGCCCAGTAATCCTATCAAGCTCTTTGATCAAATAAACCCGCTGCTCTGAATCCTGCCACAACCTACAAACCACCATACAATCTCAAATTCAACACCAGAAAAATACCCAGATCACAGAAAAAGATAAAAGAACAAAAATTTATCACATGGGTCCAATTCTCTGCAAAATCAGACCCGGAAAACAAGCTGAAAAAAAAAAAAGAGTAGATAGAAGAGGACAGACCTGCCGGCGACGTAGATGGAAGCGAAGGTGGCGAACATGGAGACCAATGACGCAAAAATGTGACCAATGAAGCAAAAAGTTCATCGTAATTTTCATAAACCAATGTAGAATCGTAGTTCCTCCAGTTCATTTGAATGTTGGTATTGGATTGTTGTCGAATTTAGCAATGAATGACTAGTGAGATACAACATGTCGATCAACAGGTCAATATGGAACTGTGGTCTTTATCCCAGTGAGCGAACTCTTTGGGCCTTTGGGGTGCTTGTGTTGTTGCATCTCTTTTGGCCATGTTGTAACAGTGCTTAATTCTAGCATGTAAATCTCAAACAAGATATATACCAGGTGATTGCAAAATATTGCTTAATTGTTACTTCTACAAGATGAATGTAATGTAAGAATGGCGGATATCGGATTGTATTGTAGCATATGTATACTCGATCCAATATATCACATCTAATCAGCTCACTGAATTTCAATTGTATATGACCTTTTTTTATAACACCTAGTAGAATCTACAAATATATAGATTATACTAAATGTTGTATAATTTGCAAAATCATTTGTAGCATCCATTGGAGGGCTGTTTTGCTGACGTGGAATTATAAACTGAAATTTATAGAGTTATTTATAAAATAATTTGAAGACGCTCTAAAGGTTAAAACGGTAAGTCAATATATGGAAGTTCACACATGGGCCATGGCATTGACACCATATAGTCCAATTTTTCAAGACATTGTTGGAGTTAGGTGACTCAGGTAACTAATCCACTATCAGAGAGCTAATGATCATGTATGAGGAAAATAAAGTAATTTTCACTATGCAATTTGCAGAGAACAAACACGTCCTTGTTTGTTTCCCGGGCGCGCGCACACACAAAGTGATGGTGACCAATTTTGTTTCTTCCATATGCATATATGCTTATGCTGGAAAGCAGCAAGTGACGGTCGTAATTGCCAGCTGATAACTCGTGCTGCTCTATTGAGTTCGGATGTATATATAACGGATTTTTAGACTGTTGGATCTTACCCTGACAATTGAGATCATGTGATGGTGAGGTAAATCTCTCAATTATTGTACGCAAGACAAAACTAATCAATTCAATAAATAAACACACGAATATGAAAAAGAGAGAGCAAGATAAATGCATGCAGTGATGGTTTATCTTACATGTCCTTGTAGTAAGAGGCATCTTTGTGACGTCTCGCACCTATCTATCAATTGTCCAAAGTTTTCAGTGAAGGCCGTGACAACTTACGTGCACAATTTAGTGGTGGTGGAGAGAGCGCATTTCTCATTTTCCTACACCTTGTCGGCATGCAGCAAACGATCAATTTTTGATCCGTCGGTATTACCAACTAAGATCCTGGTGATGCGTATCTATAGGTCCAATTGAAGGCAGTCACCATGTAGTCCACCCAATTCTCACATTTTTGGAGTGACATTCTTGAAGGATAGTCCGGTAGTAGCTTGAGGCAAGCAAATTAATTTTCACTTTGCAATTTTGCTAGGAAATATATAGGCCCTCAACTCCACAACTTGAATAATAGTAGTATTGTACCTAATTGTTTGATTTACTCTTGCTAGACAAGTGTATATGCCTTCGACTCTATAACTTGCTCCACGAACTAGTATAGTCAAAATTCCACTGCATAGTGTTTGGACAACCAAAATAGTTATATTTGTCATTACTCCTACATCTGTTGGAGAGAATCGACCACAATAGAACGCCAATTTCAGTTACATCCCCATACACAGAGCCATTCCAATGATTTCGGAGGCCCTGTTAAAAATTAAAGTTGATGCCTTTTTTTTGCAATTAGGATTTACGGGAAAAGTTGATTATTTACATTTCTAACACAACGTAATTTATTTGGGGGCCAAAGGCGGGTTTCAAAGGGGGTTTTAGAAGAATTTAACATGCTACAATTTGTTTCTAGACTTTAGAAAGATAATTAGCGCAAGGAAACTATGGCATTACTAATTAGCATCATGTAATCAGAGAAGGAAAAATGATTTGGCCAAGAGAGTTACATGGATGTATTGTATTGGATTGGAATTTGAAAAGAATTTAAAAGAATTTGGAAATCACAGTGTATTAAATTAGGATTTTAAATCCTAAAAAAATTTAAAATCCTAATTGAATACATTGTGATGGTTAGTTAATGTGTTGTCATCTTCTGTTGGACACATCGACTTGAGGGTTAGAGGTTCTCATGAAGTTGACTGCACCCGTATTACCGGATTTTATGGAAATCCTAAGGCTCACCTGCGGAATCAATCTTGGGACCTTTTAGGAAGAATATCTGCCACAATCTCTAATGAGTCTTGGGCAGTAGTGGGGGACTTTAATGAAGTACTGGAGGACAGCGAACAAGAAGGGGGACGTGCTAGGTCGGTGTCTCAGATGCAAAGTTTTGCTGATACACTTAGTGCGTGTGAGCTGCAGGGAGTCAAAACCACCGATTACACCTTCATGTGGAATAACAGAAGGAAGGGGCATGCTAATATCTGCGCTCGACTTGACAAAGCTCTTGTGAATGCATGTTTTGTAGGGAAGTTTCCTCATAGTCGTGCTCACAACATGCTCCGTTGGGAGTCGGACCATCTTCCGGTCTTGGTATACACAGATAGACCCACGTTGGAGCGAGGCAAGCAGTATAAACCGAGCAAAAGATTTTATTTTGAGGAGATGTGGACAAGATGAGAAGAGTGTGAAGAAATAATTCGTACTTCCTGGAAACCGAATGAGGGGGATACTCTTGGAAATATTGCCTCTTGCACTCAACTCCTGCAGAAGTGGAAACACCGAGGCTATTGGGCATATCCCGCAGCAAGTCCGCACTAATCGGAGTAAAATGGAAGCTATTCTTGTTGCTGAAGAAACCGAGGAAAACGTCAAGATACGGGAGGTCTTAGCTGATGAGCATGAAAGTTTGTTGTGGGAAGAAGAGATGATCTGGAAGCGCTCTCGGGCTCAAATGGCTACGAGGAGGTGATCGAAATACTAAGTTCTTTCACTCACAAGCTAAGTGTAGAGGTAAGCGCAAATACATGGATGGTATTCTAAACCCTAATGGTGTTTGGTGTAGTGACCCCACGGATGTGAGGGAGGTTTTTTGTGATTATTTTAGTGATTTGTTTAGGTCCGAAAGTGAGGGATGGTCTGAAGAAGTCTATGCAGCAATGCAACCAAAGGTTACTGCCGAACAGAATGAGATGTTAGGTCAGGACTATGATCGTGCAGAAGTGGAATTGGCCCTAAAGCAAATGCACCCGACAAAGGTCCCCGGCCCAGATGGTTTGCCTCCGTTGTTCTATCAGAGGTACTGGAACATTGTGGGAGACAAGGTCGTTTCGACATGCTTAAGAGTGCTTAATGAGGGAGCTAGCGTTGAGGGTTTCAATTCCACATTGATAACCCTTATTCCGAAGAAAGAAAATGCAAGGGAGGTGACCGATTACCGACCTATTAGTCTATGCAATGTCTTGTATAAGTTGGTGGCGAAAACCATTGCAAATAGGTTGAAAAACGTGTTACCAATGGTGGTCTCAGAGTATCAAAGTGCTTTCGTACCAGGGAGGAATATCCATGATAATATCATTGCTGCTTTTGAAACTATCCATACTATAAATAAGCAGAGAAAGTCTCAAAAGAAGAAGGTGATCCTGAAGCTTGACATGTCTAAAGCTTATGACCGAGTGGAGTGGAGCTTCCTAGAGTGCATATTAATCCGGTTAGGTTTTCATGCTCATTTAATCTCTTTAATTAAAAATTGCATATCTACGGTTACCTACTCGGTTTTGTGCAGGGGTCAACCTACCGGTTTAATACATCCTTCGAGAGGTTTGAGACAAGGAGATCCACTCTCTCCTTATCTATTCCTCCTATGTGCGGAAGGACTTAGTGCGCTTCTTACTAAGGCAAATCAAAGGGGGCGGATCCATGGAGTTAGAGCAGCAAGAAATGCCCCACCACTAACACACCTCTTTTTTGCTGATGATTCTTTGATTTTCTGTGATGCATCCAGGGATGATTGTGCTCAGTTACAAGACATATTTCACAATATGAGAGGGTCTCGGGACAAAGGATTAATTATTCTAAGTCTGCAGTGATGTTCAGTCCTAATACTCCCTCTGAGATACAAGATATGGTGGCTGCGAATATGGATGTTCCTGTGGTGTAGTTTCATGGGCGTTATCTAGGGCTACCAACAGTTATAGGGCGAAGTAAGAAGAATCTATTTCGTGACTTGAGAGAAAGGATGGCTAAGGTGTTACAGTCATGGCATGGCAAGCTGCTTTCGGTGGCAGGAAGAGAGATCTTGGTAAAGACAGTGGCACAAGCAATCCCCACGTATAGTATGAGTGTTTTCCAGCTTCCGGCGTCGATTTGGAAGATGTTAAACCAATAGGTGATGCAGTTCTGGTGGAGTAAAAAGGGTAGGCGAGGAATCGCTTGGAAAAAATGGACTTTTATGTGTCAATCCAAGGAAGATGGTGGATTGGGTTTTCGAGACTTCAAATGTTTTAATCAAGCAATGTTAGCAAAGTAAGCGTGGCGTATACACACTGAACCGAATCTTCTAGTGACCAAGATCTTGAAGGCCAAATACTTTCAGACTAGTGAATTCCTCTATGCACCGATACCAAGTAGTTGCTCATATATATGGTGATCTATTACATGGGGACGGGAACTCTTGAGACGAGGGCTGATTCTGGCGCATAGGTGATGGGCGAGAGACAAGTGTGGTAGGCGACTGGTGGATACCATTGGGACTAAATTATAAGCCTATGCAGTCATCTTGCATACCGCTAACATGGAAAGTGTGCCATTTGGTATCGAGTTCAGGTGTTTGGAATGATACATTGCTTCAACAATATTTCACCATTGAAGAGTCTCTTGCGATTCACTCACTGGTTCCTTCTCAAAGCTATGGTGACAAGGAGAGTTGGTTCTTCGATAAGAAGGGCAATTATACTGTAAAATTTGGATATCAAGTCACCTTATTGATAGATGATAGAATGCATGAGTTAGGTAGTCCCTCCTCGAAAGCGGTGACGAACCAGTTTTGGAAAAATGTGTGGGGTTGCTGTGCACCACCAAAAGTACGCCATTTATTATGGCGAGCCTGTCTCAATATATTACCCACGAAGGCTAACCTTGTAGCAAGGCATATGATGGTCCCTATTTTGTGTCATAGGAGCAAAAGGAGTCCAGAAACAACTCTGCATGCATTCTGGGAATGTAAAGGCAGCAAGGCATTTTGGAGACTAACTAATTTTGTTGATCTATTGGAGGGGTCTTGGACGGACTTTGTGGAGTTGGTGGATCATATCCAGCACCATGGTGGTACAGATTCGGTTGGTAAGTTTGCTGGCTACTTTAGGACCATTTGGAATGAGAGGAATCAGACCCTCTATGGTAACAAGTCTAAGTCGATGTTGGAGCTTGAGGAGTTGGCGGACCAATTGCAGGCAGAGTTTGAGAAGGTGAATAAGTGCTCAACATCGAAACCAAAAGCCACCCATGAGGCTTGGAAGTCACCAAGTTGCGGACTTAAACTAAATATAGATGGCGCTGCCAACCCACAGAAAGAGAAGTGTGGCCTAGGTGCCATTGTTCGAAATACAAACGGTAGGATGATCTGGGCTCTCATGGAACCAGAACCACCGAAATGCTCTCCCTTGTTGAGCGAGTTGTTAAGTTTGAAAGCTGGTTTACAAGCTTGTTTGGATCAATACACATGGCCGGAGGAGGTAGTCACCGACTCGTTGGAGGTCGAGCAATGTATCAACTTGAATTGTAGCGAGTGGCATCCATATGCAGCCATCATTTTGGAGATTCAAGGATTATGTGCAGTTGTTGGAGTGAAGAAGATTTTGCAGCAGCCGAGGTCAACTAATCAGGCTGCTCATCATTTAGCTCATGAAGCTGCTACATCTTGGCAATATAATTTCTGGGAGGAGGGACGGTCCCCCTTGGCTCGCATCGATGGTTGCTAAAGAGATGAGCTCTTTGTAGGAGAGATTGGGATCATAATCTGGGCCTAATTCTCTTTGATGGTTAGGCCGTAAGGAGGTCGACTAGGTTCCCGTCTTGTTTCCCGGTGGCTATGCCGGAGGGAGATAAGGCGGGTTTCGGATTAAGACCCAATTTTTTCTATGATGTTTCTTGAATGCCTGTTTGTTTTTAGGAGTATTGGGTACTCTTTTCTCTTCTTGTTGAGGGGTTTTTAACGAGGCCCCGGGAGTTGATAGTTTTGTTGGCTCCCGTCTTTTTCTGTTGTACTCCTTAGCTTGGCCATTTGCCAAGCCCAATCATTATAATGAAGAGCATTTCTTTTGATAAAAAAAAAAAATTAGGATTTTAAATGAGTTTATAAAAGTCACAGTGTATTCAATTGATATTTTAAGTGATTCTATTTAATTTTCGGTGTATTCAATTGAGATTTTAAGTGATCCCATTCAAATCTCGGTGTATTAAAAAATTTATCAATTTTGATATAATTGAGAATTCGAAGGATTTTGAAGGAATCTAGGGTTTTAGGTATAAATATCAAAGGCTTAATGTCATGATCAGGAGTTATGTGAACAACCATTTGTACCATGATGCTCTTCTTGCTTATATGATGTGATTGGGTGTTTTTTTTTTTTATCAACAGAAATGTATTATAAAAGCATTTGGCAAAACCAAACAAAGGTGTACAAATCTAGGCTATAGTACATTTTCACAAACATAAATAAGAGGTATATAACTCAGAAACTGCATTTATTATTCTCACTGTCGTAATACCCTAACCTCATAAAGAAAATTACATCCTAACACTAAGCCTTACCCAGGCATTTATTACGTTGATTGTCCTAAGACTCGCTTTTCGGTTCATAAAGAAAAACCTAACTCTACCCACGCCCAAACATCTTGAACCAAGCCTTAGCTAGGCGTCCAGCTTGGGCCCGATCCGAGGGACAGCATGCGCTAACATCGGCTTCGATACGGCCCTGATCAACGGCGACAGCAGCACCTTCCCGGCAAGGAGCAGCGCCGCACCGAGGAGAACAAATCGGAAAAAAAAAGTCTACGGCGTCGGTCGCCGACAGGCCCACATTGAGAAGGCAGGCGATGAGCCACCCACTCAACGGACGCCACACGGTCTTGACGAGCTTGGCCGATGGCATCATCGTCATCATTGGGAACTTCACAAGCGGCTATGGCCTGCTCTCGCTCTGCGACGGCGACTGCAACGGGGCCAACCGTGGCATCAAAGGCAAGGTTCACCTGGTGCGAAGCAAGCGGTACTCGTAGACCACCGGTATAAAATGTGAAATACATCTCTAATTACATTTCTAAGAAAATGCAAAGAAGTTTAGATTGGATTGTGACAATTAATAGTTATTCTGAAAGTATAATTCCTTTAAGAAAATTACCATGTAATTGAATCATAAGCATATGCATGCAAGAGGATTTTTTTCTTATGGTTTCGTATGAATTTTTTTTTCAATTAAAAAGAGAGCGCAAAATGGAAAAATAGTAATTTCCATCGATACTATCGAAAAAAGTCATATACAACATGAAATCATGATCGAGATTTATTGTCATCAACACTATCAATGGTCTTGTCAACTCATTCTTAAAAATTGCACTTCACTTAACTTGTAATTATCATACTTTGACCACTTATTAATGATTACATGCAAGCATCATACTTTGATCACTTGTATGTATCATACTTTGATCATTATTTCTAAAATTGCATGAACTCCAATTACATTGCTTCTGAATATCCTCAAATGTTTGCATGACTTAATGATTAAGGAAAAAGTTGTGTTCAATGTTGTGGGAATGAGAGCATGACTTATTTTTCAATGAAACAAGCAAAACTCGACATCTCTCATTACATTTCTAAGAAAATGCAAAGAAGTTTAGATTGGATTGTGACAGTTAATAGTTATTCTGAAAGTATAATTCCTTTAGAAAAATTACCATGTAATTGAATCATAAACATATGCATGCAAGAGGATTTTTTTCTTACCGTTTCGTATGAATTTTTTTTTCAATTAAAAAGAGAGTGCGGAATGGAAAAATAGTAATTTCCACCAATACTATGGAAAAAAGTCATACACAATGTGAAATCATGATCGAGATTTATTGTCATCAACACTATCAATGGTCTTGTACACTCATTCTTAAAAATTTCACTTCACTTAACTTGTACTTATCATACTTTGACCACATATTAATGATTACATGCAAGCATCATACTTTGATCACTTGTATGTATCATACTTTGATCATTATTTCTAAATATGCATGAACTCCAGTTACATTGCTCCTGAATATCCTCAAATGTTTGCATGCCTTATTGACTAAGGAAAAAGTTGTGTTCCATGTTGTGGGAATGAGAGCATGACTTATTTTTCAATGAAACAAGCAAAACTCGACATCTCTCTCTGATTATATTTCTAAGAAAGTGCAAAGAAGTTTAGATTGGATTGTGACGCTTAATAGTTATTGTGAAAGTATAATTCCTTTAGGAAAATTACCATGTAATTGACTCATAAACATATGCATGCAAGAGGATTTTTTTCTTACGGTTTCGTATGAATTTTTTTTCAATTAAAAAGAGAGCGCGAATGGAAAAATAGTAATTGCCGCCAACACTATCGAAAAAAGTAATAGACAATATGGAATCATGATCGAGATTCATGTTTGGGTATTTTTTTTTTTTTTTTTTTTTTTTTTTTTTTTTGGTTGGGAGGTTAAAAAATCTCTCTCTCTTTTATTAAAGAAGGGGGGGTGTAAATATTAAAAAAATAAAATAATAAAAAAAAAATATGAGGAGTTATTTTGTTGTTAAATTTTTTTAAAAAAAAAAAAGAGGGAAAGAAAAAAAATAAATGCCGCAAAAAATATAAAAAAGTAATAGACAATAGGAATATGATCGAGATTCATTGTCATCAACACTATTAATGGTCTTGTAAACTCGTTCTTAAAAATTTCACTTCACTTAACTTGTATTTATCATACTTTTGACCACTTATTAATGATACATGCAAGCATCATACTTTGATCACTTGTATGTAACATAATTTGATCATTATGTCTAAAATTCCATGAACTACAGTGACATTCCTCCTGAATATCCTCAATGTTTGCATGACTTATTGATTAAGGAAAAAGCTGTGTTCAATGTTGTGGGAATGAGAGAATGACTTATTCTTCAATGAAATAAGCAAAACTCAACATCTCTGGTTATATTTCTAAGAAAGTGCAAAGAAGTTAAGATTGGATTGTGACGCTTAATAATTATTCTAAAAGTTTGATTCCTTTAGGAAAATTACCATGTAATTGAATCATCAACGAGTCCAAGACCAAAGAGGCTGGACGTGAAGTATTCCGAAAGATAAGATTGTTCCTTTCGGCCCAAATAGAATAAACCGCAATAGAGAGAGCTAACTTCTTAATTGTCACCCCCAAACTCTTCCCCTTCCACTGAATAGACAAAGAGAGGATTAGACAAAATTGTTACAACTATTTATGTGCTTTTAAACCCTGTACCTAAATACTCATTACTATGTGCCCGTGGGGTAGTTTTTTCTAGTGATCTATTAAATTGTAATTGGATAACCATTATGTGCAAAAAATTAATAAGAGGTCCCTTCGATAAAAAAAAAAAAAAACAACGGCGGCATCAACAGCTTTCCGGCAAGGAGCAGCGCCGCACCAATAAGCACGAATCTGAAAAAGAAGTCTACAGCCTCCGTCGGCGACACACCGGCGTTGAGAAAGCGAGCGAGGAGCCACGCCTTCAACCAACGCTCGCACAGTTGCGCTGCCGTCATGAGGAGCTGTTCCCCGTGGCCGCCGTTCGGAGCTTGACCACTAGCTACCGCCTGCATTTCCGGCACGAAGGCGGCCGGAATGGGGCCGACCCGGCTGTTGAATGCAAAGTTCAACTGGCGCCGGAGGAGGCGGTACTCGTAGACCACCGGTGTTGCGGCGAACGGCAGAGCGCCGTGAGGTTCGAGAACCCCACGGCGGCCATAAACATTCGAGGCGGTGGCGACTCCAAAAATACGGTGGTACACCATCGTACCTATGGTGAGATGCCGCAACGGTAAGTGGGGCCTGTTGTCGAGCTCGAAATCGCGGTGTAGGAAATGATCCATAGGGGAAGAGGGAGGCGGACGTGGGCGTACGGCGGAGTCTCAGAGATGGTGTGCTTGCTTTGTCTGTTGTGAAAATGCGAAAATGACGAAGAATGAGGGAGGGGAGGATCAAAATCACGCTTCACGCGATTGTTTTTGTGTGTGCAGGTGGGGTCCATGGCCATTTTGGTTTGAGTTTTTATCAAAAAAATTATAAAAGTTGACCGTTGCTAAATTTGGTTTCCCGCCCCTAGGTCTCTCGTTGACCTCACCCCACTCCGCCACCTCCAAAACTCCCTACCGTCAAAACCCTCCTCTCCTTCCCTCCGCTGTCGCCTTTAGGCCCTTCTTCTCATCTCTCTTGCCATTGCTGTCCCCCTCTCGTTCAATCTCCCGGGCCCACTTTCAATTCAGATCTCCAAAACCCTAAATTCGCTCCCAAAATTTCACACTGTCATGTTCGTTTTGATTCTTCTGGGTTTTGTTGGAAACCCAAGAATCTGAGGAATGGTCAAAGTAAAATGATCATTAGGATTGATTTGTGAGATTATGGTATTCTTAGATGCAAAGAGTAAGTGGGAAAGAGAGATGGAATTGTAAGTTTGGTATGCGCCTACTGGAGTTGGTTGATTTTTATCTTGTTTTTTTATTCAGCGACCGGAAAACAAGATGGTTCTTTTGCTAATGGATGAGTGAAAATAGTGAAAAGTATGCTCTACTTTTGTTATACACAATGGTCATGTCAATTTTATGTTTTGAGGAATGCAGTTGTGTGCATCCTCTGTTTTTTTTTTTTTTTTTGTAATGAAAGTTCTTTATTAATAAAGATAATCCAGGATACAACAAAGGATGCGGAGCAAGCAGACCATCAGTATAAAATGTGAAATACATCTCTAATTACATTTCTAAGAAAATGCAAAGAAGTTTAGATTGGATTGTGATGATTAATAGTTATTCTGAAAGTATAATTCCTTTAAGAAAATTACCATGTAATTGAATCATAAGCATATGCACGCAAAAGGATTTTTTTTTTATGGTTTCGTAGGAATTTTTTTTTTCAATTAAAAAGAGAGCGCAGAATGGAAAAATAGTAATTTCCATCGATACTATCGAAAAAAGTCATATACAACTTGAAATCATGATCGAGATTTATTGTCATCAACACTATCAATGGTCTTGTCAACTCATTCTTAAAAATTGCACTTCACTTAACTTGTAATTATCATACTTTGACCACTTATTAATGATTACATGCAAGCATCATACTTTGATCACTTGTATGTATCATACTTTGATCATTATTTCTAAAATTGCATGAACTCCAATTACATTGCTTCTGAATATCCTCAAATGTTTGCATGACTTAATGATTAAGGAAAAAGTTGTGTTCAATGTTGTGGGAATGAGAGCATGACTTATTTTTCAATGAAACAAGCAAAACTCGACATCTCTCATTACATTTCTAAGAAAATGCAAAGAAGTTTAGATTGGATTGTGACAGTTAATAATTATTCTGAAAGTATAATTCCTTTAGAAAAATTACCATGTAATTGAATCATAAACATATGCATGCAAGAGGATTTTTTTTCTTACCGTTTCGTATGAATTTTTTTTTCAATTAAAAAGAGAGTGCGGAATGGAAAAATAGTAATTTCCACCAATACTATGGAAAAAAGTCATACACAATGTGAAATCATGATCGAGATTTATTGTCATCAACACTATCAATGGTCTTGTACACTCATTCTTAAAAATTTCACTTCACTTAACTTGTACTTATCATACTTTGACCACATATTAATGATTACATGCAAGCATCATACTTTGATCACTTGTATGTATCATACTTTGATCATTATTTCTAAATATGCATGAACTCCAGTTACATTGCTCCTGAATATCCTCAATGTTTGCATGCCTTATTGACTAAGGAAAAAGTTGTGTTCCATGTTGTGGGAATGAGAGCATGACTTATTTTTCAATGAAACAAGCAAAACTCGACATCTCTCTCTGATTATATTTCTAAGAAAGTGCAAAGAAGTTTAGATTGGATTGTGACGCTTAATAGTTATTCTGAAAGTATAATTCCTTTAGGAAAATTACCATGTAATTGACTCATAAATATATGCATGCAAGAGGATTTTTTTCTTACGGTTTCGTATGAATTTTTTTTCAATTAAAAAGAGAGCGCGAATGGAAAAATAGTAATTGCCGCCAACACTATCGAAAAAGTAATAGACAATATGGAATCATGATCGAGATTCATTGTCATCAACACTATTAATGGTCTTGTAAACTCGTTCTTAAAAATTTCACTTCACTTAACTTGTATTTATCATACTTTTGACCACTTATTAATGATACATGCAAGCATCATACTTTGATCACTTGTATGTAACATAATTTGATCATTATGTCTAAAATTCCATGAACTACAGTGACATTCCTCCTGAATATCCTCAATGTTTGCATGACTTATTGATTAAGGAAAAAGCTGTGTTCAATGTTGTGGGAATGAGAGAATGACTTATTCTTCAATGAAATAAGCAAAACTCAAATCAACATCTCTGGTTATATTTCTAAGAAAGTGCAAAGAAGTTAAGATTGGATTGTGACGCTTAATAATTATTCTAAAAGTTTGATTCCTTTAGGAACATTACCATGTAATTGAATCATCAACATAAGGGCAGAGTCCAAGACCAAAGAGGCTGCCGTCATGAGGAGCTGTTCCCCGTGGCCGCCGTTCGGAGCTTGACCACTGGCTACCGCCTGCATTTCTGGCACGAAGGCGGCCGGAATGGGGCCGACCCGACTGTTGAATGCAAAGTTCAACTGGCGCCGGAGGAGGCGGTACTCGTAGACCACCGGTCTTGCGGCGAACGGCAGAGCGCTGTGAGGTTCGAGAACCCCACGGCGGCCATAAACATTCGAGGCGGTGGCGACTCCAAAAATACGGTGTTACACCATCGTACCTATGGTGAGATGCCGCAACGGTAAGTGGGGCCTGTTGTCGAGCTCGAAATCGCGGTGTAGGAAGTGATCCATAGGGGAAGAGGGAGGCAGACGCGGGCGTACGGCGAAGTCTCAGAGATGGTGTGCTTGCTTTGTCTGTTGTGAAAATGCGAAAATGACGAAGAATGAGGGAGGGGAGGATCAAAATCACGCTTCACGCGATTGTTTTTGTGTGTGCAGGTGGGGTCCATGGCCATTTTGGTTTGAGTTTTTATCAAAAAAATTATAAAAGTTGACCGTTGCTAAATTTGGTTTCCCGCCCCCAGGTCTCTCGTTGACCTCACCCCACTCCGCCACCTCCAAAACTCCCTACCGTCAAAACCCTCCTCTCCTTCCCTCCGCTGTCGCCTTCAGGCCCTTCTTCTCATCTCTCTTGCCATTGTTGTCCCCCTCTCGTTCAATCTCCCGGGCCCACTATTCAGATCTCCAAAACCCTAAATTCGCTCACAAAATTTCACACTGTCATGTTCGTTTTGATTCTTGTGGGTTTTGTTGGAAACCCAAGAATCTGAGGAATAGTCAAAGTAAAATGATCATTAGGATTGATTTGTGAGATTATGGTATTCTTAGATGCAAAGAGTAAGTGGGAAAGTGAGATGGAATTGTAAGTTTGGTATGCGCCTACTGGAGTTGGTTGATTTTTATCTTGTTTTTTTATTCAGCAATCGGAAAACAAGATGGTTCTTTTGCTAATGGATGAGTGAAAATAGTGAAAAGTATGCTCTACTTTTGTTATACACAATGGTCATGTCATTTTTATGTTTTGAGGAATGCAGTGTGCATCCTCTGTTTTTTTTTTTTTGTAATGAAAATTCTTTATTAATAAAGATATTCCAGGATACAAGAGAGGATGTGGAGCAAGCGGTACTCGTAGACCATCAGTATAAAATGTGAAATACATCTCTAATTACATTTCTAAGAAAATGCAAAGAAGTTTAGATTGGATTGTGATGATTAATAGTTATTCTGAAAGTATAATTCCTTTAAGAAAATTACCATGTAATTGAATCATAAGCATATGCATGCTAGAGGATTTTTTTCTTATGGTTTCGTAGGAATTTTTTTTTTCAATTAAAAAGAGAGCGCAGAATGGAAAAATAGTAATTTCCATCGATACTATCGAAAAAAGTCATATACAACGTGAAATCATGATCGAGATTTATTGTCATCAACACTATCAATGGTCTTGTAAACTCATTCTTAAAAATTTCACTTCACTTAACTTGTAATTATCATACTTTGACCACTTATTAATGATTACATGCAAGCATCATACTTTGATTACTTGCATATATCATATTTTGATCATTATTTCTAAAATTGCATGAACTCCAATTACGTTGAATATCCTCAAATGTTTGCATGACTTAATGATTAAGGAAAAAATTAAGGAAAAAGTTGTGTTCAATGTTGTGGGAATGAGAGCATGATTTATTTTTCAATGAAACAAGCAAAACTCGACATCTCTGATTACATTTCTAAGAAAATACAAAGAAGTTTAGATTGGATTGTGACAGTTAATAGTTATTCTGAAAGTATAATTCCTTTAGAAAAATTACCATGTAATTGAATCATCAACATAAGGGCAGAGTCCAAGACCAAAGAGGCTGGACATGAAGTATTCCGAAAGATACGATTGTTCCTTTCGGCCCAAATAGAATAAACCGCAATAGAGAGAGCTAACTTCTTAATTGTCATCCCCAAACTCTTCCCCTTCCACTGAACAGACAAAGAGAGGATTAGAGACGGCCAAGGGGAACTGGACCATCGAACACCACACCTAACCAACAAAGCTCTCAAGATACCCTCAGTGAAGGACCTCATGTTGAGCACAAAATTGTTACAACTATTTATGTGCTTTTAAACCCTGTATCTAAATACTCATTACTCTGTGCGCCGCACCGAGAAGCACGAATCTGAAAAAGAAGTCTATGGCCTCCGTCGCCGACACGCCGGCTTTGAGAAAGCGAGCGAGGAGCCACGCCTTCAACCAACGCTCGCACAGTTGCGCTGCCGTCATGAGGAGCTGTCTGCAGTGGCTGCCGTTCGGAGCTTGACCACTGGCTACCGCCTGCATTTCCGGCACGACGGCGGCCGGAATGGGGCCGACCAGGCTGTTGAAGACAAAGTTCAACTGGCGCCGGTGGAGGCGGTACTCGTAGACCACCACCGGTCTTGCGGCGAACGACAGAGCGCTGTGAGGTTCGAGAACCCCACGGCGGCCATAAACATTCGAGGCGGTGGCGACTCCAAAAATACGGTGGTACGCCATCGTACCTATGGGGGGAGGGGCGGCGGGGGAGGGGGGGCTTGTTGTCGGGCTCGAAATCGCGGTGTAGGAAGTGATCCATAGGGGAAGAGGGAGGTAGACGTGGGCGTACTGATGTAAATTTAAGAACACCTAAAAAGACGATCTAAAATCACAAATTAAATTACTCGCAAGCGCACGAATCAATGATTATATAGAGTTATGCAAGTACTAGGTCGAACCACAAAGACTGAGGAAAACAACTTAATTGATTAACTGATCTAAACTTAATTGAGTAAACAATTGATTGGTCTGAATATTAAAAACGTAAAGTGCAAGAATTAAAAGGCAAACAATGAAAGCAAACACGAAACGAGTTGTAAAACAAGTGTTGGGAAACCTAAGGCTATGAATCCACCTATGACAATTCTATTTACTTTTCCTTAGCCAATTACTATCCAATTATACGCCAATGTCAAGGGTTGTTCTTTCTAAAGTATGAATTAATCCTTGGTCCGGTATTAATCAAGTGTTCTTACATGCAATTCTATCCTTGGTCCGGTATACAATTAACATGCAAAAACCCTTTAAGCACAGAAGAATAAAAGTCAACCAAATAACATTAGTTTGATTGGTCCTCTTCCCTAATTACTACTCTTCTCAATCTTGGTTCCAATAACTTAGTGGATTGGTCCTCTCGCCTAAGTTACCTAAGTATCTAGATGCAAAGTCCCTAAAGGTGATCAGTCAATAGAAACTTGAAACTAGAATAGATTGATAAACAATGATTAAGGACTTAACATGGTAAATAATTGAATAGCAATCAGCAAAGTACTCCGAAAATATTCATGTCATGGCTTCATCATGAGCCTTAGAAAGGAATTTAGTTACACATAGTCATAAAGAAAATCAAAAGATAAATCATGAGAAAAAGATAAAACCCTGATAACAATGATGGTGGCTCGCCTAAGCTCTTAGACTTTTTGTTCTGTTCGTAAGCGATCGGTAGAATATAACCTAGGCTGCCTTTTTATAGAGAACGTAAGTACTAAATCCTTCTCTCAAAAGGTCTAAAAACTAATCCTAAAACAGATGGAATTCTGACTCTTATTCCTACTCGGCTGGGGTAACCATACAGCAGATTCCTTGCACAATTTGGGGTAGTTAACGTTTCCAGAAAATTCTCCAAAAATATGGAAATTGAACCTTGATGTCTCCTCTTTCCAAACATAGGTCGCACGTTTCTTGCAAAAATCTGGAAAGTCTTCTATGAACACTTCTTCAACAGCTGCACAGTTCTGACGGGATTTGCATTTTGTCTGACTTTGCTTGCAAAACTGCTATCACTGGAAGATGGGAAAATTCTGAGAAATATACACAAGCATCTTCAGTGTCCTAACTTCATTCTCCAATTGACCTCTTGCTAAAACTCCTCCGGAAAGTCGCTTTTCCGATAAAAATGCTCCAAGTGTGCAGTAAAACTGAAAATCAGGAAAAGAAGACAATAAGCCCCTTTTTATAATAAATACTTATACAAAAGTTAAACAAAATAGGGCATAAAACTATAACAATTATGCACTTATCACTTACGTGTGTTTGTGGGGTTTTTTTGGGGTTTTGTTTTTTTTTTTTTTTTTGTTTTTTTTTCTTCTGCTTCTTTTCTTTTTTTTTTTTCTTTTTTTTGTTTTTTTTTTGTTTTGGTTGTTGGGGGGGGGAGGGGGTGGTGTGGTTGCTTTTTCTTGTGTTGGTGAGGGGATGAGGAAGAGGGGGGGGGGGGGGGGGGGGGAGAATTAAGCCTTTGCGTGTTTGTTTTTGTGTGGGGGGGGGGGGCCGTTGCCGTTTTGGTTTTGGTTTTTTTATTTTTAATTATAAAAGTTGGCTTTTTCTGTTTTTTCTCTCCCCCCCCTCCCCCTCCCCTCTCTCCCCCCCCTCCCCCCCCCCCCCCTCCCCCCCCCCCCCCCCCCCCCCCCCTCCCCTCCCCCCCCCCCCCCCCCCCCTCCCCCTCCTCCCTCCTCTCTCTCCTTTCCCCCCCCCCCCTCTTTCTTCCCCTCCCCCCCCTCTTTTTTAGTCCCCCCAAACCCCCTTTATTCCCCCAAAATTTTTCCCCCTTTCTTGTTCTTTTTTTTTCTTGTGTTTTTTGTAGGACCCCCGAATCTGGGGGATGGTCAAAGTAAAATGATCATTAGGATTGATTTGTGAGATTATGGTATTCTTAGATGCAGAGAGTAAGTGGGAAAAAGAGTTGGAATTGTAAGTTTGGTATGCGCCTACTGGAATTGGTTGATATTTATCTTCTTTTATTTTTTTTAATTCAGCAACCACCATAAAACAAGATGGTTCTTTTGCTAATGGATGAGTGAAAATAGTGAAAAGTATGCTCTACTTTTGTTATACACAATGGTCATGTCAATTTTATGTTTTGAGGAATGCAGTGTGCATCCTCTGTTTTTTTTTTTTTTTGTAATGAAAGTTCTTTATTAATAAAGATAATTCAGGATACAAATTACATGGATGACCAATGTGACCAAACCACAACCTATGAGATTAGGAACTAAAGTAGAATCCAAAATAATGTAAGATCTCCTGCCTGATAAAATATCATAGGAAAATTAAGTGAAACCCCCACAAATCAAGATCCAAGTGCAGTTTTAGTACATTGTTTCTTGAGCGTTGTTTTGTAGCATTGTCCGGAGATTGAATCTTTAGTACATAAACCATGTGTGGATTAATTGTGGCTGCAATTTGGAAGGGTTTCCATACAGTTTTCTGTAGTTGTAATCCCAATCCCTTGAGAATGTCGTTTGGAGCTATGAATTGGTCCAAGAGTACACATATGTTGTTGGAGAGTTACAATTTGGACGAAGGGTTGGGTTAGAATACACAAGCTTTTAATGTGGATTGTGGCTACAATTGTTAACGGCTTGCATGCTGTTGTATAGTATAGTTGGAGTTCCTTTAACTATCTTTCCAGTCTTTTCTACCCGAGAGCAATACCATTTGGAGCTACGAATTGGTTCAAGATTTACAATTGAGTCGAAGAATTACACTTGATCAATGTTTGCTAGATGTTGCCTCATGAGCAAAGAAATGGCCCCGTTACTGAAACGTTCCATCTTACAATTTGTGCACAGTTTCAACTATGTTGAGTCTTCCAATTTCTTTGCTGGGTGACTCGCATCCCTCCCACGCTACCAGGCTCGACAATTATTATCTCCAACATAAGATTTTATAAAGTCCTTTTTGGGTTGATGTCTCTCCGATGTGGGATTTTTGGAATTGAGCTAACTTATAAAACCATGGGCTGACTTGGGTTTGTACATCTGCAGAATGTTGTTATTATGATCATATAATCATGTCAGGGATCCAACCTTTCATATTTATTGCGTCTTTTTGCGCGTCAATGTTAGAGAATAATAGGGGCATTCCTTGTAGTTCATTCATTCATATTGATTGGGCCGAAGTTATTAATATTTCTTAATATTGCTCTTATAAACCCAGTGTGTTTAAGAATAAAGGGACAGCTAGTGTGTCATTTCTCTGGTCTCACCTTTCAATATTAGTACGTGCTTCTATTTTTGTACACCTAGTGGAAGGATGCGCATCATTCTTAGACTCGTTAGTTATATTTGATTCACAGGCTTTTAGATCATGATCAGGCCAGATAAATGCAAAATATGTTTAGCTTTCCTAGTAGCAGATTCAACAGAGTTGAATGGTCATTAGTTTACCGAACTAATTATCACTATACGTGAGTAAGAGTATAATTTCACGACTAGGCATATAGGTCCACAAGATTTGACTTTTGGAATAATTTCCCTTTTGTAGTTCCCTTGAAACTGAAGATGGACCTGCGAAAACTGATACAGAGGTAGACCAGTCTCAAAAAGTTCCACACACTCCTGAGGAGGCAGATTCTGCTGGCAGACCAGCAAGCGCAAGCACAAATATTTCAACCGTTCTAGCAAAGGCTGGGAACACCTTAGAAGGGGCTCAGGCAGAGCTTGTTTTGAATCCCCTACGACATGCATTTGAGTCAAAGAACTTGAAAGTCCTAGAGCCTGCTCTGGATTGTCTTCATGTAAGCATTCTCATTTCTTGCTTTTTGGTTGGTAGATTAAAATTTATGTGCTCTTATGTTTCATTGTTGCTATCTGTAATTTGTAAATGTACCTTGATGAAATAGCTAATTGTCCTTCAATTGTCACAAGCACAGAAACTCATTGCGTATGATCATTTAGAGGGAGATCCTGGTTTAGATGATGGTAAAAGTGTACCGCTGATGACAGACCTTCTGAACATGGTTTGCAGTTCGGTTGACAACTCATCACCTGATAGGTATGTGCCATGTGCAGTACCGTTCTGCAAGTGTTAAAGGTCCTTCCTACTTCTGTGGCATCCACGAAGTTCAGAGGTACTCTATCAGTGAATATGAGTATTTATTTTTTTTTTTATCAAGGAAATTATATATTGAAAAAATACTTGGCTCACCAAACAAAAGAGTACAATAAGCAGGCACTCGAACGGATCGAGTATCCCATACACCGAAAGGGTCAAACCCATGAAACTCTGCACCACGGCAGAAGTAGACAATCCTATTAATAGAAAAACTATGCTCACTCAAGAGACTGAGCAAAGCCCTACCTTGACACTACCTTGACAAGGACCTTCAATCGGTTAGCTATTTTTGCCAACTACACCAATAGAAATCAGATTCTGTGGAACCTGTTACAATGAGTATCAAATACTCATTCCATAGTTTATTACATAAATTTATTAGTTAGTTAGTTATGAGTTGGGCTTTTTATCCATGGAAATGCGTGCAGATGTACTGTGCATAAATTTTTCATATTGGATCAATTTCAACCTTCTGATTAAAATAAATTAATAAAATATATTCATTAAAATATTAAATATGATTAGATGAATACAAATAACTAAAAATGCAAAAGAAAAAACGCCTCTCTCTACATAGCCTGCCCTACTCTGCCGTATCGAGGACAAAAGCGACTGGTTGTACGCCCCAGGTGGGGCGAATAATCCGAAGGAACCACCTTCGTCTACTCCACCTTCGACAAAGGAAACAACATCGTCTCGTCAGCCTTCCCTTCCTTGAAATCCAATGAACTTCACTGGCCATCGATGCAGAAGCGGTTACAACAAAGGTACGAAGAGATCGAGGAGCAACCTGATCAAAACGAGCGTTTTAGAGTGCTTGGATATCAATGGCAGGCGCTCCAGTTTAACGACGATACACAACAGAGAACCGTCAAGATCTTGGCAGCATGTCGACGGTCGAAGCCGGAGGCAATCGCCTTTATGCCGCAGCCTTATTCCATTAATATGAAACCCAATTGAATTAATTTCAATTTCTATTTAGCATTTGTTTCAAATTGCAATCAAATTTGATTTGGTAGTGATGCGGTTGGGATGGCGCAGAGGGCTTGTTGGTGGTGATGTCAAGCCGAGCTGCGGTGGTTGTTTTCCCCTTTTTTTTTTTTTTTTTGCATTTATCTATTTGTATTCATTTAATAGTATTTATTTTTCTCTTGCAAACATATCTTTTTGTACCGAAAGTGTACCAACCCAAATGTACTAATCGGTATGGTTCAATTGGATTTCAGTTAGAAACTTCCACCTCTAGTAGGATGTCGCAGACTCTTCATCCCCGTTCAAAAAACTGTTGGCTATTCGGATCTGGCTTGTCAACCCAACCTTATCTACTTAATTGTCTTGGACTAAGTAATCGACTTCGCCCAACTATTGGGGCCCGCCCAGCTGCTTGACCCGGCCCAACTGCCCACCGAGTCAAAAGTGGATCCAGTTTATGTTATATTTTATTGAATAAACGGGCTAGACATGATCCCCTTGGTAGAGTTGAAGACGTGGTTCAGCCCTTTCAACCGATACTATATACTCCGAGTCAAGGTTCTAAAAATGCAACCGCTAGCTTGGGCGGTCACCCACCTTCGGCTCGCGCCCAGGAGGCCGCCTTGCCGGTTTTGCTTTTTTTCAAAAAATATATATATTTATTATATAATTTCTAATTCTCTATAATATTCAAATAAATAATTGTCAACAACCAAGTTGATAATCGATTCATCAACAATCAAATAATAATACATCAACTTCCAAACAACTCTAAAACAAAATAACAACGAACAACCAAACTCCAAACCAAATCAACAAATTAATCAGAATCAAGTTCAACCGAAAATTCGTTGAAGGGCATACTTTAATTCACATAACAAAATAAACAAGATAATGGCAAAATAGTGGCACCGGTTTCAGATATAAATTGGCGATATATAGAGCTATTAACGAATATACACTTGGGCAGGTTTGGACCAAGTAGTGCGAAGTCGTTTCAACAATTCCAACAGAGATACATTCGGTGTCCTCAACACTCAGTTTTGTGCATTTTTCTAAGAGCAATATCAAATTTTAAAAAGCTGCAACATTAGTGATCTAGGCACTCCCCCATCATTGCTAAATTCATGCCCCAAAAGGCACAAATTACAAACGCCAATCACGAAAGAGCATCGAGGCATTAGTTTTAAAAGTGTACTAAGCAACAAATACAACGAGTGCCAGAACATCTAATTCCTGATGCTCACCTTGATTTGTCTCCGAAAAGACGCACATCGGAACAAAGTCCTTGACCATATTCAAGGCATAGCTTTTTGGCAAATTCGCCGCACCGCCGTCGCCAGCCATCTCCATCTTGAACAGCAATATGTCCTGCCTTACCGCATCCGCAGTCCCCTACAACCCACACCACAAGCACAAAAACCATTGAGATGCAGCCGGGTCCAGCACAATCACAATTTCAAAATTTCCAATAATATCAACATAATATATATGTCACAGAAACTATTCTAGCTTCATGAGAACAAATCGTTTCAATCCAGTAAAACAAGAATTTAAAAACAACATCCAGGCGAAGCACTTTCAATTCCCAACAACTAAAGCACAAAATAACCATTGGAGGAGGCACACCTGGGTAACGCAATATCGTCAGAGTTCAAAATCGCGACGGTTCGGTGATGGGTGGGTGGGAGGCCTGAGTGCGATGGAAGCAGTGGGTTGTAGCGATGGAGGCATCCATGGGTGGCGCGACAGGAGGCACTCGCCGAGTCGCCAACAGGGAGGGAATCTCGCGACCATGGAAAATCGCGGAATAACTGAGGCACGGCTTCTCAACCTAACTAAAATAGAAAAGCTCATTTCTTTCCCATCCGCCCAACCCGCCCAGCACTCCGCCTATACCCGCCCAGGCGCCCGATTTTTAGTTAAAACCTCACCACCGATTTTTTCCACCGCTTTTGCAAAAAACGGGGCGGTGAAGGACCTTCCAGCGCCTAGGCGGCGCCCAGGTGGCCGCCCAGGCCGATTTTTCGAACACTGCTCCGAGTAGGGTGTCAGTCCACATGTTTTTTCTTCACTCTTGTATTTCCTTCATTGTTGCTAATAGCATCTCTGTTTACCATGAAAAAAGTATGGCAAAACTATTTGCAAATGTATTTGTAGATAGTGTCTTATGCTGTTTTGATATGTAGTTACAATTATTTTGCATAATCACATAAAGCAACCTGGAAAAAGTATGGCAAAACAGGGAGACACAACAAAATAAAGTGAGGTGTTGTGCAGATTGCAGACTGCAGAAAATCTTAAGACTGTCATTTATCATCATATTGTAGGAGAGGGGAAACAATTACTGGAGATAGCAAGTGGTTTCATTACTAAAGTCTATCAATATCTAACAGGGAAAACACGATAAAGTTGCGAATTAACAACCAACCAGAGTTGAGATAAAGCGAAACTCATAGTAAATAGACATTCAAGCTAGCAAATTCTATGTTTCAATGATGATATAAGCAATACCTTGTGATCCTCAACTCAAACCCCCACTTGTAAAATCCAGCATCAAGGCAAGAAACCGTACAAAATACACAAATCAGTCCAAGTTGTCCTTTACTATCAAATTCCAAGTGATGATGCACAATTCAAGGCCTGTAAGAATATTTGCACATTCTTTCACGACATGTTTAATTAAATATACTTAACAATATTTAATTAAGAGTACCAAAGGCCCTAAATTCACAGTGAACTCTAAAAGAAGACTGACTAGAAAATTTGGATAGCAAGAACTAGACAAGAGTACAAATTAAAGCGGCAAACTCAAAGAAATTCTTTCTCCACATAGCGGCATAAAATTAACAGCCACTCAGTCGACTTCTTTTTCGTACTGGCGTCTCCTCACGTGCCTTCCGCTCTTGGGCCTAATAATAAACGTAAGTATATATCATTAGGAATTTGAGTTATAAGCAACTTGATTAGGAAATTGAGTGAGGTTGGTAAATAGATTACCTGCAGCGTTTTTACTTCTTCTCCTATGGGTTCATAATCATTGCACTCCCTGAGCCATATAACAACAAAAAATCATCTGAGCAAATGCCTGTAATTTATAGGGAAGCCAAAATTAACATAAAGCGCGAATGCAAAGGAAGAAACTTACTGCGAGAAGCTGAAACGGACCGATTCCGGGCCCTCCATGAGCAAATCACGAACAGTTGAATGCAAGGTCTGGATATAACTTTTTCTTCCAACTTCAACAACAATTCGAAACGTGGTGATCCACATAGGTTGAAGATGACGCTGACGCCTATTGAAATCACAAGCCGTTTGAATAAGACAAAAGTCTGAGTCCCCCAAATGAGCCATGTACTGTGTTAGCGGGCCGTACTCTAGATATGGAGACTTGAAGAACAAACTTTTTAGACCAGGCAACCCGACCGATCTACTTATAGAATAAGTTTTGCAGTCAAACCAGATTTCAAAAATCCCACCAAAAGTACTCGCAGATGGAGCGTAGATACAATCACCAAAAACCACCGCCCTCCCTTGAAAAGGATAACGGGTTTTAGAAGATGTGACTTCATGCCATTGAGCTCTAGCTATATCAAAAGCAATGAATCCGAAGCCTGGTTTGCGACGCGTTTCTAACGAGAGCAAAATATGTTTGCGGTATACGGCATAACCAAGTATGCCCCCCATGTCCTTTGAAATAGATTTTGGAATAGGTGGCATGGTGTCCCAGCGGTTGTACCGAGGACAATATCGCTCAAAGGACGGCTCTGGGTAATCAGCTGTTCTGTTTATAGAAGATTCAAGATGATAAAGGTTGTGATAAGCGGAAATCAGAATTCCATTTGGCTTGAATGATAGAGGGCCAGCGAATGTACCAAAAGACTTCGTCCTTGTGTCGAAAACATACATCTTCTTCAACGAGTCCTGTGTCGCGGGGCGGGGTGAGGAGGATTCATCATTATAATTTTCATTTTCATCACATAGCAACAAATACAACTTGGAACGACTAAGGCACCTTGCAGCTGTGAAGAAGTTACGGTTCGGGATACCAAAATCAGCCTTATTAAGGAACGTGGTTACGGGACAAAGCAATGGGTGGTCTTGATCACTATGCCCATATGTTGGGCCAGATTGCTGCCCATTTCCTCCCAAAACTTCTCCTGATTCGCGGTGGATTTTGACTTCATATAACTGATCACCCACCAGTGCAAACACAGATTTATGAGATTCTGGGGCCTCCACAAGATCCATGTATCGCAAGCCTGACAACGACGGTAGTTAACAAAGTTCAGATTTTAGGTGAAGAGGAATAAATCGACAGAAATAAAACAAACAAAATTATACAAAGAAAAGAGGAAGACTTAAAAGAAGTCATCTGTTGAAATCCAAAGCACGTAATTATAATTACTCAGTCCCGCTACTAGAAATAAGAAAGCAAATCATAATCCTACAACAACCAGTTTTTTTTTAGCCAAAGAAGAAAACGAGGAATTGATATCTATTTGGAATTGCCTACAACAGAAGGCGCGCACAGCAATAAACAATATAAATAGGGAGGTTCATTCACTAATCTTTTGCAATTGCTTGAACAGAATCATTAAATCTGATACGATCCGACCCGGGTTGTATCAAAATCCTGAAACATCTTTACCCTCTCACTCGAGATAAAGAAAAAAGGTTAATTTTTGGCTTTCGATATAGTATCTATGTAATCCTATATCTCAACAGGGTTGGCTATGATCATAGAATTTCGATATCGTGGACCCAAAATCAAACCCTAATTGAGAAAATTCAAAGAAGGGACAAACGAATCTGGGTCAATTAAGAAACTGACCTTTATATATGTCGATATGAGTTGGAATTTGGAAGCGACGTCCCTGCGTTGGCGTCTACACCAGAGAGTCGTGCGCTAGATAATAGCGCCGGCTTCAATGTCTAAACTGTGTTTCTAAACTGTGTTTCTGTCTTTGTTAAAATAGGTTAGAGGAATTTATTTAGGGAAGTGATTTTAGCACACTCATTTTCACCTCATGCACACCCCTCTTTAATTTTGACCATTGGATTGAATTATAAAGGAAAAATCAATGGCCGGGATCACACAAGGATGTGTAGGAGGATAAAAGGGGTGTGAAAATCACTTCCCTTTATTTATAACAAACGATTGGCGTGATTTCAAAATTTACCCTACCGTCCTCGGAGGTTTCAAAGTATTTCTTTTGCCCCTTGAAGTTTCCTGAAAACTATTTTTCACAAGCCCTCTAATTTTTTGGGACCAGCTACCACTAGGATTAGTTTTCGGAATATGTGTCACTTCCAACTCGTCTATATTAAAATTGTTGCAGTTACCTGATTTACATGTGATTGTGTAAAGTAGAAGTAGGATACTTATGAACTCTGTATATTACCAAAACTCATTCATATCAGGATTGGTGGAAACCCTAGTTTGGTTCTCTATAAATGAAGTCACTATGAAGCAGGATGAAACACATCTTTGCTTGTGTTATTCTCTACTTCTCTCTTACTAACAATTCTATATCTCATAAACCAGTGATTATATTATTTCCGCAATAAAAATCTGTATCTCTATAAATAATTATTAGATAAGTGATAATCGATGCTAACGCAAACAAAACATAACCATCACCATGAAAAATTAAAACAAGTATAGACAGAACAAACTATCTGTATCCCACTTAATACTAAAAAAATTACTTTAATTTAGTTTTCATCATTTATTCCAGAATTTTTTATACTGATTTTTTATGAAAATACCAAACCCACGCGCTTATATAGCTGACCAAACCACAAGCTCAGCCCAACCTTCACTTTTGTTTTAAAAAACTCGCCTCAGGCCTCAAGGCCAGGCGGTGGTTTTTTTTTCCTCAAGGCGCATGAAAAAAGCGAAATGTCCCAAAAGGCGTTAAAAAAAATACGCGTATCGGTCAACTTTTTTTGTCAAATTAATTTTTTTGGGTTTGGAGGAAAATTTTCATTGAATTTACAAGGGTCAATTGCAAAGGGAACAACAACCTCAAAGAGTTTTGGGTGTGATAATTTAGGTCTAGGAGATTCAAAAGATTGTATTTTTTTTTATGATTTACATTGAATTTTTAATGAAATTATTTTAATTTATTTTGGTGTTATCCTGAATTTTATATAGCCAAAAAACTCATTCAATTAATTCTAGAGGTCTATCCACATGTCAACAACGTCACTTCAGGGAGCACCTGGAATACAAGTTTTTCTTCCATTGAGGGGCGAACACAATCCAAATTCACAGATTCACAATAATATGGTCAAGTACTATTTCAAATCCAACCACTTATGAATTTGATCAACTTCTACTGCCCAATTATGCATTAAGCAGCGCAATGCAAGTAATTAATAAATTTCGTCCACAAAACAACCCAATTGGATTAATTGAATGAGTTTCGTTTTGTGCTTTCAAAGACGTCATTATAGCCATAAGCAGTCATATTGTCATGACCATCAGTCATGGACTCCACATCTAAATCACGATAAAGATGATTGAAAGGGTTTTGCAAGTACACAATATCAACATCTAACAGAAGAACACTATACCACAGCTGCAAAAACTCCCTCCAGTCTTTGTAAGAATCGATTTTCGAGAAATTAAACATGCAAACCAAACTTTAACAATAACTCAGATCATATAACAATTAAAGATGGAAACTAAAATGTGAGACCCCCAGTGTTCAATTTACGAGTAAACCCTACTCATCTTAAGCCGTTCGGAGACGAATGGGAGTACGAGTTTTGACAACTAAGAAATTTGAGTCATGTGTCGTTTGTCATGAAAACCATGGAAATTGGAGTTCATTTATGTACCATACAAATCATATCTACCAAACTCAAATTTTGATTAGTTACAAAATGTCTAAGTTGTAGTTAATAGTAGGGGTGGGCATAATATCCCGAAAATCCCGTATCCTGAATTGCCGTCCCGAAACCCGTCCCGAATTATCTCGTCCCATTAGGGATCAATTACAAATTTAGCATATCTCGTCCCGTCCCGTCCCGTTTTAATTTTCTCGGGACGGGATGGGATGAGAAAATTATATCCCAAAATCCCGTCCCGTCTCGTTTAATATATATGATATTAAATAAATAATAAATGTCGTAACAAAGGATAGAGCAGCTCTTTGGACAGATGGGCGGTACTTTCTTCAGGTCTGTATAGATGGAAGAATCATTTACATGTGCTTGTGTATGTGTGAATTATGATGAACTAAGAAAGGATTGTGACTTTAACTAATGACTTTGTGATTGCTCTTGAGTGGTGGCATCTGTCTTGCCCGGTTTACGTTTCTCATCTTGTCTTTGTCATGCTTATATGGGAATTCTTCCATCAACGTTTCTCGTCTTGTATATATTATGTGTTCTTTATCTTGTTTTAGATTGTGGCTGAATGCATATTGTTATCCATAGCAAAAGTTTCACCTAATTTCTTGGTGGCAGTGGTACTTTTGTGCCAAAAGTTATTAGAATCATGTCAAAGACTTGTATCACTCGCTTCCTAAATATCATTGTTAAGATTTGTGTTATGTGCTCTTTATCTTGTTACCTTAGTTTCAGACCGGCTGAATGCAAGTGTTCCACATTATGGTATATATATCTTCTTCAAAATTATTTCACCTGATTTTTCATTTGTATTCAACATTTGTTCTTTTATGGAGTAAAGTGGGTGGTGTTTTGGTTTTGGTATTGTTTTTTTTGTTTTCTGGTTTTTTTTATCACTGGACTGAATATAAGCATTGTAATGAGACAAAATTCGGTTCGAAATCAGATGAAACTTTATTTGAATTGTTAAAATGATTAGCTGCTATACTTGGCATCAGAATTGGCTGATTAGAACCACTAGGAAATCAACGGGGATTGGGACCCTTTATGTTATTTAATTTCGATTTGAGAACTATTGAAAGTTGACATTTTGATTTGCATATGTAAATCTATTTTCTTGTTACTACGAAGAAATCGAGTTTTTACAGAGTGTGTTATGGTAATAACAGGGCGCTTCCCAAGTATAATGTCACCGCTACATTGCAGGTATGTAGTTGTTATTGTTCTGCATTTGGTTCTTGTGGAATTTCGTATGTTGGTAACACTGTGATGGAATTTGGTTGTGGTGTTGTGTTGGATCAGTGTGCAGGTAATAGGAGGACGGCTATGAGCAAGACGCGGACTGTCAAGGGAGTAGGGTGGGATGTTTCGGCTATAGGAAATGGTTCGTTTCTCTTTTGCGTATGCATTTAAGTGTTCAATCTCTCATTTCATGTATAAAATATGAATTAGGATAAGCTTAGTGTTAAACATGTGGCCTTTTATGGACTTCCATCTAGATTTGATATGCATATGCATCTTTGGTATCTATTGTTCTTTCAAAGTAGTGTCAGAGATGTCCTGCCCAACACAAGAATGTGAATTTTACAATCCTTTTAACTCGTTACAGCTGTCTGGGGTGGTGCAAAACTCGCTGATGTTCTTGAACTTGTCGGAATACCCAAGTTGACGGGTGCCACTAAATCAGGCGGAAAACATGTTGAATTTGTAAGCGTAGATAAGTGTAAGGTACAAACTTGGATACTTAATTTTTCATCTAAATCCTTTTTCGTAGTTTTCTAGCTGTTTTGCTGCTGTTGTTGTTTGATTAAGAGAATGTCTAGACTTACTGTGCGAAGAAGATATTATATACTCAAGCTAATTGTTAGAGCAATCAATTCTTAGGAGGAAAGCGGAGGCCCCTACAAGGCATCAATTCCACTAATTCAGGCCACAAACCCAGAAGCAGATGTCTTACTTGCTTATGAGATGAATGGAGAGGTAACTTTAAAAGAGTGGATGTTTTACTTATCCATCAACTATGCTTGCCAATAACATCCTCCTGGTTTGATGTTATTCTTCAAAACCGAAGACCTTGCTTGTTGAGATTTGAGTTTAAAGACTTCTATTCTTGTTTGTATATGATGTGTTTTTCGAAATTGCCTCTTTCTGCTTAATGTTTCCCGGCACACATGCTTGTGTCAGTTCATATTCTTTGGTAATGTCAAAGACTCTTAATAGGGATCATGGGTATCCATTGTGTGTGGTTGTCCCGGGTGTTATTGGTGCCCGTTCTGTTAAATGGCTGGATTCTATTAGTGTAATTCCCGAGGAATGCCACGTTAGATAGTGTTCTTGGATTGATTCTTTCCGGACATCATTTTTCTCCCTTCACACAGTTCTATATGATTCAAATTTTCGTCACAATTTTGTAGGGTTTCTTTATGCAAAAAGATTACAAAATGTTTCCTCCTTCCGTTAACTGGGATAACATTAATTGGTCTACCAGGAGGCCACAAATGGATTTTCCCGTCCAGGTATAAAGTTGTGCTTAACGGCTAGACGTGCTTAATTTTTTGTGTACGAAGTTGTGGTGACCCAGATTGACTTAATTTATGGTTGGCTGGTGGACAGTGTGTAATTTGTTCTTTAGAGGATGTGAATGCAATAAAACCTGGGAAGGTTAGTTCAGTTATCAATTGCAATTTCTTTGTTATCATTTGGATAGGTTCAGATTTTCATGTGATTCTGTTTCTTCGTGAAGTGATAAAAATGATTATGTGTCTGTTGATGTGCAGGTAAAGATTAGTGGGTATGCAGCATCAGGAGGTGGCCGTGGCATTGAGAGGGTAGATGTGTCTGTTGATGGTGGCAAAACCTAGATGGAAGCTTCTAGGTATCAGAGGACGGGCATCCCTTACATTTCAGAGCTCACAAGCAGTGATAAATGGGCATGGGTGCTTTTTGAGGCCATGGCCGATGTCCGGCAGAGCACTGAGATAGTTGCAAAAGCAGTAAGTTTAGTTTATGTATCATGGTGCAACATTTTCAACTAGGAAGCTCATATGTCCCATCGGCATCAGTCCAAAAAATCGTTTTTGTGAATAGGATATCTAGCATCTAAATCAGCCCATATCCAATAGCATACAAGGTCGGCAAAGTTTGGTGTCAGTGGTCTATATCTTCATCTAGACTAATGGTTCACCTGAGACTATCATCATCTGTGGAGACAATTATGAGTTAAAAATTATGAGTTAAAGGGCTTGATTAGTGGTTGGACTGGCAGCCCAGAGGCCATTCAACCACCTGGCTCTTATTGCCAACAAAAATTATGAACATAAAGACTCTGGTGGAGGAATTTGTGGTACCTACGTTTGGCAATTAGGTGGGATGCCTTGAGTTTCCTGATACAATCGGTATCCCATAACCCAGTCAATTTTCAGAGGTCAATTTACTGTCTCTAAACAATCAGTAGAATCATGCAAGTAGTATTTAAAAGCATTCCATTGTGCATCAGATGATGTTTGTTGTCATCTACTTAGTATAATTGTTTAACCAACAGCAGAATGGTACTTGCTCTTAATGGGAAAGCTTATATGATTATCTCTAGCTTACAGAATTGTACTTGCTCTTAATTACAAAATAACCAACAGCAGACAATCTTGTATGACTATTTAGTATATGCTTATATGTAGAAACTCAAAGCCAGATGGTGCGAAGGTACATTGTTTATATATACATATATGTAAAGTATATAATATACAACCAGATCTTATTCACATGTTTCAAAGGTTTCACATACCATTGCGCAGTGGTCTCCAGTAATACTATTTTCTGTTTGGCTGAAATGCAAAATAATGTGTGAACCTGACCTTTTAATAGACTTTTTGGAGTTTTTTATATAAGTTCTATCCGCAACGTGAAACAGCAATTCTTTGACATCTTCACAATTCAATCCTGCAACAACACAAAGCCAAAATCTGCACAGAGAAACAAACCAAACAAAAAAACAACCCTAAAAGACTAGAGCTGACCCAAAGAGAAAGAGAAAAGCCAAAAAACTAAACTAAAAAAAAACCCCAACGAAAAGGAAGAACAAAAGGGAAAACAAAAGAAAACCGAAACAAAAGGAAAAAACTGGAAAAGGAAAACCAAAAGAAAACAAAAGACAAAAGCAATCGTAAAAAAAAACAAACAAAAACAAAAGTAAAACTGAAAAAGAGGGAAAACGTGTAAGGGTGTGGAAAAAGAAAAAACAACTCCAGAAGGAAAATTGAAAGAAAAAAGAAAGACAAAAGTAAAACCAAAACAAGAAGGAAAACGTGTAAGTGTGTGGTAGAAAACTGCAGTAAAGTAAAAGAAAAATAAGAATTGCAATTTCATACAACAAAAAAACCGCCACATCACCCAAGCTGAAAAGGGACAATTAGAACACTTATCTGAAAAGGAAAAAAATTGAAAGCAACTAGAAAAACTGTTTAGATACGTGGCCATAACCATAACTGCTCCTTCAAGCCTAATCGGCCGGCCGTATTGGCCGGAATCAACTGCAAGACTCAAATGACAACTGCAAAACATAAATTCGGAAAATTCATACACTATGCCGCTAACTGTCTGAACCATCTGCAATGGCACCCGTCTCCCCACATCGCCAACTTGCAATTCTTGAAAACTCGCCTCTGAAATGAGGGACTGCAACTTGAGAACTCGCCTCTAGTTGAGGGACAGAAAACTCTCCTCTAATTGAGGGACATAAATGAAACATACCCATAAATCAACCATGTCCGAGCGATTCAACAGACATCGCAACTTCAAGGTTTGATTTCAAATGTCCGATACGACACGACCGATTCAAATTGCCTCATTTTGATTCTTGTCAAGACGTCAATCGATCGGGATTTGAAATCCCAATCGAATGGTTCTTGATCATAAGGAGATTCAAAAGGATGAACCAGCGGCTTATGTACCCATGAATCAAAAAAACAAAACTAACGAAATCAAACTAAAAATTATAAGTACAGAAACAAAAAAATACGAACAAGAAAGCCCAATTAATTTCTATTTGAATTGGAAAATGTCACCGTGCTCCTCAAAATTCATTTGGAATTATCAGAATGTGGGATTTGGGATTCCTCTATTTCTGACTAACAAACAACTAAAAAACAAGAATCGACTAAGAAACCCACTACAAACTTACAAAATTTGGCAAGGGATGCAGATTCCAAGAAAATGATTGTCCTTCACAGTAACAAGGTGGATGACAAAGAGATGGAAAAATTCACATGAACTGGGCTCATAGGACTCATCAATTGCCAGTGTACATTCAAGGCCGGACCCGATCAAATGTCGCAACGCCTTCCTCAAAATGATATCGTTGTGTAGTTCGCCGCCTGTTATGATTCGAATGTCGAAGAACAAAATTGGCTGGGTGAAGATTCTGAAGGCGGGGGGCGAATTTGTGTATCCGAGCATGAAGATTATCCCCCCCACCTATCAAATTCAGAATTTCCAATGCAAAATTTTTGTCAATATTTGATTCTGTCACTACCATCTTGAACTTGCCATCTTTCAATTCTAGAGTTTCAGTTAATGAACTGATGAACTCCTTTTCCAGAATCAAAACTTCACAACAAGGCCCCACACAACTCTTTTCTCGATCAACAAAGCTCTGATGCCATGTTAATATTTGAGAATTTCATAAGACTAATTCACTTGTACTTTGAAACAACTTGTGGTATTCAAGTACAAAATCAGAATTGAGAAAAGAGGAATACAAAAACAAAGCTTAGAACACGTTGTTTCTCTTCAAGCTTCAAAATATTTTTTCTTTCTTAAAAATAGAAGCAAAAGGCTTGAGCTTAATAATGCATAGAGTGGTTCCGGGAAATCCTCAACAACCAGATATTCTGCATAAAGGTGAAAACAGATATTTTCCACCTTCTACCTTATCTAAACTGACATAGCTATTACAAAATATCAATCTAGAGTAGTATTAAACAAGTTAGCCTTGTTGTGACAAGGATTAAACAACCAGCTGTAACTGTTTTTTAGAGAACATCTTTGTAAGCTGAGACTGTTTTTTACAGAACAGTCTTGTAACTTGAGTCGTCTTCCACTTTGACAGCAAAAGAACTTATTTCAACACTTTCTAATGGATTTATTGTTTCTATCGCTAATAGATTATACTGTCTGATTGAATTCATAGTTGAGTTTATGGACGATGGGTTGTGTGTATATTACTCAGCTTTAGTGTGCTTGAATATCATTCCCCAGTTGATTTTAATCTTTTACACTCATTTATTTCAGGGCATAATTGGTTTTTGTACTTCTCTTTGAGTTAATCATCCTATAAGTCTGATCAGAAGTAATTAAAGAAGCACAGTTGACGTCCATTGTGAAGTGAAATGAAGATGTTGCAGGTTAATGCATCATTTTCTTGTCTTTCCTCTCTATGAGTCATAATAGACTTTATTAACCCA